>CM042014.1:114195987-115395987 GCA_023525715.1 Cichorium intybus | reverse complement strand
TGTGAGAAGGAACAATGGTGGATTTTGGTAACATTAGATTCAGCGAAAAACAATATACATGAAAACAGTGGATTGTGGAAGGCATTTTGGTTTGTCAATAAGCCAGCAAAGGTATGAGAGAGTCACGACACTAGAGATTAAGTAACAACAACAGTCATTTCTTGTGTTTGGGTAGCCGGTAGTGACGTTTGTGTCGTCGATTCACCGTTAAGTTTAGTTTGAATCGTCGATGAATAGGTTTGAGATAAGGGAATAAGAAGATTACTTTGTGGCCGGTCAGTCGATTGTTGTTTTGAGAGTGGTGAGGGCAAGGGACGAGACGAATTTGTCAGTGTTCAGATGAAAGAGAATAAATAGCTTCTGTGAGATTGAAAGAGAGATGGTGAGGGTTTTTTTATTATTAATGTTGCATTTTCCGACGGTGGAAAAGTGAGGGACGTAAGAAATATGGGAAATATGAAGGTTCTTTGACCGTTGGGACACAAGAGAAGAGAATGAGAGAGGTTAAGGTTAAAATGGTCTTTCATATCTGGTTGGAAGATGGGAATTGAGATTCTTTAGTTCTAGGAAGGTTTATAAAAACCCTTTATCAATGTATTTTGATAGATTTTACAGAAATTTAATTCCTTACATTTTCTTGAACCAAACGCATGATTTTCATAGGAATGAAATTCCAATTCGTGCAAAATCGAGTGAAATACCACAAACCAAATGCCCCCTAAGTATTTTTTTTTTAAATATTTTTCATTATCCTTTAAGAAATCAATTTTAATAAATGAGGTACCTCTTAATTTTTAAATCATTTTATAGTTTATTACCCAAGAAATACTGTAAGAACCCGCAAAAGTTGTAAAAGGGTAAAACGGTCTTTTGTCACATTAGAAGACCATTATGTAAAATAATATGTAATTTGTGGGATAATGTTATAAGAAATAAAAGTTTATGTGAAATTTGGAGTTTTACCGCGTGAATAGTGAATTTGGCCGAAAAAGGGCAGAATGGTCATTTAACATAAAAATGACCAAAATGTGAAAAAAATGTCAAGTTGGAAGTTAATGGAGCATTGTTGCAAGATTTTGGTTCTTAGGACCACTTTTGTAATGAAGTTAGAAGATTAGGGGTTAAAGTGTAAATATGTTATAAAATTAAAATATAAATAAGAGAATTATCATTCTCTTTTGTTAGAAGTCAGTAGAAGATTTCAGAAGAGACTAGAGAGAACGAGAAAGAGAGCCAGAGAAGAGAGCACGGGAGGATCAAGAAAGAGTTCAAAGATCAAGCTTTAGATTGAAGTTCCTAAACATTCAAGGTAAGGTTTTCAAGCTCTAAACTCTAAATTCGTGATTGGGAATCAAGACTTGATTTCTGATTTTTCCAGAAATCATGGTTCCATTGTAATCATCCGATTCATCTTGCTTAAAAATCACCACAAAAGCATGTTCTAGCCATAGAATGTGTAAAAATCAAGAAATGGTGATTTTTGCTCAAGAACCCTAAGTCACGGGTTGCAAAGTTCAGATGATTTAGATGAACTTAATATGTTAGAAATGATAAAATGAACATGCAGTGGTTGTCAATTTGATAAAAATGAAGCTTTGATGCAACAATTGTGAAAGTGGGTTTTTAATCTCAAGAACCCTAGAAATGGGTAAAAGAGATGAAACTGATTTTATATGTTTCTTATAGCCTTGTTAAGTCAAACATGATATAAGTGATGCAAGAAATCAGTTTCAAGCTTGAAAATCCAACAAAACGATTTTTGGTGAAAATTTGTGTTTTCGGAAGAACTATCAAGATTTTCAAGAAGAATTGATGTTTTTGTGGATCAAAATTAGATATAAGTTGGTATTTAGGGCCTAAGAATGACCCTAAACCAATTAAGTTAAGTATTAAGAGCTTAATGGGGTGAATAGTGGAGCTGCAGTTTAGAAAAAACGCCAAAAATGGCAATTTACTATGGATCGCGACCCGATCCTAGGGTGGATCGCGACCCGATCTCGCGGCAGAAATGCAGCTTGGTTCTGTCCAATTTTTAAGACTTGAACTCGATGTTAGACTTGTCCGTTTGGTCTGTAACTCATACCATAGCCTTAAAATGGTATGAAAACATATAGGAAATTGTCAAATTCGTAATCCGACCTTGAGGAAAAACCACTGTAGCGGCAGTGGCCAATTATGAAGTTTATGTTAAAACTTGATTTTTGGAATTTGAGCTAGACTTGTCCAATTAACTCCAAATTTGAAACACAAGTCTAATATGGCCTAAGACTTCATGGAAAAGTGTCGGAACTGAAATACGACCCCTCGGGGGTACTGTAACAAAATACGCGTATTTCGGAGAAAATTATAAAATGAGTTTATCAATGGTTATACATTTGTATGGCCTGTAGTTATGTCATATGAAACTCTTAAGTCATAGAGTTAGTTGTAGTATGCATTTATTAAATATATATACTACTTGTATAGGTGGTGCTTCAAACATTGTTGAGCACGGAAAAGGGGAAGGTGTACGAGAAGCCTAGTGACTTATAGCTACATCAAGGTGAGTTTTATGAGGATTTCTCTAGTACATAGCAAAATGATATTTTCAGAAAAATGAGATTTCCAAATACTTTTAAATACTAAAGTTGGAAACAGTTTTAAAGTAGCTCTATACAAGGGCTAAATGTTTTTAAGCAGATTTTAAAGTAGTGTAGTTTACAAAGTATTTTGAAAGTAGTTCTGTATGCGAGCTAAAGATGTTGAAGTTAGTTTTGATAGTATTTTGATAAAGAGTTATAAAGTTTATGAGTTTGAGTTTATTACAAATTGTGTCCCTTTTTGACAAATTTGAGATGAAGTGAAGAAAGTAATGAGATAATAACTAAAGCAAAGAAAGTAATAAGAGTCAGTTGTCCGGACTAGGATCACCCACATAATTGGGAGATCTGAAGACACTACTGGGGTGGTACCTCCCGTCGCGAAGTAGTTGTCTAGCTTAGCATACCCTTTGTGTTTGGATTTGTTCCAAGTCATAAAGGGGAGACAGAGATAGCATAACCTTGCGGGTGGATCCGTTCTGTCCCGCGAGGGGAGTTAGTATAATGAATTAAACTAAACTAATTCATGAGTTTCAGTTGGTCACGAGAAAGAAAGAAAGAAATCAGTTTTAAAGAAAGAAATCAGTTTTAAGGAAGAAAACAGTTTTGAGAAAAGAAGTAGTTTTTCAGAAAGAAAATATTTTGAGATTTATTATGAAAACGAATTCTAAGCAATTTACTTGTTTATATTTCAAGTTTTGAGCAGAAAAGTTTTGGGTCTAAAACCCATATTACTCACGAGGCTTTATGTAAGAACCCGCGGAAAAGTTGTAAAAGGGTAAAACCGTCTTTTGACACGTAATATGACTGTTATGTAAAATAATATGTATTTGTAGAATAATATTATAAGAAATAAGAGCTTATGTGAAATTTGGAATTTTATCGCGTGAATAGTGAAATTTGATCAAAAAGGGCAAAATGGTCATTTGACATGAAAATGACCAAATTGTCTAGAAAATGTTAAGTTGGAAGTAAATGAAACATAAACTGTAAAGATATGAACCATAGGACCATTTTTAAAGAAATTTGAGAAGAGAGGGACTAAAGGTGTAATTACCTTATAAAATTAAAAACATAAATAAGAGAGTTATTACTCTCCTTTGTCCAGAAATCATCAGTAGCGTATAGAGGATTCTAGAGTGCACGAGAGAGAGCTGGAGAGAATCACGGGAGGAACAAAGAACCGTTGCAAGAATCAAAGGAAAACACTTGGAATCTATAATTCCAAGCCTTGAGAGGTAAGCACATCATGATCTAAGCTCAACTTCTTGAACGAGAAACAAACATTAACTTCTGATTTTCCAGAAATCATGAGTTTAAAGGGATTGTCTTGCTCAAAATCACCATTTAAGCATGTTCTAGGCATGGAATATGTAAAAATCAAGAAATGATGGTTTTTGCTCAAGAACCCTAATTCATGGGTTGAAAGATTAAGACCAGTTTTTATGGTTTCTCTAAGCCCAAATGATCACTTAGGATGTATTAAGACACTCCTAAGTGATTAATTTCAAAAAGTTGGATTTTTGGTGAAAATTGTGTAAAACGGGTTTTTGTGGAATTGGAATTGGAATCAGTGATTCCATGGCTTAAAACCTGATGTAAAGCAAGGGTTTTAGTCATGGAATGATAGTAAAATGATTAAGATAAGTATTAAGTACTTAATGGGTCAAAATAGAGGTCTGCAACTTAAAAATCGGACTGTAAACACAGTCTGCAGGCTTGGCACGAGTCGTGCCATTTTTACCCTATAAGTGCACGAGTCGTGCTTACCTGAAAAGCCAAGAAATAGCCTTCCAGACATAGCACGAGTCGTGCTTTCCTTAAGGCATAAAGAGCACGAGTCGTGCTCTTGCTGGACAGCAGCTTGTCCAATTTTTGAGACTTGAACTCGGTGCTAGGCGTGTCCGTTTGGTCTGTAATTCATACCATAGCCTTAAAATGGTATGAAAACATGTAGGAAACTTTCAAATTCGTAATCCGACCTTGCGGAAAAACCACTGTAGCGGCAGTGGCCAAACATCAAGATATTACTAAAACTTGATTTTGGGATTTAAGCTAGACTTGTCCTATTAACTCCAAATCTGGAACACAAGTCTAATATAGTATAATACTTCATGGAAAAGTGTCGGAACTGAAATACGACCCCTCGGGGGTACTGTAGCAAAATACGTGTATTTCGGAGAAAAATCATAAAATGAGTTCATTAATGGTTATCCTTGTAGTATGACCTGAAGTTGAATCGTATGAGACCTTAGAATTGTAGAGTCAGTTGTAGCACATATTTATTAAATATATATGATATGTGTAGGAAATGCTTCAAATACTAGGGAGCACGGAAAGGAAGAAGGCGTATAAGAGGCATAGTGGTTTATACCTAAACCAAGGTGAGTATATGAGGATTTCTATAGTACATAGCAAATGTATGATATTCAGAAAATAAGATTTTCAGTTTACTTAAAATGTTAAAGTTTGGAAACAGTTTTGAAAGAAGCTCTATATATATGAGCTAAGTATTTTAAACAAATTTTAAAGAAGTTTAGTTTATAAAGTTATTTTGAAAGAAGCTTCACAAGTGAGATAAAGATGTTGAAGCTAGTTTGAAAGTATTTTTGATTATAAGTTAAAAGAGTTTAAGAGTTGGGTTATTTATAAATTGTGTCTCATTTTGACCAATTTGAGATGTAATGAAATACGAATTAAAGAAAGAAAGAAGAAAGAGTTAGTTGTCCGGACTAGGATCACCAACATAATCGGGGGATCAGAAGACACTACTGGGATGGTACCTCCCGTCGCGAAGTAGTTGTCTAGCTTAGTATACCCTTGTGCTTGAATCCGTTCCAAGTCACAAAGGGGAGACAGAATGAGCGTAACCTAGCGGACAGATCTATTCTGTCCCGCGAGGGAAGCTAGTAGAATGAATTAAAATAAACTAATTCATGAGTTTCAATTGGTCACAAGTAAATGAGAAAAGAAATCAGTTTTGAGAAAGAATACAGTTTTGATAAAAGAAAGCAGTTCTTAAAGAAAGAAATCAGTTTTGAGAAAGAATACAGTTTTGATAAAAGAAGGTAGTTCTTAAAGAAAGAAATCAGTTTTGAGAAAGAATACAGTTTTGATAAGAGAAGTAATTTTTGAAGATAGAAAAGGAAGGAAAAATTGAGATTTATTATGAAAAATAAGTTTTAGTAATATACTTGTTTATAATTCAAGTTTTGAGCAGAAAAGTTTTGGGTCTAAAACCCATATTACTCACGAGACTTTATGTCTCACGTACTACATGTTTTAAATGCTATGTACTTAGGTGAGAGGAGCAGGAGCTAGGTTACTTATTGTGACTTGAAGCTGGGAAAGAGTAAATTACAGATAAGTTTAAATTATGGTTTCTGTATTGAGTCTGTAATACCCTTTCAGAGTAAAGTTTGTAAAAAAAATTTGGTGACTTTTTATTAGTCACGTTTTGTAAAATAACTATATTAAATTAGGGTTTAAGAAAGGGGTGTTACAGTTTTGGTATCAGAGCCATAGTTTAAGCGAACTAGGTGTCAATATTTGAACCTAGACTTAAACTGTGTAGGAGATTAGTAGAGTACCTACTTGGGTATAATGTAGAAAGTAAGTAGAGGAAAGATTAAATTCATTACAGTGGAACATGAGTCCTGGTGGTAAAACTGGAAGCAAATGTGTATAGGTGATTATAATAATATGGGCCCGTACTATCATAATCACAAGATATACATTTGAGTTTGGTGGAACCATACAGGAATCATGTGAAGTTGTAAAAGATAAGTGTAAGAGGTTTGAGGGGTATAGATTCGGTATACCTATGGAAGAAAATCCAGTATGACTGGAAATAAAACAGTATAAAAGAAAAAGTGTTAAAGACGAAATAGCAAATATGAGATATATAGGGAAAAACCCCATACCCTATATGAGTCAGTATAAAGTATATGTAATAAGACATAAGAAAATACGAGTAAAGAGCACTGAAAATAAGTTGACAAGAATGCTAAAGTAATGAAGGAGAAAAGTTTGAATTTGTGGTTGTGATGACCACTGTATAATATGAGAAATAACATAAAGTAAGATAGGAATCAGTAAAAGAGACATGGCCAGAATGTGTAAATGTATTAAAAATATTAATAGAAGTAATGAAGTATATAGTACAGCTATAAAATAAAGAGTATAACTGAAAATTTCAGTTGTCTAACGGAAATGAATTTATAAGAGTAATGTCACTACGGTGACCAAAGAAGAAAAGATTGGAAAAGAATGTGAGTACATATATATGAATCAAATTCATATAACAAAAAGAGTAAAAGGAAGTGAGCTGGGTGTAATTGTAGATAAACCCAATTGAAGAATAAATATTAAGAAGTAGTATGATGTGTTGTTCATGGACAACCAAGAAATGAAAGTAGGTATATAAAAGTTGTGAGTAAATAAGATAGTATAAAATGAAAGCAAAATGTTTAACCAAGTATTAGAAGAGGAATCAAAGACATAAATGAAAATATAAGAAATGGGGAGTTATGACTTCCAAACTTGAAAGTAATATGACAAATAAAGATATCTAATAGCTGAAGCAAATAACCAAGTTTGGAATATAATATAGTAAGCAATATAACAAAGTAAGTTATCTGAATGAGAAAGTAATAAAAATTTGTTAAAACTATGAGTATGTTGCATTTTTTTTATAATGCAAGAGAATGAGTTGAGAAATAGGGATTGAATGCCTAATCAAGTGTTAAGTGAACAGTTAAAGACAAGACAGATAATGATGATAATGAGAAGAATATAGAGACAGTTATTAAAGAGATGGTCATTTGAAACCAGATTTAGTGACCATATAAAAAATGAAATAAGAAGAATTGAGAATTGATAAAAGTATAACCAAAAGAATGTAAAAACAATGACTGAAAGTCATAAGTAATATGAGATAAAAAAGTAAAAGTGTATATCCAGATAAGTGCCAGACAAAGAGCTAAAATAAAGAGACAAGAAGTTACTACTTCTAAGAAGAAGTAATGGGTAAAAGTAGCCAAAGATTTGAGAAAATAGTCAGTATATGGCTAGTAAAAAAAATGTATAGCGTATATCGCTCTAAGATACATAAAAGTAAAGAGAGTAAAGAAATGAATCTTAAATGAAAGAACAATACAATGTGTTGAGTATATAGCCTTGTGACACATAGAGAGAAATGGTAAAAAGGTATAATAAAAGAGACTCTGGGTATCGAACCTAGAAAGTTTATAAGTAAAATATATGAGATATAAAGACAAATTACCTACAATAAATGATGGTAATCTATATGATTATGAAAGTAGTGTATGCTTAATATGTATAATGAGATAAAACAAGAAATTGTTGAGACGGAAATACCAAGAAATATGATTATAGTGCAGTCAAGAGAAAAAGAGGAGTAAAAGTTATTTTGGCATTAGCCATAGCAAGTAAAGAGAAAGCAAGAGGTAGAGTGCTAAACTAAGCATCAGTGTGAGAAATAAAAACTACAAGAAAATACTAAAACATAAGTAATACATGCAAGTAACAAGATGAAAGATAAGATAAAAGCAGCAAGAACCACGGTTAACTCTTGAAGAATCAATTCTTCTAGTATATATAGGCATAAGAAGTTGTAAAACATCTAAAAGAATTGTATAAATATAATATGAGATTTAAGTCCAATGACAAGAAAGAAATAAATAGAAATGTAGATTGACTGTTTGAGAGTCAATCTTCTATAATAAAGTATGAAGTGATAGAGCTTCTAAAATAAGAGAGAAAGTAGATTTAAAGTATGAAACGTACTCAAGTAAGAAAAATAAATAAAAGCTTTTATTACATTAAAAGAGAAGTCGAGTGATGCGTCTGTCCTTATAATACCAGATGGGACAGAAGATTTTGAAGTATACAACAGTGCCTCAAATAGAGGGCTTAGCTGTGAGTAACTGCAGAGGAGTAAGAGAGTAGCATATGTTCCCAGATAGTCGAAGGCCCAAGAAATAAAGTATATTACCTATGATATAGAGTTTACATTGATTGTATTTGTCTTGAAACTTTGGAGGCATTACCTGTATGGAACAAAGCGCAAGTTATTCACTGATCACAAGAGTTTGCAGTATGTGTTCACTCAAATAGAGTTGAACACGAGACAGAAAAGATAGTTAGAATTGATCAGTGATTAAGTTTGCGAAATTGTTCACCATTCAGGAAAGCTAGTGTAGCATCAGATGCATTGAGTAGAAAAGTTCTAAAGAAAAGAATCAATGCAAGATCGATGCGCATAGAACTAGTGTCCAGTATTATAGAACAGATTAATGTAGTCCAACAAAAGTTGGGAAAAGCATAGACTTGAAAGAAGAGAAACGAGGAAGACATGCAGTTAAGATAAATAGATAAGAGTTAAAGACTTCTAGAACCCGCATTTGGGTGCCGAAAGCAGGAGATTTGAGAAAGTTGATTGTAGAAGAGTCATATAAGTTTAAGTTTAAAGTCGAGGAAAGTGCATTATCCAAATGCGACGGTTGTGCGTAAGTTAAGGCGAAACATCAAAGTCCCGAATGGAGATGCCCAGTCCTTGCACATTCCAGCTAGAGAGTGGGAAGAAGTAACCATGAATTTCATTGTGGGGCTGCCGAGAACGAGAAGGGGGTAGGATAGTATATGGGTCATGGTAGATCGGTTGACCAAGAGTGCACTGTTTCTAGCCATAAAAGAAACTACTCCATTGGAGCAGTTAGCCCAGTTATACATAGATGAAATGTTGAGAAGATATGGTGCACCGTTGTCAATCGTGTCAGACAGAGACACTAAATTTACCTCTAACCTCTGGGTGCTTTACAAGAGAAGATGGGGACGAGAATTCAGCTAAGTACAGTGTATCATCCATAAACGGATGGTCAGAATGAGCGAATGATTCAGACAGTAGAAGATATGTTACGATCAAGTGTGATGATTTTAGGAGGTAGTTGGGATAAACACCTGTCTTTAGTAGAGTTTGTATACGACAACAGCTACTATTCTAGCATTAAATGCCACCTTTGAGGCATTGTCTGATAGAAAGTGTAGAACTCCTTTGTGCTGGATAAAGGCAGGTGAGACTAAACCTACAAGACCAGAGATTATTAGAGTGATCAATGAGAAGATTGATATGATTTAAGCCAACATGACTGTAGCGCGAAACCAACAGAAGAGTTACACAGATCTAAAGAAAAGACTGTACGAGTTACAAGAAAGTGATTTAGTGATAAAAAAAATTCGTTGCCATGAAGGGCGTAGTCAGATTTGACGAGAGAGGAAAGTTGAGTCCAAGATGCATTGGACCTTTTAGAATCCTGAAGAGAGTTGAATAGCAAGCATTTAAGCTGAAGTTACCACTCGAAGAAATACTTTAAAAAAAAGAGAGTTAGTGATACCGTATATAGATTTGGGAGTAAAGACTCCTAGCAGACTGGTTGAAGAACCTGGAATGATTTTAGAAGTGCAGACTAAGAAGCTAAGGAATAAGAAGATTGACTTGGTGCTAGTCAAGAGGAAGCACCCATCAAGGTCAAACCTAACTTGGTTCGACGTTAGAAGAAATGAAAAGAAGATATCCAGATTTCGCAAATTACGAAAAGATTCCGAGGACGGAATCCGCATAAGGAGGGGTGACTGTAAGAACCCGCGGAAAAGTTGTAAAAGGGTAAAACCGTCTTTTGACACGTAATATGACTGTTATGTAAAATAATATGTATTTGTAGAATAATATTATAAGAAATAAGAGCTTATGTGAAATTTGGAATTTTATCGCGTGAATAGTGAAATTTGATCAAAAAGGGCAAAATGGTCATTTGACATGAAAATGACCAAATTGTCAAGAAAATGTTAAGTTGGAAGTAAATGAAACATAAACTGTAAAGATATGAACCATAGGACCATTTTTAAAGAAATTTGAGAAGAGATGGACTAAAGGTGTAATTACCTTATAAAATTAAAAACATAAATAAGAGAGTTATTACTCTCCTTTGTCCAGAAATCATCAGTAGCATATAGAGGATTCTAGAGAGCACGAGAGAGAGCTGGAGAGAATCACGGGAGGAACAAAGAACCGTTGCAAGAATCAAAGGAAAACACTTGGAATCTATAATTCCAAGCCTTGAGAGGTAAGCACATCATGATCTAAGCTCAACTTCTTGAACGAGAAACAAACATTAACTTCTGATTTTCCAGAAATCATGAGTTTAAAGGGATTGTCTTGCTCAAAATCACCATTTAAGCATGTTCTAGGCATGGAATATGTAAAAATCAAGAAATGGTGGTTTTTGCTCAAGAACCCTAATTCATGGGTTGAAAGATTAAGACCAGTTTTTATGGTTTCTCTAAGCCCAAATGATCACTTAGGATGTATTAAGACACTCCTAAGTGATTAATTTCAAAAAGTTGGATTTTTGGTAAAAATTGTGTAAAACGGGTTTTTGTGGAATTGGAATTGGAATCAGTGATTCCATGGCTTAAAACCTGATGTAAAGCAAGGGTTTTAGTCATGGAATGATAGTAAAATGATTAAGATAAGTATTAAGTACTTAATGGGTCAAAATAGAGGTCTGCAGCTTAAAAATCGGACTGTAAACACAGTCTGCAGGCTTGGCACGAGTCGTGCGATTTTTACCCTATAAGTGCACGAGTCGTGCTTACCTGAAAAGCCAAGAAATAGCCTTCCAGACATAGCACGAGTCGTGCTTTCCTTAAGGCATAAAGAGCACGAGTCGTGCTCTTGCTGGACAGCAGCTTGTCCAATTTTTGAGACTTGAACTCGGTGCTAGGCGTGTCCGTTTGGTCTGTAATTCATACCATAGCCTTAAAATGGTATGAAAACATGTAGGAAACTTTCAAATTCGTAATCCGACCTTGTGGAAAAACCACTGTAGTGGCAGTGGCCAAACATCAAGATATTACTAAAACTTGATTTTGGGATTTAAGCTAGACTTGTCCTATTAACTCCAAATATGGAACACAAGTCTAATATAGTATAATACTTCATGGAAAAGTGTCGGAACTGAAATACGACCCCTCGGGGGTACTGTAGCAAAATACGTGTATTTCGGAGAAAAATCATAAAATGAGTTCATTAATGGTTATCCTTGTAGTATGACCTGAAGTTGAATCGTATGAGACCTTAGAATTGTAGAGTCAGTTGTAGCACATATTTATTAAATATATATGATATGTGTAGGAAATGCTTCAAATACTAGGGAGCACGGAAAGGAAGAAGGCGTATAAGAGGCATAGTGGTTTATACCTAAACCAAGGTGAGTATATGAGGATTTCTATAGTACATAGCAAATATATGATATTCAGAAAATAAGATTTTCAGTTTACTTAAAATGTTAAAGTTTGGAAACAGTTTTGAAAGAAGCTCTATATATATGAGCTAAGTATTTTAAACAAATTTTAAAGAAGTTTAGTTTATAAAGTTATTTTGAAAGAAGCTTCACAAGTGAGATAAAGATGTTGAAGCTAGTTTGAAAGTATTTTTGATTATAAGTTAAAAGAGTTTAAGAGTTGGGTTATTTATAAATTGTGTCTCATTTTGACCAATTTGAGATGTAATGAAATACGAATTAAAGAAAGAAAGAAGAAAGAGTTAGTTGTCCGGACTAGGATCACCAACATAATCGGGGGATCAGAAGACACTACTGGGATGGTACCTCCCGTCGCGAAGTAGTTGTCTAGCTTAGTATACCCTTGTGCTTGAATCCGTTCCAAGTCACAAAGGGGAGACAGAATGAGCGTAACCTAGCGGACAGATCTGTTCTGTCCCGCGAGGGAAGCTAGTAGAATGAATTAAAATAAACTAATTCATGAGTTTCAATTGGTCACAAGTAAATGAGAAAAGAAATCAGTTTTGAGAAAGAATACAGTTTTGATAAAAGAAAGCAGTTCTTAAAGAAAGAAATCAGTTTTGAGAAAGAATACAGTTTTGATAAAAGAAGGTAGTTCTTAAAGAAAGAAATCAGTTTTGAGAAAGAATACAGTTTTGATAAGAGAAGTAATTTTTGAAGATAGAAAAGGAAGGAAAAATTGAGATTTATTATGAAAAATAAGTTTTAGTAATATACTTGTTTATAATTCAAGTTTTGAGCAAAAAAGTTTTGGGTCTAAATGTAACACCCCTTTTCTTTTACCATATTTAAATACAAATACAGTTTATTTTACAAACATATGTTACAACTCGTGACTATAAATAAATTTTTGTTTTATTTTACAAACAAACTCGAGGGGTATTACAGACTCAATACAGATAACCATAATTTAAACTTACAGTGTACAATAACGGTCCCAACTGCAACTCTCGCTCCCTTCACCTAAGTACATAGCATTTCAAAAACATAGTATACGTGAGACATAAAGTCTCGTGAGTAATATGAGTTTAGACCCAAAACTTTTCTATTCAAAACTTGAAATATTCAAAAGTACATTGCTAAAATTTATTTATTTCATGAATCTCAAAATGACTTTTTCTTCTTTACTTTCAAACTTTAAAAAGATTTTCTTTCTTAAAACTACTTTTCTTTCTCATTTCTCGTGACCAACTGAAAGTTATGAATTAAGTTAATTAATTCATTCAACTAGCTCCCCTCGCGGGACAGAACATATCTGCCCACTCGGTTTGCTCATTCTGTCTCCCCTTCGTGACGTGGAACAAATTCAAGCACAAGGGTATGCTAAGCTAGACAACTACTTCGCGACGGGAGGTACCATCCCAGTAGTGTCTTCTGATCTCCCAATTATGTGGGTGATCCTAGTCCGGACAACTGGTTAATACTTCTTTAATTCTTACTTCATTTCATCTCAAATTGGTCAAAATGGGACACAATTTGTAATAAATTAAAACTCATAAACTTTGTAACTCTTTATCAAAAATATTATCAAACTACTTTTGATATCTTAGTTCCTATAAGGAACTTCTTTCAAAATACGTTGCAAACCACACTTTAAAAATCTACTCAAAATACTAAGCCCTTGTATAGAGCTTCTTTCAAAATTATTTTCCAAACTTAGTATTTATAAACATTGGAAATCATACTTTTCTGAAAATAACATTTTTGCTATGTACTAGAAAATCCTCATAAAACTCACCTTAACGTTGTTACGAGTCTCTACACTTCTCGTATTCCTTTCCCTTTTCCGTGCTCAACCACGTTTGAAGCACCACCTATACATGTATTATATATATAAATACTCAATATAATTAATTCTATAATGCTAAGGTCTCATATAATATAGCTATAGGTTATAATAAATGTATAACCATTTATAACTAATTTTACGGTTTTTCTCCGAAATACGCGTATATTGCTACAGTACCCCCGAGGGGTCGTATTTCAGTTCCGACTCTTTTCCATGAAATCTTAGACTATAATAGACTTGTATTTCAAATTTGGAGTTCATTGGACAAGTCTAGCTCAATTTCTAAAAATTAAGTTTTAACGTGAATAGTGAATTTAGCCTCTGCCGCTACAGTGATTTTTCCGCAAGGTCGAATTACGGATTTGACCATTCCCGACATGTTCTTATACCATGTTAAGGTTATGTCTGAAATTTCAGGTCAATCGGACATGTCTAGCTATAGTTTCTAGCGTTTGAGTTATTTAAAAATTCTAACATTTTTGGTCCCTGACTGGAGCACTGTAGCACGCAGTTCACCCATTAAGCACTTATTTCAGTTCTTAATCATTTCACTATCATTCCATGACTAAAACCCTTGTTTTACATCAGGTTTTAAGCCATGAAATCACTAATTCCAATTCCATTTCTTCAAAATCCCGTTTTTGATATTTTGCACCAAAAATCCATCTTTTTGAAATTAGTCACTTAGGAGTGTCTTAATACATCCTAAGTGATCATTTGGACCCAACAAAACCATAAAAACCAACTTTGATCTTACAAACCCGTTTTTAGGGTTCTTGAGCACAAATTCCCATTTCTTGATTTCTAACATATAGCAACCTACTTCCATGTTTTTGAGTTAAGTTCTTAACTAATGGCTTATTGGAAGCATTAGCTACTTAACCCACATGACTTTTAGCTGCAATTTCAGTTTCTACTCAACCCAATTCAAGAACACCCAAGAACTAGGCTAAAGAAGATGAAATCTTACCTTTCTTAACTATGGAATCACTAATTCCAAAGTTAAAGCTTTGATTCTTGGCAATTTCTCTTGAACTTCTTTTCTTCTTTGATCTTTCCCCGCTGCCTCTCGTGCTCTCTGGAATTCTCTGGAGATTTCTTTACATAATAGAGGAAATAACTAACATTTCCTATATATATTTAGTTTATATAAAAACCTTACACTTAGGTCCCTAAACTTCAATTTCTTTCCAAAATGATCCTAAAACCATAAATCTTGCAAGGAATGTTCTAACTTGACATTTTCTTGACATTTTGGTCATTTTTCATGTAAAATGTCCAATTTGCCCTTTTTGGTCAAATTTTACTATTCACGCGGCAAAACTTCAAATTTCTCATAAACTTTTATTTCTCATTATATTATTACATATTATTACACATAATAGTCGTACAACATGACAAATGACGATTTTACCTTTTTTGACTTTTTCGCGGGTTCTTACAGTCACCCCTCCTTAAGCGGATTCCGTCCTCGGAATCTTTTCGTAATCTGTGAAATTCGGATATCTTCTTTTCATTTCTGCTAACGTTTCCCAAGTCAAGTTTGACCCTAAGGGATGCTTCCACTTGACTAGTACAAGGTCAATCTCCTTGTTTCTCAGCTTTTTGGTCTGCATCTCCAGTATGGCTTCGGGTTCTTCAATCAATTTGCTAGGAGTCTCCACCTTCAAATCCGTATACGGTATGACTAGCTCTTCTTTACCAAAGTACTTCTTTAAGTAGCATACATGAAAAGTATCATGTATTCCACTAAGTTCGGGTGGTAACTCTAGCTTGAATGCTTGTAACCCAACTCTCTTCAGAATTTTAAAAGGTCCAATGTATCTTGGACTCAGTTTTCCTCTCTTGCCAAATCTGACCACTCCTTTCCATGGCGACACTTTTATCATCACCAAATCTCCTTCTTGCAGGTCATATGGTCTCTTCTTTAGATTTGAGTAACTCCTCTGTCGATCTTGTGCGGCTTTCATGTTGGCTTGAATTACTCCAATCTTCTCATTAGTTACTCTAACAATCTCTGGCCCTGTAAGCTTAGTCTCACCCGCTTCTAACCAGCATAAAGAAGTTCTACATTTCCTACCATACAATGCCTCAAAGGGTGGCATTTTAATGCTAGAATGGTAGCTATTGTTGTACGCAAACTCCACTAATGGCAGGTGTTCATCCCAACTACCTCCAAAATCCATCACGCATGATCGTAGCATGTCTTCTAATGTCTGGATTGTTCGTTCACTCTGACCATCTGTTTGTGGATGATATGCTGTACTTAGCTGAATTCTTGTCCCCATTTTATCTTGTAAGGCTCTCCAAAAGTTAGAGGTAAATCTGGGGTCTCTGTCTGACACGATAGACAACGGTGCACCATATCTTCTTAACACTTCATCTGAATACAACTGAGCTAACTGCTCCAATGGAGTAGTTTCTTTTATGGCTAGAAATAATGCACTCTTGGTCAACCGGTCCACTATGACCCATATACTATCATGATCTCTTCTTGTTCTCGGTAACCCGACAATCAGGTCCATGGTTACATCTTCCCACTTTCCGGCTGGAATGTGTAGTGACTGAGCATCCCCATGCGGGACCTGATGTTCCGCCTTCACTTGTGCACAAACGACACACTTGGAGATGTACTTGGCTATGCTTTTCTTCATTCCAGGCCACCAATAATGTCTTTTCAAATCTTGATAAGTCTTGGTACTCCCTGGATGTATGGAATACTTTGACTTATGCGACTCTTCTAAGATCAACTTTCTCAATCCTCCTGTCTTTGGTACCCAAATGCGGCTTCTGAAAGTCTTTAATCCTTGACTGTTGGTTTCAAACTGTATGTCTTTTCCTAGCTTTTCATCTTTTAAGTCTCCACTTTCTTCAACTTTCTGCTGAGCTGCTTTAATCTGTTCTATAATGCTGGACACTAGTTCTATGCGCATCGACCTTGCCTTGATTCTTTTCTCAGGAGCTTTTCTACTCAATGCATCTGCTACTACATTTGCTTTACCCGGATGGTATATAATGTCACAATCATAGTCACTGATCAGCTCTAGCCATCTACTCTGTCTCATGTTCAACTCTTTTTGAGTAAACACATACTGTAAACTCTTGTGATCCGTGAACAGCTTGCACTTTGTACCATACAAGTAATGTCTCCAAATCTTCAAGGCAAACACGATCGCTGCAAGCTCTAAATCATGAGTTGTATACTTTTTCTCTGGATCTTTCAACTGTCTGGAAGCGTATGCTATAACCTTTCCTCTTTGCATCAGTACACAGCCAAGCCCCCGATGCGAGGCATCGCTGTATACTTCAAAGTCTTCTGTCCCATCGGGCAATGTAAGGACAGGCGCGTTACACAACTTCTCTTTCAAAGTAGCGAAGGCTCTCTCTTGTTCTTCTTGCCAACTAAATTTTTCTTCCTTCCGAGTTAGTCGTGTAAGTGGCACTGCTATACGGGAGAAATCTTGAATAAATCTCCTGTAGTACCCGGCAAGACCGAGAAAACTTCTAACTTCTGTTGGCGTCTTAGGTGGCTCCCATTTCATCACTGCTTCAACTTTCGCTGGATCAACTTTTATACCTTGGATAGAAACAACGTGTCCAAGGAACTGCACTTCTCTCATCCAAAACTCGCACTTGGAGAACTTTGCGTATAGTTGTTCTCGCTTCAAAGTCTCAAGTACTAACCGCAGATGTCTCGCATGCTCTTCTTTATTCTTCGAGTAGATCAAAATGTCGTCTATGAACACTATCACAAACCGGTCTAGGAATGGTTTACAGACCCGATTTATTAAGTCCATAAAGATCGCTGGTGCATTCGTAAGACCAAATGGCATTACTAGAAACTCGTAATGCCCGTATCGTGTACGAAACGCCGTCTTCTCTACATCACTTTCTTTTACCCTGACTTGATGATACCCAGATCTCAAATCAATTTTTGAGAAATAATCTGCCCCTTGCAACTGGTCGAACAAATCGTCTATTCTGGGCAACGGATAACGGTTCTTTATGGTAATCTTGTTCAATTCTCTATAATCAATGCACATCCGCATTGATCCATCCTTCTTTTTCACAAACAGAACTGGAGCACCCCACGGAGAAGAACTAGGCCTGATGAAGCCTTTATCTAGTAACTCCTGCAACTGGGACATTAATTCCCTCATCTCTGTTGGTGCTAACCGGTACGGTGCTCGTGCTATTGGAGAAGCTCCTGGGACAAGATCTATTCGGAACTCAACTTGCCTTTCTGGTGGCAAGCCTGGCAATTCATCTGGAAAAACTTCTGGAAATTCTTTTACCACTTCTATGTCTTTGTATGTCTGTTTCACTTTGTCTTCAGTCATTACATAGGCCAGGAAAGATACACATCCTTTCCTGATACATCTTCGAGCTTTAGCTACACTGATAATACTTGGCACGTGCGTTCTTCTTTCTCCATATACGTACACCTTTGCTCCAAGGGTTTTAACAGACACCCTCTTCTATCCACAAGCTATCTTCGCATCATTTGCACCAAGCCAATCCATCCCAATTATTACATCAAAGGACTTAATTCCAATAGGAAGGAGATTAAGTCGAAACTTCTTGCCGTTGATGTCAAGTTCACAGTCTCGATACATATGTTGAACTTCCACAAATTTCCCGTCCGCCACTTCTACCTCAAAAACTAGATCTAACAATTCTAATGGGACTTTTAATCTAGCTCCAAACCCATGGGACACAAATGAATATGTAGACCCGGAATCAAACAAGACATATGCAGGTGTCGAGTTGATTAGTAGAATACCTGAGACCACATCATGAGTCTCCTTTGCTTCCTCCCTGGTGATCTGAAAAGCTCGAGTCTTCACCTTCTGGGGTTCGGTCTTCTTCTGGGCTGTTGACACCATAGTTTCTCCTCCCTTGTTTGGGCAGTTGAAACTATAGTGTCCCATCTGATGGCATGTGAAGCACTCCACTTCGCTGGTTTCTTGGCTTTGCAATCTTTCGCTTTATGACCGAATCCACCACAATTAAAGCAGGCATTTGATCCCGCTCGGCATTCACCTCCGTGTTCTTTCCCACATTTCTCGCACTTTTTCACACTTCCCTGTCGACTCTGACTTGTACTCATTTTCCCTTTCTTCTTTATGTTCCCACTGATACTACTAACTGTCTTCCTTTTGTCACCAAAACCAGGTCCTTCTTCCTTCCTTCTTTTCCCAATATCTTCCACAGTTCGGGCAGCATTGATCGCCCCATCAAGTGTTTCGGCTTTCTTCACTTCTAACTCGTAGTTCCATGGCAAACCGCGGACATAGCGGTTAATTCGGGACCGCTCACTGGGGTAAGACTCCCCCACAAAAGGTAACATGTCGCAAAACTTCTTCGTATACGCATCCACCGTCAAATCTCCCTTCTTTATTGTTAAAAAATCTTCATTCATTTTCTCCAAATCTCGCGTGGGACAGAACTTATCTTTGACACGTGATAAACTCTGCCCACGACCAACCGTATACCACATCTTTTCCCAAACTTTCGTATTTGGTGTTCCACCACACCAAAGCGTCATCCTTCAACTGCCGGGAGGCATAGTTGACCTGGTCTTTTTTTGCAAATTTGCTTGCTTGCATCACTTGTTCAATCTCTCGGACCCATCGCATCGTCACCTTTGGCTCAAAACTGCCATGGTATTCGGGCGGTTTGCAAGCCATAAAGGACTTAAAAGAACAGCCCTTTTCTTCCTTCTTGTCACCTCCACTAGTTGCTTCCTCAGTCGTCTTCTTGGAGACTTCTTGTGATGATTGGGCACTACGTTCACCCATTCGGTTATCGATTATGTTGTTCACATCTTGTCTCACTTCAGTTCGTAAGTTATTGATTTACAACTGAATTGCCTCCATAGTGACAGGTTGTGGTGGTGGTGGGTTTGGCTCAGCCTCATCATTTCGAATAACACGTGGTTCACTTCCTCTTGAAGAAGTGTGACTGCCCTCACCCCTGTCAGCTTGTCCTCCTCCTTCCATTACTATATAGATGAATAAAATATTTGTTTAATACACAATTCTATATAGTATTTCATAAGCGGTAGCATGTTATCTCCTTATATTGACTGCACTTTTATACAGTCATACTCACTCTATGCCTCCTATATTACTAAGGCAACTTACTACTACCCTTGCTAGTTTAAGCCTAGGATGGTATTCCAACCTAATTCGCTTAAACTATGGCTCTGATACCAAAACTGTAACACCCCTTTTCTTTTACCATATTTAAATACAAATACAGTTTATTTTACAAACATATGTTACAACTCGTGACTATAAAATAGCCACTTAATTTTTTTTTTTATTTTACAAACAAACTCGAGGGGTATTACAGACTCAATACAGATAACCATAATTTAAACTTACAGTGTACAATAACGGTCCCAACTGCAACTCTCGCTCCCTTCACCTAAGTACATAGCATTTCAAAAACATAGTATACGTGAGACATAAAGTCTCGTGAGTAATATGGGTTTAGACCCAAAACTTTTCTATTCAAAACTTGAAATATTCAAAAGTACATTGCTAAAATTTATTTATTTCATGAATCTCAAAATGACTTTTTCTTCTTTACTTTCAAACTTTAAAAAGATTTTCTTTCTTAAAACTGCTTTTCTTTCTCATTTCTCGTGACCAACTGAAACTTATGAATTAAGTTAATTAATTCATTCAACTAGCTCCCCTCGCGGGACAGAACAGATCTGCCCACTCGGTTTGCTCATTCTGTCTCCCCTTCGTGACTTGGAACAAATTCAAGCACAAGGGTATGCTAAGCTAGACAACTACTTCGCGACGGGAGTTACCATCCCAGTAGTGTCTTCTGATCTCCCAATTATGTGGGTGATCCTAGTCCGGACAACTGGTTCATACTTCTTTAATTCTTACTTCATTTCATCTCAAATTGGTCAAAATGGGACACAATTTGTAATAAATTAAAACTCATAAACTTTGTAACTCTTTATCAAAAATATTATCAAACTACTTTTGATATCTTAGTTCCTATAAGGAACTTCTTTCAAAATACGTTGCAAACCACACTTTAAAAATCTACTCAAAATACTAAGCCCTTGTATAGAGCTTCTTTCAAAATTATTTTCCAAACTTAGTATTTATAAACATTGGAAATCATACTTTTCTGAAAATAACATTTTTGCTATGTACTAGAAAATCCTCATAAAACTCACCTTAACGTTGTTACGAGTCTCTACACTTCTCGTATTCCTTTCCCTTTTCCGTGCTCAACCACGTTTGAAGCACCACCTATACATGTATTATATATATAAATACTCAATATAATTAATTCTATAATGCTAAGGTCTCATATAATATTGCTATAGGTTATAATAAATGTATAACCATTTATAACTAATTTTACGGTTTTTCTCCGAAATACGCGTATATTGCTACAGTACCCCCGAGGGGTCGTATTTCAGTTCCGATTCTTTTCCATGAAATCTTAGACTATAATAGACTTGTATTTCAAATTTGGAGTTCATTGGACAAGTCTAGCTCAATTTCTAAAAATTAAGTTTTAACGTGAATAGTGAATTTAGCCTCTGCCGCTACAGTGATTTTTCCGCAAGGTCGAATTACGGATTTGACCATTCCCGACATGTTCTTATACCATGTTAAGGTTATGTCTGAAATTTCAGGTCAATCGGACATGTCTAGCTATAGTTTCTAGCGTTTGAGTTATTTAAAAATTCTAACATTTTTGGTCCCTGACTGGAGCACTGTAGCACGCAGTTCACCCATTAAGCACTTATTTCAGTTCTTAATCATTTCACTATCATTCCATGACTAAAACCCTTGTTTTACATCAGGTTTTAAGCCATGAAATCACTAATTCCAATTCCATTTCTTCAAAATCCCGTTTTTGATATTTTGCACCAAAAATCCATCTTTTTGAAATTAGTCACTTAGGAGTGTCTTAATACATCCTAAGTGATCATTTGGACCCAACAAAACCATAAAAACCAACTTTGATCTTACAAACCCGTTTTTAGGGTTCTTGAGCACAAATTCCCATTTCTTGATTTCTAACATATAGCAACCTACTTCCATGTTTTTGAGTTAAGTTCTTAACTAATGGCTTATTGGAAGCATTAGCTACTTAACCCACATGACTTTTAGCTGCAATTTCAGTTTCTACTCAACCCAATTCAAGAACACCCAAGAACTAGGTTAAAGAAGATGAAATCTTACCTTTCTTAACTATGGAATCACTAATTCCAAAGTTAAAGCTTTGATTCTTGGCAATTTCTCTTGAACTTCTTTTCTTCTTTGATCTTTCCCCGCTGCCTCTCGTGCTCTCTGGAATTCTCTGGAGATTTCTTTACATAATAGAGGAAATAACTAACATTTCCTATATATATTTAGTTTATATAAAAACCTTACACTTAGGTCCCTAAACTTCAATTTCTTTCCAAAATGATCCTAAAACCATAAATCTTGCAAGGAATGTTCTAACTTGACATTTTCTTGACATTTTGGTCATTTTTCATGTAAAATGTCCAATTTGCCCTTTTTGGTCAAATTTTACTATTCACACGGCAAAACTTCAAATTTCTCATAAACTTTTATTTCTCATTATATTATTACATATTATTACACATAATAGTCGTACAACGTGACAAATGACGATTTTACCCTTTTTGACTTTTTCGCGGGTTCTTACACTAAAACCCATATTACTCACGAGACTTTATGTCTCACGTACTACATGTTTTAAATGCTATGTACTTAGGTGAGAGGAGCAAGAGCTAGGTTACTTATTGTGACTTGAAGCTGGGAAAGAGTAAATTACAGATAAGTTTAAATTATGGTTTCTGTATTGAGTCTGTAATACCCTTTCAGAGTAAAGTTTGTAAAAAAAATTTGGTGACTTTTTATTAGTCACGTTTTGTAAAATAACTATATTAAATTAGGGTTTAAGAAAGGGGTGTTACAGTTTTGGTATCAGAGCCATAGTTTAAGCGAACTAGGTGTCAATATTTGAACCTAGACTTAAACTGTGTAAGAGATTAGTAGAGTACCTACTTGGGTATAATGTAGAAAGTAAGTAGAGGAAAGATTAAATTCATTACAGTGGAACATGAGTCCTGGTGGTAAAACTGGAAGCAAATGTGTATAGGTGATTATAATAATATGGGCCCGTACTATCATAATCACAAGATATACATTTGAGTTTGGTGGAACCATACAGG
The DNA here is from genome assembly GCA_023525715.1 of Cichorium intybus. Classification (NCBI taxonomy): domain Eukaryota; kingdom Viridiplantae; phylum Streptophyta; class Magnoliopsida; order Asterales; family Asteraceae; genus Cichorium; species Cichorium intybus. The sequence goes on along the minus strand of CM042014.1, from coordinate 115,373,007 downwards.
AATCATGTGAAGTTGTAAAAGATAAGTGTAAGAGGTTTGAGGGGTATAGATTCAGTATACCTATGGAAGAAAATCCAGTATGACTGGAAATAAAACAGTATAAAAGAAAAAGTGTTAAAGACGAAATAGCAAATATGAGATATATAGGGAAAAACCCCATACCCTATATGAGTCAGTATAAAGTATATGTAATAAGACATAAGAAAATACGAGTAAAGAGCACTGAAAATAAGTTGACAAGAATGCTAAAGTAATGAAGGAGAAAAGTTTGAATTTGTGGTTGTGATGACCACTGTATAATATGAGAAATAACATAAAGTAAGATAGGAATCAGTAAAAGAGACATGGCCAGAATGTGTAAATGTATTAAAAATATTAATAGAAGTAATGAAGTATATAGTACAGCTATAAAATAAAGAGTATAACTGAAAATTTCAGTTGTCTAACGGAAATGAATTTATAAGAGTAATGTCACTACGGTGACCAAAGAAGAAAAGATTGGAAAAGAATGTGAGTACATATATATGAATCAAATTCATATAACAAAAAGAGTAAAAGGAAGTGAGCTGGGTGTAATTGTAGATAAACCCAATTGAAGAATAAATATTAAGAAGTAGTATGATGTGTTGTTCATGGACAACCAAGAAATGAAAGTAGGTATATAAAAGTTGTGAGTAAATAAGATAGTATAAAATGAAAGCAAAATGTTTAACCAAGTATTAGAAGAGGAATCAAAGACAGAAATGAAAATATAAGAAATGGGGAGTTATGACTTCCAAACTTGAAAGTAATATGACAAATAAAGATATCTAATAGCTGAAGCAAATAACCAAGTTTGGAATATAATATAGTAAGCAATATAACAAAGTAAGTTATCTGAATGAGAAAGTAATAAAAATTTGTTAAAACTATGAGTATGTTGCATTTTTTTTATAATGCAAGAGAATGAGTTGAGAAATAGGGATTGAATGCCTAATCAAGTGTTAAGTGAACAGTTAAAGACAAGACAGATAATGATGATAATGAGAAGAATATAGAGACAGTTATTAAAGAGATGGTCATTTGAAACCAGATTTAGTGACCATATAAAAAATGAAATAAGAAGAATTGAGAATTGATAAAAGTATAACCAAAAGAATGTAAAAACAATGACTGAAAGTCATAAGTAATATGAGATAAAAAGTAAAAGTGTATATCCAGATAAGTGCCAGACAAAGAGCTAAAATAAAGAGACAAGAAGTTACTACTTCTAAGAAGAAGTAATGGGTAAAAGTAGCCAAAGATTTGAGAAAATAGTCAGTATATGGCTAGTAAAAAAAATGTATAGCGTATATCGCTCTAAGATACATAAAAGTAAAGAGAGTAAAGAAATGAATCTTAAATGAAAGAACAATACAATGTGTTGAGTATATAGCCTTGTGACACATAGAGAGAAATGGTAAAAAGGTATAATAAAAGAGACTCTGGGTATCGAACCTAGAAAGTTTATAAGTAAAATATATGAGATATAAAGACAAATTGCCTACAAGAAATGATGGTAATCTATATGATTATGAAAGTAGTGTATGCTTAATATGTATAATGAGATAAAACAAGAAATTGTTGAGACGGAAATACCAAGAAATATGATTATAGTGCAGTCAAGAGAAAAATAGGAGTAAAAGTTATTTTGGCATTAGCCATAGCAAGTAAAGAGAAAGCAAGAGGTAGAGTGCTAAACTAAGCATCAGTGTGAGAAATAAAAACTACAAGAAAATACTAAAACATAAGTAATACATGCAAGTAACAAGATGAAAGATAAGATAAAAGCAGCAAGAACCACGGTTAACTCTTGAAGAATCAATTCTTCTAGTATATATAGGCATAAGAAGTTGTAAAACATCTAAAAGAATTGTATAAATATAATATGAGATTTAAGTCCAATGACAAGAAAGAAATAAATAGAAATGTAGATTGACTGTTTGAGAGTCAATCTTCTATAATAAAGTATGAAGTGATAGAGCTTCTAAAATAAGAGAGAAAGTAGATTTAAAGTATGAAACGTACTCAAGTAAGAAAAATAAATAAAAGCTTTTATTACATTAACAGAGAAGTCGAGTGATGCGTCTGTCCTTATAATACCAGATGGGACAGAAGATTTTGAAGTATACAACAGTGCCTCACATAGAGGGCTTAGCTGTGAGTAACTGCAGAGGAGTAAGAGAGTAGCATATGTTCCCAGATAGTCGAAGGCCCAAGAAATAAAGTATATTACCTATGATATAGAGTTTACATTGATTGTATTTGTCTTGAAACTTTGGAGGCATTACCTGTATGGAACAAAGCGCAAGTTATTCACTGATCACAAGAGTTTGCAGTATGTGTTCACTCAAATAGAGTTGAACACGAGACAGAAAAGATAGTTAGAATTGATCAGTGATTAAGTTTGCGAAATTGTTCACCATTCAGGCAAGCTAGTGTAGCATCAGATGCATTGAGTAGAAAAGTTCTAAAGAAAAGAATCAATGCAAGATCGATGCGCATAGAACTAGTGTCCAGTATTATAGAACAGATTAATGTAGTCCAACAAAAGTTGGGAAAAGCATAGACTTGAAAGAAGAGAAACGAGGAAGACATGCAGTTAAGATAAATAGATAAGAGTTAAAGACTTCTAGAACCCGCATTTGGGTGCCGAAAGCAGGAGATTTGAGAAAGTTGATTGTAGAAGAGTCATATAAGTTTAAGTTTAAAGTCGAGGAAAGTGCATTATCCAAATGCGACGGTTGTGCGTAAGTTAAGGCGAAACATCAAAGTCCCGAATGGAGATGCCCAGTCCTTGCACATTCCAGCTAGAGAGTGGGAAGAAGTAACCATGAATTTCATTGTGGGGCTGCCGAGAACGAGAAGGGGGTAGGATAGTATATGGGTCATGGTAGATCGGTTGACCAAGAGTGCACTGTTTCTAGCCATAAAAGAAACTACTCCATTGGAGCAGTTAGCCCAGTTATACATAGATGAAATGTTGAGAAGATATGGTGCACCGTTGTCAATCGTGTCAGACAGAGACCCTAAATTTACCTCTAACCTCTGGGGTGCTTTACAAGAGAAGATGGGGACGAGAATTCAGCTAAGTACAGTGTATCATCCATAAACGGATGGTCAGAATGAGCGAATGATTCAGACAGTAGAAGATATGTTACGATCAAGTGTGATGATTTTAGGAGGTAGTTGGGATAAACACCTGTCTTTAGTAGAGTTTGTATACGACAACAGCTACTATTCTAGCATTAAATGCCACCTTTGAGGCATTGTCTGATAGAAAGTGTAGAACTCCTTTGTGCTGGATAAAGGCAGGTGAGACTAAACCTACAAGACCAGAGATTATTAGAGTGATCAATGAGAAGATTGATATGATTTAAGCCAACATGACTGTAGCGCGAAACCAACAGAAGAGTTACACAGATCTAAAGAAAAGACTGTACGAGTTACAAGAAAGTGATTTAGTGATAAAAAAAATTCGTTGCCATGAAGGGCGTAGTCAGATTTGACGAGAGAGGAAAGCTGAGTCCAAGATGCATTGGACCTTTTAGAATCCTGAAGAGAGTTGAATAGCAAGCATTTAAGCTGAAGTTACCACTCGAAGAAATACTTTAAAAAAAAGAGAGTTAGTGATACCGTATATAGATTTGGGAGTAAAGACTCCTAGCAGACTGGTTGAAGAACCTGGAATGATTTTAGAAGTGCAGACTAAGAAGCTAAGGAATAAGAAGATTGACTTGGTGCTAGTCAAGAGGAAGCACCCATCAAGGTCAAACCTAACTTGGTTCGACGTTAGAAGAAATGAAAAGAAGATATCCAGATTTCGCAAATTACGAAAAGATTCCGAGGACGGAATCCGCATAAGGAGGGGTGACTGTAAGAACCCGCGGAAAAGTTGTAAAAGGGTAAAACCGTCTTTTGACACGTAATATGACTGTTATGTAAAATAATATGTATTTGTAGAATAATATTATAAGAAATAAGAGCTTATGTGAAATTTGGAATTTTATCGCGTGAATAGTGAAATTTGATCAAAAAGGGCAAAATGGTCATTTGACATGAAAATGACCAAATTGTCAAGAAAATGTTAAGTTGGAAGTAAATGAAACATAAACTGTAAAGATATGAACCATAGGACCATTTTTAAAGAAATTTGAGAAGAGAGGGACTAAAGGTGTAATTACCTTATAAAATTAAAAACATAAATAAGAGAGTTATTACTCTCCTTTGTCCAGAAATCATCAGTAGCATATAGAGGATTCTAGAGAGCACGAGAGAGAGCTGGAGAGAATCACGGGAGGAACAAAGAACCGTTGCAAGAATCAAAGGAAAACACTTGGAATCTATAATTCCAAGCCTTGAGAGGTAAGCACATCATGATCTAAGCTCATCTTCTTGAACGAGAAACAAACATTAACTTCTGATTTTCCAGAAATCATGAGTTTAAAGGGATTGTCTTGCTCAAAATCACCATTTAAGCATGTTCTAGGCATGGAATATGTAAAAATCAAGAAATGGTGGTTTTTGCTCAAGAACCCTAATTCATGGGTTGAAAGATTAAGACCAGTTTTTATGGTTTCTCTAAGCCCAAATGATCACTTAGGATGTATTAAGACACTCCTAAGTGATTAATTTCAAAAAGTTGGATTTTTGGTGAAAATTGTGTAAAACGGGTTTTTGTGGAATTGGAATTGGAATCAGTGATTCCATGGCTTAAAACCTGATGTAAAGCAAGGGTTTTAGTCATGGAATGATAGTAAAATGATTAAGATAAGTATTAAGTACTTAATGGGTCAAAATAGAGGTCTGCAGCTTAAAAATCGGACTGTAAACACAGTCTGCAGGCTTGGCACGAGTCGTGCCATTTTTACCCTATAAGTGCACGAGTCGTGCTTACCTGAAAAGCCAAGAAATAGCCTTCCAGACATAGCACGAGTCGTGCTTTCCTTAAGGCATAAAGAGCACGAGTCGTGCTCTTGCTGGACAGCAGCTTGTCCAATTTTTGAGACTTGAACTCGGTGCTAGGCGTGTTCGTTTGGTCTGTAATTCATACCATAGCCTTAAAATGGTATGAAAACATGTAGGAAACTTTCAAATTCGTAATCCGACCTTGCGGAAAAACCACTGTAGCGGCAGTGGCCAAACATCAAGATATTACTAAAACTTGATTTTGGGATTTAAGCTAGACTTGTCCTATTAACTCCAAATCTGGAACACAAGTCTAATATAGTATAATACTTCATGGAAAAGTGTCGGAACTGAAATACGACCCCTCGGGGGTACTGTAGCAAAATACGTGTATTTCGGAGAAAAATCATAAAATGAGTTCATTAATGGTTATCCTTGTAGTATGACCTGAAGTTGAATCGTATGAGACCTTAGAATTGTAGAGTCAGTTGTAGCACATATTTATTAAATATATATGATATGTGTAGGAAATGCTTCAAATACTAGGGAGCACGGAAAGGAAGAAGGCGTATAAGAGGCATAGTGGTTTATACCTAAACCAAGGTGAGTATATGAGGATTTCTATAGTACATAGCAAATGTATGATATTCAGAAAATAAGATTTTCAGTTTACTTAAAATGTTAAAGTTTGGAAACAGTTTTGAAAGAAGCTCTATATATATGAGCTAAGTATTTTAAACAAATTTTAAAGAAGTTTAGTTTATAAAGTTATTTTGAAAGAAGCTTCACAAGTGAGATAAAGATGTTGAAGCTAGTTTGAAAGTATTTTTTATTATAAGTTAAAAGAGTTTAAGAGTTGGGTTATTTATAAATTGTGTCTCATTTTGACCAATTTGAGATGTAATGAAATAAGAATTAAAGAAAGAAAGAAGAAAGAGTTAGTTGTCCGGACTAGGATCACCCACATAATCGGGGGATCAGAAGACACTACTGGGATGGTACCTCCCGTCGCGAAGTAGTTGTCTAGCTTAGTATACCCTTGTGCTTGAATCCGTTCCAAGTCACAAAGGGGAGACAGAATGAGCGTAACCTAGCAGACATATCTGTTCTGTCCCGCGAGGGAAGCTAGTAGAATGAATTAAAATAAACTAATTCATGAGTTTCAATTGGTCACAAGTAAATGAGAAAAGAAATCAGTTTTGAGAAAGAATACAGTTTTGATAAAAGAAAGCAGTTCTTAAAGAAAGAAATCAGTTTTGAGAAAGAATACAGTTTTGATAAAAGAAGGTAGTTCTTAAAGAAAGAAATCAGTTTTGAGAAAGAATACAGTTTTGATAAGAGAAAGTAATTTTTGAAGATAGAAAAGGAAGGAAAAATTGAGATTTATTATGAAAAATAAGTTTTAGTAAAATACTTGTTTATAATTCAAGTTTTGAGCAGAAAAGTTTTGGGTCTAAAACCCATATTACTCACGAGGCTTTATGTCTCATGTACTACATGTTTTAAATGCTATGTACTTAGGTGAGAGGAGCAGGAGCTAGGTTACTTATTGTGACTTGAAGCTGGGAAAGAGTAAATTACAGATAAGTTTAAATTATGGTTTCTGTATTGAGTCTGTAATACCCTTTCAGAGTAAAGTTTGTAAAAAAAATTTGGTGACTTTTTATTAGTCACGTTTTGTAAAATAACTGTATTAAATTAGGGTTTAAGAAAGGGGTGTTACACTTTATGTCTCACGTATTATATTTTTAAATGCTATGTACTTAGGTGAAAGGAGTAGAAGTTGAAGTTGGGACCAGTGTGTATACAGTAAGTTTAAATTATGGTGTTCTGTATTGAGTCTGTAATATCCCTTGAGAATAAAGTTTGTAAAAAAAAATTTAAGTGACTTTTTCATAGTCACAAGTTGTAAGATATTTATTTTATAAACCGTATTAAAACTTGGTTTGAGAAAGGGGTGTTACAGTTTTGGTATAAGAGCCATAGTTTAAGCGAATTAGGTTGGAATACCATCCTAGGCTTAAACTAGCAAGAGTAGTAGTAAGGTGCCTTAGTAAGGTAGAGGTACACTTAGACCTATAGAAGTTATAGAGTGAGTATGACTGTTATAAAAGTACAGTCAAGATAGGGAGATAACATGCTACCGCTTACGAAATACTATATAGAAATGTTTATTGAACAGAAAATTTTGTTTATCTATATAGTAATGGAAGGAGGAAGACAGACACCATCAGCTGATAGGGGTGAGGGCAGTCACACTTCTTCAAGAGGAAGTGGACCCGGACATGTTATTCGAAATGATGGGGCTGAGCCAAACCCACCACCACAACCTGTCACTATGGAAGCAATTCAGTATCTGATCAGTAATTTACGAAATGAGCTAAAGCAAGATGTGAATGATATTATCGATATCCGAATGGGTGAACCTAGTGCCCATTCTTCACAAGAAGTCTCTAAAAAGACGACCGAGGAAGAAGCCAGCGGAGAAAACAGAAGGAAGGAGAAGGGCTGTTCCTTTAAGTCCTTCATGGCTTGTAAACCGCCTGAGTACTACGGCAGTTTTGAGCCAAAGGTGACAATGAGATGGATCCGGGAAATCGAACAGGTGATGCAAGCTAGCAAGTGTGATGAAAAAGACCAAGTCAACTATGCCTCCCGGCAATTGAAAGATGATGCTTTAGTGTGGTGGAATACCAAATACGAGAGTTTGGGGAAAGACATGGTGTATGGCTGGTCGTGGGCGGAGTTTGTCTTGTGTCTTAAAGATAAATTCTGTCCCACGAGAGATCTAGAAAAGATGAACGAAGATTTCTTGATGATAAAGAAAGGAGACTTGTCGATTGATGAATATACGAAGAAGTTTTGTGACATGCTGCCTTTCGTGGGGGAATCTTATCCCTCTGAGCGGTCCCGAATTAACTGCTATGTTCGGGGGTTACCATGGAATTACGAGTTAGAAGTGAAGAAAGCTGAAACATTAGACGGGGTTATCATTGCTGCCCGAAACGTGGAGGATGTTGGAAAATGGCGAAATGAAGAAAGACCCAGTTTTAGTGACAAGAGAAAAACAGTGAGTAGCAGCGGGAATACAAAGAAGAAATGGAAAATAGGATCAAGTCAGACTCGACAGGGGAGTGTAAGAAAGTGTGAGAAGTGTGGAAGAGAACACAGTGGCGAGTGTCGTGCGGGGTCCAGTGCCTGTTTCAACTGTGGCGGATTTGGTCACAAAATGAAAGACTGCAAGGCAAAGAAAGCTAGTGAAGTGGAGTGTTATTCGTGCCACCAGATTGGGCACTATAGTTCCAACTGCCCAAACAAGGGAGGGGAGACTATGGTGTTCACAGCTCAGAAAAAGACGGAACCACAGAAGGTGAAGACTAGAGCCTTCCAGATCACAAGAGAGGAGGCAAAGGAGACTCACGATGTTGTCTCAGGTATACTACTGATCAACTCGACACCTGCATATGTGTTGTTTGATTCTGTTTCCACATATTCGTTCGTGTCCTATGAATTCGAAGCCAAATTGAGAGTCCCGTTAGAACTACTAGACATGATCTTTGAAGTAGAAGTAGCGGATGGAAAGTTTGTCGAAGTTCAGCATATGTACCGAAATTGTGAACTTGATATCAATGGCAAGAAGTTTCAACTTAATCTTCTTCCCATTGGAATTAAGTCATTTGATGTGATAATTGGGATGGATTGGCTTGGTGCCAATGATGTGAAGATAGCTTGTGGGCAGAAGAGGGTGTCTGTTAAAACCTTAGGAGCTAAGGTGTACATGTATGGAGAAAGAAGCAAACATGTGCCAAGTCTCATCAGTGTGGCAAAAGCCCGAAGATGTATCAGGAAAGGGTGTGTATCTTTCCTGGCTTATGTGATGACTGAAGACAAAGTAAAGCAGACGTATAAAGACATAGAAGCAGTGAAAGAATTCCCAGAAGTTTTCCAGATGAGTTACCAGGTTTGCCACCAGAAAGGCAAGTTGAATTTCGGATAGATCTTGTTCCAGGAGCTTCCCCAATAGCACGAGCACCGTACCGGTTAGCACCAACAGAGATGCGGGAATTAATGTCCCAGTTGCAGGAGTTACTAGATAAAGGCTTTATGAAGCCTAGTTCTTCTCCGTGGGGTGCTCCAGTCCTGTTTGTAAAGAAGAAGGATAGATCAATGCGGATGTGCATTTATTACAGAGAATTGAACAAGATTACCATCAAGAACCGTTACCCGTTGCCCAGAATAGATGATTTGTTTGATCAGTTACAAGGAGCAGATTATTTTTCAAAGATTGATTTGAGATCAGGCTATCACCAAGTCAGGGTGAAAGAGAGTGATGTGGAGAAGACAGCATTCCGTACTCGATATGGGCATTACGAGTTCCTAGTGATGCCGTTCGGTCTTACCAATGCACAAGCGGTTTTTATGGACTTAATGAATCGGGTCTGTAAACCATTTCTAGACCGATTTGTTATAGTGTTCATCGATGACATACTGATATACTCAAAGAATAGAGTTGAGCATGCGAGTCACTTGCGAGCAGTGCTTGAGACTTTGAAGCGAGAACAGCTATATGCAAAGTTCTCCAAGTGCGAGTTTTGGATGCGAGAGGTGCAGTTCCTTGGACATGTTGTTTCTATCCAAGGTATAAAAGTTGACCCAGCAAAAGTTGAAGCAGTGATGAAATGGGAGCCTCCCAAGACGCCAACTGAAGTTAGAAGTTTTCTCGGACTTGCCGGGTATTACCGGAGATTTATTCAAGATTTCTCCCGTATAGCAGTGCCACTTACACGACTAACCCGGAAAGAAGAGAAATTCAGATGGCAAGAAGAACAAGAAAGAGCTTTCGCTACATTAAAAGAGAAGTTGTGTAACGCGCCTGTCCTTACATTACCAGATGGGACAGAAGACTTTGAAGTGTACAGCGATGCCTCGCATCGGGGGCTTGGCTGTGTGTTAATGCAAAGAGGGAAGGTTATAGCATACGCTTCCAGACAGTTGAAAGATCCAGAGACAAAGTACACAACCCATGATTTAGAGCTTGCAGCGATCGTATTTGCCTTGAAGATTTGGAGACATTACTTGTATGGAACAAAGTACAAGCTATTCACCGATCACAAGAGTTTGCAGTATGTGTTCACTCAAAAAGAGTTGAACATGAGACAGAGCAGATGGCTAGAGCTGATCAGTGACTATGATTGCGACATTGTATACCATCCAAGTAAAGCAAATGTAGTAGCAGATGCATTAAGTAGAAAAGCTCCTGAGAAAAGAATCAAGGCAAGATCGATGCGCATAGAGCTAGTGTCCAGCATTATAGAACAGATTAAAGCAGCTCAGCAGAAAGTTGAAGAAAGTGGAGACTTGAAAGACGAGAAGCTAGGAAAAGACATATAGTTTGAAACAAACAGTCAAGGGTTAAAGACCTTCAGAAACCGCATTTGGGTACCGGAAGCAGGAAGGTTGAGAAAGCTGATCCTAGAAGAGTCGCATAAGTCAAAGTATTCCATACATCCAGGGAGTACCAAGACTTATCAAGATCTGAAAGGACAGTACTGGTGGCCTGGAATGAAGAAGAGGATAGCTAAGTACATCTCCAAGTGTGTCATTTGTGCACAAGTCAAGGCGGAACATCAGGTCCCGCATGGAGATGCTCAGTCATTACACATTCCAGCCGGAAAGTGGGAAGACGTAACCATGGACTTAATTGTCGGGTTACTGAGAACGAGAAGAGGTTATGATAGTATATGGGTCATACTGCTATGCAGTTATCTCGGTCATAAACCTTATAGCGGTCACCTAGCGAGATTTGATTTAGCGTTTATCGCGGTGGTATAGCGGTGGTATAGCGGGGGTTTTTTTTTGTTACTTTTAGACTATTAATACTACGTAGAATTAATATCACAAAAAGTTGCATAAAAATGTCACATAAAACATAGATAATATTCTAATATGAAAAGTGTCAACGTGTCAAACATAAATCTAATCGCAATCCATGGGTTCGGCATCCGATTCAACATCGTTTAATGCATTCACATCTTCTGAAAAGTAAATCTCGGCAAATCTCGGCGCTATCTCGGACAAAATCTCGGCAAATCTCGGCAAATCTCGGCGAGATTCTCGCTGGCGAGATTACTGAGCGAGATTTTGATTTTTATCTCGGCCTAAGCCCGAGAAACGCTATCTCGGCGCTATCTCGGCGCTATCTCCCGAGATTGACTGCATAGGGTCATAGTGGACCGGTTGACCAAGAGTGCACTATTTCTAGCCATAAAAGAAACTACTCCATTGGAGCAGTTAGCTCAGTTGTATATAGATGAAGTGTTAAGAAGATATGGTGTACCGTTGTCTATCGTGTCAGACAGAGACCCCAGATTTACCTCTAACTTTTGGAGAGCTTTACAAGAGAAAATGGGGACAAGAATTCAGCTAAGTACAGCGTATCATCCACAAACGGATGGTCAGAGTGAACGAACGATTCAGACAGTAGAAGACATGCTACGATCATGCGTGATGGATTTTGGAGGCAGTTGGGATGAACACCTACCACTAGTGGAGTTTGCATACAACAACAGCTACCATTCTAGCATTAAAATGCCACCCTTTGAGGCCTTGTATGGTAGAAAGTGTAGAACTCCTTTATGCTGGCTGGAGGCAAGTGAGACTAAGTTGACAGGACCAGAAATTGTTAGAGTGACCAATGAGAAAATTGGGGTGATTCAGGCCAACATGAAAGCAGCACAAGATCGACAGAAGAGTTACTCCAATCTAAAGAAAAGACCGTATGATTTACAAGAAGGTGATCTAGTGATGATAAAAGTGTCACCGTGGAAGGGTGTAGTCAGATTTGGTAAGAGAGGAAAGTTGAGTCCAAGATACATTGGACCTTTTAGAATCCTGAAGAGAGTGGGGTTGCAAGCATTCAAGCTGGAGTTACCACCAGAACTCAGTGGAATACATGATACCTTTCACGTATGCTATCTGAAGAAGTACTTTGGAAAAGAAGAGTTAGTGATACCGTATACAGATTTGAGGGTGGAGACTCCTAGCAGAATGATTGAAGAACCTGAAGCAATTCTAGAAATGCAGACTAAAAAGTTAAGGAACAAGGAGATTGACTTAGTACTAGTCAAGTGGAAGCACCCATTAGGGTCAAACCTAACTTGGGAGACGCTAGAAGAAATGAAAAGAAGATATCCAGATTTCATAGATTACGAAAAGATTCCGAGGACGGAATCTGGTTAAGGAGGGGTGACTGTAAGAACCCGCAAAAGTTGTAAAAGGGTAAAACGGTCTTTTGTCACATTAAAAGACCATTATGTAAAATAATATGTAATTTGTGGAATAATGTTATAAGAAATAAAAGTTTATGTGAAATTTGGAGTTTTACCGCGTGAATAGTGAATTTGGCCGAAAAGGGCAGAATGGTCATTTAACATAAAAATGACCAAAATGTGAAGAAAATGTCAAGTTGGAAGTTAATGGAGCATTGTTGCAAGATTTTGGGTCTTAGGACCACTTTTGTAAGGAAGTTAGAAGATTAGGGGTTAAAGTGTAAATATGTTATAAAATTAAAATATAAATAAGAGAATTATCATTCTCTTTTGTTAGAAGTCAGTAGAAGATTTCAGAAGAGACTAGAGAGAACGAGAGAGAGAGCCAGAGAAGACAGCACGGGAGGATCAAGAAAGAGTTCAAAGATCAAGCTTTAGATTGAAGTTCCTAAACATTCAAGGTAAGGTTTTCAAGCTCTAAACTCTAAATTCGTGATTGGGAATCAAGACTTGATTTCTGATTTTTCCAGAAATCATGGTTCCATTGTAATCATCCGATTCGTCTTGCTTAAAAATCACCACAAAAGCATGTTCTAGCCATAGAATGTGTAAAAATCAAGAAATGGTGATTTTTGCTCAAGAACCCTAAGTCAAGGGTTGCAAAGTTCGGATGATTTAGATGAACTTAATATGTTAGAAATGATAAAATGAACATGCAGTGGTTGTCAATTTGATAAAAAATGAAGCTTTGATGCAACAATTGTGAAAGTGGGTTTTTAATCTCAAGAACCCTAGAAATGGGTAAAAGAGATGAAACTGATTTTATATGTTTCTTATAGCCTTGTTAAGTCAAACATGATATAAGTGATGCAAGAAATCAGTTTCAAGCTTGAAAATCCAACAAAACGATTTTTGGTGAAAAATTGTGTTTTCGGAAGAACTATCAAGATTTTCAAGAAGAATTGATGTTTTTGTGGATCAAAATTAGATATAAGTTGGTATTTAGGGCCTAAAAATGACCCTAAACCAATTAAGTTAAGTATTAAGAGCTTAATGGGGTGAATAGTGGAGCTGCAGTTTGGAAAAAACGCCAAAAATGGCAATTTACTATGGATCGCGACCCGATCCTAGGGTGGATCGCGACCCGATCTCGCGGCAGAAATGCAGCTTGGTTCTGTCCAATTTTTAAGACTTGAACTCGATGTTAGACTTGTCCGTTTGGTCTGTAACTCATACCATAGCCTTAAAATGGTATGAAAACATATAGGAAATTGTCAAATTCGTAATCCGACCTTGCGGAAAAACCACTGTAGCGGCAGTGGCCAATTATGAAGTTTATGTTAAAACTTGATTTTTGGAATTTGAGCTAGACTTGTCCAATTAACTCCAAATTTGAAACACAAGTCTAATATGGCCTAAGACTTCATGGAAAAGTGTCGGAACTGAAATACGACCCCTCGGGGGTACTGTAGCAAAATACGCGTATTTCGGAGAAAATTATAAAATGAGTTTATTAATGGTTATACATTTGTATGGCCTGTAGTTATGTCATATGAAACTCTTAAGTCATAGAGTTAGTTGTAGTATGCATTTATTAAATATATATACTACTTGTATAGGTGGTGCTTCAAACATTGTTGAGCACGGAAAAGGGAAAGGTGTACGAGAAGCCTAGTGACTTATAGCTACATCAAGGTGAGTTTTATGAGGATTTCTCTAGTACATAGCAAAATGATATTTTCAGAAAAATGAGATTTCCAAATACTTTTAAATACTAAAGTTGGAAACAGTTTTAAAGTAGCTCTATACAAAGGCTAAATGTTTTTAAGCAGATTTTAAAGTAGTGTAGTTTACAAAGTATTTTGAAAGTAGTTCCGTATGCGAGCTAAAGATGTTGAAGTTAGTTTTGATAGTATTTTGATAAAGAGTTATAAAGTTTATGAGTTTGAGTTTATTACAAATTGTGTCCCTTTTTGACCAATTTGAGATGAAGTGAAGAAAGTAATGAGATAATAACTAAAGCAAAGAAAGTAATAAGAGTCAGTTGTCCGGACTAGGATCACCCACATAATTGGGAGATCTGAAGACACTACTGGGGTGGTACCTCCCGTCGCGAAGTAGTTGTCTAGCTTAGCATACCCTTTGTGTTTGGATCTGTTCCAAGTAGTAAAGGGGAGACAGAGATAGCATAACCTTGCGGGTGGATCCGTTCTGTCCCGCGAGGGGAGTTAGTATAATGAATTAAACTAAACTAATTCATGAGTTTCAGTTGGTCACGAGAAAGAAAGAAAGAAAGCAGTTTTAAAGAAAGAAATCAGTTTTAAGGAAGAAAACAGTTTTGAGAAAAGAAGTAGTTTTTCAGAAAGAAAATATTTTGAGATTTATTATGAAAACGAATTCTAAGCAATTTACTTGTTTATATTTCAAGTTTTGAGCAGAAAAGTTTTGGGTCTAAAACCCATATTACTCACGAGGCTTTATGTCTCACGTATTATATTTTTAAATGCTATGTACTTAGGTGAAAGGAGCAAAAGTTGAAGTTGGGACCAGTGTGTATACAGTAAGTTTAAATTATGGTGTTCTGTATTGAGTCTGTAATATCCCCTTGAGAATAAAGTTTGTAAAAAAAAATTTAAGTGACTTTTTCATAGTCACAAGTTGTAAGATATTTATTTTATAAACCGTATTAAAACTTGGTTTGAGAAAGGGGTGTTACAGTTTTGGTATCAGAGCCATAGTTTAAGCGAATTAGGTTGGAATACCATCCTAGGCTTAAACTAGCAAGAGTAGTAGTAAGGTGCCTTAGTAAGGTAGAGGTACACGTAGACCTATAGAAGTTATAGAGTGAGTATGACTGTTATAAAAGTATAGTCAAGATAGGGAGATAACATGCTACCGCTTACGAAATACTATATAGAAATGTTTATTAAACAGAAAATTTTGTTTATCTATATAGTAATGGAAGGAGGAAGACAGACACCATCAGCTGACAGGGGTGAGGGCAGTCACACTTCTTCAAGAGGAAGTGGACCCGGACATGTTATTCGAAATGATGGGGCTGAGCCAAACCCACCACCACAACCTGTCACTATGGAAGCAATTCAGTATCTGATCAGTAATTTACGAAATGAGCTAAAGCAAGATGTGAATGACATTATCGATAGCCGAATGGGTGAACCTAGTGCCCATTCTTCACAAGAAGTCTCTAAAAAGACGACCGAGGAAGAAGCCAGCGGAGAAAACAGAAGGAAGGAGAAGGGCTGTTCCTTTAAGTCCTTCATGGCTTGTAAACCGCCTGAGTACTACGGCAGTTTTGAGCCAAAGGTGACAATGAGATGGATCCGGGAAATCGAACAGGTGATGCAAGCTAGCAAGTGTGATGAAAAAGACCAAGTCAACTCATAAATTATGTTGTATTTTTATGAAAAAATTATGTTGTAAGGGTAATTCGGTCATTTGATCAAATTCATAAATTACTATGAAATTATATTTTAGTCTTTTGGACTAAAAATGTAAGAAAGATAGATGTATGTGGTAAAAACCTAATGTTGGTGCCTAAACTCCAAGGAAGAGGACTTCAAGGACTAGATTGCAAAATGATAATTATTAAATGGGAGAAATACCTTCCATAGTTTCAGAACTTTGGAGAAGTCTCAGGAGGAAACTTTGAAGAACCATTTCAGAAATTCACAAGATTGAAGCAAGAATTGAAGTTTCAAGTAATTAAGGTTAGTAATCAAGTTTCTAGTTTCAATTTTTGAGTTGGTTCTTCACGGGATGAACTGAAATTTCAGTTTCAGTCATGATTCCAAGTGATTAATATGATTCTTATGTTCTGCATATGATGGTATGTTAAGATCATACCAAATAATCCAAGAGTTTTGTTGATTTTGTGGATTTGGGGATTTTTAGTTCAAGAACCCTAATTTCTACATTTTAGGATTTGGAATGCTTTCATGGATTAAAACTTGTTATAAACTGAAGGTTTTAGTCATGGAATGATTCCATAAGTATTAAGTCAAGTATCAAGTTCTTAACAAGCCAAAACAGGAAGTTATAGTGCAAAAATCGGACTGCTACAGTGCAAAGCCGAAGTGAAAAGAAGCTGCCCAGAAAGAGCACGGGTCGTGCTCATTAAGCACGGGTCGTGCTTGACTATTCTGAAAGGTTTTCCGAAACCATGAACTAAATAACCTAAGTTCACATGCAACCTAGAAAAGATCTATGTTTTCTTACTTTGAACATGCAACTAATTCCTAAAGGCCAAACAAAAAAATAACTAAAAGAATAAATCAGAAAAACTAACCTTTAGTTTTAATCTTGAAGCTAAGCAGCACAAGTGTCCTGCCTCAAATGAGATCACACCCAGGGAGCCAGAGGAATGTCACGAAAATTCCAGAGAGAATAATAGAATGAGCAACAATAATGAGGCCTACGGTTCCCTATTTATAGGGAAACAAGAAACCCTAGCTGTCAGCCATTTTCCGGATTATACGTACGCGCGTCGCGACCTTTACATTGGCGCGCCGCGCGCCGCAATTCAACTATTGAATTCGTACGAATATGTACGCGCGTCGCGGCCTTTACATTGGCGCGCCGCGCGCCGCAATTCAACTATTGAATTTGTACGACTTTAATCCCTGACTTCCTGATTAATCTAATTAATGCCACAGAAATCAATCCAATTAATTTCTGATTAATTATTAATCAAATAACATCGTTTCTAATTAATATATTATCTCCATAATATATTAACAAACAATATCTTGATTTATTAGTCATATAATAAATCAACATTTTCTCTCTACCGAACTTTCTACCAAACCTCCAGCTATAAGGGCAACCCAAATGGACTTTGCTTCTATTAATTAGGTAAATACAAATTATAAGTCATGGCTTAGACATCTAATCCAACAGTCTCCCACTTGGATAAGTCTATGACTATAATTACCAATTTAACCTCTAATTAATCAGCAAACTGTAGCTTCCTAGAAACTGCTGCCGAACTCTGACCTAGTCAGTTCTGTCCATAGATAAGTGATCAGATGATCCTCCGTCCAACAAGATATTTTCAGACATGAGACATGGATTGAGATCAATCTCTGTCTGACACTGTTTCCCGATTTCCGATTTTGCTTATGACTTTTAGACTTCTAATTGAACGAATCAATTCAGTCCTGGCTGGCCAGCACTTCAGTCAACTTCAAAATCATCGAGTGGCCAACAGATATCTGTTTCCCATCTGGGTCAAGGGACGAATAAGCTTCGACTAATATGTTATATCTTTTACCCGACAAATCACTCACAACAGCACGTTTTATAACACCGAGTTACCGATGCGTTTTCGTACTATCAATGAACAACCGCCTTGCAAATTATAACTCATATCTCTCCACTTTAAGACCATAAGATATTATCGTCTCAACATTGCTCGTGATATAATCCATGAAGCA
This sequence comes from Cichorium intybus, assembly GCA_023525715.1. Lineage (NCBI taxonomy): Eukaryota > Viridiplantae > Streptophyta > Magnoliopsida > Asterales > Asteraceae > Cichorium > Cichorium intybus. Next base: position 115,355,360 of record CM042014.1, on the reverse strand, counting down.
ATCCATTGAGCGCGGGTTTATCCAATACTCAAATCTCCATTTCCAAGTACTCATGAACGTTGCAGCAATCTTATTGCTATGTCTAACTCCTTAGACAATCTACAAACCAATTCATGACAGTCTTCCTTCATACTTACTCCCTAAGAGTATGAACGACTGTGGATATTTGAATAATCCAATTATTCAGGAAGTAAAACATGCAAAAGCGAAACATAAAATCTGACTGGCAGCTACTCCTGCTTATTACCAAGTCTCCACGAGGTAATCACCAAGTCGGATTTATCATAACTATTATCGGTTTCTTATTCCCTTTTAAACTTTCAATTCAAGCCTTTTATATCTATGTCTATGACCTTTTCACTCTTTCTATGTATCCAAGTGTCTAACACTTATACACTTTATTGCAGATGATCCTATCGGATACTCTTCCGATGATATCTCAATTTGTCATTTTGTCATTCTCTCTCACAACTCCATGCCGGTGATGTGTACCGCGACTGCCCATGGTTCTCGGGTCTTTAGTCTACATGACTACACCCTAAGACAATTTCAAGGTGTCATGATGTGCCGGTGAACCACACGCGCTCCATCAGAAACCAACGAAATTCTTTAACCATGAAGTCCTACAGCACCACGTTCTGGTGTAAACAATTACCGATCTGAAAACCCTTTCAAATCAATCACCCTAATCATTTCCCAATGATTTCTCACGTCTGTTCAAAAAATCCATTCAGTATTCTCAGCCATGCAATATCCTGAATCCAACTTACAACGCTCTAAGCATTAAGTCATCATGATATGTTCATAACACTTCTGATTTGTCCAAGAGGCTTGAGGAACCTGATGTAATCTCATTCCAAGCCCTTTCGGAATCCTAAGATTACCAATAATCCTTGTGTCATGATTTCCGGGAACCATTTCCTTTCAGGGACCCTTTCTTATGCATCTTGAATCCTATCAAGATCATATTCTTAACGGCTAAGTCAATACTGTCAGTCTCATCTATCTGATAGATGTCTATGAACTACGTGAGTATGCTGCACCTTCTTTGTTTCTTTCATGCCAATTCATTACACTTTACAATGGCAGGAAACTCCATTCCTAGGGTTATGCATCTTGAATCTCATCAAGATCATATTGGCAGAATTCTGATCTACCTAATAGATGTGCACGGCCACCTGAGTATGTTGTATCTCTTAAAGTCTTTCATAGCGAACCGTTTCTTAACACCAAGTCATTACACTTTGTAATGATAAGAGACATTTCCTAGAACCAGTATGTAACCCACATACAATGATAGCAGATAACAACGATACTCCCACTGGCTTTGACACCGTTATATGACTCTTTCGGACTATTCACAAAATCCAGAACTTATGGCACATTTTGCGAAACCGAAATCCAAACCTTTCCGACAAATTAAAGGAAATCTTTCAGGCTATTCACAAAATCCAAACCTTTTGGCCTATTTTGAGAATCCGAATATCCTTTCTTGCGAGATGCCCATGGGAAAAATCCCGGGGCCATGTACCTTTTGTAATGGCATGCTCTATGTGAGTCCCTATTAGTGTGCCGGTAAACCACACACGCTCCACTAACGACTCACACTATGCCACGCAGAATCCTTTCGGATTACATCTTCTATTGAGAGTGCTTCTCTCAGAATCAATTGCTTGACTCCAAGTGATGACTCATTCAACCAGATGTTCTGTAAGTACATTTCTATGTTCCATTCTTTTGATGATTCAATTACTCCCACTGGTTCCTAGACCAGTTGTAAAGATCAATCAAACTGTCACATAGACTGTGTCTCGCGGTAAGGTTCTCTTATTTGGCAGCAACCGGGCTCACCAATGCTTCCAGCAGTCGGATTACTTATCCGTACCATCTTTAGTGTTTTACCACTACTCGGTATATCACCCAAATTATAACTCCTTATGACAGTGACAATAACTATTGGTCAAGCGAAGAGAGGGTATGTCAGGTTTAACAGGAATCTAATTCTTGGTCAAGTCCCAGTGGTGACTAAAGGTTCTTTCACTTGGCTAATCCCTGAACTCATTCAGAATTATTCTTACTCCCACTGTTTCCTTAGAACTTGAGTTCTTTCTAAAAGTACTCTTCTTTCAAAGGATAACCGGAGTGGCCAATGAAACGACATTGCTGATCAGTTTCAGGCTTGTCATGAGATTCAGACGAATGCTACATGACCCTCGACTTTCTATGTACTAGTAGGACGATCCCAGCTTTACATTTCAGACAGTGTCAACATAACCTACTTAGTCTAAGATGTGGTCGGAATATGGCTTCTGCGGTCTGACTGGTTGAATATTCAATTCATTGAAATATTAGTCGGAAATGTATCCAGTGTATCTTATACACCGAGGATCAAAACTATTTCGATCAATGCTCCATCATCTTCCCTAAGACACATTATAACCATTAGTGTTCTTGGAAGAGGATAAACTGTGAAACATTTTCTCAGTCTATGTTGTTACTCAGGTTCTGTTGATCTTATGCTTCCTTTGAAATCCTTGAACACTTCAAGGTTCCAATCAATCGCTTATTCCGATAAACGAAGCCATATTTGTCAAACTCTTTGGCAAATATTTTGAAGCATAACTAATCGTGTTCTGTTCGAAGATTCGAGCGATACACAGTAACTTATATGTCTGTCGCTCAAAATCTTACCTTTACATCTCCATGTAAATTTATGACTTTGTTAATATTGTTCAAGATATGCAATCATCACCTGACTCCAAGTCAACTGATTCCAAAATCCTATCCATTGGATCTTTGGGCGATTCCTTTCTTGCCGCAATTAATTTTATTAAGCATTCAATTCATCATGTGACTCTAAGTCAAATGATTCCAAAGTCCTGTCCAACTGGACCTTTGGTTGAAGTGATTCTCATAAAATTCACTTTAATAATCATAAAGAACACAATATATATAATTCCAATCCCATTGGATGTATCAACATTCAAGTTATTACCATTTACGTCATCAACACATTCACACAACATTTCGAGGACAACTAAAACAATCATGTTTTAAAAGAAAAATATTTTATTAAACCAGAATTATCCTCAAAACAATATACTATGCGAATCCATGTCGTATGTATCTATAAACTAATAACAAGAACAAATATCTAGCTTAACTCAAAAACCGCACGAGCTCCAGATCCAATCCGAATATGCTCCTGTGCGACACCATCCCGCATCCTCCAGAGTTCGTGCATACAGAGCAAATGTGTGAAACACATCCTGTATAAAGGAAATGAGGATTAGGTGTTCTGAATTCTAAGTTATTTATGAGTTTGCCAAACGGTTTGGCTTTGAAGCGTTTTTCCAATCTTTCCGTGACTGTGTCCCACCTTATGGATTCCTAGTTTGAAAACATCCAACAATCGGTCCAAACGATCTGGATCATTTCTTGATGCACCTTAATACTGGACTCAATCCTGAAGCAGTTGAATTAATGGAACTATGCTTCTCCATGAACGATTCATACAGAGTCGACATTGAATGCACTTCCACGATTGTCTTATCCGGTTACCCTTTCTGTTCATCTGGATGATCAGATCAGCGAATTGAGCTAATGCTTAACTCCCGATCACAAAGGGAAACCAGTCTTATACTGTTCGCCTATGTATCCCTCAATCTCGGGAACACGCAAACTGGTGCTACTTCCTTCTAGCTTGCAACTTCAAGCTCTTTGAAGATCCTAGTTCGTTCCCTTTATTCAACCAGTTCACGGAACCTTTCCTGAACTAGCTGTGCTAACTTATCAGACCCCAGGAATTCTAAATCCCTGCGGAACTCGGGGTTAATGATCAATAGCATAAGCAACGAACTTCCTTGGACTCAATAGTCAAGGAGTCATGCTCATCACAAGCTGCTGTGTGATGCCATGTTTGGGAGCGGACACTCAGTCGGATATGGTTCGCCAGGAAAACTAAGAACTATTCTCTAATTGTAGAACCATATCACATAGTTTAGGCCAGTCAGCCTTACCATACTTAACAGGTGCTTTCTGAAGCTCTCAGAAATGGGTGAAGGAGGAGAATGACACTTTCTTCAGACATATATAAAATTTGAATTGATAGGTTTAATTAATCCTTTTAAATAATTACCCAATATATATTATTTAACAAGGCTAGGATCCAAAATACCCCAACTATGCTGTGAAGAGGGATGCCGTAGTCACAACACAGTGGTCAATAAGGTAGATAACTATTATCAATTTCAGTCTAATGAAATTCCTAGATCTGTGAGACTCATTGAACTGTTCAATTGCATGTTTAATCTCGGATATGCCCCACCGTTTGTGACTGGGATGCCGAGGATCACAAACCGGGTGTGAATAACCATGCAAATTAGCTTGGTACTCTCGGGGTCCATTATCATCTCAAATTGATGTGCCGGTTAACCACACACACTCCATCAACAATGATAACACCCGAGAAACCCATTGCCACTCTTTATGAACCCCTATTGGTGTGCCGGTAACCCATACACGCTCCACCAACGTTTCATAAAGTGCAATGTGCAATTTCATGGGTTAGCATCAAATTCACATTTTTTTCTAAAGTAACTAGATTGGGAATTCTTGTACGAGTTTTAGTACTTTGATCATTATACTTTTAATGATTAAGCGGTCCTATCAAAACTGTTCGGCTAACGACCCTCCACTGATCAGGCGAGCGGTGGGTGAGAGTGAACACCCATTAGACCGCCATTTTATAGGCAGTCTCCTTATACCCACTTTATAGACCAGCTTGGTGAATGAGGCCTACTAATGATTTGACTAACCAATTTATCTTATACATATAGTATTAACTTTTAATAATATATATAAGATGTATTTTAAACCTTTTAAAATATTCCTGGTTTATCTTTTAATTTCTTGAAATTTAACTATTAAATTTCAAATTAAATTAAACCTTTAAATTTGATTTAATTCATCTTTTAATTAAACTATTAATTAAATTAATTAAATCTAGATATTTTAAACCTTTTAAAATATTTAGGATTTATCCTTTAATTTTCGAAATTTAACCATTAAATTAAAATTAAATTAAATCCCTTGAATTATCTTTTAATTAAACAATTAATTAAATTAATACAAATGTAGATAGGTTTTTCTAAATTAATCAAATCAATTTAAACCTATCTTAAACCCCTAATTATCGAATTCAAACAAACTGGGTTTAAGGTTATCCAATTAATTAACCAATTAAAGTTACCAAAAATAGAAAACCTTCCAAAACCCTAGCAGAAAATCGAAAAAGAGGAGGGAGGGCTAGGGTTTCAAAAACCCTAAACCCTAAAATCGAAATTTAGGCCAAATAGGATTTATAAACTTTAAACCCTAATTTAGGAAAACTATTACAACCATTCAATAAGAAAACAACCAAATGCTCTGATACCACTGAAAGGTTTTCCGCAACCATGAACTAAATAACCTAAGTTCACATGCAAATGAGATCACACCCAGAAAAACTAACCTTTAGTTTTAATCTTGAAGCTAAGCAGCACAAGTGTCCTGCCTCAAATGAGATCACACCCAGGGAGCCAGAGGAATGTCACGAAAATTCAAGAGAGAATAATAGAATGAGCAACAATAATGAGGCCTAGGGTTCCCTATTTATAGGGAAACAAGAAACCCTAGCTGTCAGCCATTTTCCGGATTATACGTACGCGCGTCGCGACCTTTACATTGGCGCGCCGCGCGCCGCAATTCAACTATGGAATTCGTACGAATATGTACGCGCGTCGCGGCCTTTACATTGGCGCGCCGCGCGCCGCAATTCAACTATTGAATTTGTACGACTTTAATCCCTGACTTCCTGATTAATCTAATTAATGCCACAGAAATCAATCCAATTAATTTCTGATTAATTATTAATCAAATAACATTGTTTCTAATTAATATATTATCTCCATAATATATTAACAAACAATATCTTGATTTATTAGTCATATAATAAATCAACCTTTTCTCTCTACCGAACTTTCTACCAAACCTCCAGCTATGAGGGCAACCCAAATGGACTTTGCTTCTATTAATTAGGTAAATACAAATTATAAGTCATGGCTTAGACATCTAATCCAACATATTCATGGAAGTATAATGCTATTTAGACATGCACGAGTCGTGCTTCCTATAGAAGGAAAAGAGCACGAGTCGTGCCAAGGCTCTGTGATGTTTCTGTCCATTTTTGAGTTTTGAACCTTGAGCTAGACCTGTCCGTTTGGTCTACAATTCATACCATAGGCTTAAAATGGTGTGAAAACACATGGAAAATTGTTAAATCGGGAATACGACCTCTCAAGGGTACTGTAGTAAATAGGGATGCAAATGAGCCGAGCAGGCTCGCGAGCTACCCGGGACCGGCTCGATAAAAGCTCGGCTCGAGACCGATTTTAAACGAGCTCGAGCCGAGCCCGAGCTTAAATATAAGGCTCGTTTATTAAACGAGCCCGAGCCGAGCCTGTGTCACCAAGCTCAATCAGGCTCGCGAGCCCTAAACGAGCATATATATATATATATATATATATATATATATATATATATATATATATATATATATATATATATATATATATATATATATATATATATATATATATATATATATATATATATTAAAATGTATTTAATCATTTAAGCATTAGAGTAAACGAGCTTGTTAACGAGCTCGAGCCGAGCTTAAGCTTGTTTAGGCTTGTTAAGAATTAAACGAGCCGAGCCCGAGCCCGAGCCCAAGCCGAGCCTGTGTATTTCTTAACGAGCCTGAGCCGAGCTTAGGTCCATAAAGCTCGTAACGAGCCGAGCCCGAGCCAAGCCCTATATATCTCTTAACGAGCCCGAGTCGAGCTTGGTCTTGGTCAGGGTCAGGGTCAGGGTCAGGGTCGGGGTCGGGGTCGGGGTCGGGGTCGGGGTCGGGGTCGGGGTCGGGGTCGGGGTCGGCGTCGGGGTCGGGGTCGGGGTCGGGCTCGGGCTCGGGCTCGGGCTCGGCTCGTTTGCACCCCTAGTAGTAAAATACGTACAATATACGACTTAATTAAAGTTGGTCATTTAAAAGTTATATAATTGTTATGACCCATGATAGTATTATAAGAACCCTAATGAGTTATAGAGTCAATAGAAATAAATGTTAATGTATCATATATTACATATAGGTGCAAGTCAAGTAATTGAGCATCATCGAAAGGGTAAAGAACCAAGGAACGTCTAATCGACTTTTCAAGATCTAAAAGGTGAGTACATGAGATATTTTTCCCATTTTGGGGTACATGGCAAGTAAATATTTTTAGACTTCATATAATATTTTTATATGTGAAACTACATGCAAGAATGATATTTTCTAACTCATTTGGAAAGTAAAATGCTACATATGAAAGTATGATTTGGTCTATGAGCCAATTATGCGGAAAAATGAGTTTTTGGTTATAAACCATATATGTATGATTTTGGCAATAGCCTAGAGTGTGGTAAAAACATGTTTTAGTCAAAAGCTTGGCATTTAGCCATTATGTGTACAAGCAATGTTTCAGTATGCAGAAAGTATTTTATGTATGAATGGTATTTGTAGCTAGCAATGTTAGTAAGGGAACTATGTTCCACCTACCCAGGTTAGGTAAGGAGTCTACCGGGGAAAAGCCCCTTCGCGAAGTAGATTGCCTAAGCAACTTCTACTGTGAGGATTGATCCGTTCTTTCTAGCTGTAGAGACTTGGGGTATCACTTATGGTGATTAACGCCCTAAGTATAAAAATACAGCAAGTTTATAATACCAGTCAAAGAAAGTAGGAAAGAAGCTATTTTTGCAAAGTATGATATGAAATGATTTTGCAAAGTAAAGAGTTATAGTATGTTACTACTATAAAGTTTTGACAAATGTCTTATGTTATAAATTTTATAAAAAGGTTGGGAAAGGAAATTAAATGTTGGAGTCCAAAACTCATGTAACTCACGAGACATTTTTGTCTTACGTATTCTATTTTTATACCATGTATTCCAGGTTCAGGTACGAAGATGTAAGATAGTTTGAAGTTGTAAATACGTCCTAGAGTGTGAAAGAGTGGAGCTGGATACATCTATCATGTATTGGTATTGATTAAATCCTTTCCCTTAAACTTTATGGTTGCTTGATATGTAATTGTAACACCCCCTTGTTGTGTTTAAACAAATACAATGGTTTTTATTAAACCACATTTTGTAAAATATGCTTTTATGTAACATAAATGGTTTGTAAAAGTTGGGGCGTTACAGAAACATGTAGATTAACTTGATATCGGTCGACCTCTGTTTTAAGGCATTAAAATAAACCCAAACATCTTCCTTAACTACGGGAGTATTTTAGGGGAAGCATTGTTGTATGTTATATTGATTAAATACGCGTTTAGTATATACCTTTTGAGACAATCCTAAAGTCCATTGGGTTATATCTCCGTGAATTTCTATGCCTATGAATAAGATGCCTCACTGAGATCTTTCATATCCAATTGACGTGACAATGAACGTTTCAATTTGTGCAACAATTTTATAAAATTACTCGCCAATAAAATGCCATCGACATAAAGGACGAGTATCATAAAGTTTCTCCCACTCATCTTGAGGTATATACTTTGATCTACTTGGTTCTTAATGAAGTCGGTTTTTTACATGACTTCATCGAACTTCAAGTACCATTGACACAAAGCTTGTTTGTGCCCATGTATTGATGTTTCGTGTTTACATACTAGATGTTCTTGACCCTTAGGAAGAAAATCTACTCGTTGGATCATATATGCATCTTCGTGTAAATCTCCATCAACAAAACTGTTTTGACGTCCATTTGATGTGGCTCTAGATCAAAACGAGCTACAAGGGACATTATAATCATAATGTAGTCCTTTCGAGAAACAACGGATAAAGTTTCTTAGTAATTGTGATTTTGTGTATATGCTTTAGCGACCAATCAAGCTTTATATCATTTGATGTTTCAATTCGGGTTCAATTTGGTCTTGAAGACCCACTTGCATCCAACAGACTTGTAACCCTTCGGCAATTCAGTAATTTCCCAAACATCATTTTTATGGAAATAATCTCGTCAATCATAGCTACATTTCATTTAGTTGATTGTTCATTAGCTACAGTTAACTTTGGTTAACTTAGATACAAATAACAAGTTTCAAGTTATACTTGATATGTAAAGAGGATCATTAAGACTTAAATAATAACCACTTTCTGAAAATAATGAAGGTAGTTCAACTGTTTCCATATTTAATTCTTCATCATTCCTAACTTTAATTGCTATTTAATTTGAATCCAGCTTCCACATTGTATGCAATCCTTGTAATGAAAAATACATATGTGCTATGGAGCCATAATTAATTCATTATGTATTTATAGGGATATTAAAGTTAAAGGACTTATAAATCATAAGTATTGATGTTACATTTATTCACAAGCCATTCATTGTAGACATGACAATCCATTGACAATAACTTTTTCTTATTGCAAAATTTTGCAATGGACCTTTACTCAAATTTCCTTTCTCGCCAACATGAGAATCGTCATTTCACTTAATAAGATTCATGTACTTTAATCAAATGTATGCGAAGAATAAAGTAGTACGATTTAACGGGATAACAATGATTAAGTCCTATTGGTATACCTACCATCAACACCAAAATGGTAGGTCTTATAGACACCTTACTCAATCATCAGTTTCACTTTGGCTAGACTAACAATTGAATATTTATGTCATCCTAAATATTAGACTAATCTACATAAATATTGCAATCGCCTTTGGGTTCCTTGAACAATATTTATGCATATTATGCTTAAAATTCATCGTATGAATCATTATCCAATTAGCCTTTGGGTTCCTTGAACAATAATCCAAACAATTGCTTAATGTGGTATTCAATAAACTCTAACATCAAACTTAAGCAACCTTTATTTGGTCCAGTCACTTAAGTCTAACATCAAACTCACCACTGATCACTTAGAATTATTAAATCAAAATTTATCAATTTGATAAATAATTTATAAAACCTAAAGTATAAGATCGAATGCCACATTTGATAAACAATTTATGAAACCAAATGAATAGAATTGGAGGCCAATCACAATATCTAATTCCTTACGATCGCAAACTAGAAATAGATAAATAAGATGCCAATATTCTAATTTGATTGCGAATTAGATGTAACTAAATAAGAGGGATTAGAATCGACATCAATGCAGTTGCAAATTAGTGGCCATTAAGGATGAATAAATTTTATACATCTATAATGCTTTATTCAAATTAGTGGCCATTAAGGATGAATAAATTTTATACAAATTAACTAGATACAAGAATAATGAAAAAGTCATCACATGCTTTAATTCCATTCAAAACCTTTGTTCATTTATCAGTTATACAAGAAAGTCAATAAACAAAACACCGGAAGCTAATTGGACCATTTCTAGTCACATTTTGTTTTGAGTGATATACCATGGGGAATATTACGATGGATAATCATCAAATAAACAGAAAATTAAATTGAAGATTATTGATAAAAAAAGTTTCATGGTAAATAATATATCATTAATATACATAAAATGTTCGTTAATGCCGAAACCAACACCCTCGTAATTTTCTAATTCTTCTTTCCTTGGAAATGATGATCGAACTATCATAAAAAGGAACATAAATATATCAAACCTTTATAGCAAACTGAAGAAGTAACCTTAGAGCATCCAACAAAAGGATTTCCAATAAATAAATAAATAAATAAACATCTTATGTCTTTTTATTTATTGTTAGGAAAATTCAAGCAAATAAAAAGGGTGTGAATATTGTGTGATGGAGCTGATTAGAAAATAGCTTGAAACATATGTGTGAGTGGTCATTGTAGTGGGTTTTGAAAGTGATGAACATAGCATCAAGAAAAAATGTGAAATTTTATTATAAAATTTAAACTAACTGATTGTCAAGAATCAAAATTCTAAACACCATATAATAAAATATAATCAGTATTGAGGGTTTTATACAAACCTCAACCCATGAAGAATAAAATCAGAAAATTGGGGCATGATTAGTATAGATTAAACCATGCTCTGATACCACATGTTGAATTTATATGCATAATAACATGATCAATTCAACATAAACATGATAAATTTTAAATCAAATGAAGAACGCTTACTTGAAGTTGACAACAATGATAACTTTGTGGTTGTTGATGTCAGTGATTCTTCTTTACTTCCCGTAATGGTGTCTTATTGATTAATCTGATAGACGAATAACACTCACAATATAATAATAGGATCAATTCAACATAAACATGATAAATTTTAAATCAAATGAAGAACGCTTACTTGAAGTTGACAACAATGATAACTTTGTGGTTGTTGATGTCAGTGATTCTTCTTTACTTCCCGTAATGGTGTCTTCTTTACTTCCCGTAATGGTGTCTTATTGATTAATCTGATAGACGAATAACACTCACAATATAATAATAGGATCAATTCAACATAAACATGATAAATTTTAAATCAAATGAAGTTACTTGAAGTTGAGAACAATGATAACTTTGTGGTTCTTGATGTCAATGATTCTTCTACTCTTTCCGTAACGGTGTCTTATTGATCAATCCGAAAGACGGATAACTCACACAAGCTTATGGTGCTTATATAGAGAGAAGTTAGAGGAGAAGAAACTTTAGATAGTCAAATAATTTATTTCTCTCATAATTGTGTGTTTAATTCATCATTTAAACCTTATGGGTAAGTTGTAGAACCACATATGTTTAGTTTCTCAAGCTATAGACAAATGTCATATCAATCATACTACATAATTTTAAGTCTAGGGACCTGATATGTATTATGGCAAACATCATGGTACAAAATATAATTGTACCTAACATGTAATTGGATTTTGGTTGGGTATGCTCATTTTGTTTCGACATTTGTTTTTTTTTTTTTTTGTATTGTAGTGATTGTTTTTTTTTCCAATTTGCGTCATCACCTTCACCACACACTTTGATCACTAATCTGGATATATGGTATATTCTAAAAAATGAGTCCTAAATCGTTACTATGTAAACTCTTCCCACTTCTGTACATCTGACCTATGTAATCTTCTCATAAGCCTCTCAACGAGCCCTGATCATTAACCTAAGCACACTCGACTGTGACAGGTATACATCTAAAGCTTTAAATTAGATAATGTTTTCTAAAGCTTTAAATTTTGATGAATTGTTATGCGACCTCTGGAGAAGTACCCGAAATATTACCTTGCATCAACTTTTTCCCCAAGTGATTGCTAAAATGGTTAAATGAAAGGTGAAATATGTAATGTGGGTAATGGTCTTCTATTTTTCCTTTTCTCTAGTATTAGTTTGAATTATTTGTTTCTTATCTTTGATTTCACTTTCAGGTTTACTTTTTATGTGCAATTAGTGGCTTAACTAATCCATAACTAATCTTTTACCCTTTTTAGTTTTGCAAATTAGATGTAAAGATATGAATTTCATGCTATCAACGCTTTCATTTTCTCTCTGTTAACCTAAAGTTCCAAGGAAGATGGCCACATAAGTCAAGGTTTCATGGCTCATGTAAGTTTTATACAAGGTCCACACTCTGTTACTCTGATTTCATATATTACATTTAATTATCGTGAACTTCATAGCAACCTCCTTTTTTGACAGACAGGTGTGGTCGGATCTTTTTTTCATTTCTGTAAAAGATCATAGTTGGTTATACATTCTAACAATATCCTATTAAAGTACAACAATAAAAGGGTAGAAAAACCCACAAAAATTTATCAATTTCCTATAAAATATAAGTAAATAAAAGAATCTACTGCCAAAAAGCAAAAAATTGAATATAAGAAGAGTATATTAAATATATAGCTGATTTTTACTAATTGGTCTAAAAATATAGCCATTTTCTTAAAACATGGATCAAATACGTTCTAAAAACATCAGAGAAGGACCAACATTGCAAAAATCAGCTTTACTCAGGGACCAAAAATGTAATTTACCCTTAACAGAATATTACCTAGAGAGACAGAGAGAAGTCTGCTCCAAAGTCAGACCTGTGTGGAATGCAACGGCCTACAGAAAATAGAAAAACTTATACCATAAGATATCATCTTAAATTGGGTAGATTTTGAAAATTCAACTGTGTAATAGGAACAATAGAAGGTAGAATGCTATAATAAACGAATCAAAGAAAGTACATAGATATTTCTTGCATTTAACCTAGATTAGATTAATGCTGTAATAAGTAGTAAAGAAATTGTAATGGGCAAAGATTCATAATTTCTTTCAGTGGAAGAAGGAGGGTTTCAAATTGGGACATTTTGAATAACAAAGAAGCTGAAGAACTTCTTCTTTTATGAACATGCTTTACTCAAAATTGCAAGTTTAGTCCAATATTGATATCTTCCTAAAGTCATCCTTAAGTTTGCATTTCTTTGCAGATCTAGTCCCCTTGACAACAAAATGCAAATCTTAACTTTGGACCAAACTTGCGATTTTTAGTAAAGCACGAGGACCAAATCTGCAATGACTAAATCACAGGGACTGAATTTGCAATTTACCTCTTAACTTATCATTAAATGTCAATTTACATGGACCAATGACTAAAAAGTGAGGGGCAGTTCTTGTAAATTTGGGTATACGCAGGGACTGTTCTTGTAATTTACACTTTTTATTTTCAAAGATTAAAGAAAACACGACCCCAATCAAAATAACAAGTTTAAAATACCTGTATTGTTGTCGCTCTTTTATACTGTCCTTGCTTACTGAGGTTTAGATTCTGTTTGGAGAGAGAGGCAGTGAAACTTTTTAATTTTTTTTTTAATTTTTTTTTTATTTTTTTTGATAACCGAGGACCCCACCCGACCCATCCTTTGGATGACCCTGATGAAACAACCTCGGGGCCCACGCACACCTGGCAGCAGGGTGGTCCAGGTCAATCACCTACGGGGGTAGAGAGGTGGCCAGTGGCCATCCCCTGATTGAAACCTAACACTCCCTATGGGGAAAGGGAGGGAGTGGGATTAGAACTTGGAACCTCTTTATGGGGGAAGAGAAAGAGTCCAAAGCCTTATCCACTAGGCCATCAGGGTGATGGTTAAAAAATAAGGATGGTATTAATTGAGGTGGTTTGAATTCACCGGACCATTGACACACTTAAGCAATAAAAGATAAAGGGGCTCACTTATTCAAGAATGAAGTGCTCATATACAAACAAAACATTATTACACTCAACTTACAAGAGGAGCAGAAAGTTTGAAGATGTTTTTTCATTGAAGAATTTTATCAAACACTTGGTGTTCATAAAAACTAAACAGCACAGATCTGTTCAATTAAGTGCGGTTTTATGTTACAGGAAATTAGGTTCATGCCTTTTCTTTTCTTTCTTGCCCGGAATGAGCTTAGAAAGTTTCATCTATGGATTATCATTCCATGCACCTTCAACCCCTGAATTTATGCGCTATTTAAAATAGTGGAATATGTAGAAACCAGTGAAGTGAAGAAAAACTGGTGTAATTATTGCTAAGTTGGTCACAGCTTAATCAAATACAAGAAGTAGACACATCATACATGAGATTACTTGAAACTAGAAGTTCGTTAACTTGAATTGAAAGAATAAGCAGGCAACTATGACAAAAAGTCAATTCAATGATCAGATAATTAAGGTAGAGAAACATGTACATGATTAGGATGAAGGAAAAAGTGTACGATGTAATCTTACATATGCTATATTGCTGACTTCAAAATGCACCAAACTGTATTTGTGAATTTGATGTTTCTCAAGAGCTGTCATCCATGTAGGAGCTCACAAGTGGAAATTCAACCAAACACATGAAAATTTAAGTTGTCTTCAAATTCTAGATCATTTGATGAACTCCATTCTTTTCATAAACTTTCAAGTACAAATCTAACTCTCCAAAAAGGTACACTTATCCCTTGTATTTAGCAAATTTTAGAGATTCGTACCCATGTTCACAAGATAGTCTCTTTTTTCACAAATAACATTCATTTTAGACAAAGTTACATAAATGGTTCTTAGGCTTTACAAAAAGCCACATGTTTGGTTCCTATTTTTCTTAGACAGATGGTTCCTGTTTCTAAGTTTCAATTTCCTGTTTAGTTGCCCATGTCAAATGACTTTTATACCTTTTTAAATATCTTTTATCCTTTTTTTTTTTGCTTATTTAGAGTTTATATTAGAATTTAATTAGAAGGTCCCACTCTAATCACCCTCCA
Organism: Cichorium intybus; assembly: GCA_023525715.1. Classification (NCBI taxonomy): domain Eukaryota; kingdom Viridiplantae; phylum Streptophyta; class Magnoliopsida; order Asterales; family Asteraceae; genus Cichorium; species Cichorium intybus. The sequence continues at coordinate 115,340,098 of CM042014.1, read as the reverse complement.
CCACACTTGTCTTATTTGGTCACCCTCCACTACCACCATCCATCTATATCTTTTACACCATGAATCATATAACAAACTATAAAATCAAAAGAAACCCGTTCATCTTTTGGATGTAAATAAATCAAACCTCAAAACAAATCTGTTATGAGTTGTTGAAATCACATATGTACATCCGAGCTTCTTCACCGGTGATTATGGAAGTTCTAAGTCTTTGAAATCATTGATGCATCTATTTTTTCGGCTTCAAATGCAAACTCATTTGCTTTATGAAAATGCGTTTTAGTAGCTAGATAAATTTGGGTTTTTGGAATTTTGGAATTAAATGAAAAATCAAATTTATATCTAGGTTCAGATTTCTTTTAGAACAATAGCTAGATTTAGATAAATATGTTCTTGCCCAAGAAATATCTCCAAATATGAGTTTCTTCATGTTTTTAGTTTTGCAGTCGAAGAGAACTTTGTGTCCTTCCCCACCATTGATGTCTCTATCTCCTTCATCCTTGCGGTATGTTTGCGTCCTTCATCATCCCATTTTATGTGTCCTTTCCAACCATTGATGCCTAATGTAATAAAAACCATCCAACCCAAATGGAGTCCAGAATTCTTACACGTTTTCCAATAAATTATATACAAACAATTAAAGTCCATTCTTTTAATCAAATCCATACGTTACTTTCATGACCAGCAATGAAATAGGTGGGTCATTGACCGGATTGAATTTGGGACGGGTTCAATAGAGGACGATGGAGATGAGAGGATGGAAGTAGTGGGCACCTTGGAAAACAAAGGGTAGGTTTTTACATGGGTGAGGGTGGGGTTTATTTTAATTAAAACTAGTTTGAACTAAAAAGGGTAGAAATCTTGGTTTACATGAATCATGGACCAGCCTTATAAAAAATTGAAACCACATGCCATCTGCATAAAAAGAAGTTAGGGTTGAACTTGTGCCTTTTTGTATACCACAATGATCAATTATGTAATTTTTTCTTCAATTTATCATTTAATTCCTTATTAAAATACAAAGCAATCTTCACTGCTATAATTGTTTAGATCTTAAGGTACAATGTCCCAAGTAAAAAATTGCAAGTACAATATTATTTGGTAGATGTTTTAAGATACAATAACTTAATATGAAAACTTTCTGAAATTACAGTGCTTTAATAGAAAGAAATTAAAGCAGGATGCTTTAATACACAAACAAATGAAAGTATGTTGCTATTTCTTGCACTTATCCCTAGTAATTACGCAGTGCAATCATACCTGGCACATAAATCATTTACAAAGTCAACAAATAACATTTTCAGGACAACCTAAGCCATGACACAGTTCCCAACTCCCAAAACATAAATCAGCAAAAAGACTGATGTACCCTCAATATATCAGATATGGGACAGGATGTTACAATATGGTCAACTGACCATACCTTGCTTAGAAACCGCACATTGGATGAATCGGCTGCAACTGTCTTGATACCACAACAGGTACACTTGTCGTACCCTTTTCTGTTCCTTCCCAATTGACAGCAAGTGCACCTTAGAAAACCAAATAAAAAACATGGGACAATATAGTCATTTCTGCAAGTTCCAATGGATTTTTACAAAGTGAACACAGAATTTTTAGATCTTTATTTGCCACATCACCAAGATTCGTGATTTGTTTCCCTGGGAAGGTAAGTTTGGTTGTGGGGAATCAAACAGAAGCTGAAGACTTTCTTCTTTTATGAAAATGGGAGTTGAAAATTGAAAATCTAGAGGTGAACTGTTTTGAAAGATTGTTCTAGATGTTATTGTTGCATCCATGTAACCAGATTTTATTCTTTTTATTTCAGAGATTGAAAACAGAGCATTATGATCTTTGCCAAGAAATTCAGCATTCGTGGTTGAATCTAACCCATCCAGACCCATTTTGGTCTATATTCATAAAAGTCATTACTGTTCCCACAAAGTGAAACCCACTAAAAGAAGTACAGATAATGTTATGATGATTGTAGTGTCCTGGAACTAAAAGTGTGTTTCTTTTAAGAGTAAATGAACTATCCGAATCAGACTAAATTATCATTTACCCTTTAACAGAGAAATAAAGAGCCAAACAGCGAGTAATGCAACCCACTACTTCATGAAATGGAAAAAGTGATGTTTGTATAATGATATTTCTGAATGAAAGTTGCATGAACAAGGGCTACTTCCTGTTTGGACTGAATCAAACGTCTGAATAAGAGTAAATGGAAATTTTACCCTTCTTCACAAAGCAAAAACCTTGCAGAAAAAGAAATACCAAACTACATAGATTTTGTACAAGGTTGTAATCTTACCTATGCCATAGACCAGACTTCAAAATGCACCAAACTCCAGGTGTGAATTTGAGTTTCTCTAGAACTGCCATCCCTGTAGGAGATTACAAATGGAAATTTAAAGATTAAAGTAAACTTTTTGTTTGAGAATACATTAATCTTTCCATAATAATCAAAGGAGATATTACATACCTCTTGTTGTTTGGTCTTTATAAATGAGTTTGGGTCTTCCGTTGCATCACACAATCCAAAAGTTGCATCTATTAACTTCAGTTTCGGAGTAGTTGATTGTCCATTTGTGAAAACTGTTATTTTTGGACAATTTTTGATTTCCAAAGTATCTAATAATGGCCATACAAAATCCGCCTTCCCCAAGCAAAATCCAGTGAGATTTGGAAGGTTGTGAAGTGTTATGGTTTTTAGAGAAGGGAACACAACTTCGGTGGCTCGAGTTTCAGAATCCTCAACATGTTTGACAATCACATCCATGTTATCGCAATTACTTATTTGTAGCTCTTGGAGCTGCAATAGACTGCCAACCATGCAACAAGTGAAAACATGTCCAAGACGTCCACATCTTTCAATTGACAGCTTTGTGAGGTTGGGAAAGTTCAACACCATCGACTGACTGCTCTTCCACAGATGCTGTAGTGTATGTATTCCAACGAGAGCCAGGTCCTTAAGATTTGGAATTTCCACAACAGATTGTGTTTCATTCCCATCACCTTTTGTCCCTTCTACTACTTCAAATACCTCCTTTATTTTGGATAGATAATGACCCTTAATATAAAGCTTTTCAAGATTCTTCAGATTAAGCAACTCTTTGCATGGAAAAATTACACGGCTTTTTAATAATTGGTCACGATAATCATGTGCATCTACTTCAACTAAATTTGAAAAAGACCAAGGGAACTGAAGTAGCTGTATCATATCTGGAGTAGAGCACATATGGAGTTGAGTCTGCAAAGAACAAACAAACATAGAACATCACAAACACAACAATTATAAAAGAAAAACACATTATTAAAGGATTGTAATTCGTAAGTCTTGTTAGCTTTTAGATTTCCTTTTCCTTTTAAATTTTTGTGAAGGGTTTAATCTTTAAAACATAAAAGAAAATATGAATACTAAGAGGTAGCATCTTGATTCATGACATAGAACTAATTAGACTATTTAAGGAAATATAGTGAAATATCTAGACATTTATATTTTCTATTATTTATCAATATAAGTTTTTTCTATAATTTTATAATATAGGTCTTCTTTCTCATATGGTTTAAGATAAATATTTATTTTCAACCATATTAATTTGAATTTTAATGTAAAATTAATTAAACTTCGCCTAGTATTATATATGTTCAGAAATCTTTGGACATGGAAAAACCCACCCACAGTGAGTGCATCAATCAGACCTTTGTCTTTAGTTCATCTGACTTGATTAAACATAAAGTGGTAAATTTATGAATTAGAGTGAATATACCATCTTTTTTAACATAAGAGACAACTTAATATCATAGGATTGACAGATTAATATATAGTAAAAAAAAAAACAAAATTGCATATTTTCATAACTTTTTATGGATACAAAAAAATGGGAAGTGGTTATGTATTACCATTTGGTTATGTTGTGTTTCCTTCTCAAATACACATATGAAACGCCTAAATTTGTGAGCAAATATTATGTTGAACATCATAAATCTACAGGCTGGCCTAGTTAAAGGATGAAGTAAAGCAACAACATACCTCCTGTGATGCATTGGTCAAATGAAAGTTGAGGCCACATTCAAGACTATGCTTGCCTAAGCCTGTATGTATGTGGTTGAGCTTTGGAGCCATCGAGTGCCCAGATGTGAAAATCATCATTTGTGGGCAGCCATAAATCATAACCTTTTCCAAAACTGGCCATCTGAACTCATTCATCCCCAAGAAAAAACCCTTCAGATCTGGTAAATCGGCTAGTGTAAGGGACTTGAGACGAGTAAAGGCTATAGTTTTAGATGTTTCTGTATGTTCTCCATCTTCCTTCACAATTATTTGCATTGCCTTGCATTTTTTTACAGTCAATTCTTTGAGTTGCTTGAGGCTTTCAAGTGTGGAACTTGTAAATATATATTCCAAAACTTCACAGTGTGTGATATACAATATTGTTAGGTTGGGCAATTCCACCAAAGTCATATTTGCTGACCTTGGGACGGTTCTTGTAGTACAATTATCACCACTTCCATCACCAACATTATTAGTACCATCAACACCATCATTGTTTACCCCTTCAATTTCAAATAGTTCCACCAGTGACTTACATTCTACTATTGTCAACTTTTCAAGCTTATGCAGTTGTCCCATTACACAGGATGGAAATACTCTTGATAGGGCATGACAACTATTTATACGAATATTTTTTGAGTATTGACATAGGAACCAAGAAACAACACCGACTTCAGAACACTGCAAAAAATTAATGGAGCTGATTGAATTAATAAAGCTTAGACTGTTTAGTTTTTTGCCACACATACATATTCCTTATGTGTAAAGAAATTTAACACAACATTTGCTACTTATAAATGTGGCTGCAAAACAAGATACTTAAGTATCAATGTCGCCAAGGGAAATTAGAATTTAAAATTCATATTGCTTTCATGATTTATGAAGTGAAAATAAATGGCATTTGACTCTACAACCTATTACCCCCTCAAAGTGGAAGGATAAAAAACATTACTTTTAAATTCATTACTAGAAACATAATTTGCAATCAATATACGGAAAATCTTCAGTTTTAAATGTATTATTACAAACATAATTTGCAATCAATATACTTATATTTTCGTACTTGCATCGATCACATCATTTTCTTTGTGTTTTAAGCAACTAAACTAACATATATATTTAACTTAGAACTGACAAAATGAAGAACAACTTAATGTTGAAATGTTAACATTCCAGTCTTTATTAATGATAAGTTTATTTAGAGTCTTCCTTCATGTGTGTGTGTGTTACATCTAAACCTAAAAACTTTGGTCTACCTTATTTGTGTTACATCTAAACCTAAAATAAAATTCTTGAAAACAACCAAATAATAAGTTATATTAAACTAAGAGGAAAATAATCGCTCTTATTGCTATTTGTGTCTATTGGAAAAACAGAGGTATATGCATTATGCAACATCGTAAATTCGTAATATCTATCTTAATATTGGTATTTTGAATCCTTTTTAGGAACATTTTCCATTTAAATGAAAATTTTGACAATTGTTTCTAAATGAAAATTTTGACATTTTCCTCTATGATAGTTCAGTGGGCTCCTTACAAGTGTATTTATTTTATCTTGAATTTAAATACTTTGAATAGGAGATTTTTCTGTAACAAAAGAAGTTGTTAACCGGAATCTTTTATGCTTATGGTATTTATATATCTTCGGTTGGCACAATAGAGAATATAGAGTTAGGTAAGTTTTTCAATATTCATTGGTTGAATGAAAACATAAAAGATAAGTCAATAAAACCATTTTTGTTTCATTTTTAATATTAGTTGTGACAAAAATTTATCAATAATGCTGATATGACTAATATACATCTATGCAATCAACTTTTCTCTCACTTATCTGGTCCAAAATTGACTATCTATATAAATATTTTAACTAAACTACATAAAATGCATTTTATATGATTTACAAGCCTGGGTTCATAAATCTCTTAAAAAAACAAATAGAACATAAAAATTGAATATGTATAGGGTTCACTTAAAAGGAAGCATACCTTGAAGTGATCATGGATGGAAGTAGTTGTGATTGTAGAGCTCCTGCTCCTACCCCTCGCATTACCTCCATCGATACTCGTTAGGCATGGCAGAGTGACAAGACGGAGATAGTCAATAAGAGGGAAGGATATGGTGTTGGAGTGATGTGTAGATAAAGATGTTGCCATTTCATCATTTTCATCAAATCTATTTGAAACAACTTCTTCAATACCATGACAAGCATCTATATCGACCTCCTTTAAGTTGGGAAGAAGTTTGCCCATGAGAGGTGAAAATAAGTACTTTATGCTATTGCATCTATAGAGAGATATATTTGTGAGGTTGTGGAAAGAGGATTGTGATTGGTTTTGAGGGATTACAAGTTTGTTCCAATTGCACTTCCACACATGACTCATGCTCTCCATATTCCCTAATTCTAATCTCTTAAGGTAGGGAAGTAGTAGTGGTTGATGATTATGCGGAGTTGTTGAGAAATATCTGCTGCTACTACTTCTACTTGAACTCTCTATCTCAAACACCACTCCAACATCCTTACATCCCCTTAACTTAAGTCTCTCAAGAACAGGTTTGGGATGTATTGAGAATCCAACATCAGCAATATCACCATACACCTCTGTAATCTGCAAATATCTCAACAACAAATATAATTCAGAATTTCAATAGACTAAAATAAAATATAATTAGTTATTCTAAACAAGCATACCGTTAATATTTATTTATGTTTATTTATATAACTGCAGTTGACAACCGTTATAAGAATTAAAAATAATTTCCAATGATGCCTTATTTCATACCTACAATAAATATGCTAAATACCGATACATAGATAAATAAAAAAATATAATATTTCTTTGGACTAAAGTAATAAACTGGTCCATGTGTTTATCTGGTTTTCTTTTTTGTTTATGTCCAAAAAAATCATTTTTTTAGGAATTTTGGTATAACATCAATCTGCAAATATCTCAACAAAAAATATAATCAGAAATCTCCAACTAAAATTTAAATTCATTAGTTATTTATAACATGCACACCCACTTACATTTATTTATGTAGCTAGGGTTGACAAGGATTTGTTATTTATAAACTTGCACACCCTAAAAATCACATTTTCTAACTATATTACATAATTGGTCCTTGTGTTTATCTGTTATTTTGGTGTAGGTCCAAAAAATATCATTTTGCAATTTTGGTCCATAATTCATGGTTTCATAACGGTTCTGATCCCTATCACTCAGACCGATAATTCAAGTCTGTTAAAGCCTTAAAAAATGACTATTTTGCTCTTTTTAAGCTTTGTATTACTATCATTATAAACTATCCATAGGGCCCCACCACCCGCACACCGCCCAACCGTGCCCCTCTTTCCCTTTTCATCATCTTCCTCACCTCATTATTGTATTAATTCAACTACCATTTTCAACACATTATTCAATGAGATGAAATCCAAAATCATCATTTAAAGTGCAAGTAACATAAAACCAACATCCTATAAATTAGAAAAAATGCAATGCATACAACATGGTGTCACAACCCATAACCAGACAACCTGTTTCCAAGTTGCAGGACAAGTGGGGGATGAAACTAACCCATAACCAGACAACTGGTTTCCAAAAGAAACTATACTTTTTTGGGTACAGGGTGAGTGAAATGTGAAATTTAAGTGAGCAAGTTGCAGGACAAGTGGGGGATGATGCAAGAAAATTACCGAACATGTTTCGCTCATGATCAGTGAATTAAACTAAGGGCACATACAACATACAAATTGTTGTTCAGGGCTTTATCACCCACATTCGTCTTTGACACGAGTCCCCTAGAAATCCTCCTCTCCCCAGTCTTGGGTAATTAGGTTAGAATTTTAGAAGTGGAAGAAAATACACCTAAGATTGTTACCTTATATAACTTGATGAATGAGACACAGAGGGGAGCCCATACGGTCATCAGGAAGGAGGGTCAAGACTAGTATGGTGGACGGGTGGCACAGGGGGGAAATGAAGGGGATGGGGAAAACATTCGTCTTCCTTTTTGTGTTTTGCTATTTGACACTGCTGTCATTCAGGTGACTCTAAACACGAAATCCCCTAGAAGCTCAATGTAGCAATATCACACAGAGATGAAAACCCTAGAAGAGGCTGGCAAGGAAGAAAATGAAGCACGTAACAGAAACCATCCTCTCCCCATATCTGTGAGTAATTAGGTTAAAATTTTAGAAGAGGAAGAAAATACACCTAAGATTGTAACCCGAGATCTAGGTGTTCGTTGGAAGATGAAATAGAATATGAATTGCTACCTTATATGACTCGATGAAGGAGACACAGAAGGGGATCCGACAAAAGTAAGGTGGAGTGGTAAACAGGGATAAGGAGTTTGGTCACATCGATTCTGTGGAAGGGTTAGGTCATCTTTATTTTTTAATTTAATAGTAATAATACAATTAAATAATAATAACAATTAAATAAAAACAGGGGCAAATGGGTATTTTCTTAAAAGTTAAACAATCAAGATGTTCAAGTTTAACGATCCAAAGACTAAAAGCGTAATAAAAACATGAAATAAAGACTTAAACTGCAAGAATAATTTTTTTTTTTGGACCTGGATAAAAAAGAAAGAGAACTAATAAACATTGGACTGCTTTATAATGTAGTCTATTTTTTTACCATAAATCAATAATTAATTTAGAGTGATAACTTATTAATCACTAGAATAAATACGTAAAATCTCCGCATTTAATGGAAAAACCTACCAATATTATTTTTCAATCTATTTTAGTCATGTTGCGTAATACTTGAAGTTACAATTGTTAGAAAATGATAAACAACATTTGTTCGTAAGTGTAGAAAGTTTAAAAAAAGGCTTATAAATATATAAAAATTATAACATGAAGGTTGAATGAGACCCGCACTTAGCAATCTCGAGAATCTAGTTACTTCTCCACACTTCAAATTTTAGTGATATACGTAATTTGTCCATTATTTTAAATGTGGAGTTTTAACTTGTTTATCCATATTTTGAAGTGTAAATGTCTAGAAATTTTTTTTCACAACGCATTTATTCACGAAAATTCAATAATCTCATACATTTTTAAGTGTAAATACATCCAAAAAATTGTGTAAAATTGATTGACTTGTTGTAGTGTGATATGTATATATGTATGTGTATGTACACGCACTCACACATATGTACATAGACATACGCATAAATGCATGTCATTGTGAATACAGAGACACAGATACATAAATGCTATAACATCAAAATAGATATTGAAAGTTCAATGACATGACATACCTCTTGGCTTTTGGAAACCAATTCAATGTTTCTCTGTCTTTCTTCCCAAGGTCTCTTACCATCTATACTCACATTCAGAAGTGCTTTCACATCAGAATTTGTGGCCATAGGTGTGAATACGTTTACAAAGCTCTTACACCAATTTATCTCTATCCTCTCAACAGCTTGAAAGCTGAGGATGAGGATATCAGAGCTACTTTCACCTTTCATCCTCCATAACTCTCTTAGCTTCCCCAGTGTATTTACTTCAATGTTTCTCAGGTTGCTCCTGTATTCTTCAATTTCACCAACACAACTCATGTCCATGTTAAATAACACTTCAATGCTTAAACATTTAGAAACCTCAAGCTCTTCCAGACGACCCAGCAAAGACATGGGATTGGTTGGAAACAGATTCACAATATTATCACATCTTTGCACTTTAATCTTTCTCAACATGCAGGTATTGACTTCGTCACTACTACAAACTAGATAAGGCCATATCTCTTCCAGCTTATCCATATTCATAATTCGCAATATCTCCAACTTAGGACTCAGCACCTGCACAACAATTACGGCTTGTTAATCATCAACAGCACTGCCCGATCAATTCATTATGCAATCGTATTAAAAATATTTTACTTAAGAAATGTCCTAAATTATATATGAATTTTCATTACTTGGTCAATCTATATAACTGTTAACATAAATGGCAATATAGAGGTACCTCTTTGTTGAAGAAGGGTTGAATTACAGATTTATTACTGGACATTGAAGATGTTGCACATGTATTCTCAGGATAAATGCTACTGAAATGAGGAAGGCCTTCAAGTTCCAACTCCACCAGCTCTGGTAGCTCAATTACATTAACAGTATTGCAAAGACCCACCAACTTTGATAGATTCTTCAAAGATAGAAACTTTAGCTTCTGAAACTTAATTACCCCAGCTCCACTATTCTCACTATGTGCAAGTACTTCCAGAACAGGGCATTGTGAAACTCTGAGTTGCTCAAGCTTTATCAAACCACTCGCTATAGAGGTTGTGAAGAGGTATTTCAAGTTTGCACACTTGGAAACATCAAGGACTTTTAGATTACTAAACGACTGTTGTGGAATAGGAACAGATTCCACTAGAACTTCTTCAAGATCATTCATATCATCCACATCTAAATAAAGCACCTCTGTTTTCATAAACAACTCATTTAATCTAGATTCCATTAACTCATCTTTGTTAGTGACCAACGTCAACGTGTTTTCAAATGAGTGCATCTTCAAGTCTGTATTTTCTTCTAAACTACATCCCATGGAGATCCTGAACCTTTCAAGTTTCGTAAACAACATATTCTCGGGCTTAACCTTGTTCCAACTGAACTCAACTTCCAAAGCAGAAAGATGCTCTGAAAGTTCTGCTAATTCTGCAAGATTTTCACTCGTGAAGCAAACAGCCTTCCCATTAACAGCTCTCATATACAGCTCTTCCAGGTTGACCAAATTTCTCAAGACGCCATCATCAATAAGAAGATCAACACAACCCGTCAAATCCAATAGCTTTAGCTTCCTCAGTTTTCCGATCGTAGAAGGTAACTTTCTGATGCGACAATGAGCAAAGCTGAGAACTTCCAGATGCAAGAATTCACCAATAGCAGAGCAATCAAACATCAATAAGCATTGATGGAGAAGGAGTGTTCGTAGCTTGGTGGAGCATTGAAGTGATCTGGAAAGCAACGGATACTGCATTTTTTCGTACTCTATTACCTCAAGATTTTCCATTCTCTCATAAAAATCTTGAGGAAACTTAAGTGACTTATCTCCCTGCATAAGTCTCAAAAGTGACAAATTCGGGTATCGAACTCTAGGAAACTCAGACATACCCATGCAAGTAATAGAAACTTTTTTGCAAGATTCGGTCATCCCAGCTATATTATTCCACTTTGGTATATCAGCATGGTTGATTACCCATGGATGGTCACCTTTAGATACTATACCTAGCACAAAAGCTAGCACAAGATCATGCATCTTGACACACCCAATGTAATCACTATCCATCAACAAATTTGCACTTTTGAGATTTTGAACACATGTTTTGGTCCTGTCTCTTGCATCTCTAAGAGTATAAACTTCACTTAACAACCGTAGACCCCATGCATATCTTGTGAGTTGCTCGATTGGAATATTGTAGTCATCAGGAAACAAGCCACAAAGCAAAAAAATTGCTTTTTCCTCCTCTTCTTTCAAGTAGTCATAACTTATCTCGATAATTTTTTGCACATTCTTATCAAGATTGTTCATTTTCAAGCGGTGAAGTGTATTTCTCCATATAAACTTTTCCTCGAATTTAAGGGTTGTGGCGATGAGTTTGATGGCGAGGGGCAAAAATCCGCATCTTCTCACGATGTCACCTCCGATTTCATTGAGCTCATGATCACATTGATCTGAAATATCTGTGATTTGACAAAAGAAATTATATGCTTCAAGCTCCTCCATGACATCCACTCTAATTACTCTAAAAGTGGAATTAGTTTCTACTGCAATTTGTTTGCAAATACTTTCATATCGTGAAGTCAGCAACAACTTGAAGCCTTTAGGCAATGGACTTAGTCCAATATCTTTGAGTTCAATTGTCTCCCACACATCATCCAGTATCAGCAAAACCTTTCTTGTATCTTTTGGCAGCTTCTCAAACGTTATACGAAGACGATCTGCTCTTGCTGATGTACTTGTTTCAGTGAGGGATTGGTCCATGTATTCCGCCACATGTTGCTGAATAGAAAACATGTTACTTTGTTGCCCAATAACAACCTTCACAACATAATCGAACATTTTTTTATCTTCGACGGCCTTTTTCAGTTGTTCCATCATAGTGGTTTTCCCCACACCACCCATTCCACATAAGGCTATCACTCTGCACGTGTGATCTTGTTGGAGTGACTCGAAGGCTTTCTTGAAAGACTCCTCTCTCGATTTGAAGTGATTTGGGGCATCATCATCTGTAGGTGCCGCACATGATGTGATTTTAGAGTTCACTTTCCCAAGAGGTATTTTAGTATTGCTCCAATTCATCTTGGAATTTTCTTCTAAAAGACTTTCAATATCCTCTTTGATCTTAAATGCATTCTTTCCTGCTCGGTACCTCATTTTCACGTTAAAACATCCGGTACTTGAAATGCTTTGAGCTTTTCCCTGAATCTCTTTAACTTCTTCCAACCACCCTGTTACACGAGCAGGTACCTTCAGATTGCTTATATTGTTTGTTTCCATGTGATCTTTGACATCATGGCTTGTACCATCTAGTTGCTTCATTTTAATATTCATGTTCTTAACATGTTTCGTGGAGAAAAAGAGGTAACTCAACTGCTTTCTGACAGGAACCATTAATGATTCCACAATAGGACTAATGATTGCAGATACAAACTCCATTTTCCAATATTCTAGCGTTTAGTGACACCTGCAAACCATGTGTAAGAAATTAGAAAAAAAATTGTTGTTGTCAATGAGTAATCTTTTTTGTCCGATCATATTTTCATTAATAATTTGCAGAACTATCTTTTTTTAAATATCATCTACAAGCCATAAGTAAATCTTATTCAAGTTTTTCCTCCAACATGTAGATACCATATATGAGAAGAGGAAGAGTACACATAAGACATTTGGTTGGAAAATAACAAAAAAGACACAGAGAGATGGATGGGCCAGTTCCTTTCAAGAAGTTCCACAGAGGGTCTAACCAACAAGACAATGAATAGATTCGGGTTTTTTGAAAAATATGAATTGCTTTGGAAAAAGGAAACCATTGTGTATTAGATGATTTTGGAATCCGCCCATAAAGCCCGGATTTTATTTAACATAAGAAAGTGGTAGGTCAGTGAGCATGACACGGTTCAACTTACAATTTCTCTGCCTCTCTTATTCAATTTTTGTAAATTTTTTAATTCAAAAGTTCTTCTGGTTATCCTAAGCACCACACAGTGAGAATCCATACTGCAAGTTTTCTATCTTTTGAGTATGTACTATGTTGTTCGGGTTTTGGGTAGTTCGGGGCGGGTTAATCACTTATTCGGGTTTCGGACCAGGTCGGGTATGTTGTAGAATTACCTAAATAAATCACCTGAAGTTTTTGAAGGTTTTTTTGCTCATTTTTGGGTGTTATTTTATGTAAAAGCTTACAAATAAAAATTTTAACCTTAAAAAAACCACATTTTTATTTGTTTTTGTATATCCAGAGGAGCTGATTAGAGGTCTTATTCAAAAACCTTAGGAACATGTTGATATTAGCTTCCATAAAGTACACAAGGATACATCGCACATAGTACTATTCAGGAAAGTTTTGAAAATAAAAGATTGTTAAATTCTGATGTTGTGGTAAATTTAAAATAAGGCCAGTTACTGATTGTGTTTATTATAATCAAGTGAAGATGTATTGTTTAAGTTCTAATGGTGTGGATGTGGTTCTTCATATGATAGATAATTTCATTGTTTAGCATATACTGCAAAGGGTAGTTTCAGGATTTTGTTTTTGCTTGACAACCTGAACATTAACATTTATCAGGTTGTATATATTAATGCATTCCTTAAAAGTGGGGATGATTCATTGTTTGTCAGGCCATATTTAATTTGTTTATAAATGGGATAACAAGAAAGGAGAGTTTAGCACTTTAGACGAAAAATGGTGAGTACGGGTTAGTGAAATTTAATCGGGTATTTGGGTATTCCCGAAAATACATAGGCCTACCTACTGTAAAATCATTAATAGATGGAATGTTTATTCTCAACAAGAAGGTAGAGTTAAGCACTTTAGAGAAAAACGTTGAGTAAAAGTTTAGCCATGATAAAGGTGCCTTTAATATATTGTAAACTCCTTAATACCGAAGCACATTGAAACTGAGGCGGCCAAAAGTAGTGCATATGCACTCTTTACTCTCCTTGTTATCCTTGCTTCACATACATCAAAACTGAATTTAACAAAGAAGCTGCTTGTCATCGAGACACAACAAACCTTGGATTTTGATTAGACTCGACAACTCAACATATCAGTACATGTTCCTAGAAATATTCGAGCAAATGACCAAAGTCCTATTCGAAGTAAGCTAGACTTAAAGACTAACTGCTAGAAAATTAGTTATTTAACTGTTTCGAATGGTTGCATTGGTTCTAATAAGATGCAATGGTTCATGTATTGTATATATAATGTGTCCGATGTCAATATGTCGATTCCCTGTCAAAAGTTTCATCTTTTCTCATTTAGCCTACAATTCTTCTAATCATCTAATGATCTTGATCATTTTTTTTTCTTTAAGTTCTTTTTGTAAATTTGAAAATAAATTGAAAAAACACATAAGCTACAATTTGACACAAAACTTACAAGTCAAAACAAAAAAGTAATATTCAAAAAATACTATAAAAAAGAATTTAGAAGTAGAAACTAGTCATATGCATGTGGATAGAGTCAAACCAGTCAAATAACATGGGGGGGGGGGGGGGGGGAGTTGGATTGTTGGATTTCTTATTGGATTTGGGATCTTTAGAAATGCTAGGAATCAAAAAGAATTGGATTCGGAAGGTTGTTTTACCTCTAATTAATTTCGCACTCTAGAAGTGGTAAAAAGGAAAAGTCAACGATGCAAAAAGACATCTATGGTAGTTGTAACATCCACATTTTAGGGACTAGTAGTTTTGACCTTTTTAGTAGAAAATTAAAATTTTTGGAAACCACAATAAAGTGAAATAAATAAGATAAATTTAGTTAAATCCAAATAAATAAAATAAAGTTTGTAAATAAATAAAAGAAGTTAATATTAAAGTTTAAGGTTATTAAGATGTTTAAAAGGATCAAATAAAGAGATTAAAAACTTACGATACAAAGGACTAAAAATGTTAAAATTGAGAAAACTTCATAAGACCATGATTGGACTAGATTTGAAGACCTAGATGTTATGAAATGAATGCCGGTGAGACACATAGGTAAGAATTATGAATAGAGGTCATTTAGAGAAATTTTAGGTCGAGGGGCCAATCTTGCCAATCCTTGAAACTTAGCATTGAGGGGAAATAAACAATTTAGGGACTAATATTTTTAACAATATTCAACCAGGTTAATGATGAGATTTTTAGTTAGGAGTTAGTTTTGGACTCTTGGACCTAGCATTCGTTATCCTTATGCTTTTATGCCTTAGGCTCTAGGAATTAAGTTGTATAAACCACTAAAGAAATCTAATGTGAAATTTTGAAAGGCAATAAGTAATTAGGTATCGTAAGACAAACCTAAGTCATGTGGTGATTTGTATAATCAAAGTTAATTACACCTTTATGTGTATCACTCGAATATTTAATAGTTGGAAATTTTGAATGTCAAGATAAATAAGATGATTGAGGAGGAAACATTCGAAAAATATTAGAATAATCCCTTTTGGTAGTGTTGGTGAGTTCTTAGGTTGACCATAAGGTTCTACGTGTCCTATTTTTATATTTAGTATTATTATAAAAAAATGACAACTGAGAATTTTAAAGAACTGTGAATTTTGTATATAATAGAACGAAATTTAAATGTATTTTATTGTATGAAAAAGGTATTTTTCAATATATAATAAATTCCTCTAGATGGATTTTATATTGATAATACAAATAGTATCTTGAAATAATTATTTTGGGTAAATGAATATTTGAACCCTGTCTTAGTTTCATAGATGAAGATATTTTCTATTTAAGAAATAAGTGATTCTCTTGAAAGGTTTTACAATAAAAATGCAAGACAAAACTTATAAAAGTATTGAAGAGATTTGAAATCTACCATAGTTCATGATTTAAAATACTTATAATATAAAAAATATCTTTTGATAAGTAAGAATTTTGATATTTTGGGAAGGTTTACTTATTAGGAAAAGAAAAACAAATGGGAAGACTTAAACGGGGACTCAAAACTTAAGTGGAATATGCTTAATTTTTTTTTGGACCTACAAAAAAATCCCAGAGAAAGTATAAAACTTTTGAAAAGTTTGTATGAATACATACCTTTGAAGTATATATGAAATTTTTGGATAACATGGGTATTTCATTATTAGAATATTGTAAAGAAGATAAATCTCACAAGTTGTACTTTGAAGAAGTTTAATGGGAAATTTACAAATCATTTTGTATAAATAAGCTTTTATTTGGTATTAAAACAAAAGGTTTGACTCGTAGCCTAAGGTAAAACATTCATGTACCTTTATAATGGAACTTTTTTGATAGAATTTAGGCATCCTAGAACCAAAAAGAAAGACATCTTTAAGAATTTGATAAATTTGAGTTTTCGGAAAACTCAATGCCGATACCTAAAATGTGAACATGTAGTTAACTCAAATTTGGGGGTGTGTGTGTCTAAACACCGTTACTTTTTACGAATGTATTGTTTACATGCTTAATTCTTTTGAACCAAACGATTCAAACCGTTAGAAAAATCCTTAAAAGATCACTTTATTTTTGGGACAAAATAGGCTTATGACAAGGTTGTGTTGATAATTACCTTTATTGTAAGAGGGAACATCATGACGAAGCAAGTGGTACTACAAGAAGCATTAAGGGAAAATCAATGCTTGTTATTAAAGTCAAATTGGTAACTTAATTAACATAGTTTTAGTATAAGATGCCTTGAGGGCCTACTTAGAAAAACCTAGATTTCAAATCAAAAGGTAAAAGTGGATAAGTATAACAATTTTTAGTAATTGTTAAAAGGAAAAATCCATAAGTTGTTATGAGACTAACTACCTTTATTGTGGAAGTGAAAAAACCATAGATCTAGAATGCTTAACTTAAGGTAATGTTATATTAGATAGTGATAGTAACTTAAGAATAAGTTGAAAGACCACTTTTTCAATCATTAAGAGGTATTGTGGATTATGTATGTGATAAACCATAGATAGACTTATGATTGAGAAAGTTATGACCGTTATTCTTCCGTTGTGATTCCGTGAACGGAATCATGCTTGAAAGGTGGGTAATTGTAACATGCATTTTAAGGCCTAGTAGTTTTGACCTTTTTAATAGAAAAATAAAATTTTTGGAAACTAAAATAAAATGAAATAATTATAAATAAATTTTAATTAAATTCAAAATAAATAAAACAAACTTTTTAAATAAACAATAGAAGTTAGTATTAAAGTAAAAAGGTTATTAGGAAGTTTAAAATGATCAAATAGAGATTAAAAGAAAACTTATGATCCAAAGGATTAAAAATGTTAAATTTAAGAAACCTTCGTAAGACCATGATTGAACTACATTTGAAGACCTAGATGTTATGAAATCAACATTTGAATCCAAAGATGAGTCCTAGAGGTTAGTATTATGAATAGAGACCTTTTGGATAAACTTTAGGATGAGGGGCCAATCTTGCTAAATAAACAATTTAAGGACTAATATTGTTAGCAATAGTAAATTTAGGGTTAATGATAAGATTTCTATGTTAGGAGTTAGTTTTCACATCTTTTGGGACAAATATTAGTATAAGGACTAAAAATATCAATTGTGTCAAAGTTGGCTTTGACCGCCTTTGACTTAGTGTTGACTTATATGTTAACTATTTTGTTTCTTGGGGAATTGAATGAGAATAAAAGTTGGCTTTGACACTAAGCAACCAGCAGGTATGCTTTATATTTGGCTATGTTTAGTCACGGAAAAATGAACCATTTTCTGGAAAAACAAATTCTAAGAAAAATGAGAATTTTGAAAACGCTTTAATTTAACATTTTCTTCTAAAATTTTCTCAGAAAATGAGATGTTTTCATTTCACAAAATTACAAAGAACTTGGAAAGCTTTGGAAAATTGATAGTTATTGTTTTCCACATTTTTCTGATTCCAAAATTTTTCTAAAATATAATCACACCCCCTAAACCCTAAAACCCATCCACACCCAACAACAATTGTTCAGCAAGTCAGGGCATGTATGGTGGTGGAGGGGTAAATGGGAAACTTCTGTCCTTTTTGTGATTGTGGGACCATAATGGATAAAAGGAGCGGAAATGATCTTGGAAATCAGTATTTTGTTTTCTTTTTTTTTTTAGGAGACACTAGTCACTCAAACTTGCTAGGTTTTATCTTCATTTTCTGTCTTTTACATATTGAATGAGCAATTGCAATTGAACTGGTGTTTATGTGATCTCTTTATTTCTGTAGATTTCTTGAGCAAGATCATAGAAAAGGTATTAAAATCTTTTAGTGTGTTTCATAAAATTTGTAATTTGAATTTAAATTCATTACTTTGTTAGTACATACTGTCTGATCTGTACATCTTTTAAAGAATTTGATATGTATTTTTGTTAAGTGACAAAATTGCCCTTTGTGTTAATGTTTGTTTATTTATAAACAACCTATAAAAATAGTTAAATTACTTTTTTTCTTATAGATTGTTCAAAAACTCATTTAAAACCAGTTTATCAATGCTCCTGTAAGGAGCCACATAGCCCCATCATCAATACTTGTGGTGTTGTTGCTGTACATTTACTTTAAAAAAATTGGACCTCAATTCCACTAACCGTTTTAAAATTATATGCACCGATGGAGATAAAGAAGCAGATCCAAACAAGGACTTTTTCTCCAAATCAGGAAGATGACCATATGTTGTTTTTTTGTTAAACACAAAGAATTTATCACTTTTCACGTTAAATCTAATAAATTCTGAATCGAAAAACAAGACTTCTTCTCCAAACAGGTTTTTTTTAAGAATAGCAAAATAGTAACAGCAAGATTAATTCCTTCCAGGGATGAATTTGATTTATAAAAGAAGGGGGAGGGTGAGGGTTTTTGAAAACCCGTTAATGAAGGTTTTGAAAAAGCCTCAATCCAAACACCCCCTTTCGGGATTTATTAGGGCAAGAACTGATCTGTACAGGGAAGCATCCACCCTATTAAAATCATTCCTCCAAAACATTGTTCAATAATTAAAGGAGGGAAAATGAAGAGGCACTGTCGCTCATTTCAACAATTATTTGATTTTATCTGTAGACAACATACAGGAACAATCCACAATAGTACCACAGCAGACATCTTTTTCAGATACTTTATTCAAGGATCGATAGATTTTACACAAAAACCAACTAAAACAAGTTATTCATAAACATCAGAAAAATTTCAACTAAAGCATACCTTGCTCTACTATATGCTGTCTGTGCTTATGCTTGCTGCTTCTGCTGCTTTTTGTAAAGAGTGTATGTGAACGAGTGGTCCGAATTGTGAAGAAGAATGCCAATATATGAACAAGCCTCAATTATTGCTGTTGTGAAAAATATCCTGGATTTGGATGAATGAAATGATCTTTTTCACTTTAAAACGACAATAATCATAGAAATAAGATTCCAATTTTGCTATCCCCCCGCCTTTTGACAGTACGTGTAATGCGTTTACACGCGTACTCAGGGTACCAAAAGGATTGCCTAACGTACTACAAAGTGTAGCACAAATAATACAGTCACAAGTCCCACTCCACCTGTTGATTTATTGGAGATGTCAATTTCTTACCCTACAAACTCGATGATACAATATTGCCCACAAATATTCCACTAATTCCTTATCCCACATAGATTCAAGATAAGAAGGTTGTTAAAAGTTTTCTAATAATTGTATTTTTTTTTTTAATACATTCGATATGCACAAAACATTATATATACTTAGGTGTTTTCTTATGTAATGCTAACAGATGTTTTCTTATTTAATGCTAAAAAAATATTTGACAGGCTTAGGGTGCGTTTGGTTATGGAAAATTTTTAAGTTTTCCAAGAAAATTTTCCAAGAAAAATGAAAAGCTGGAAAATGCGTTTGGTTAATCAAATTTTCCAAAATTTTCCAAAATTTTCCAAATTTTTCTATTTCCAAATTTTTCCAAAAATACAATACCTCCACACATATTTTACTCATCTCACCCACCCCACCCCACCCTCCACCCACCACCCTACCCCACCCCACTCCAACCCCACCCTACCCTCACCCACCACCCACCCACCACCCCACCCACCCCACCCCACCCCTACCCTCACCCACCACCCCACCCCCACCCCTCACCCCTAACCCACCCACTACCACCACCCACCCCCACCCTACCCCACCCCACCCACCCAACCCCACCCACCCCTACCCACCTCCGCTCACCTCCACCCCCACCCTACCTCCACCCCACCCACCCCTACCCTACCTCACCCCACCCACCCCTATCCACCTTCACCCACCCCCACCCACCAACACCCACCCCTACCAACCTCCACCCACCCCACACACCCCTACCCTACTACCCCACCCTAACCCCAACCCTGCCCCTACCCACCCTCCCACCCACCCTACTCCACCCTCACCCTACCCCTACCCCACCCCCACCCACCCAACCCTATCCACCCCGTAGGGTAGGAGGTGGGTGGGTGGGGTAGGGTAGGGGTGGGTGGAGTAGGGTGGGGTGGGGTGGGTAGGTGGGTATGGGTGAGGTGTGGTAGGGTTGGGTGGGTGGTGGGTGAAGGTGGGGTGGAGGTGGGGTAGGGGTGGGGTTGGTGGGGGTAGATGGGGGTGGTGGTAGGGTGGGGTGGGTGGTGGGATTGGGGTGGGGTGGGGTAGGGTGGGGTAGGTTTATAAATTATTGTTATTTTGTATTATTTTGAAGTAAAAAAATAGAAAATGAAAACTTATAGAAAATACATATCCAAACACGTTTTCTAATTTTCTAAAACGGAAAACGAAAACTCAATTAGATTAACCAAACGCGTTTTCTATTGAAAATGAATACGAAAACTCCACTCCATTTTTCTGAAAATGAAAATGGAAAACAGAAAACACTTTTCCGCAACCAAACGCACCCTTAAGTTATAAAAAATATGTTATGTATATTTAGTGATGTTTTTATATATTGTTTTCCAAAATTGTCTTTCATTTTGCCCGGATAAAATTACGATCTACTAAAATAGGGTCTTTCTCTCTTTTTTTTAAACGTCTATTATTTTACTTTGATGGATAGTTCATGTGTGTTTGTTGTCTTTCTTCCACCTCCTGAAAGTCTTCGTTTTTACTAAATGGTTGTTTTAAAAAAAAAAGAATTATTGTTAATGTGCAATGTTTTTATCGTCATCAGGTGCTATCCTAACACAACCCCAAAATTTGGGATGGAAATTGTAATTTAAGGTTTAGAGTTACTGAAAGATTTTATGCCAAAATGTAGATTAATAGATTATAAAATTAAATGATAATCAATGTTAGACATTGGACAATGATTAAAAAGTTGGAGGAAGGACGAGTGGACGACCTTGATGATGGTAAATTATAAATGATTATAAATGTCTTTATTGGTGTTAAAGGTGTCTCCAAGGTTGGTGATGGCTGATCTACGTCTGCTTGGTTCGATAACTGACATCCTGCTGGTCCCCTCTCTCAGTTCTTATCTGCCTGTAACATCCATAATGCGGGCTTCACTCCTGATTCTAAGGTTGCTGACATTGTCCTCAACGGGTGTTGGGTGCGCCCCCATTGCTGGCAGGACTCCCACCCCGTTCTCCTTTCTCATAACCCCCCTTCTCTTTCAACGGCCGTTCCTGATAAACTCCTCTGGAGATCTTGCGACGGTAAGGTCTATCCTTTTTCGGTCCGTTCTGTCTGGCACTCTATCCACCCTACAGAGCAGCCTGTCGACTGGTATCATCTTGTTTGGTTCTCCCAGAATATCCCTATACATGCCTTCATTCTCTGGGTTGCTCTCAAAGATCGATTCAAGACCCATGATAAAATCAGAAGCTGGGAGTTGTCTGGTTTTCCCAACCTCATCTGTGCCTTCTGCAGCGATTGTTCCGATTCCCTTCCTCATCTTTTCTTTGAATGTTCTTTCCCTTCTATGGTTTGGCATGATCTTCAGCATGTTATGAACCTCTCCTTCCCCACAAATTGCTGGTCGGATATCATCAATCTTCTCAAGCCCATCTCTAAGGGTAAGAATATCTGGTCTGTTATCCGAAGACTTGTGCTTGCGGGAGCTATCTACCACATTTGGCAGGAAAGAAATAACCGGATTTTTAAAAATAAGAGAAGAACGTATCATGCTGTTGTCAAGTCTATTATTGATGATGTCCGTTGTAGACTGATGAGTCTGTCTATGAAACCTTCCCTTAATGTTATTTTGGCTAAAAGGATCTGGTCCCTCTCCTAACGTTGAGAGTTATACTTCCTATTTTCCACTGTGGTCCATTATTCTCTCCTATCCCATCCTTTCAACTATATATTTCTCTACTTGTATTGTTTGTTTGTTGCAGGATGTTTGCTTTTTTATGTTCCTGTTATGTTTTCTGGTTCCAAAATCTGTTTTGGTTCCTAGTATAGCCTTGTTATCTATTGGGGCATGTCCCAATGGGTTTTTGTTGTTTCTTAGGTGGGAAGTCCCCAGCCTTCAATTGTATTTATTCTTTTTATTAATAAAATTTGCCTGAGGTACCGTCCTCTTTACCAAAAAAAAAAAGGTGGCGGCAAATAAGTTTTGAAATTATATGACAATAAACGAAAAATATGTGTAATAGTGTTATACCACTGTTTATATTTGTTATTTGTTATTAATCATTTCTAAATATTATCGTAAATAGTTATTTATTCAATTTAAGATACTTTTGGTCTAAAAGATAAACAATGTCTATATCAACAACACTTTATCCAAACAAATATCATTAGTTATTCAATGTATCGTATCGATTTAGAATTTAGTAGGAAAAAAGAAATAAAGCAAAAAAAAAAAGTAATAAAGCTAGTTGGTCAAATATCTAAAATAAATAAATAAAACTAGTTGGTCTATATCAACAACACTTTATCCAAACAAATATCATTATTATTATTTTTTGAAACGGCAAACGAATTAGTGGAAGCCTCATCACAATATTTCAGAGGTGATCCCGAGTTCGAGCTCCGCAAAGCGGGCAAACCCAGCCCCCAAGGGGATTTCGAGGGAAAAATTCCAGAACGAGGCTTGCGGGAATAGAACTCTCAACCTCTGCCCCACATGGGTATAAAACCACACACATCAAACCAGCTAAGCTGGCTATCATGTGCTAATAATTTTATTTAACAGCTAAAATGATATGTTTCATAATATCTATCTCATATAAAATCACTAGACAAATACTCGCGCGTTGCACAGAATAAAATTGTATACTTAGATTTTTTTTTACACATTTATATTGAAATAATAAAGTTATTGGCATTAACTATACAATAATAACTCTTTCACTAAGTTTATACATAGACTAGTTTTAATTATTTTTAACATATTATGAGATATACATTTATTGGAATCATAACATTCGATAGTCTTTGCCCGCAGTTTGCATGTAAATAAAACTAAATATGGTTTTCGAGTTAGTATTACAATTTAACGTTATTATTTATTAATTAAAAATTACTTATACGTTGATTTTCGAACATGTTAAGTTATGAATCATTGTTTCTAAGTTAATGTAACTTTTTTTGTTAATTAATTAAAAACCACTTATTTGAAAAATAATAATTGAATTATAATAGCAAATAGTTTTTGATATTTTTATTTAATTTTTACCAAGGTTGTAGAAGTCGCTAGGCGGTAGGTGGGCGGTCGACTGGGGCCTAGGACTAGTCGGTCTAGGCGAGGACTAGTCGGCGCCTAGGCGGGGAGTATTAATTATAATAAAATTTATTTTTAAAAATTTAAATATTACCTATATCCCTACAAAATTAATAAATAAGCATAAAAATTGGACAAATCTAAGTGTTTAAATATGTAAGTCATCAAGCATCATAATGTTTAGACTAGTTAATGATATTTTTGACAATTTTAATCATCAATAACCGTAACTTAGCCACCGATTTTAATAATTTATAAATATTTTAAAAATTGAAATTATTAATAAAATAAAATATAAATTATTAATATAATAAAATATATAATATATATTATTGTTCTGAAAATTTGAATTTTCTAAATTTAAATTTAAAAATATGAAATATTTTTGAAAATTTGAAAATTTTTGAATTTTAAAAATTTTCGAAAATTTTGAAAATTTGAAATTTTTTGAAAAATTGAAAATTGAAAATTATGAAAAAATGAAATTTTGGCCGCCTAGACCCGCCCAGACCCGCCTAGACCCGACTTTGACCGCCGTTGACCAAATCCGCCTAATTGACCGCCTACCACTAATCGTAGGCAGTACTCGTCCGCCTAGCGCCTATATTAAATTTAATTAGAAGACCCCACTCGGTTCATCCTCCACCATCGTCTCTTTCGGTGACACTCAACCACCAATTTCCCAATCCACCACCGCCCACTCACCCTCTACAACAACTATCTGTAACGCCCCAAAATCCGGAGTAAAAATTTTCGTTTTAGAAATGGGTCAAATGCGTAAAACGGTTTATAATATAGAAACCATCTAATTTAAACTTCATATTTAAAACATATAAGAACGTATTTATCAAAACATTTATAAACATTATACAGCGGAAGACTTGAATGCAAAAACCTCAGACACGATATAGTTGCGCCCTGCTCCAAGCTCAAGCTAGCAAATGCCTGAAAACAGTTAGGGTGAAAGAGTAAGTACAAAGCTTAGTGAGTTCCCCAAAATACCACACGATCTATCACATAAAGCAAAATCACAAAAGGTCTCCGAGCGTTCCCCGCATAACCTGGCTCTCGGGCTTGGGCCGATCCGCCTCGGCTAAGAACTCACGAGTTTGCCCCGTTCCGTCCATCACCGAATCAACTCCTTATTTGATCTTCGAGTGTCTATGTACAACCGGTCATGAATTGTCATTTATCATGCAACAACCCTCAGATCGATCAACTCATTCTTCAGTCGCCAGAACGAATCCAACGACTGTCACATAAGCACAACAACCTAAGCATACAACCTAACCCATCGGGTTCCTATTACCAACCATAGAGTAAAATAACGTAAGACACGCCCGGCTAATACACATTACTTCACATAGTAATTAAGGCGACTTACACATGCAACTTCACCCATAGTATAGTGAGAATACTCACCTGCTCCGCAACTGCAAGCTAGACAGCACTCCACGCGAGTGTCCTCTGATCCTGACAATACGAACTCCATAATAAGGGTAAATTTCACTTAGAACTTGCTAAACCCCAAACAAGATAAACCTCTAAGACCGATACCCAAACCCTCAAGTTTGACCAAAAGTCAAACTAGTAAAAAAGTCAACGGTCAAAGGTCAAAGTCAAATGTCATTAGCCAGTTTGCGTCGCTATCTTCCCTAGATAGCGTCGCTAACTGTGAATAATCCTAAAAATCCATTAAGCTCTTAATACATTCAGCCAAGTTGCCAAGTCCTTTTAGAACTTATCTAAAATGACCATTGACCCGTAAAGTTGCCACCTGATCAGACATGCCCAAAACTCAAAACCTTAAGCTCCAAAAACTAACCAAACAAGCAATCAAACACCCAAGAGAGCTTGAATCACTCTCTAAACTGACTTAATAGCTCAATGAATGCTACAAGAACCACAAATGTCAGAACTTTCCTAACAAGTTCCAAAGACCAAGCCAAAAGGGACCAAATATCCATTTCTACCATCCCAAATGCTAAAATCATCCATATAAATACAAAAAAGAACAGGCTTTATACTCACAAAGGTCTAGAAAATGCAGATCTTTAAATATTCAACCAAGGGAAACAACTTCTAGCATCACCATAAATCTTCTAACACCATCAAAGCTTCAAAAATCCCTCCAAAGAGACCAAAATCATCAAAAACCCATGCAAGAAGGCTAGAGAGTGAAAAGTGACGTTTTGGAGGCTGAAATGCCCTAGGGTTTCCTTGCTTTATATATGGCGCATAGCTTCAAATTTAGGGTTTTGGCCCAAAATAACAGCAGTTAACATTGCTGTTAGCGTCGCTAACTGCAGATCGTGCGAACCCACGACCAAGCTGTCGAACTTAGCGGTGCTAACTTATAACTTAGCGGCGTTAACTATACTTAGCGACCCTAACCCGTAACTTAGCGGCGCTAACTGCAAAATTTCCCAAAATCTCATTCCTTTAATATTGAAGTTGGGCATTTTGTGATTAGGGTTTTACACTATCCATCTTCATCTTTTACACCCAGAATCGTATTACAACTATATTTTGAATTGTGAACAAATATGTTATTCGTTGTTGAAATCACTTATGTACATCCGTGTTTATTCATCAATGAATATATAATTTCTTGGACTTTGAAATCACCGATGCATCATTGTTTCGGCGTTCAAACGCAAAATACTAATGTCCAACAAATATGGGTTTTTGTTGGGGTGTTCATTGGACGAAATCCAATAGTTTTTTATAGAACCTATCTAATCCAATAATACATTGGATTTTCGAATTTATCAACCGATCCAATCTAATTCATTTTATAAACCGATCCGATCCGATCCGTTGGATATTGGATTGGGTTGGTTTTATCCGTTGGATATATATAATTGGATATCCATCATCCAACCAATTTTGGTCCAGTTTCTAGCCAATTAAACGACTAAATATAATTGTGTTAAATAACTAAATATCATTACATTTCAAAAGGAAATACAAAAAACATTAACTTCAAAGAAGAAATAAAAATTTTATTAATTATTAATTGATAAATAGGTTGGATATTAATTGGATATCCATTGGTTCGGTTTGGTTGGATATCCAACAGATTTTCATTATCATCCAAAAACCGATACAATCCAATTGGATTCTGAAATTTTGAAACCAATCCAATCCAATTGAAGTTGGATATCCAATATAATTGGTCGATTTTTAGTGAGATTGGTCGGTTTTATTGGATCGGTTTTTTTTGCACACCCCTAGGTTTTTGTAGTGAGATTTGGAGTTTGGGATTTAAACTCAAAATCGAAACTACATCTAGGTTAATAGAACATTATCTAGATTTAATTCTTTTAATCAAATCTATACATATCCTTTAGTGACCAATGATAAGTTTAGGTAGGTCGGTGACTAGATTAAATTTGGGAAGTGGGGCGGGGGTTTCGAGCTAAAGTTGGTTATGAAGAATGTTACAACTACCATAGGGACTTGACCCGTGACTTTTTGTATATACTATAGGGATTACTTATGTAATTTTTTCTTTCATTTTATCACTTATTTCCTTAAAACTTAAAATTCCAAAAACTCTCACCCAACTAATAATTTCATCATTACAACCTCAAAAGATGAAGCCACATCCAAACACTCTTTAATTTAATTGTATCATCCAATACATGAAACAAAATCATAAACAATGGCAACGGGTAACTTTTGAGAAAGTATGTATATAGCTAATTTTTGAAACATGTCAAGTGGCTTAAAAGTCACCCAAAGTGTATTGAAATGCATCCAATTGCTTGATTCAAGATATTAGATTATTAGGGATTAATACAAGAAATAGCAACATACTTTCATTTACTTGTGTATCATTTCTTTCTATTACAGCATTGTAATTTCATTTTTTTCTTACTAAGGTATGGTTATCTACTCAATTAGAGCCATATACTTCTGATTTTTTTCTCTTTAGGATATTATACATTGAGAAATCTATGCCATTATAGCAATGAAAGTCCTTTGTTTATGGCTAGCATTGCTATAACTGGGTGGGTCGGTTTTACAAAGTAGAATGGTGTAATAGGAAATTAGAAATCTACCCAATTATATGGATGACATTTCTATAATTGGGTAAAATTTTGGAATTACAATTGTGTAATAGGAAAAATAAAAGGTATAATGGTATAATAAACAAATCAAACAAAGTACATTGCTATTTCTTGCATTTAACCAAGATTATTACTTTAATAAGTAGTTTTTGTAATAATTTTTAACACAATAATCATCGTGATGCTAGAAAAATAAAAAAACGAAAAAAACATTTGCAAGTCAACATAATCCTGCACGAACCATTTGATACGTTCCAAAAAAGTACGTGTTTGAACCGTTACCACCCCATCCACATTTTGCCACCTCTAATTACAACTGACATGAGACTTAAATACAGAACATCAATAACCCTGTCAAGTCAAAATGCAACCTATATAACCAGACCTACACTATGAAACTGTTCCCAACTCCCAAAACATAAAATCAGCAAAATGACTGATATACCCTCAATACATCATATATGCGACAAGATATTATAATAGTATCAATTGAGGTTTATGTATATTCTTGACGGTCCCTCATTCTCGATTTTCTGTATAGTGAGCAGATTGAGGTTTATGACTATTATACGTTTTTTTAATACTTTAATTTTTTTTTATTTGCAGAAAATTACAAATTTAGTCCCTACGGTTTGATATTTTCTGTCTCCATTGACTTTCTACTTTTTGTCCATATTTGGAGGTTTTAATTTTTTATATTGATTTTGGTCCGTGTTTCAAAGTTTCATATTGATTTGGGTCCCAAACAGTATCTGATTTTGCTCACTATTTCAAAGTTTCATATGGATTTCCGTTCTTATTTCAAGGTTCCAGGGACCAAAACTGAAAAAATTTTAAACTTTGGATTAAATACAGTAAAAATTGTAAAGCACAAGGACCATTTTTGTAATTTTCTTTATAGTTTTTTTTTTTTTTTAAAACAGAACTAGTGTCGTTTACAAAGTATCGGTCACCATATGAGCAACAAAAGCTGCGAACGACTCTGGCTTCTGTATCTGAGATACTATGTACAGGTCTGATCATACGATTGAAATTAGTGGACAAGCATCAATAGGGACTAGAATCAAGCATTCTGTTCTTTATATCTTCTTTGTCTAAACTTTAATAAGAAACCAAATTTGGTCATTGTTGTTAGTTTTCTTTTTAATTTTTGAGTTTGAATTTTGTAGACATAACAAATCGGTATTACAATTCCACAAGAAATGATCGAATTAAGTTTCTTGAAAGATATATGGTTGTGTATTCTTGTGCATCAATTGAAGGAGCGGAAGGAACAATTTGGTGACAATCCAGTTAGGTATTCACTTTAGTTTATGGATCTAAAGACAAGAAGAACACAAGACTTGGGTGTGAGAGTATTCTTGTCATTTTCAATCTTTAAAAGGTATCAAAACCATTTCCAATATTCCTTTTGTGTTTCTTGGATGTTGAAACCAGTTTGTGATCCCTCTACACTTAAATTTTGCATCGAAGTGGAGTTTTGGGTATCGCATACCAAGTGTTCGATCAAATTCCTCAAAGAAGTTGTCATGGCATTTTGTGTACCTTATTTCAAACATCTGGTTATGCATCTTATTGGGCTTAATTCATGAAATGACAACGTACTTTCATTTATATGTGTGTTATAGCATCTTATTTTCATTACTCCTTTTTACTACTCTGTAACATGAAGAATTAGGAGTATGATACATTATTAGGCTAAATGCTTGGATATCGACTCATGTAATTTACCAATTTCTTGGGGATTTAAATTTTTAAACAGAATGGGGATTACAATACGACTATTTAAATGCATGCAAATGATGAAAATGCTACCAAATGCAAATGAAATACCCTTCAGAAAACTGAAAACATGGTGGGATGTTATGGCAGTCCACTTTTAAAGACATACACAAGGGGCTAACAAGTATAATCACAACCAGAGGTAACAATTTACAACTGTTTTACCTATAAATGGGCAATATTTTATCTCTAAAGGTGAAATATGGAAAATGGTTGAACTTTTAAAGATAGAGCTAAACATCAACACATATCAAGTGGCATGAAAGTTGCCTAATGTGTATCCAAATGCATCTGACCTCCTTAATCACTTAATTCGAGAAACTAGATTATAATTGTAATTAGGGTTAAATAGAAGAAATAGCAACGTACTTTCAATATTGATTTGTTTTTTTACATCATTCCACCTGCTTTTCTCCTTGTACAACTAAAATAAGTCTACCCAATTATAGGAATGCCACCAAAATACAAAGTAATTGTTCCTGCTATAATTGTATAGATTTTAAGGTACAATGTCCTAAGTACAGATTGCAAGTACAATATTATTTGATAGATTTTTGATGATGCAATAACTTAATATGAAAAATATTCTGAAAGTACAAGTGCTCGAAATTAAATCAAGATGCTATAATACACGAACAAATGAAAGTATGTTGCTATTTCTTGCACTTATCCCTAGTAATTACATAGTGCAATCATACTCAGCACATCAATCATTTAGAAAGTCAAAAATGGATATTTGCATGACAACCAAAGCCAAGACACAGTTCCCAACTCCCAAAACATAAATCAGCAAAAAGACGGGTATACCCTTAATACATCAGACAATATTATGATGATTGCAGTGTGAATTTGATGTTTCTCTAGAACTGCTATCCCTGTAGGAGACTACAAGTGGCAATTCAAAGAGTCATGTAAAGTTTTTTGTTTGAGAATACATAAATATTTTCATAATAACCAAAGGAGACATTACATAGTACATACCTCTTGTTGTTTGGTCTTTATAAAGGAAAAAAGGAATAGAATATGCTTATTCATTACATACCTCTGTTTCTTCATATCTGTGTGTGTTGCTTGAGCTGCTGAATATGGTACTGGCATGGTGATGATCTGCATCAACAACTACTCTGTTTATGCTTATCAGGCTCGGTCCATCAATCTCTGTTAAACCTGCATGTTTTTATGTTTATTTATTACCGTAAATCATTGACTAATCATAAAATTTTATGGCTTACATCTTATCGGTTTACCAATATCAAACATGGTGCCTTCAAAATCTTAGCTTTCTGAATTGTTTATGATTCTTGATTCGATCCCGAACAAGGATTTCTGGTTGGGGAATATCATCGAACAGTTAGTAGCATCCTAGGATTGGCCTTCTTAGTATAATCATCGTTGGACCTAGATGTTATCCAATTGTTGGAATACCACCAACTATCAACAAAAACCTTTCATTAAAGGTATAAAACCTGTCCACAAGATCACAGATAACAAACAACAAACCGTATGTCAACAATGGAGATTCTATGGCTACATAAATCAAATCAAGAAGAAACATGAAATATTTAGAGTATCGGTCACCATATGAGCAACAGAAGGTGCCAACGACTCTGGCTTTTGTATCTCAGATGCCATGTACAGGATCTGATCATACGATTGAAATTAGTGGACAAGTATCAGTAGAGGATCCAACTTCTTTCTTTATTCCAACAAAAGAAGAAAAATAGGTAAGCTTTTGTTTAGTTTAGGCGTTGCATATTTCTTTTTGCCGCCGTTTGTTTGATTTGATTGTTACGAAACACTATGCAGTGGCGGAGGGGTTTTTGGGTGGGGGGCGAATTACCTGAGAAACACAACTGAAAATATTCTTTCACGTTCATTTTTAATGTTTTTCTATAGATTTATAAATAAATAGATTTATAAATAGAGAATCTAAAGCCACAGCTGTATCAACAAAACAATATATCTTCCAATTCATTGATCCAAAGAAAAATCCATCAAAAGGTCAAGTAAAAGTACCAACTTTTTGGAGATTTAAACTTTTAAATAGAATGGGGATTATGATACGACTAGACCCTACAAGTTCAATAACCTAAACTCCAAGAATTATCATGTAATTATGAAAAAAACTCCAATCAATCGAATATTTAATGTAGAGAAATATGTACATGATTATGGATAAAGGAAACAAGTATACTAAAAGCAAGGTCAAGGTATAATGTAATCTTATATATGCTATATGAAAAGCAAGTACCCTTTTTATTTTTCATCGTTTGTACAATTTTGAAGTCAAACATAACACTTTAGATTATGCATCTAAACCACAAAATACAACAATAAACACATCAACATGTTTGTGACTTGTTTGAATACAACGGATCGACCACTGACACACTCAACTAATAAGAGAGAAAGGGGGTCGCTTCTTCAAGAATGAAGTGTTCATATACAAACAAAACATTAATACACCCAACTTACAAGAGGAGCCGAAAGTTTGCAGATGTTTTTTCATTGAAGAATTTTATCAAACACTTGGTGTTCATAAAAACTAAACAGCACAGATCTGTTCAATTAATGGCGGTTTTATGTTACAGGAAATTAGGTTCATGCCTTTTCTTTTCTTTCTTGCCCTGAATGAGCTTAGAAAGTTTCATCTATGGATTATGATTCTATGCACCTTCAACCCCTGAATTTATGCGCTATTTAAAATAGTGGAATATGTACAAACCAGTGAAGTGAAGAAAAACTGGTGTAATTATTGCTAAGTTGGTCACAGCTTAATCAAATAAAAGAAGTAGGCACATCATACATGAGATTACTTGAAACTAGAAGTTTGTTAACTTGAATTGAAAGAATAAGCAAGCAACTATGACAAAAAGTCAATTCAATGCTCAGATAATTAAGGTAGAGAAACATGTAAATAAAATATGGGACAAGATTTTACAATGTCTCTGTCTCCTTCATCCTTGCGGTATGTTTGCATCCTCCATCCATCCCATTTTGTGTGTCCTTTCCTACCATTGATGCCTGGTGTAATAAAAAAACATCCAACCCAAATAAACTAGCAAAAAGACGGATATACCCTTGGTACATAAGATATGGGACAAGAGTTTACAATAGTTTCAATTGATCATACCTTTTATAGAAACTGCACATTGTAGGAATCGGCTGCAACTGTCTTGATACCACAACAGGTACACTTGTCGTACCATTTTGTGTTCCTTCCCAAATTGACAGCAAGTGCACCTTAGATAACCAAATAAGAGCAATAAGAGCCAAATATGGAGTAATGCAAGCCACTCCATCATTAAATGGAAAAAGTGATGTTTGTATAATGATATTTCTGGAGGAAAGTTGTATGAACAAGGACTACTTCCTGTTTGGAATGAATCAAACGTCTGAATAAGAGCAAATGGAAATTTTACCCTTCTTCACAAAGCAAAAACCTTGCTGAAAAAGAAATACCAAACTGCATAGATTTTGTACAAGGTTGTAATCTTACCTATGCCATAGACCAGACTTCAAAATGCACCAAACTCCAGGTGTGAATTTGATGTTTCTCTAGAACTGCCATCCCTGTAGGAGATTACAAGTGGAAATTTAAAGATTAAACTTTTTGTTTGAGAATACATTAATCTTTCCATAATAATCAAAGGAGATATTACATACCTCTTGTTGTTTGGACTTTATAAATGAGTTTGGGTCTTCTGTTGCATCACACAATCCAAAAGTTGCATCTATTAACTTCAGTTTCGGAGTAGTTGATTGTCCATTTGTGAAAACTGTTATTTTTGGACAATCTTTGATTTCCAAAGTATCTAATGATGGCCATACAAAATCCGCCTTCCCTAAGCAAAATCCAGTGAGATTTGGAAGCCAACGAAGTGTTATGGTTTTTAGAGAAGGGAACACAACTTCGATGCCTCTAGTTTCAGAATGTTCAACATGCTTCACAATCACATTCATGTTCACGCAATAACTTATTTGTAGCTCTTGGAGCTGCGATAGACTACGAACCATGCAACAAGTGAAAACGTGTCCAAGAAGTCCACAATATTTGATTGAGACCTTTGTAAGGTTTGGAAAGTTCAACACTATCGACCGGCTGCTCTTCCACATATGCTGCATTGTATGTAATTGAAACAGAGTTACCTCCTTTAGGTTTGGAAGTTCCACAACAGATTGTGTTTCATTTGCATCATCGTTTGTCCCTTCTACTACTTCAAATACCTCCTCTATACTGGATTTAGGATTCGGGGGTATGTTAATATGAAGCTTTTCAAGATTCTTCAGATTAAGCAGCTCTTTGCATGGAAAAATTGCACGGCTTTGCAACAGTTTGTCACGACGTTGTGCATCTACTTCAACTAAATTGGAAAAAGACCAAGGGAACTGAAGTAGATTTATCATATCTGGAGTAGAGCACATAGGAAGTTGAGTCTGCTAACAAAAAATAAACATAGAACATCACAAACACGACGATTATTAAATAAAAATACATTTAGTGTACAAACATATTAAAGGATTGTAGTTTGTAAGTTTTATTACTTTTTAGATTTCTTTTTCCTTTCAAATTTTCATTAAGGATTTAATCTTTAAAACGTAAAAAAAAATCTGAATATTAAGAGGTACCATCTTAATTCATGACAGATAACTAATTACCAGTTTAATAAAATAGAGTGAAATATCTAGACATTTATATTTTCTAATATTTATCAATATAAGTTTTTTCAATATCTTTTATAATATAGGTCTTCTTTCTCATATGGTTTAAGATAAATATTTATTTTCAACCATATTAATTTGAATTTTAATGTAAAATTAATTAAACTTCGCCTAGTATTGTATATTTTCAGAAATCTTTGGACATGGAAAAACCCACCCACAGTGGGTGCATCAATCAGGCCTTTGTCTTTAGTACATCTGACTTGATTAAACATTAAGTGTTAAAATTATGAATTAGAGTGAATATAACATCTTTTTTAACATAAGAGACAACTTAATATCATAGGATTGACAAATTTAATATATAGTAAAAAAACAAAATTGCATATTTTCATAACTTTTTATGGTAAACAAAAAAAGGGAAGTGGTTATGTATTACCATTTGGTTATGTTGTGTTTCCTTCTCAAATACACATGAAATTCCTAAATTTGTGAGAAATAATATGTTTAACATCATAAATCTACAGGATGGCCTAGTTAAAGGATGAAGTAAAGCAACAACATACCTCTTGTGATGCATTGGTCAAATGAAAGTTGAGGCCACATTCGAGACTATGCTTGCCTAAGCCTGTGTGTATGTGGTTGAGCTTTGGAGCCATCGAGTGCCCAGATGTGAAAATCATCATTTGTGGGCAGCCATAAATCTTAACCTTTTCCAAAACTGGCCATCTGAACTCATTCATCCCCAAGAAGAAACCCTTGAGATCTGGTAAATCGGCTAGTGTAAGGGACTTGAGACAAGGAAAGACTATAGTTTTAGATGTTTCTGTGTGTTCTCCATCTTCTTTCACAATTATTTGCATTGCCTTGCATTCTTTTACATTCAATTCTTTGAGTTTCTTGAGGCTTTCAAGTGTGGAACTTGTAAATATATATTCCAAAACTTCACAGTTTCTGATATGCAATATTGTTAGGTTGGGCAATTCAACCAAATTCATATTTGCTGACCTTGGGATGGTCATTGTAGTACAAGTATCATCACTTCCATCACCAACATTATTAGTACCATCAACACCATCATTGTTTACCCCTTCAATTTCAAATAGTTCCACCAGTGACTTACATTGTGATATTGTCAACTGTTCAAGCTTATGCAGTTGTCCCACTACACTGGATGGAAATACTCTTGATAGGGCATGACAACGCCATATCTCAATCTTTTTTGAGTATTGACATAGGAACCAAGAAACAACACCGACTTGAGAACACTACAAAAAAATTAATGGAGCTGATTGAATTAATAAAGCTTAGACTGTTTAGTTGTTTGTCACACATACATATTCCTTCTGTGTAAAGAAATTTAACACAACATTTGCTACTTATAAATGTGGTTGCAAAACAAGATACTTAAGTATCAATGTCGCCAAGGGAAATTAGAATTTAAAATTCATATTGCTTTCATGATTTATGAAGTGAAAATAAATGGCATTTGACTCTACAACCTATAACCCCCTCAAAGTGGAAGGATAAAAAACATTACTTTTAAATTCATTACTAGAAACATAATTTGAAATCAATATATGGAAAATCTTTAGTTTTAAATGTATTATTACAAACATAATTTGCAATCAATATACTTATATTTTCGTACTTGCATCGATCACATCATCTTCTTTGTGTTTTAAGCAACTAAACTAACATATATATTTAACTTAGAACTGACAAAATGAAGAACAACTTAATGTTGAAATGTTAACATTCCAGTCTTTATTAATGATAAGTTTATTTGGAGTCTTCCTTCATGTGTGTGTGTGTTACATCTAAACCTAAAAACTTTGGTCTACCTTATTTTGGTTACATCTAAACCTAAAATAAAATTCTTGAAAACAACCAAATAATAAGTTATATTAAACTAAGAGGAAAATAATCGCTCTTATTGCTATCTGTGACTATTGGAAAAACAGAGGTATATGCATTATGCAACATCGTAAATTCGTAATATCTATCTTAATATTGGTATTTTGAATCCTTTTTAGGAACATTTTCCATTTAAATGAAAATTTTGACAATTGTTTCTAAATGAAAATTTTGACATTTTCCTCTATGATAGTTTAGTGGGCTCCTTACAAGTGTATTTATTTTATCTTGAATTTAAATACTTTGAATAGGAGATTTTTCTGGAACAAAAGAAGTTGTTAACCGGAATCTTTTATGCTTATGGTATTTATATATCTTCGGTTGGCACAATAAAGAATATAGAGTTAGGTAAGTTTTTCAATATTCATTGGTTGAATGAAAACATAAAAGATAAGTCAATAAAATCATTTTTGTTTCATTTTTAATATTAGTTGTGACAAAAATTTATCAATAATGCTGATGCCTGATATGACTAATATACATCTATGCAATCAACTTTTCTCTCACTTATCTGGTCCAAAATTGACTATCTATATAAATATTTGAACTAAACTACATAAAAATGCATTTTATATGATTTACAAGCCTGGGTTCATAAATCTCTTAAAAAAACAAATAGAACATAAAAATTGAATATGTATAGGGTTCACTTAAAAGGAAGCATACCTTGAAGTGATCATGGATGGAAGTAGTTGTGATTGTAGAGCTCCTGCTCCTGCCCCTCGCATTACCTCCATCGATACTCTTTAGGCATGGCAGAGTGTCAAGACAGAGATAGTCAATAAGAGGGAAGGATATGGTGTTGGTGTGATGTGTAGATAAAGATGTTGCCATTTCATCATTTTCATCAAATCTATTTGAAACAACTTCTTCAATACCATCACAATTACGTATCAAGACCTCCTTTAAGTTGGGAAGAAGTTTGCCCATGAGAGGTGAAAATAAGTACTTTATGCTATTACATCTATAGAGAACTATGGATGTGAGGTTGTAGAATGAGGACTGTGATTGGTTTTGAGGAATTAAAAGTTTGTTCCAATTGCACTTCCACACATGACTCATCCTCTCCATATGAATTAACCGTAGATCCTTGAGGTAGGGAAGTAGTAGTGGTTGATGATTATGCGGAGTTGTTGTGAAATCTCTGCTGCTACTACTTCTACTTGAACTCTCTATCTCAAACACCACTTCAACATCCTTACAATCCCTTAAATCAAGGCGATTAAGAACAGGTTTGGGATGAATTGAGAATCCAGCATCAGCAATATCACCATACACCTCTGTAATCTGCAAATATCTCAACAACAAATATAATTCAGAATTTCAATCGACTAAAATAAAATATAATTAGTTATTCTAAACATGCATACTGTTAATATTTATTTATGTTTATTTATATAACTGGAGTTGACATCCGTTATAAGGATTAAAAATAATTTCCAATGATGCCTTATTTCATACCTACAATAAATATGCTAAATACCGACACTGAGATAAATACAAAAATATAATATTTTTTTGGACCAAATTAATAAACTGGTCCATCTGGTTTTTTTGTTTATGTCCAAAAAAAATTGTTTTTTAGGAATTTTGGTATAACATCAATCTGCAAATATCTCAACAAAAAATATAATCAGAAATCTCCAACAACTAAAGTTTAATTTCATTAGTTATTTATAACTTGCACACCCACTCACATTTATTTATGTAGCTAGGGTTGACAAGGATCTGTTATTTATAAACTTGCACACCCTAAAAATCACATTTTCTGACTATATTACATAATTGGTCCTTGTGTTTATCTGTTATTTTGGTGTAGGTCCAAAAAATATCATTTTGCAATTTTGGTCCATAATTCATGGTTTCATAACGGTTCTGATCCCTATCACTCACACCGTTAATTCAAGTCTGTTAAAGACTTATAAAATGACTATTTTGCTCTTTTTAAGTTTCGTATTACTATCATTATAAACTATCCATAGGGCCCCACCACCCGCATACTGCCCACCCGTGCCCCTCTTTCCCCTTTCATCATCTTCCTCACCTCATTATTGTATTAATTCAACTACCATTTTCAACACATTATTCAATGAGATGAAATCCAAAATCATTTAAAGTGCAAGTAACATAAAACCAACATCCTATAAATTAGAAAAAATGCAATGCATACAACATGGTGTCACAACCCATAACCAGGCAACCTATTTCCAAGTTGCAGGACAAGTGGGGGGATGAAACTAACCCATAACCAGGCAACTTAGGCAACTGGTTTCCAAAAGAAACTATACTTTTTGGGTACAGGGTGAGTGAAATGTGAAATTTAAGTGAGCAAGTTGCAGGACAAGTGGGGGATGATGCAAAAAAATTACCGAACATGTTTCGCTCATGATCAGTGAATTAAACAAAGGGCACATACAGCAAACAAATTGTTGTTCATGGCTTTATCACTCACATTCGTCTTTGACACAAAATCCCCTAGAAACCCTCCTCTCCCCAGTCTTGGGTAATTAGGTTAGAGTTTTAGAAGTGGAAGAAAATACACCTAAGATTGTTACCTTGCATAACCTGATGAAGGAGACACAGAGACGGTCATTCCGAGGGAGGGTCAAGACTAGTAAGGTGGACGGGTGGCACAGGGGTAAGATGAAGGGGAAAGGGAAAACGTTCATCTTTCCTTTTGTGGTTTGTTGTTTGACACTACTCTCCTTTGGGTGACTCTGAATACAATATCCCCTGGAAGCCCAATGTGGCCAATATCACACACGGATGAAGAAAACCCTAGAACAGGTCGACCAAGGAAGAAGACAAAGCAGGTAGCAGAATCCATCCTCTCCCCACATCTGTGAGTAATTAGGTTAAAATTTTGGAAGAGGAATAAAATACACCTAAATGTTCATTGGAAGAAGAAATGGAATATGAATTGGTATCTTATATGACCCGATGTTCATAAGGTGAAATGGAGACACAGATGTTCATCAGGAGGGAGAACCGGCAAAAGTAAGGTGGAGGGGTAAAGGGGGATAAGGAGTTTGGTCCCATTGACTCTGTAGAGGGATTAGGTTATTTTTATTTTTTAATTTAATACTAATAATACCAATAAATAATAATAATATTTAAATAAAAATTTGGGCAAATAGGTATTTTCTTAAAAGTTAAACAATTAAGATGTTCAAGTTTAACGATTCAAAGACTAAAAGTCTTATAAAAACATGAAATAAATATTTAAACCTCAAAAACAATGTTTTTTTGGACCTGGGCCAAAAAAAAAGAGAACAAATAAACATTGGACCTTATTTATAATGTATTCTATTTTTTTACCATAAATCAATAATTAAATTAGAGTGATCACTTATTTAATCACTACAATAAATATGTAAAATCTCCGCAATTAACGGAAAAACCTGCCAATATTATTTTCCAATATATTTTAATCATGTTGTGTAATACTTGAAGTTACAATTGTCAGACAATAATAAACAACACATGTTCATAAGTATAGAAAGTTTAAAAAAATTTTTTAAAACATTCGTATAAATATATAAAAATTATAACGTGAAGGTTGAAAGAGGCCCATACTTACCAATGTGGGGAATCTAGCCTACTTCTCCACACTTAAAATTGTAGTGATATACGTCATTTATCCATGATTTTAAATGTGGAGTTTTAACTTGTTTATCCATGTTTTGAAGTGTAAATGTCAAGAAAAAATTTGTCACATCACATTTCTTCACGAAAGTTTAATAATCTCATACACTTTCAAGTGTAAATACATCCAAAAAATTGTGTAAAATTGATTGATTTGTTGTAGTGTGATATGTATATATGTATATATATGTACACACACTCACACATGCATACATGGACATATGCATAAATACATGTGAGTGTGTACATAGAGACACATACACATAAATGTTGTAAAATCAAAATAGATATTGAAAGTTCAATGACAGGGCATACCTCTTGGCTTTTCCGAATCAATTCAATGTTTCTCCCGCTTTCTTCCCACGGTCTCCTACCATCTATACTCACATTCATAAGTGCTTTCACATCAGAATTAGTGACCGTAGGTGTGAATACATTTACAAACCTCTCACAGTTATTTATATTTATCTTTACAAGGGCTTCACAGCTGCGGATGAGGATATCAGAGCTACTTTCACCTTTCATCCGCCACAACTGTCTTAGCTTCCCCAATACCTCTACATGAATGCTTCTCAGGTTACTACTGTATTCTTCAATTTCACCAACACAACTCATGTCGATTTCAAATAATACTTCAATGCTTCCACATTTAGAAACATAAAGATCTTCGAGACGACCTAGTAAAAACATGGGATTGGTTGGAAACAGATTCACAATATTATCACATTCTTTCACTTTAATCTCTCTCAACGTGCAGGCATCGACTTCATCACTACTACAAACTTGATAAGGCCATATCTCTTCCAGCTTATCCATCTTCATAATTCGCAATATCCCCAACTTAGGAATCAGCACCTGCACAACAATAAGACTTGTTAATCATCAAGAGCATCGTCCGATCAATTTATTGTGCAATCATATCAAATATATTTTACTTAAGGAATGCCTAAATTATATAT
Organism: Cichorium intybus; assembly: GCA_023525715.1. Taxonomy (NCBI): domain Eukaryota; kingdom Viridiplantae; phylum Streptophyta; class Magnoliopsida; order Asterales; family Asteraceae; genus Cichorium; species Cichorium intybus. The sequence continues at coordinate 115,299,177 of CM042014.1, read as the reverse complement.
GAACTTTCATTAATTGGTCAATCTATGTATTTGTTAACATAAATGTCAATATAGAGGTACCTCTTTATTGAAGAAGGGTTGAATTGCAGATATATTACTCGACATAGAAGATGTTGCACATGTATTCTGAGGATAAATGCTAGTGAAATTAGGGAGGCCATCAAGACTCAACTCCACCAGCTCTGGTAGCTCAATTGCATTAACAGTGTTGCAAAGACCTACCAACTTAGGTAGATTCTCCAAAGATAGAAACTTTAGCTCCTGAAACTTGATTACCCCTGCTCCACTGTTCTCACCATGTACAAGTACTTCTAGAACAGGGCACTGTGAAACTTTGAGGCGCTCAAGCTTCATCAACCCACTAGCCATAGGAGATGTGAAGAGGTGTCTCAAGTTTGCACACTTGATAACATCAAGGACTTTTAGATTACCAAATGAGTGTTGGGGAATAAGAACAGATTCCACAAGAACTTCTTCAAGATTGTTCATACCATCCAATTCTAAATAAAGCACCTCTGTTTTCTTAAACAACTCGTTTATTCTAGATTCCATTAACTCATCTTTGTTAGTGGCCAACATCACCGTGTTTTCAAATGAGTGCATCTTTAAGTCTCTATTTTCTTCTAAACTACGTCCCATGGAGATCCTGAACCTTTCAAGTTTCGTAAACAACATATGCTCGGGCTTAACCTTGTTCCAATCGAACTCAACTTCCAAAGCAGAAAGATGCTCTGAAAGTTCTGCTAATTCTACAAGATTTTCACTCGTGAAGCGAACAGCCTTCCGATTAACAGCTCTCATATACAGCTCTTCCAGATTGACTAAATTTCTCAAGACACCGCCATCAATACGAAGATCAATACAACCCGTCAAATCCAATAGCTTAAGCTTCTTCAGTTTTCCGATCGTCAAAGGTAACTTTGTGATGCCACTGTATGCAAAACTGAGAACTTCCAGATTCAAGAGTTCACCAATAACAGAGCAATCAAACATCAATAAGCATTGATGGAGAAGAAGTGTTCGTAGCTTTGTGGAGCACTGAAGTGATCTCGGAAGCAACGGATACTGCAATCTTTCATAGGCTACAACTTCAAGATTTTCCATTTTCTCATAAAACTCTTCAGGAAACCTAAGAGACTTATCTCCATGCATAAGTCTCAAAAGTGATAAGTTCGGGTATCGAAAATCTATGGGAAACTCGGACATACCCATGCAAGTAATAGAAATTCTTTTGCAAGACTCGCTCATTCCAGCGCTTGAAATATCACCATGGTTAATTACCCATGGATAGTCACCTTTGGAAACTCTACTTAACACAAAAGCGAGAACAAGATCATGCATTTTGACACACCCAATGTAATCACTATCAATCAACAAATTTGCGCTTTTAAGATTCTGCACACATGTTTTTGTCCTATCTCTTGCATCTCCTAAAGTAGAAACTCCGGTTAACAACTTTAGACCCCATGCATATCTTGTGAGTTCCTCGGTTGGGATATCAAAATCATCGGGAAACAAGCCACATAAAAGAAATATCGCTTTTTCCTCCTCTTCTTTTATACAATTGTAGCTTATCTCAATAATTTCTTGCACGTAATCGAGATTGTTCTTCTTCAAACGGTGAAGAGTATTTCTCCATACAAACGCTTCTTGATATTTAAGGGTTGTGGCAATGAGTTTGATGGCAAGAGGCAAAAAGCCACATCTTCTCACAATTTCACTTCCTATTTGTTTGAGATCCCAATCATGTTGCTTGGAAACTCCTATGATTTTCCAAAAAAAGTTGTGTGCTTCAGGCTCCACCATCACATCCACTCTAACCGGTGTTACCTCCGAATCAGCTTCTACTGCAATTCTATTGCAAATATTTTCATTTCTTGATGTAAGCAACAACTTGAAACCGTTAGGCAAAGGACTTAGTCCAATATCTTTGAGTTCAACAGTCTCCCATACATCGTCTAGTATCAATAAGACCTTTCTTCTATTTTCTGGCAGGGTCTCAAACGTTATACGAAGACGATCTGCTCTCGCGGTTATACTCGATTCAGTGAGGGATTGGCCCATGTACTCTGCCACAGCTTGCTGAATAGAAAACATGTTAATTTGTTGCCCAATAACCACCTTTGCAACATAATCAAACATTTTCTTATCTTCCACAACCTTTTTCAGTTGTTCCATCATAGTGGTTTTCCCCACACCACCCATTCCACATAGGGCTATCACTTTGCTTGTGTGATCTTGTTGGAGGGACTCAAAGGCTTTCTTAAAAGACTTCTCTCTCGATTTGAAGTGATTTTGGGCATCACCATTTATGGGTGTAGAACTCAACGTGATTTTTGAGTTCACTTTCCCAAGAGGTTTTTCGGTATCACTCCAAATCATTTCGAGATTTTCTTTTATAAGACTTTCAATACCCTCTTTGATCTTAAATGCATTTTTTCCCGCTCGGTACCTCATTTTCATACTAAAACAGCTGGTACTTGAAATGCTTTGAGCATGTTCCTTGATCTTTGCAACATCTTCCAACCACCCTGTTACACGAGCAGGTACCTTCAGATTGCTTATATTGTTTGTTTCCATGTGATCTTTGACATCACGGCTTGTACCATCCAGTTGCTTCATTTTAGTATACATGTTCCTAACATGTTTCGTGGAGGAAAACAGATAACCCAGCTGCTTTCTAACAGGAACCAATAATGATTCCACAATAGGACCAATGATTGCAGATACAAATTCCATTTTCCAATATTCTAGCTTTTATTGACACCTGCAAACCATATGTAACACATCAGAAAAGGGATGAAATTGTTAAAAGTTGTCAATGGGTAAACTTTCTTGTCCGATCATATTTTCATAAATAATTTGCAGAAGTTTCTTTTTTTAAATATCATCTACAAGCCATAAGTAAATAGTATTCAATGTCTTTCCTCTAAAATGTAGATACCATGTATGAGAAGAGTAAGAGCACGCATAAAACATTTGTGTAACGACGGGTTTCCAAAAAAAAAAAAAAAAAAAAAAAAAAAAAAAAAAAAAAAAGATGAATAGTGTCGTGAATAGTGTCGTGATGACGTCATGATGACGTCGTGTATGAGTGTCGCTGATGTCGTGATGACGTCGTGAATAGTGTTTTTGAGCCCTATAAATAGAGGCCCAACCTCTTCATTTCAAACCACAACAAACACCAACCTTACGATATCGGGGAGTGTTCTGGTGAGAAAAATAGATCGGGAGAGGTAAGGAACGAGCGATAGCTTGTAGCGAAGTGCTCGAGAGTTGTCGGAAGAGTTGAACGGGGAATGAGCCAGCGACAATACTAAGTGAGTAATCGCTACTTTATTTCTTTAATAGTTTATAAAGTGTTAAACTATTATATGTGGAAGTTATGTACTATTTGTAATTCCAAAAATAATGCCCAATGATTTACTTACGAGAACGATGCCTAGGCCGGTTACATGGGATCTGGTTGTTGGATTTTCCGAAAGGCTAAAATGCTGAAAGGATCCTGCCACCCCATCTAATCTTCTACCTGGCCGTTCTTTATTTGATAAATCACGAGGTATCATATTGGAATTATAGATAATATAAAGCAGAGTGATGGTGTGATCCGTAGTAAGGCCGGTTGAAATAGTAGTTCACCTATAAACAAATATATAGGTACGAACCAAGCAGTTATAGTGGGTGTAAGAAGGCAGGAATAACCAGATACCGTATAACAAGAATCAATGTGAGTAATCTATCCCTAAGTGTTACTTTTACTGTGGGGCCACATTATCGGTTATTGTGATTGGGACCATCTTTCCATGGGGTCACATACTCGGTAATTGTGGTTGAGACCACATATATGCTGTGACGATCGAATTAGTAGTAATTGTGGTGGGACCACATACAAATGTTGTGATGGCCTACTTGGCTGGCAGTTTTATCACACATTCAACAGGTGTACATTGAGTCCTCGAGACTCGGTATCACAGGGGGCTGTGATATGATGTGGAAGCTGAAAATTTAATGCTGTTATAACACTTATCGATTATTCACTGAGCTTGTAAAGCTCACCCTTGTTGATACTAACTGTGCAGGTGATGTAGACCTTACTAAAGGGAAGGATGTAATTCGGGGTTAGAACTGATGACTGTAGCAGCCCGGCTTTGGGAAGATACCACTTGTACCTTTTTCTTGTAATATATACCCTGTATAATATTTTGTTGAATAAAATATGTTTTAAAGTGTGGAAAATAAATGGGTATATTTATATTGAAAGTCGGGTGTTACAAGTTGGTATCAGAGCCGAGGTTTAAGTGAATTAGGTTTCTATAGGGTAGATACCTAGACTTGAACCTTAGGAAATAGTGGAATTCGGGATTGGAAAAGGATAATTTATGTTATCTGATTAGGAGACTAATCTTTCTGTTGAACTTTGAAGATGGCAAACACCAGGAGTGGTCAGAGCCGAGGAGGTGCTAGGCAGGGAGCTTCCAGGGGAGGCAGATCTCGATCACAGGGCTCAGTGCACCGGGAGGCGGGAGAGGCAGCAAGGAACCAGCCGGATTTACGAGCTATCATTACTGATGTTGTACATGAGCTATTACCCACTATAGTAGAGACACGTAGGGAGGATACTGCTAAGCAGGTGCATGATGGAGCCCCTAGAGACGAGGGACATGCCGAAAGTGGAGTACACGTGGCAGATAAAGGAAAAGGTGTTGAGGGAACGTCAGAAGGGAAAACCAAGTGTACATATAAGAATTTCCTTAGTTGCAAGGCTAAGGAATTTACGGGAACTGATAATCCCGTACAGGCGATGGAATGGTTGATACACACGGAGAATGTTTTCTGAATCAGCAAGTGTGAAGAGGCGGATAAGGTGGAGTTCGCCACCAACCTTCTCACTGGGAATGCCCAATATTGGTGGCAAGTTTTTAGTAGAGGTTTGGGTTCCAGTTTGGCTGAAATGTTGACATGGGAGCAATTTAAAGCAAAATTTACTGAAGAATACTGTTCCGAAGTAGCAGTGAGGAAGCTGACAGAAGAGTTCTTACATTTGGAACAAGGGACTCGTTCTGTGCAAGAATATACTATGGATTTCTTGGAGAAAGCTAGATTCTGTGAACATGAGGTTGATACTGAGAAAAGAAAAATTGATAAATACGTGTGGGGATTGAAAACTCGAATCCGAGAGGTTGTACAGCCACTCAAGCTGACTACCTTTCGGCAAGTGGTTGATCGAGCGGTGGAGCGTGAGGCGGAGCTGCAGCGTCAACAGAATGAAAGAAAGGCAGCAGAGGCGAAAAGGAAGGCTGAGGAACGCCCGTGGACTTCTCAGAAGAAGTCCCAACAATCAGAATCTGGGTCGCGAGGTCAGACTCGGAAAGATGAAGGCAAATGGTGCGACAAATGCCGGAAAAAGCATATGGGAGATTATCCTACTAGTCCCTCACCATTGTATTGTTTTAAGTGTGGGAAGACAGGACACTATGCTCGAGATTGCATCCAGACAAACCGAGTATGTTTCCAGTGTGGAGCTAAAGATCACCTTAGAGCAGATTGTCCACAACTGAAGACAGGAGGATCCCGAGATAGGCAGCGGGAGGAGCACAGTAGAGAGACGCGAGACCGAGGCAAACCAGTAGTCTCCCGAGCATTCCAGATGACAGTTGAGGAGGCCCGGGAGAAGACCGATGTTATTACAGGTATTTTTAAATTGAATTCGATCCCTGCATATGTATTCTTTGATCCTGGAGCCACCGACTCCTTTATATCCACATCATTCATGCCCCAAATCTCTATACACTTAACCCCGTTGAATGAAGAACTGGAGGTAGAAGTAGCAGGTGGTAGATATGTATATGTCTCTGAACAGATGCCAGGGTGTCAGCTTGAGATTAACGGGACCATTTTCCCTATTGATCTGAAGTCGATCACCACCAGAGAATTTGAAGTAATTGTAGGAATGGACTGGTTAGCATCCAATGATGCTCAAGTCGATTGTAAAAGAAAAAGAATTGCAATTCTGGCACCAGACGGGTCGCAAATAATAATTCAAGGTGAACGGCCACGTACAAGGATGCCTGTCATATCTTTTGCCAAAGCACGACGTCATAACAACAAAGAAGGAATATTTTACATGGCATGTGTGGTCTCGACAGAGCCTACCAAACGATCCGTTGAAGATGTCGCCGTTTTAAAGGAGTTTGCTGATGTTTTTCCCGATGAGCTTCCGGGATTACCTCCGGATCCGCAGCTAGAGTTTACTATCGATTTGGTTCCAGGAGCAGCCCCTATTGCTCGTGCTCCTTATCGATTGGCACCATCAGAAATGGCAGAGTTGAGGAAGCAGTTGCAGGAATTACTCGATCGGGGATTCATTCGACCGAGTACTTCACCTTGGGGAGCACCTATCCTGTTTGTAAAGAAAAAGGACGGGTCTATGCGAATGTGTATAGACTATAGAGAACTGAACAAGATCACCATAAAGAACAAATATCCATTGCCCAGGATTGATGATTTATTCGATCAACTTCAGGGAGCATCCTATTTCTCTAAGATTGATCTAAGATCGGGATATCATCAGCTGAAGATTCGGGAGTCGGATATCCCAAAGACTGCCTTCCGTACCCGTTACGGACATTATGAGTTCCTGGTGATGCCGTTTGGGTTAACCAATGCCCCTGCAGCTTTCATGGACTTGATGAACAGAGTGTGTCGTCCATTTCTTGATACCTCTGTTATCGTGTTCATTGATGATATACTGATCTATTCCCGGAGTCAGGAAGAGCACGAGACACATCTACGTCAAGTTTTGGAGTTACTCCGTCAAGAGAAGCTGTATGCCAAGTTCTCAAAGTGTGAATTTTGGCTTCGTGAAGTTCAGTTTCTGGGACATGTTATTAGCAGCAAAGGTGTTGAAGTTGATCCTGCAAAGATCGAGGCGGTAATGAAGTGGGAGCCGCCGCGGAATCCATCAGAAATACGCAGTTTTCTTGGGCTAGCTGGATATTACAGGAGATTTGTAGAGAACTTCTCCTCTATTGCAGCACCTTTGACTAAATTAACTAAGAAGGGCGAGAAGTTTGAATGGACTGAGGAGCAGCAAGCTGCATTTCAGAAGCTGAAGCAAGCTCTGTGTGAAGCCCCAGTACTTGCATTACCACAAGGTGGGGAAGACTTTGTGATCTACAGTGACGCTTCTAGGGTGGGCCTGGGATGTGTTTTAATGCAGAGGGGCCGAGTGATTGCATACGCATCCAGACAATTGAAAGAAGCTGAAAAAAGATACCCGGTACATGATCTTGAACTAGCTGCCGTAGTATTAGCATTAAAGTTGTGGAGGCACTACGTATACGGGGTAAAGTTCAAGATCTATACGGACCATAAGAGTCTCAAATATTTGTTCGATCAGAAGGAGTTAAACATGAGGCAGTAGAGATGGATGGACTTACTCAAAGACTATGACTGCGAGATTTTGTACCATCCAGGGAAGGCGAATGTAGTTGCAGACGCTCTCAGTCGAAAGGAGAGACCCATTAGGGTTGTGTCTGCTTGTATGAGCATAATTAGTCGGCTACCTGAGCTGATTCGAACAGCCCAAGAGGAAGCAGGGAAGGCGGAGCATGTGAAAAGTGAACGCATGGTTAGCTATATTAACCAACTCGAGGAAAATTCTCAGCGATTGAAGACCTTTAAAGGTCGAGTATGGGTGCCAAAGCAGGGTGAGGCACGAAAGTTACTCCTCGAGGATGCGCATTGTTCTCGTTATGCTATACACCCGGGTAGCACCAAGATGTACCGGACGCTGAAACCGATGTATTGGTGGCCGGGAATGAAGCGGGATATAGGAAGATATGTGGAACGGTGCCAAACATGCTTGCAAGTGAAGTCCAATCATCAAAAGCCGTATGGAGAAATTCAGCCTCTACCGGTTCCAATGAAGAAGTGGGACGAGGTCACTATGGACTTTGTAACAAAACTTCCTCGGACGCCACGAGGACACGATGCAATATGGGTGATCGTGGATCGACTGACCAAATCCGCTCAGTTCATACCCATACGTGAAGATTATAAAGTTAGCAAATTAGCCAGAATCTATCTTGATGAAGTAGTCTGTAGACACGGGGTACCATCCTCCATTATATCCAACCGAGATAGTCGATTTATGTCTGGGTTTTGGCAGAGCTTCCAAAAGCGGTTTGGATCGAAAGTTTTAATGAGTACTGCTTACCATCCTCAGACTGATGGACAGAGTGAAAGGACTATTCAGACATTGGAGGATATGCTTCGTGCCTGTGTTATAGATTTTGGTGGAAGCTGGGAGGATCACTTGCCTTTGGTGGAATTCGCATATAATAATAGCTATCATTCCAGCATTCAGATGGCGCCATACGAGGCATTGTATGGAGCACCATGTCGTACTCCGACATGTTGGACAAAGTTAGGGGAAAAGCCGTTAGCTGGACCCGAGATTGTAGCTCAAACCGAGGAGAAAATTCGAGAAATTCGAGAACATTTGAAGGTTGCTCAAAACCGCCAAAAGCAGTATGCTGATCGTCGATTGAAACCTATAGAGTTTCAGGTTGGCGATATGGTGATGCTTAAGGTTTCCCCGTGGAAGGGTCTGATTCGTTTTGGAAAGAAAGGTAAGCGGAGTCCTCGCTTTATTGGCCCGTTCCGGGTATTACAAAGGGTGGGAGCTGTAGCCTACCGGTTAGAGCTACCTGAGGAGCTAAGAGGCATTCACAACGTCTTCCATGTGTCGCATTTGAGAAAGACTCTGTTTGACGAGTCCCAACGAGTGCCTTTACCTAAAATTGAAATAGATGAAAAGCTGAGGTATCCAGAGCAGCCAGAAAAGATTTTAGACCGCAAGGTGAGACAGCTACGAAACAAGAAGATTAATATGGTAAAAGTACAGTGGCGATATCACAAGGGCTCGGATGTAACTTGGGAAGCCGAAGAGGAAATGAAGGCGAAGTACCCCCAATTGTTTGCTTGATTCCAGGGACGGAATCTTATAAAGGGGGGGAGAACTTGTAACGACGGTTTTCCAAAAAAAAAAAAAAAAAAAAAGATGAATAGTAACTCCGGCGTGAATAGTAGCTCCGGCATGAATAGTGCTCCGGCATGAATAGTAACTCCGGTGTGAATAGTAACCGAGAGATGAAGTAAGCGCTTACCTCGTGATGACATCGACGATGATGTCGTGATGACGTCATGATGACGTCGTGAATAGTGTCGCTGATGTCGTGATGACGTCGTGAATAGTGTTTTTGAGCCCTATAAATAGAGGCCCAACCTCTTCATTTCAAACCACAACAAACACCAACCTTACGATATCGGGGAGTGTTCTGGTGAGAAAAATAGATCGGGAGAGGTAAGGAACGAGCGATAGCTTGTAGCGAAGTGCTCGAGAGTTGTCGGAAGAGTTGAACGGGGAATGAGCCAGCGACAATACTAAGTGAGTAATCGCTACTTTATTTCTTTAATAGTTTATAAAGTGTTAAAATATTATATGTGGAAGTTATGTACTATTTGTAATTCCAAAAATAATGCCCAATGATTTACTTACGAGAACGATGCCTAGGCCGGTTACATGGGATCTGGTTGTTGGATTTTCCGAAAGGCTAAAATGCTGAAAGGATCCTGCCACCCCATCTAATCTTCTACCTGGCCGTTCTTTATTTGATAAATCACGAGGTATCATATTGGAATTATAGATAATATAAAGCAGAGTGATGGTGTGATCCGTAGTAAGGCCGGTTGAAATAGTAGTTCACCTATAAACAAATATATAGGTACGAACCAAGCAGTTATAGTGGGTGTAAGAAGGCAGGAATAACCAGATACCGTATAACAAGAATCAATGTGAGTAATCTATCCCTAAGTGTTACTTTTACTGTGGGGCCACATTATCGGTTATTGTGATTGGGACCATCTTTCCATGGGGTCACATACTCGGTAATTGTGGTTGAGACCACATATATGCTGTGACGATCGAATTAGTAGTAATTGTGGTGGGACCACATACAAATGTTGTGATGGCCTACTTGGCTGGCAGTTTTATCACACATTCAACAGGTGTACATTGAGTCCTCGAGACTCGGTATCACAGGGGGCTGTGATATGATGTGGAAGCTGAAAATTTAATGCTGTTATAACACTTATCGATTATTCACTGAGCTTGTAAAGCTCACCCTTGTTGATACTAACTGTGCAGGTGATGTAGACCTTACTAAAGGGAAGGATGTAATTCGGGGTTAGAACTGATGACTGTAGCAGCCCGGCTTTGGGAAGATACCACTTGTACCTTTTTCTTGTAATATATACCCTGTATAATATTTTGTTGAATAAAATATGTTTTAAAGTGTGGAAAATAAATGGGTATATTTATATTGAAAGTCGGGTGTTACAATTTGGTTGGAAGAAAAGACAGAGACACAGATGGGTCAGTTCTTTTCCAACCAAAGGCAATGGAAATTTTAATTAATCCATTGGTTCAAGAAGTTCCACTAAAGGTCTAACCGACAAAGGCAATAAATGGGTCAGTTTTTTTGTAAAAAATGAATTGCTTTGGAAAAATGAAACCATTGTGTATTAGATGATTTTGGAGTCAGCCCATAAAGCCTGAATTTTAATTAATAAAAAAGTATTAGGTCGGTGAGGATGGCACAGTTCAACTTACAATTTCTCTCCCTCTCTTGTTCAATCTTTGTAAATTTTTAGTTCAAAAGTTCTTCTGGTTATCCTAAGCACCACACGGTATGAATCCATATTGTAAGTTTTCTATCGTTTAACTATGTAATATGTTAGATCTATTTCTCACAAGTAATTCACATGAAATGATGGAATTATTTCAGAACTCCGTGAATAAGGAATTTGAGATGACAAATCTAGCCCTCTTGTGCCATTTCCTTGGTATATAGGTTGATCAACATATATGATCTTCTATATGCCAACAGAAATATGCTAGGGATGTTTTTGTAAGATTCAATATGAGTGATTCCTTGCCTTCATCAACAGTCAACACCCATGGAATCTGGTCTAAAACTCTCAAAGGGTGCTCATATCAATGCAAGTTTGTATCGAAGCTTGGTTGGAAGTTGATATACCTAACTGCTACATGACCAAACATTTCCTTTGCCATGAGCAAAATTAGTCGTTTTATGGAAAGTCCTAAGGTTAGTCATTCGGAAGCTAGGAAAAGAATTTTGAGGTATATTAAAGGGATAATTATTCATGGAATCATATACAAGAAATCTTGCAAGCCTCAGCTCAATGGTTACAGTAAAAGTGATTAGTGATTATGGAGCGAATGTTGACAATAGTAGAAGTACATCTAGGTACGTGTTTAGTCCAGGGCCTGAAATTGTATCATGGCAATCCAAGAAACAATGAGTCGTAGCCTTATCATGGCCACATGCAAAATATATACTATTTACTAAAGCTCTTTAAGTTGGAGCATTTATTCATTTGAAAAGGAAGATTGGAATGGATCCTTACGGGGGAGTATTCGAAGTAAGCTAGACTTGAAGAGTAACGGTTACAAAGTTAGTTAATTAATTGTTTTTGAATAGTTGCATTGGTTGGATAAGCTACAACGGATCATGAACTTTATATATAATGTGTCTAATGTCGATATATAGTTGTCGTTACAATATTGAAAAGAATACAAGATATTAAAATTGTGTGTTTAAGTATTTGATTCCTGGTCATATGTAACGTCTTTTCTCATTTAGCCTGCAAGTCTTCTAATGACCTAGATCATTTTTTTTCTTTAAGTTCTTTTTGTAAATATGAAAACAGATTTAAGAAATATATAAAGCTACAATTTGACACAAAATTTACGAGTAAAAACCAAATATTAATATTCAAAAATACTATAAAAAGATTTAGAAGTATAAACTAGTCATACTCATAGGGTCAAATTAGTCCAATAATATATACATATAGTTGAAAATAGAGTCCTACAATCGGGGCGTTTGGTTGTCGGATTCCTTATTGCATTTGGAATCTTTAGAAATACTAGGAATCAAAAGGAATTGTATTTGGAACGTTATTATACCCCTAATTAATGTCACACACTCTAGAAGGAGCAAAACTAAAAGTCAACCATGCAAAAGACATCTATGGAAGTTGTAGCATCTGCATTTTAAGGCCTAGTAGTTTTGACATTTTTAGTAGAAAAGTAAAAATTTAGGAACCAAATTAAAATAAATTTAATCAAATCTAAATAAATAAAGTAAACTTTGTAAATGAACAAACACAGTCAGTTTTAAAAGTTTAAGGTTATTAGGATGTCTAAAAGGGTCAAATACAGAGATTGAAAGAAAGCTTACAATACAAAGGTCTAAAAATGTTAAATTTGACAAAACTTCATAAGACCATGGTTGGACTAGATTTGAAGACCTAGATGTTATGAAATCAACATTTGAATCTTGATATGAGACACATAAGTTAGAATTATGAATAGAGGTCATTTGGAGAAATTTTAAGTTGAGGGACCAATCTTACAAAATCCTTGAAACTTAGCATTGAGGCGAAATAAACAATTTAGGGACTAATATTGTTAACAATAGTTAATTAAGGGTTAATGATAAGATTTCTACGCTGGGAGTTAGTTTTGGCCCTCATTTAGGACAAATATTAATATAAGTACGAAAAATGTCAATTGTGCCGAACTTGGCTTTGACCGCCTATGACTTAGTGTCTTATATGTTAATTTTGTTTATTTCTAGGGGAATTCATTGTGAATAAATAAATTTGGTTGGCTTCTGAGAGTTTCACCCGGGGCAAATGGGTAACAGATTAAGGGGTTTAGTTGCAATTAGTCAAAAATATATTAGCTAGTCACATTTCAACTTCTTCATTCTTTTACTTCAAATGTGAGAGAGAGGGAAAGGGCTTACCAATGGCAGCTTTCAACAATTAAAGAGATATAGGGCTTTTTAGTAAGGATCTAGAAGTGCATTCAAGTTAGAAGATCATATTGAAGCTTGGATGCTAATGATTCTCTCATTTGTAAACCTAGGGGCTAGGGTCGAGTGCATATGCTTAATCCGGATTTTCAATGTCAAATGTTGTTTTGTATGAACCCAAATGGTTACAATGTATTCTAGAACACATGAGGTGACCATTCAATCAATAAATGGATTGAATCTCTCCTCCAATTGTGGATTTGACTAATTAGAAACCTAACTTCATGAGTGAGTTTTACTTCCACATGTATTACTTGTCTTTTGAATTCTAGATGCTATTTGGATCATGGATTATGTTGTTTTGATAAGTAACTGGTTATACTTTGGGCACGTAATATTTCCGCATTATGGACTATGTTTTGATATTCATAATTGATGCTACCTCACTATTTTAAAACTTACCATGTTTTGGTTAAACTTTGGGAGTGTAATATTTCCATATTATGAAACTATTAAAAAACTTGATGTAAAACAAATGTTTTAAAGATTTTTTTAAACCTACCCTAGTAAGGGGTGTTTCAATTTGGTATCAAAACATTGTTTTAAGTGAACCAAGTGCTTATTTTAGTACTTAGACTTAAACTTTAGTGCTCGTTAAGTAGGAATAGAAATTATATGTGCCTCAATTTTAAAAGTTTTATTATTATTTTAGGATTAACATGTGGAGCTTCTAGGAATGATGAATTGCAAGACATGGTTAGTATGACCTTAATTAACTCTAGCATTCCGAAGTTACATGCCCTAGGATAGAAAGCATTGTCCTTAGTACAAGACTGATTAGAGAATATTTCCTTAATTAAAGTTTGAAACTCTTGGACCTAGTATTCGTTATCCTTGTGCTTTAGAATCTAGGAACTAAGTTATATATATCACTAATGAAATCTAATGTGAATTGTGGGAAGGCAAGAAGTAATTAGGTATCATAGGAAAAACCTAAGTCGTATGGTGATTTTGTATAATCAATGTTAATTACACGTTTATGTGTATCACTCAAATATTTTAGCAAATAAAATAACATAGTTGGGAATTTTAAACGTCGAGATAATTAGATTGAGGAGGAAACATCGAAGAAATATTAGGATAATCTCTTTTGGTTTATGGTAATGTTGACTAGTTGTTAGGTTGACCATTAAGGTTCTTTGTGTCCAAACTTATCTTTAATATTATTATTAAAAAATGACATGTGAAAATTTTGAATACCTATGAAGTATATATATGGGAGAACGATATTTGAACCTATTTTATTGCATGAATTAAAGGTATTTTTCAATATAAATTCTTCGAGATGGATTTCATAATGATAATACAAATAGTATCTTGAAATAATATTTTGGGTAAATGAATATTTGAACCCGGTCTTAGTTTCATAAATCAAAATATTTTTCTATATAAGAAATAAGCGATTCTCTAGAAAGATTTTACAAAAAAAAAATGCAAGATATACCTTATAAAAGTATTGAAGAGATTTGAAATCTACCTAGTTCATGATTTAAAAATATTTATAAGACATATCTTTTGATGAATAAGAATTTTAATATTTTAGAAAGGTTTACTTATTAGAAAAAAATAATAACAAATGCATACTTAAATGGAATATGACTTTTTTTTTTTTTTTTTTTTGGAAAATAATCCCAAAGAAAGTGTGCAGCTTTTGAAAAGTTTGTATGAATACATACCCTTGAAGTATATATGAAATCTTTGGATAAAATGGGTATTTCATTATTAGAATACTATAAAGAAGACAAAATCTTACAGGTGGTATTTTGAAGAAGTTTAATTGGGAAAATTACAAATCATTTTTTATAAATAAGCTTTTATTTGATATTAAAACAAAAGGTTTGAATCCTAGCTTAAGGTAAAATGTTTATCTACTTATCTACATATCGAAGATAGCCATTGTGTATGAATAGAGAGGGCTATGAATAGAATTTTATAATGGAACGTTATTTAATAGAATCTAAGCCTCTAAGGCATCCTAGAACCAAAAATAAAACATGTTTAAGAATTCGATACATTTGACTTTGGGAAAATTCAGTGTCGATACCTAAATTGTGAACATGCAGTTAATTCTAAGTGTGTATGTGTGTGTGTGTATGTGTAAATATTGTTACTTTCTACAAATGTATAGTTTACATACTTAATTCTTTTGAATGAACGATTTAGACCATTAGAAAACCCCTTAAGAGATCACTTTAACTTTGGGACAAAATGGACTTATGACAAAGTTGTGTTGATACTTACCTTTATTGTAAAGGGGCTTTCATGACAAAGCAAGTGGTATTACAAGAAGAATTAAGAGAAAATCGATGCTTGTTATTAAAGTCTAATTGATAACTTTTTTAACATACATTTTGGGATAGGATGCCTTAAGGGCACACTTTGAAAAACCTAGATTTCAAATAAAAGGATAAACGTGGAAAAGTATTATAATGTTTAGTGATTGTTAAGGAAAAATCCATAAGTTGTTATGAGACGAACTACCTTTATTGTGTAAGAACCATGGAATCTGGAGTGCAACTTAAAGTAATGTTATATTAGATTATGCCCAGCTGCTGGGTTGATGCACTTGGGTTATACCCGCGTGGGTGGAGGTCTGGGTTTCAACTCCTACTAACGCCCATGTGGGGGACGAGGCACAGGTGGAGGGGAAAGACTCTTGCGCCTTAGGTAATTGCCAACCGCCATGGGTTACGGGGCTAAGTACCCTCATGTGAGACCAAATTGCCAAGTTCCCAAAAAAAAAAAAAGATAGTGACCATAAGTTAAAAAGTAGATTGTAATGATAAATATAAACATCACCATTTTTTTTATATTTAAGAGGTATTGTGGATTATGTATGTGACAAACCATAGGGAGACTTATGAATGAGAAAACCAGGACCATTATTCTTCCGTTGTGATTCTGTGGATGGAATCATTCTTAAAGGATGGGTAATTGTCATTTTAGGGCTTAGTAGTTTTGAGTTTTGACATTTTTTGTAGAAAAACAAATATTTTTGAAACTAAAATAAAATGAAGTAATTACAAATAATTTAATTATATTTAAATAAATTAAATAAACTTTATAAATAAACAAAAGAAGTTAGTATTAAAAGTTTAAGGTTATTAAGATGTTTATAATGATCAAATATAGAGATTAAAAGAAAACTTACGATACAAAGGATTAAAAATGTTAAATTTGAGAACTTCGTAAGACCATGATTGCACTAGATTTGAAGACCTAGATGTTATGAAATCAACATTTGAATCCTAAGATGAGGCCCATATGTTAGAATTATGAACAGAGGTCATTCGGAGAAATTTTAGGATGAGGGACCAATCTTGGAAAATCCTTGAATCTTATCATAGAGAAAATCCTTGAATCTTATCATAGAGACGACATAAACAATTTAAGGACTAATATTGTTAACAATAGTAAATTAAGGGTACTGATAAGATTTCTATGTTTGGAATTAGTTTTGACATCTTTTTGGGAAAAATATTAATATAAGGACTAAAAATTGCCAATTGTGCCAAAGTTGGCTTGAGGACAAGGTGGCTCTTTGGGGGCCAGGTATTGTTATACGCCCAACTAATTTCACATACTCTAGAAGGGGTAAAAAAGGAAAGTCAACCATGCAAAAGGCATCTATGGACAATGGTAGTGGAGGGGTAAAATGGGGAACTGTCCTTTTTGTGTCTTTTACATATTGGATGAGCAATTGAACTGGTGTTTCTGTTTTGGTCTCTTTATTTGTGTGGATTGCTTGAGCAAGTTATAGTATAGCAAGATCATAGCAAAGATTTTAAAATCTTTTAGTTTGTTTAGTTTGTAAAAAGTAAATTACAGTTTTGGTCCCTGTGGTTTACACCAAATTACGATATTAGTCCTAGTTTTGAAAATCCTGCATCCGGTTTCCCAATCTTTCACTCTTGGTCTCTATGGTTTCCAAATCTTTCCTTTTTGGTCCCTCCCTCTATTACCTTTTGTGTAAACCACAAGGACCAAAAGTAAAAGATTTGGAAACCACAGTGCAGGATTTCTAAAACTATGATCAAAACTGTAAATGGAAACTACATATTGTTTGGTCTGTACATCTTTCAAAGAATTTGATATGTATTTATATTAAGCGACAAAATTGCCGTTTTTATTAATGTTTGTTTATTTATAAACAACCTATAAAAATAGTTAAATTACTCGTTGATTATAGATTGTCCATAAAACTCATTTAAAACTGGTTTATTAATGCTCCTGTAAGGAGCCACGTAACCCCATAATCATCTTCAATGCTTCTGGTGTTGTTACTTTACACTCACTTTAAAATTTTGCTCCTGTAATTCCTCCAACCTTTTGAATATTATATGCATATACGTTGATTGAGGTCTAAGCTGGTCACTGATGGAGATGGAGAAGCAGATCCAAACAAGGAGTTTTTCTCCAAATCGGGAAGATGACATGGTTGTGGAGTTTCATTTTTTTTTTTTTTTTGTTAAACACAAGGAATTTATCACTTTTCTCGTTAAATCTAATAAAATAGACATAAACAATCAGATCCTTAAATACAGGATAGAATATTAGCGAAGAAGGAGATGAAGATCCCACTTGTTTTGGGTTTACCAAACTCATGTATCAGGTTTGGTACTTCCAGGGAAGAATTTTAATTTGCAAAAGACGAGTGGTGGTGAAGGTTTCTGAAAACCCATAAATTAAGGTTTTGGAAGAGATCCTGGTATTTATAATCCTTTCGTTTATTTTTACCAAACAAGGGATTCGAAGGAATTTCAATTCCAAATCCTGATAAAACGCTCAATCCAAACACCCTCATAATTAGGGGATTTATTAGGGCTAAAACTGATCAACAACAAGTAGCAAAGTAAACATCTTTTGTTCATTGTTAAAGGATGGATAGATTTAAAACAAACAGCAACTATGACAAGTTATTCATAAACATAGACAAAAATACTCAACAAAAACGTACCTTGCTCTACTGTATGCGTCTGTGCTTATGCTTGCTGCTTCTGCTGCTTTGTAAAGAGTGTATGTGAACAAGTGGTCTGAATTGTGAAGAAGAAGGCCAATATATGAACAACCCTTAATTATTGCAGTTGTTGCGTTGTCAATATCATGGAGACTTGGAAATAATTTCTTTCTCACTTCTAAAACGACATTAAGAATATTTAAATCAATTTCAAATTTGCTGCCCCACCTTTTGACAGTATGTGTAACGTAATTTACTACAAAGTATTAGCATAAATAATACAGACAAAAGTCCGGCCGGTTGATTTATTAGAGCACAATGCCAATTTCTTACCCCCTCTTATATAATATTGCATTTACACTACAAATGTTTCCCTAATTGCTTACCCACCAGATACCATGTTGCGTTTACATCACAAATATAATACTCTTTTAATTTTGATGCATTACTTTGAAAAAATAAAAGAAAGTTCGTTAAAAGTTATAATATATATATATATATATATATATATATATATATATATATATATATATATATATATATATATATATATATATATATATATATATATATATATATATATATATATATATATAAGAATATTGGTTAAAAGGAATTAATTCTAAACTCAATTGTTTTCATATTAATAATTATATTATATTGTTTAAGACACGGTATTAATAGAGGCGTTGTCCAACTGAAATAAATGTGTTTCAAAACATTGACCCTTTTTATTATAATTTATAATTTTAGATTTCACATAAATCATAATATCTTTCTTGAATAATTAAGTATAGTCTTTCTTTGTAAAAAATTTACCGTCATACCAACATCAGTTTCATTTATTTATTTCCTCACTTCAACATCAGTTTTAACTTTTAATAACATCAGTTTTAATTTTTAATAAGCTCAAATGGGTAGACACTCCATTAACATAGATGAAAACAGCAAAGTAAAAGAAAAAAAAAAAAAGACAAGTAGAAGAATCAAGAACACCAAAGTTGATGTCAGATTTAATTAACACATAAAAACAAAGTATGATTAGTTATTAACAACTTGTCTCATGGTTGATTTGTTCAAAGTTGATGTCGGATGTAATTAACACAAAAACCAAATTATGATTGGTTATTAGCAACTTGTCTCATGCTGATAATATACGTTTTAATGACAACAACTAATATTATTAGATAAAGGGAAAATGGAGAGCAGGTGAAAGGTCTTAATCACACTACATTTCCAAACAAAATACACTTAAACATTTTACTAGTAATTATGAAAAATTAATTAAGCAATAAGCACAACACGATGATATAATAGTTACACCATATCTAAGGCGGATACTATACAAAACATCAACATCAAACTAATAACTATGAAAATTTACATAAGAAAAGATAGAAATAATCCTTACAGCAAAGTATTTTTGTTTACCAAAGGCAATCGATAGCATGCATCAACTTTCTTCTGGGCCCCATATCTTTTAGCTTCTTCATCGTCAAATTGACCAATTGCAGTTTGCCAACATGTTTGCATCTAAAAATGTTGACAAATTGACCGGGTCCCTAAGACACGAGCCAACTATCGAGCCCGCCCGCTCTCTTAAGCTTTCTCTCAAGATTCAAAGCCCTCATCTTTGTATTCACCATCATGTGCCCATTCACCAAATTTCCACAGTATTTCCTTGGCTTATTATGTGACTTTACCAATTTATCCCTACGGTTCAACGTTCGTGTAGTGATGTGGGGTTTTGTGGTGACCAATGTTGGCAAGGGTGGATCTGTAATATGATCAAGCTGTTGGGTGGGTATTGGGGGCTGTAAATGTAATGGACTGCCAGCTGGCATTGGGGTTGTTGTGTAGTGATGGGTAATGGAGGGATGAAGATTGTAACTTTTTGCTTCTTGACAATGATCCAACCGTCTTCTTCAAAGTCAGTTGGAGTAGAGTTTTTTTTGTTTGGATGTTGTTTTTGCTTTGATTTTGCCATTTTCTTAAAAACCTGGAGGAAAAAATTGAAAATGAATTATAGACTTGTTGTGCATTAATATCAATAACTATCAAGCATGTAAAATATTTATCAAGACTGACAAACATGCAAACAACTAGATCAAAAAAGGCTTGAACTAACTTCAATAATAAATTAGGAAAACAGTTTAGGATTTGGTACAGAGAGAAGTTCAAGATAGATTAGATTAAGGGTCCCGTAAGGAGTTTTACTTTAACCGCAAGGACCTGCAATTGCAATTTTGATGCAAAAAAGGTATTGAGCGACTTGATATCACTTCCATTCAAAACTGAATCTTACTATATAGTGATATTAGGTAAGGAGATTGCATCATGATTTAGGTGATATAATGTTAATTCACCTTTCAAAAAGGAAATAAACCTATATCTATCATAATTGATGCTGTGATTTCATTAAATGTTTACAGCATGATCCCAGGAAGGTATCAATTTGGGAAGCTAGGTCAACCCTAATTCAGCAAGCATGCCTATCAAGTTAGTTTCAGATGAATGAAGATCACCAGTATGCATAATTAAATGGAAGTCTAGTTAAGTCTCAACACATGTAGCTACTTAATTTACGAAAGGAAGGTGTTTGCAACTTGCTGATCCTAATTCGTACTATGCCAATGGAACTACTTTCTTATTTTGTTTCTATGTTTTCTTCTTAATGTCCTTCGTTAATCCTAGATAACATACCAAGCAGATGTACCAGGTAAATAATCTTCAAACCGTTATGTTGCTAATGAAATGGTTCGCAGTTGATAATTTTCTCGGAACAGGAAGATAGGTTTTAACAAAATTGAGGTCGAAAAATCACATGTGGCATGAACCAAACACCAGTCTACACACAGAATGAGAAAAATGGAGAGAAACATACAATGACGAACACAAATCAGACTAGGGCAGGTGAGGGCTGAGCAGCAGACCAAGGAGGAGGGCGGGGCGGGGCAGGGCTGAGCAGTGGACGATTGAGTGGCGGATCAGCAGACGACGGAGTAGGGCGTACGACGGGATGAGCTTCTTTCTGATTTTGGCAATCGATGAAAAGTAGGTTCGGTTTTTCCATCTTTCAAATTTTGCGAAATAGGGAATTGGGGATGCACGGCGTGTTTGAGATTACTTTTGAGTTTTGACGACGAGTGCTTGCTTTTTAGTTTTTTTAAAAATTTAATAAGTTTTAAAAAGTATTTGTCAAATTATAAAATGGAGCGTTTGGTTCCCGGATTAGTTTGAAGGATTTTGAATTTTATCATTGCATTTGGAATTTAGAGGAATTAAAAACCCATTAGATGTTTGGTTAAAAAAATTAAGACATTAATTTCTTTTAGTAAATTGGTAAATATATGGTAAATTACAAATATACCCTTCGTGACTTGTAGTTGTTATGCCCTACTTAGTTGTTATGTCGTAATTAGTTGTCTACTTTCTCTATACTCACGTGTTAGTACGCTCCTTTCCTTGTAGGTTAGTGATCTTAGCAACTCCACCTAGCACCGGTTGCTACCACCACCGCCGCTGTCAGCAAAAACAACATGTTTGTTGTTTTCTCGTTACCTGCACCAAGCGTTGCCACCCTCATAGCCACCTATCCAACTATTCACTTTCTTCAGAGATCGATTCTTGACATATATGATTTGTTGAGAGAGAGAGAGAGATGAGATGTGAGAAGGAACAATGGTGGATTTTGGTAACATTAGGTTTGAGAGAAGGGAATAAGACGATTACTTTGTGGCCGATTACTTTGTGGCCGATCAGTCGATTGTTGTTTTGAGAGTGGTGAGGGCAAGGGACGAGACGAATTTGTTAGTGTTCCGATGAAAGAGAATAAATAGCTTCTGTGAGATTGAAAGAGAGATGGTGAGGGTTTTTTTATTATTAATGTTGCATTTTCCGACGGTGGAAAAGTGAGGGACGTAAGAAATATGGGAAATATGAAGGTTCTTTGACCATTGGGACACAAGAGAAGAGAATGAGAGAGGTTAAATGTTAAAATGGTCTTTCATATTTGGTTGGAAGATGGGAATTGAGATTCTTTAGTTCTAAGAAGGTTTATAAAAACCCTTTATCAATGTATTTTGATAGATTTTACTGAAATTTAATTCCTTACATTTTCTTGAACCAAACGCAGGATTTTCATAGGAATGGAATTCCAATTCATGCAAAATCGAGTGAAATACCACAAACCAAATACCCCCTAAGTATTTTTTTTTTTTTTTTGAAAAATATTTTTCATTATCCTTTAAGAAATCAATTTTAATAAATGAGGTACCTCTTATTTTTTAAATCATTTTATAGTTTATTACCCAATAAATACTATAATACATGTATAAATTAATCCAAAAAAGTTTTTTAGCAGAGTTTATCAACTTATAGTTTTTGTCATATTTGCATTTCATAAAGTCTATAATACATGTATAAATTAATCCAAAAAAGTTTTTTAGCAGAGTTTATCAACTTATAGTTTTTGTCATATTTGCATTTCATAAAGTCAGAGTCTGAATAACCTATCACTTGCAAAATTGCCATTTCTTTTGTTAGACAAGTTTGAAATTATTAGTCCCTTTTAAACATCATAAAAGTTTCTTGGCAGCCTTCCGGTAATCTAGGCTGAGATTTGATTGATAACGACCTACCTAACATGTAGTAACATAGGCGATGTTGGGATGAATACAAACTTGGTCATACATTAAGCTTCCACCCACCGAAGCATGTAGATTAACTTGATATCGATCGACCTCTGTTTTAAGGCATTAAAATAAACCAAAACATCTCCCTTAACTACGGGAGTATCTGAGGGGAAGCATTGTTGTATGTTATATTGATTAAATACGCATTTAGTATATACCTTTTGAGACAATCCTAAAGTCCATTGGGTTATATCTTCGTGAATTTCTATGCTTATGAATAAGAGCCTCACTGAGATCTTTCATATCGAATTGACGTGACAATGAACGTTTCAATTTGTGCCAAAGTTGGCTTTGACCGCCTTTCACTTAGTGTTGACTTATATGTTAACTATTTTGTTTCTAGAGGAATTGAATGTGAACAAAATAAAATTGGTTGGCTTGTGAGTGTTTCACCGACGGTTCTACATGTCCTATCAGTAGTGTTGACTAGTTCTTAGGTTGACCATTAAGGTTCTACATGTCCTATTTTTAAATTTAGTATTATTATCAAAAAATGACGTGAGAATTTTAAATAACTATGAAGTTTGTACTAGAGAACGAAATTTGAACCTGTTTTATTGCATGAAAAAGGTATTTTTCAATATATAATAAATTCCTCTAGATGGATTTTATATTGATAATACAAATAGTATCTTGAAACAATTATTTGGGTAAATGAAGATTTGAACCTGTGTTAGTTTCATAAATCATAATATTTTCTTTTTAAGAAATAAATGATTCTCTTGAAAGGTTTTACAATAAAAATGCAAGATAAACCTTATTAAAGTATTGAAGAGATTTGAAATCTACCGTAGTTCATGATTTAAAATACTTATATTATAAGACATATCTTTTGATAAATAAGAATTTTGATATTTTGGGAAGGTTTACCTATTAGAAAAAAATAATAATAAATCTGAGCACTTAAATGTGGACTCAAAACTTAAGTGGAATACCGAATACACTTTAAAAAATTTGGACATATAAAAAAATCCCAGATAAAGTATAAAACTTTTGAAAAGTTTGTATGAATAGATACCTTTAAATTATATATGAAATATTTGGATAACATTGGTATTTCATTGTTAGAATACTATAAAGAAGATAAATCTCACAAGTGGTATTTCGAAGAAGTTTAATGGGAAAATTACAAATCATTTTGTATAAATAAGCTTTTATTTGGTATTCGTAGCCTAAGGTAAAACATTCATTTACTTATCTACATAACGAAGATAGCCATTATCTAAGAACAGAGAGGGTTTTGGATAGAATTTTGTAATGGAACTCTTTTTGATAGAATTAAGGCATCCTAGAACCAAAAGGAAAGACATCTTTAAGAATTTGATAAATTTGACTTTTCAAAAAACTAAATGCTGATACCTAAATTGTGAACATGTAGTTAACTTTAAGTGTGTGTGTGGGTGTGTCAACGTCGTTACTTTTTACGTGTATTTTGTTTACATGCTTAATTCTTTTGAACCGAACAATTTAAACCGTTCGAGAACCCCTTAAGATCAGATCACTTTAATTTTGGGACAAAATAGGCTTATGACAAGGTTGTGATGATAATTACCTTTATTGTAAGAGAGAACTTTCATGACGAAGTAAGTGGTACTACAAGAAGAATTAAGGGAAAATTGATGCTTGTTATTAAAGTCAAATTGGTAACTTAGTTAACATAGTTTTAGTATAAGATGCCTTAAGGGCCTACTTAGAAAAACCGAGATTTCAAATCAAAGGGTAAAAGTGGATAAGTATAACAATTTTTAGTAATTGTTAAAAGGAAAAATCCATAAGTTGTTATGAGACTAAGGTAATGTTATATTAGATAGTGATCGTAACTTAAGAATAAGTTGAAAGATCACTTTTTAATCCTTAAGAGGTATTGTGGATTATGTATGTGACAAACCATAGATAGACTTATGATTGAGAAAGTTATGACCGTTATTCTTCCGTTGTGATTCCGTGAACGGAATCATTCTTGAAAGGTGGGTAATTGTAACATGCATTTTAAGGCCTAGTAGTTTGACCCTTTTAATAGAAAAATAAAATTTTTGGAAACTAAAATAAAATGAAATAATTATAAATAAATTTTAATCAAATTCAAATAAATAAAATAAACTTTGTAAATAAACAGAAGAAGTTAGTATTAAAGTTTAAGGTTATTAGGATGTTTAAAATGATCAAATAGAGATTAAAAGAAAGCTTATGATCCAAAGGATTAAAAATGTTAAATTTAAGAAACCTTCGTAAAACCATGATTGAACTAAATTTGAAGACCTAGATGTTATGAAATCAACATTTGAATCCAAAGATGAGTCCCAGAGGTTAGAATTATGAATAGAGACCATTCGGATAAACTTTAGGATGAGGGACCAATCTTGCTAAATCCTTAACACTTAGCATTAGGGCGAAATAAACAATTTAGGGACTAATATTGTTAACAATAGTCAATTTAGGGTTAATGATAAGATTTCTATGTTAGAAGTTAGTTTTGACATCTTTTGGGACAAATATTAATATAAGGACTAAAAATATCAATTGTGTCAAAGTTGGCTTTGACCGCCTTTGACTTAGTGTTGACTTATATGTTAACTATTTTGTTTCTTGGGAATTGAATGAGAATAAAAGTTGGCTTTGACACTAAGCAACCAGCAGGTACTCTTGGGCCTATATTTGGCTCTGTTTAGTCACGGAAAAATGAACCGTTTTCTGGAAAAACAAATTCTAAGAAAAATGAGAATTTTGAAAAACGCTTTAATTTAACATTTTCTTCTAAAATTTTATCAAAAAATGAGATGTTTTCATTTCACAAAATTACAAAGAACTTTGAAAACTTTGAAAAATTGATAATTATTGTTTTCCACATTTTCCCGATTCCAAAATTTTTCTAAAATATAATCACACCCCCTACACCCTAAAACCCATCCACACCCAACAACAATTGTTCAGCAAGTTAGGGCATGTATGGTGGTGGAGGGGTAAATGGGGAACTTCTGTCCTTTTTGTGATTGTGGGACCATAATGGATAAAAGGAGCTGAAATGATCTTGGAAATCAGTATTTTGTTTGCTTTTTTTTTAGGAGACACTAGGCACTCAAACTTGATAGGTTTTATCTTCATTTTCTGTCTTTTACATATTGAATGAGCAATTGCAATTGAACTGGTGTTTATGTGATCTCTTTATTTCTGTAGATTTCTTGAGCAAGTTATAGCAAGATCATATATAGAAAAGGTTTTAAAATCTTTTAGTGTGTTTCATAAAATTTGTAATTTGAATTTAAATTTATTACTTTGTAATACATACTGTCTGGTCTGTACATCTTTCAAAGAATTTGATATGTATTTTTGTTAAGTGACAAAATTGCCCTTTGTGTTAATGTTTGTTTATTTATAAACAACCTATAAAAATAGTTAAATTGTTTTTTTCTTATAGATTGTTCAAAAACTCATTCAAAACCAGTTTATCAATGCTCCTGTAAGGAGCCACATAGCCCCATCATCAATACTTGTGGTGTTGTTGCTGTACATTCACTTTAAAAAAATTGGTCCTCAATTCCACTAACCGTTTTAAAATTATATGCACCGATGGAGATAAAGAAGCAGATCCAAACAAGGACTTTTTCTCCAAATCAGGAGGATGACCTGGTTGTGGATATTTTCATATGTTGTTTTTTTGTTAAACACAAAGAATTCATCACTTTTCACGTTAAATCTAATAAATTCTGAATCGAAAAACAAGACTTCTTCTCCAAACAGGTTTTTTTAAGAATAGCAAAAGAGTAACAGCAAGAATTCCTTCCAGGGATGAATTTGATTTATAAAAGAAGGGGGAGGGTGAGGGTTTCTGTAAACCCGTTAATGAAGGTTTTGAAAAAGCCTCAATCCAAACACCCCCTTTCTGGATTTATTAGGGCAAGAACTGATCTGTACAGAGAAGCATCCACCCTATTAAAATTCCTCCAAAACATTGTTCAATAATTAAAGCAGGGAAAATGAAGAGGCATTGTTGCTCATTTCAACAATTATTTGATTTTATCTGTATAGCATACACGAACAATCTACAACGAGTAGCACAGCAGATATCTTTTTCAGATACATTGTTCAAGGATCGATAGATTTTAAACAAAAACCAACTAAAACAAGTTATTCATAAACATAGAGAAAAACTTTCAACTAAAGCATACCTTGCTCTACTATATGCTGTCTGTGCTGCTGCTTGCTGCTTGCTGCTTCTGCTGCTTTTTGTAAAGAGTGTATGTGAACGAGT
Organism: Cichorium intybus; assembly: GCA_023525715.1. NCBI lineage: Eukaryota > Viridiplantae > Streptophyta > Magnoliopsida > Asterales > Asteraceae > Cichorium > Cichorium intybus. Next base: position 115,272,309 of record CM042014.1, on the reverse strand, counting down.
GGTCCGATTGTGAAGAAGAATGCCAATATATGAACAAGCCTCAATTATTGCTGTTGTGAAAATATCATGGATTTGGATGAATGAAATTATTTTTTTCGCCTCTAAAATGACAACAATAATACAAATCAGATTCCAACTTTGCTATCCCCACCTTTTGACAGTACGTGTAATGCGTTTACACGCGTACTCTGGGTACTAAAAGGACTACCTAACGTACAACAAAGTGTAGCACAAATAATACAGTCAAAAGTCTCACTCCCACTCCCATATTGGAGATGTCAATTTCTTACCCTACAAACTCGATGATATCATATTGCACCACAAATATTCCACTAAGTCCTTATCCACAGACATTGCAGATAAAAAGGTTGTTAAAAGTTTTCTAATAATTGTATTTATTGCCGTGTAATTATCAGGTGGTGCTTATTTCTTATTTTATTTAATATATTGGATAAGCACAAAACATTATATATACGTAGGTGTTTTCTTATTTAATGCTAAAAGAATATTTTAGGGGCTTAAGTTAGAAAAAATATGTTATGTACATTTACTGATGTTTTTATATCTTGTTTTCCAAAATTGTTTTTATTTAGCCCGGATGAAATCACGTTCATTTAAAATAGGGGTCTTTCTCTCTTTTTTTATTTTTTAAAAGGTTAATGTTATATGACAACCAATAATTCAGAATTTGCTCTTAAGTCACTTATTTTTTAATTGTATTTAATAGGTCACTGAACTTTCTTTTGTGTTCTAGTTAAATAATTTAAGTGCATTTAAATCGAGTATTATGTCAAATTCGATGTCATTATGGATGCAGTGTCAGTGTCAGAATGACCTAAATAAATAAAGTATGTTATATTGAATGTCACAGTGGACAAAACGTAGGATTTGGTGTCAGTTTTATTCGTATAAAATCTCTTTCAATGGTGTAATGAGAACATAAAAAAAAGTTCAGTAACCAATTGAATACAATTAAAAGATAAGTGACGTAAAGAGCAAATTACATATTATTGATGGCCATTTTATGACATTAACCCTTTTTAAACCATCTATTTTTTTACTTTGACGGGTAGTCCGTGTGCGTGTTTGTTGTTTTTCTTCCACCTCATGGAAGTCTTCGTTCTTTATTAAATAGTTGTTTAAAAAATTATATTGTTAATGTGCAATTTTTTGTCGTCATCAGGTGCTATCCTAACACAACCCTACAATTTGGGATGGAAATTGTAATTTAAGGTTTAGAGTTATTGAATGATTTTATGCCAAAAGGTAGGATAATAGGTTGTAAAATTAAATGATAATCAATGTTAGACATTGGAAAAGGATTAAAAAGTTTGTTGGAATGACCACCTTTATGATGGTAAATTATAAATCACTACAAGAAGAATCCATAATAACTATGGAAACTTGCTACGGAATCAAATTCCGTAGCTATTTTGCTACGGAATATTCTATGGAATGACTATCCGTAGCAATGTGTGTTATGTGTGTTTTATGAAAATAAAATTTATGTTTGCTTGTAGAACAAATTACCAGAACTTCACCATTTCTCTTCGTTTCATTCTTCCAGGTAACTTGGTAAGCATCGCTTCCTTTTTTTAAATTCTTATGCATTTAAGTAAAAAAAATATCATCGTTGAGAATTCATTTTTTAGAGTTAATATTGTGATCATTTTTGTTTCAGTTGTCTGTTACGTACTATTTAAGCTCCCCAAGATGTTTCATAAATCAAAGGAAAAGAAGGGTGCTCCAACATTGCACCGCAACAAACATACAAATATACGTCTCATAAACAGGCGCACTGATGAAAGAACTTGCTCATCAAAATCTATTGGAACTTTGTCTGCCTCATTATCTACTTCGTCATCTACACCAGCATTGTCATCACCAACCCCATTAATTCGTAATTTATTTGCCTCATCCTCTAGCCCCACGTTTTCATCATTTAGTACAGTATATGCCCCAACATTTGTTTCAACGGTTGGTACTATGGGTGCCCCATCATCAACACATGCATCATCCATACGTATATCGACATGTCAGGTATCTACCCTTTCATCTGTTCCTACATCTAGCCCATCATGTATACCTATACCTACATCAACACCCACCTCTATCCCATCACATGTAGCAACAGCTACACCTGTACCTACGTCTACGCCAATATTGGTGACTCGATTGAGGAAAATCTTGGTGTTCAACCAAGTTACTTGCCTGGATCTAGGGCACTTGATCGGTGTCTATATATTGGAGTTCGGGATAAGGAGTAAGTTAAAATAGTTACATTTTTATATAAACTGAATCTTTTGATCTGATTATATATGTTGCTAATTTTTTATATTGTAGGCTAATTCCTTCACGTCCCTATTCTACATTTATTAATAAATATTTTGGTGAAAGAGTTGATTCAGACGGATATAATTAGGCAACTTTAAGCGAAGACACAAAGCTCTTTTACTGGGACGAGTTTCGGGTAACTATGTTTTTGATGTAATTGATTATTAGGTACTCATTACTAAATAACACATGTATATATTTTATATTGTATAAAAAGTGTTGTCGGGATGATGCAAAAACTTCTTAAGTGAAGGCTTGTTGGGAAGTTAAGGCGAAGGAAAGATATAGACAGTTTATATACAAAATAAGCTCAATAGATAAAAACCCAACCCGAATAAACCCTAGTTACATGACATCAGATCAAAATAAAAAAATAGAAGAGTTTAAGCTGGAGGACAAGCCCTTTCTACGCATACCGGTGGATCAGATCAAGAGGGGATGGAATACCGAAAAGTTCAAGAGGAAATAAGATCAAAATAAAAAAAATAGGCGTAGAGGCGTAGCCGGAGGACAAGCCCTTCTATACATACCGGTGCACGGCTCCTCATTTCAAGATTGCTTATGATTTGGTAAGTCATTTAATTTTATTATATCAATCTGCTTTTATTTTTGAAGTAGCTATCTACTTCCATTTTTATTTATAAAGGGCCAAGTTTGAAAAGTAAGTTTCTACTTTTTTATCATGATATGTTGAATTTGTGATATATATAGAAGAAGTGTTGGGGACATGATCCAACACACCATGAACTATTCTTGTATACACACACTAAGAATCATGATGGAGAGACTATTTTAGTTGACAAAGCTAAAAAAATCATGTAAATTTCATTTAAAATAATTTTATATTTGTTATTTGTGTTTTGTGTATATAAGGTTTAACTCAATACAACTATACAATTGTAGGATGATTTTAAAGAAAGATGTGAGAAAGATGTGAGCAGCTGGAAGCTATAGGAGAGGAAATTGATGATAACCAACTGTTTTATGATAGTGTTGGAGGGCATGATCGAAAAAAAGAGATTATACGGATTTGAATCATATGGAAAGTCTATTGGTTATAGTAAGGGTTCTTCTGAAACGTATTATTCGCTGGACATTAATATTGATAAAGAGACAAAAGATGAGATTGAAAAATTAGCAACACGGACAATATGAGGATATTCACCAAAATTATGAAGATGTCAAAAAAAATACGAGGATGCTCAACAAAAAAAAATGCAGATGTTCAAGAAAAGTTAGAGCAACAACTTGCACAAGCAATGCATGTTATTAACCGTTTGAGTGAACAGGTCAAAACTTTTATTAATCAGCGATAGAACATCATATATTAGATAGCGATTTACATTTTTCAGCAGTATCTGGATTTGAACTAAGTTACCTTTTTTAATGTATGGACTATTTCTTTTGGTTTCAGTTATAAAGAGTTGTTACTTTTTGATTTATATAATTTGTTTTTATGTAATGCTATGAATAGTAGAATCATATAATTGGATTGTGTTATTGAATAATGGTAACAATTGCTACGTACCAATTACTACAGAATTGCTATATAGACCACTTGCTACGGAATGTGCTAGAGAACAATTGCAACGGAACTTGCTACTGAACAATTGCAATGGAACTTGCTACGGAACAATTGCAACGGAATTTGCTATGGAAAAATTGTTACGGAATTTGCTATGGAATCAGTTGCTACAGAATTTGCTAGGAAGTATGTTACTATGGAATTTGCTACGGAATATGTTCCTACGGAATTAGCTACGAAATCTCTTGCTACGTAAATGGCTACGAAAATGAGATTGCTACAAAATAGAAGTCGTAATAACAATCGTAGCAAAATTGCTACCGAACTAAAATTTCGTTGCAAAAAAATTTTCTACAAGAAATATAGCTACGAAATCTTATTGACAAATTTCATAGCAAATTCCGTAGCTATTTAGGTTTAGCTACGGAATTTCACCTGTTTGCTATGGAATTTTTTCGTTGTTAAATTGAAATTTTCTTGTAGTGAATGATTATAAATGTCTTTGATGGTGTTAAAGGTGGTAGACGATTAAGTTTTGAAATTATATGGCAATGAACGAAAAATGCGTGTAATAGTGTTATGTGTAACGCCAAGACACTCTTTTTATGAAATATAATAAAAAGGGTAAAATGGTCATTTTACCTTGGAAGGGTAAATTGGTCTTTTGGACAGAAAAGTATTTAGTTTGAAATAATATTTTGAGTCGTGGACTTAAAATGTTATAAAAACTGATTTTTGGTCATTTTACCACAAAAGGGTAATTTGGTCATTTGACCATGTGAAGGACCAAATATGAAAAATATTGTTGTTTGTGGCAAATGTGTAAAGAATGAAAGTTTTATTGTAATAAAACTTGATTATTGTGGCCAAAGTTCAAGAAATGGAACTTAAGGACCAAATTTGTAAATTTTGGAGGTATAAATAGAGAGTTTGACTCTCTTCTTTGACTAGCCATTTGTGCAGCAACGGGAGAAGGTTTGGTGTGCAAATTCTGCAGAAATCATGAAGCTTGAAGCATGGAATTGGAATCATAGCATGGAATTTGTGATTCCTATGTTAATCAAGGTTAGTAAACTTGATTTTAACCAAGTTCTTGAAGTGTTCTTGGTTTGGTTTTATAGAAACTGAAATTTGTAAATTTCAGTTATGATTATGTGGTTTAGATAGTTTATTACTTCCATTAAGTCATGCTAAAAGGACTTAATTCAAGAAAATGGAAGTAGATTGCTATTTGTGATAAATTTGAAGTTTTGGGGTTTTGGAACTAAGAACCCTAATTCTTCATTTTGATTGATTTAGTTGTTTTGAATGGTTGAAAACCTTGTTAAAGTATAAGGTTTTAGCCTAGAAACAAACCCCAAACGATTAAGGACTGGATTAAGGACTTAATGGGCTAAAACTGCGTGCTACAGTGCACAAATCGCGGCTGGACAGGAGACCTGCACAGGCGCCAGGCGCGGTGCGCCCAAGCCCCTGGCGGGGTGCGCCCAGGCGTAGTGCGCCCTGTCCTAGACGCAGTGCGCCTCAAGGCAGGGGCCAGGCAGGGGATCAAAAATGCTAACTTTTGTTTGGCTTGTCCGTTTTACCTCAAACTTGAACCGTAGGCTCGTTATGGTCTGAAAAGTTGGGGCAAATTATTAAATTGAGTTTTCGACCCCTCGGGGGCACTGTAGATCGGTTCGAATGCCTCGGTGAATAGTAAAATTCATAAAAAGTTAGTAAACGGAAAGTTTATTAACTAGGCATTGTTTGTAATGATATTGTATTGAACTCTATTGCATTAGAGTCAATTGGAATGATTATTAACCTATTATCATTTGGTATATAAATGAACATATAGGTATGGGAAAAAAATGGTTGTGGTGCACGTAAAGACAAGAAACAACCGGGATTTAAATACAGCTAGCATCCAGGTGAGTAATCTCACTGATATCATATATGATATATGATGATTGAACTGTTACAGGTTGAAACGGCTTCGAGGGACGAAAATGACAAGTATGAAGATATATGTAAAAGACAATACCAGATAAGCCGTGAGTCTGAAATAGACAAGAACGGAGCTGTGAGTCATTACATATATATATATATAATTAATGACATGACAATACCAGATAAGCCGTGAGTCTGTTATAGACAAGAACGGAGCTGTGAGTCAGTCAATATTAATGGTACGACAAGACCAGATAAGCTGTGAGTCTAATATAGACAAGAACGGAACTGTGAGTCAAACTTATATCGACAAGACCAGCTAAGCCGTGAGTCTTTATTAGACAAGAACGGAACTGTGAGTCGAACCTATATAGACAAGACCGGATAAGTCGTGAGTCATTGCGATGACAAGAACGGAGCCGTGAGTCTAGGCAACAGCGGGCTAACCCGTGAGCCAAGGCAACAGCGGGCTAACCCGTGAGCCATAATTGGATGTTATATCCAAACGGTGCGGCCTTCGGGCTATGATATTCTGGTGCGGCCTTCGGGCTATGATATTCTGGTGCGGCCTTCGGGCTACGATATTCTGGTGCGGTCTTCGGGCTATGATAAACTGGTGCGGCCTTCGGGCTATGATTTAAAGGTTAAGAATGTTCCAGTGCAGCTTATATAGCTATGACCTATGGTGCGGCTTATATAGCCATGATATATAATGCAGTCCACTGTGACTAAGAAACATGAGACAGAAACGGTTAGATATGATTATATGTGCAAATAACTGACGTGGCTTGTTAATTACAGGTTACTATGATTCAGCCTGTAAGGCTACAGATTAGGATGTGAAATCCTAGAATATATGCGGTCAGCCAGTAAGGCTAGGATTTTGGATTCGATATCCAGACAATTATATTATTGTATTTTGATACATGTTATTTGCAGATACGATTGCTCACTGAGCTTTGTAGCTCATACTGTTTGTTAAATGTCCCTGGTTAGCATAACCCTAATAAGGGTAAGGATAAAGTCCGTGACTCAAGAAGTGGACTTGTAGATGCTGTATGTAGCAGCCCGGCTTCAAAGGAGACTATGGTATTTTATACTCTCCTTGATACACTTGTACCCGTGTTTATTAAAATATACCCCTTTGTTATGGTTTTATGTATTGAAACTTTGGTTTTAAATGAAAAATTTTTCAGGGGTATTTTGTTTTAAAAGTCGGGTGTTACATTATGCGACTGTTTATATTTGTTATTTGTTATTAGTCATTTCTAAATATTAGGGTAAATAGTCATTTATTAAAGTTAAGATACTTTCGGTCCCAAAAATAAACAATGTCTATATTAACAAAACTTTATCCAAACAAATATCATTAGTTGTTCAATGTACCGTATCGATTTAGAATTTAGTTGGAAAAAAGAAAAAACTAGTTGGTTAAATGATTTAAAATTTAGTAGGAAATGACGTGATGATATTGTGGTATAGAACGGTGAAAGGTGAATGAAGAGTTTAACATGTAATATTAGGAGACCCTTGACTATGAAACAGACTTTGGATGACCAGGTGTTTTCATGATTAGTGCAAACCATTTTTGTGTTTCTTAGATAAGAGAGCTTGAAAACAAACATCATATTCCAACTGATTTTGATATTATTCTTTGTTTTGGTTTTGTTTTTGGTATTAAACCTGTGCTTTTGATTTTTGGTGTGTGCTTGTGTGTTTGAGTTTCATATTTTTAGTGTGTTTTTTTTAATTTTCTCTTTATGTGTGTATGTGTTCCCGTCTGCAAATGAGAAGGCTTTTATTGTGTGTGTGTGTGTGTGTGTGTGTGTGTACATTAGTTTGTTTAATCCTTAAATGTTCACAGAGGTGCAGGTTTCGTTGTGGGAAAAGTTTGAGAGAAAATGGTGGTGGCGGTGTTAAGAAGAATTAGAGTTGTTGGGAAAAAAGAAGAGAGAAAGAGAGACGTGATGATGGGGGTGGGGGTGGGCCTATTTTCTATATTATAAAGTATTAAACTAACTTTTAAAAATATAAAAAAATAAATAAAAGGGGTATAATGATTGGTTCAAGTATAATATGGACCGAATCCACAAAGAAGTCATTGTTTTGGACGCATGATGCAAGTTGAAAACTTTTTAGACTGAATTCAAAGAAAAACAGCAAATCACAAAGATCAAATTTGTAGTTTACTCCTACATTAATAACTTGATTATTAACAAAACTTCTCGTCCAAGTACACAAAAAGCACTCGTACAACTCAAGTATAATGTTTATTTCACCATGTATACAAATGCCATCTCCTTTACTTTAGACTGCGTGCGTCACTTTTTTTATTGGTTGATGTCAACTCTAATACTAATAGACATAAAATATGTCGACTATTGATAATCCAAGCATCAAGTAAAGACAGATCTTATGGCGAGATCGATGAAGTGTGGTGTGGTGGGTGAAGTGCTAGTGCCCTATATATAAGGCGCTTGCTTCTCTTGTTTGAAATACCTAATAATTAGACTTTTGCGGAGATGCCTGGTATAGATACCTTCTTACTACATTCTTAGACGAACTTTTTTTAATTAATTGTTCCGAATTCACTTGACAAAGATGCCCGGGCAAGCTCACTTGGAGTGATATACCTTGTTTTCCAGCTTTAACTAAGAATAAACAGGCAAAACCTTGTGCTTCAGATTTTTTCTTTTTAGGATATTTCTTTGAGAAACCTACGACATTATAGGAGTAAAAATCCTTTGTATATGAATAGCATTGCTAATAATTGGGTCGATTTTACAAAGTTCAATCTCGTAATCAGAAGTTGAAAAATCTACCCAATTATATGGATGACAAAGTACAATCTCATAATCAGAAGTTGAAATTACAATTGTGTAATAGGAAAAATAAAACGTAGAATGCTATAACAAACAAATCAAAGAAAGTACATTGCTATTTCTTGCATTTACCCTAGATTATTGCTATAATTGGGTAAAATTTTGAAATTACAGTATAGTCATTTTATGCAAGACTCAAGGGATTCATACACAGTAAACACGATATCTTTACATTTTTCTTCGTTGTATCACCAAGATTCATGATTTGTTTCCCTTGAAAGGTGGGTTTTGGTTCGGGGGAATCAAATTGGGACATTTTGACTAACAAAGAAGCTGAAGAATTTCTTCTTTTATGAAATTGGGAATTAACACTTGAATCTAGATGTGAATTGCTTTTAAAGATTTCTTGTTTTTTAGGTGTTATTCTTGGAACAGGGACCAAAAACGTGACAAAATTTTCAAATAAGGACTGAAACTGTAAGAGAACTTTTCGGGACCAGATTTGCAAAATAGCTAAAAGTTACATTAAATCGAGAATTATATTTTAGTTTATTTATGGGCAAAAAACCCATTGAGTAAAATATTGCTCAGAATAGTTGCAGTTAAACTTATAACTATAATTTTGACTTGCAAAACGGTTGGACATTCGACTACTTCATAATAAACAGGGAGTTTACGGGCATTTTGGAAAAAAATGCTGATGGAAAGGGAGGTTAGGAGTTAGAGGTCATAAATCTGTTATCTATTTCTATTTATAAAGTATAACTAATTGAGTAATTAATTAAGAGATTGGGGAGTCAAAATGGAAATTTGAAAATGGTCAAAGTTGTTGCTATTTAGTGCATGTTAAGAAAGGGCAACTTGTGAAATTGATCTTTGTTATGTTAGAACCTTGTAGCAGTTATGATTGCCTGAAAAGGGTTTTAGAACTGTGGGTTTTCCAAGTGAACATAAAAAAAAGCATACACCTTCGACTTTGAGTAAGTTACAAAATGGTCCTTATGCTTTGTGATTTTACGGCATTTAGTCCGAGACTGAAACTTTTTTTATTTTCAGTTTTGATCTATTTCAAGGTTTTGTGTATTTTAACCGGGTTTAGTCCAACATTGAAACCTTTTTCAACTTTTGGTCATTATTTGAAGGTTTCATACCGATTTTGGTCCCTAAAACTTTCTAATTTTTTTCCTTATTTCAAGGTTTCAATTTTACGGATACATAAGAAGTGAGAAAGAAAATGTAAATCGATAGTATATATCTTGTTACCAAACACCATATCTGACTTTAGAGATTATACTACTTCTCAAACACCTATTTGGATTTCTACAACTTCTCTGTTTCACAAATCATATAATTTCATATCTGAATGAAACCAAGAACAAGAAAGCATTGTGTTTAGTGTTTGAAGCTAGAACACTATAAATTTCTCTACGAACTGCATATTTGAAAAAGATTTAGGAATGTAGAATTGTTGATGTTGAAGTTTTCATTCTGAATTTAAAGATATAAAAGACCGTATAACCATACTTGACAACACAACAACCAACTCAATTGAGAGTCTAGATACGCATATTGTATAATACTGAGGATGGAAAGTTGGTTGCAAGGCTTGCTACTCATTGTTAATTCTTGAAAAATAATTTCGATGTGATTATTAATAACATAAATGCAGTTGTCTATAAGTTCACCATGGAATTTAGGGTTTGGATTTGATGCCGACAGTGAGTACGAAGACATTATATGATACAGGCTCCGGTCAAACAGCCCAAGAAGAAGCAGCCCACGTGCAGACCACCAGGCCCAAACGGAACATAATCCGACCCATCAGATTTAGGGATACATGAACACCTCTTTCTTGGAGAATAAGCTGGAATCAAGCAGCCTCGAGAATACCCCGTCAACTACTCAACTCCACCATCCTTTAATTTCTCAAAGTTATTTCCATGTTTTCCTAATTCTTAGCATAGATTGAATGTTCTGTTATTTTCTTTTAGTATTAATTTTGTAATTCTCTTTTTGGGGAAAATAAGAAGAAAATTGCTCCATTACGTGAGTTAACGGGAGATTAGTCATCTCGAATTGACTGCAACATTATTTCTCCGGTGTATGTAAATTCTCGCCGGTGACTTGCCTTCATTCTCAATTTTCCTCCACGATGAGCTTGATTGAGGTTTATGTATATTCTCGACGGTCCCTCATTCTCGATTTTTAATACTTTAAATTTTTTTTATTTGCAGAAAATTACAAATTTAGTCCCTATGGTTTGATATTTTCTTTGTCTCCATTGACTTTTTACTTTTTGTCCATATTTGGAGGTTTTATATTGATTTTGGTCCGTGTTTCAAAGTTTCATATTGATTTGGGTCCTAAACAGTATCTGATTTTGCTCACTATTTCAAAGTTTCATATGGATTCCCATTCTTATTTCAAGGTTCCAGGGACCAAAACTGAAAAATGTTTAAACTTTGGATTAAAGACAGTAAAAATTGTAAAGCACAAGGACCATTTTTGTAATTATCTTTATATTTTTTTTCAAAACAGAACTAGTGTCGTTTACAAAGTATCGGTCAACCATATGAGCAACAGAAGCTGCGAACGACTCTGGCTTCTGTATCTGAGATACTATGTACAGGTCTGATCATACGATTGAAATTAGTGGACAAGCATCAGTAGGGACTAGAATCAAGCATTCTGTTCTTTATATCTTCTTTGTCTAAACTTTAATAAGAAACCAATTTTGGTCATTGTTGTTAGTTTTCTTTTTAATTTTTGAGTTTGAATTTTGTAGACATAACAAATTGGTATTACAATTCCACAAGAAATGGTCGAATTAAGTTTCTTGAAAGATATATGGTTGTGTATTCTTGTGCATCAATTGAAGGAGCGGAAGGAACAATTGGGTGACAATCCAGTCAAGTATTCACGTTAGTTTATGGATCTAAAGACAAGAAGAACATGAAGACGTGGGTGTGAGAGTATTCTTGTCATTTTCAATCTTTAAAAGGTATCAAAGGCATTTCCGATATTCCTTTTGTGTTTCTTGGATGTTGAAACCAGTTTGTGATCCCTCTACACTTAAATTTTGCATGGAAGTGGAGTTTTGGGTATCGCATTCCAAGTGTTCGATCAAATTCCTCAAAGAAGTTGTCATGGCACTTTGTGTGGAAGGGGTTTATTTCAAACATCTGGTTGTGCATCTTATTGGGCTTAATGCATGAAATGACAACGTACTTTCATTTATATGTGTGTTATAGCATCTTATTTTCATTACTCCTTTTTACTACTCTGTAACATGAAGAATTAGGAGTATGATACATTATTAGGCTAAATGCTTGGATATCGACTCATGTAATTTACCAATTTCTTGGGGATTTAAATTTTTAAACAGAATGGGGATTACAATACGACTATTTAAATGCATGCAAATGATGAAAATGCTACCAAATGCAAATGAAATACCCTTCAGAAAACTGAAAACATGGTGGGATGTTATGGTAGTCCACTTTTAAAGACATACACAAGGGGCTAACAAGTATAATCACAACCAGAGGTAGCAATTTACAACCATTTTACTTATAAATGGGCAATATTTTATCTCTAAAGGTGAAATATGTAAAATGGGTGAACTTTTAAAGATACAGCTAAACATCAACACATATCAAGTGGCATGAAAGTTGCCCAATGTGTATCCAAATGCATCTAACCTCCTTAATCACTTAATTCGAGAAACTAGATTATAATTGTAATTAGGGTTAAATAGAAGAAATAGCAACGTACTTTCAATATTGATTTGTTTTTTTGCATCATTCCACCTGCTTTTCTCCTTGTACAACTAAAATAAGTCTACCCAATTATAGGAATGTCACCAAAATACAAAGTAATCGTTCCTGCTATAATTGTATAGATTTTAAGGTACAATGTCCTAAGTACAGATTGCAAGTACAATATTATTTGATAGATTTTTGATGATACAATAACTTAATATGAAAAAGATTCTGAAAGTACAAGTGCTGTAATAGAAAGAAATTAAATCAAGATGCTATAATACACGAACAAATGAAAGTATGTTGCTATTTCTTGCACTTATCCCTAGTAATTACATAGTGCAATCATACTCAGCACATCAATCATTTACATAAGTCAAAAATGGATATTTGCATGACAACCAAAGCCAAGACACAGTTCCCAACTCCCAAAACATAAATCAGCAAAAAGACCGGTATACCCTTAATACATCAGACAATATTATGATGATTGCAGTGTGAATTTGATGTTTCTCTAGAACTGCTATCCCTGTAGGAGACTACAAGTGGCAATTCAAATAGTCATGTAAAGTTTTTTGTTTGAGAATACATAAATATTTTCATAATAACCAAAGGAGACATTACATAGTACATACCTCTTGTTGTTTGGTCTTTATAAAGGAAAAAAAGAATAGAATATGCTTATTCATTACATACCTCTGTTTCTTCATATCTGTGTGTGTTGCTTGAGCTGCTGAATATGGTACTGGCATGGTGATGATCTGCATCAACAACTACCCTGTTTATGCTTATCAATCTCTGTTAAACCTGCATGTTTTTATGTTTATTTATTACCGTAAATCATTGACTAATCATAAAATTTTATGGCTTACATCTTATCAGTTTACCAATATCAAACATGGTGCCTTCAAAATCTTAGCTTTCTGAATTGTTTATGATTCTTGATTCGATCCCGAACAAGGATTTCTGGTTGGGGAATATCATCGAACAGTTAGTAGCATCCTAGGATTGGCCTTCTTAGTATAATCTGAAGGGAATCGTATTTCCTTGACTCAGCAAAATAGAGTACAATAGTTTAAATACAGGAAACCTAGCTACAAAAGAGGAACAGTTTTCCCTGTAATTAGGGATAATCGCAGATTTCTAGGTACTAACCTAAAATAGATAAGCTAATATTAAATACAATTTACAGCTAATAATATACATGCTAATACACCCCCTCAGTCTGAGCAGTAGGAGGACGAATGCCCAGACTGGACCGAAACCGAGTGAAAAGGTGACGTGGAAGCCCTTTAGTGAATATGTCAGCGTACTGAAACTCGGCCGGAACATGTAAAACCCGTACAGAACCAATTTTCACTTTTTCTCGGACAAAATGTAGATCAATTTCCACGTGCTTGGTACGTTGGTGTTGAACGGGGTTTTCCGATAAATATACGGCTGATATATTATCGCAGTAAACTATCGTAGCCGTGCGAGTTGGACGATGAAGTTCAAGAAGTAAGTTGCGCAGCCAAGTCGTTTCGGCAACCGCGTTTGCAACCCCACGATATTCTGCCTCCGCGCTAGATCGTGATATGGTTGCTTGACGTTTTGAAGACCAAGAAACCAAATTATCCCCTAAGAAAACACAGTATCCGAATGTAGAGCGGCGAGAGTCGGGGCAACCCCCCAATCGGCATCAGAGTAGGCAGTTATTTGGGTCGATTTGGAGGGTGTTATACGGAGACCATAGTTGAGAGTTCCTTTAAGATAACGAAGTACCCGTTTGAGGAACTGAAAGTGGGGATCTCGAGGGGCATGCATAAATAGGCAGATTTGTTGAACCGCATAGGTGAGGTCCGGGCGGGTGATGGTGATATACTGTAAAGCGCCTGCCAATTGGCGATAATGTGTCCCATCAGGTAGAGGATTTCCACTAGTTGCACTCATTTTGGGGGAAGTGTCAACAGGAGTGGAAGAAGGCTTGCAATCTGCCATATGAGCCCGTGATAAAATGGACGCGGCATAATTTTCTTGTGAGAGGAAAAGACCGCCGTTCTTCTGTGTAACCTGGATCCCAAGAAAGTGATGGAGGGTGCCAAGATCTGTCATAGCGAACTCACGAGATAGAAGAGCGATGATGCTGGTGAGCAGTTGATCATTAGATGTTGTAAGAACAATGTCGTCAACATATAACAGTAAGTAAGCCATGTCTTGTCCCTTTTTGTAGACAAAAAGGGAAGTGTCACTGACGGTACTCCGGAAACCACACTTTTTAATATAGGTAGCAAATCTATCATACCATGCCCTGGGGGCTTGTTTGAGCCCGTAAAGTGACTTGCGTAACCTGCATACATAATTGGGATAAGTGGTGTCGGTAAATCCCGGAGGTTGAAACATATATACTGTTTCATGTAAGTCCCCGTGCAAAAAAGCGTTTTTAACATCGAGTTGGTGGATTGACCAACCCCGAGAGACGGCAAGAGTGAGTACCGTTCTGATTGTGGTTGGTTTGACAACAGGACTAAATGTTTCTTCACAATCAATGCCGACCTGTTGACATTTCCCGTTAACTACTAATCTTGCTTTGTATCGTTGTAAGGTGCCATTAGCGTTAAACTTGTGACGGAATAACCAAATACATCGAATAATGTTTGCATCAGGTGGCCGAGGTACCAATTCCCACGTTTGATTGTCCATTAAGGCTCGATATTCGTCAGCCATGGCGGCGTGCCAATGTGGATCAGATAGGGCTTTGATGTGAGAGGTTGGTATTGGAGATATGTGAATTTGAGTAGTGGTGTGAAGGCTGACAGGAGGTTGATTTGTAGATGCTCGGGACCGGGTTATCATGGGGTGGGTGGAAGCGGTTTGTTGTGGTGGTGGGGGAGGTGGTGGAGGTGGTATGGTGGGGGCTGCTGTGGCGGGTTGTACGGTGTTTGAGGTGGTTTGTGGGTCTTTGTGTCGGCGGTGGTAGGTATGAAGGAGAGGGGGCTGTGGGAGGGGTGTGTTTGGAGTAGAGGGATGGTGGGTGGGTGTTTGTGGAGGTGGCGGAGAAACAGGCAGGTGAAAGATGAGTGGGGACGGGTCAGACTCAAGGAAAGAGTAGTCAACAGGAACAGGAGAATGTTGTTCAGAAAAAGGAAAGGATGTCTCGTCGAAGGTTACATGACGGGATAAAATGACCTTGCCGGAAGAAATGTCAAGGCACCGATACCCGCGGAAATTAGCGGGGTACCCGAGGAAAACACAACGAGTTGAACGGTGTTCCAACTTATGTTTTCGTGTGGCGGTAGTGTTAGGATAACATGCACAGCCGAACACACGGAGGTGGTCATATGATGGTTGTCGGTGGTAGAGAGCGGTCATAGGGGTGTTGAAATTTAAGAGTTTCGTTGGGAGAATGTTGTGAATATAAGATGCAGTATGAAGTGCTTCGACCCAAAAATGTGGTGGAAGAGATGCGTGGGTGAGGAGTGTAAGTATGATCTCGTTAAGGCGACGAATCATACGCTCGGACTTTCCATTTTGTTGGGAAGTGTGAGGGCAAGAAAAACGGAAAAGGAGACCGTTAGTTTCAGCAAAAGATTTGAAGTGTTGGTTGTCAAATTCACCCCCTAAGTCGCATTGGAAAATTTTAATTTTGAGGTGGAATTGAGTGGAAATATAGTTATGGAATTGAGAAAATTTGGAAAATGTTTCAGATTTGTATTTAAGAGGAAAAACCCAAGTGTAGTTGGTGAAGTCGTCTATTAAAACCATGTAATATTTATAACCGGATTTGCTGAGGACGGGGGATGTCCATAAGTCACAGTGAACAATATCAAATGGTAAAATAGTAGAAGAAGTTGAATCGGAAAAGGGTAATCGTTTATGCTTGGAAATTTGACAAGAATTGCAAACTAACGATCTAGAACGTTTATTACATGGAATGAGCTTGTTTAAACTAAGAAAATCCAAAACTGGAAGACCGGGGTGTCCCAATCGATCATGCCAAAAATCTCGAACACTTGAGGTAAGGAAGGCTGCATTTGTGACCGGGTAAGTGAGAGGATAAAGTTTGCTGGAACTATTGTGGCGGGACAGCATCTGACCATTCGGAAAATCCTTCACAGAAAACCCATGAGGATCAAATTCTATGGAAACATTATTATCAACAGAAAATTTTCGAACTGAAATAAGATTCTTGATGATATTTGGTGTGTAAAGGATATTATTTAGGTGAAGGTTTCGTGTGGTTGTCTGAATGGTTGAGGAACCTGATCCACAAACTGGCACAGAGGCACCATTACCTACAAAGATGGAGCCAATAGGACAATTGAATGAGGGTTTGGAAATTTTACCTTGGTCACCTGTGAGGTGATCTGTGGCACCGGAGTCCATGTACCATTGATCATCAACTGGGTCCATAGTCATTGTCTGAAGTGCTTCGCCAAGTTGAGTGGGCTCGAGAGGGTCGAAGGCAGTAAGGTTGGCTTGGTTTGCTGCTGGTGCAGGGGATCTGGGTCCAGATTTGGATGCTGCAGGTGTGCCGGTAGGTGTAGACCAGAAAGGAGATGCAGGAGGCCCAGCCCACGGAGAGGTCCAGCCCGGGTTGGTGGGAAAGGGACACGGTGGCGGGGTCCAGTAGGCCCAATTGGGCAGCCGGTTGGGATGAAACATCCAGGGGGGCTGAGGTGTACCAGTACCACGTCTAGGGCCTGTTGAGGGGGAGCCGGTAGAGGGGTTATTGGAGCGCTTCTGTCCGGGCCTATTGTTAGGACGTCGTCTGTTGTTATAATTAGGAGAGGCAGGTGGCGGTTCAGATGAGACAGCAGCCATGGCAGTGGGATGAGACATGGATTCACAGGCCGATTGGCGGTGATGTTCCAGTTCAAGCATGCTGCAGGCGGTCTCCCAAGTGGGAAGGCTTTGATTGATGTACGAGGCGACGGTATCATATTCAGCGGGTAGTCCTCGAACTAGTTGAAGAACAAGCCGTTGATCATTAACCGGACAGTCCACATCATTGAGTTGACTCCCCAATTCTTTGAGCTTTTGACAGTAGGCTTCAAGAGATGGCATGGATTTTAATGTGAGATTGTTGAATTCATGCTCCAAAGCCGCAGCCCTAGAGCCCTTGTTGTTGAGAAAAATGGCTTTGATTCGAGACCAGGCCTCATAGGCAGTGGACTCGGTGACCAGAACGCGAACCAGCAGATCGTCAGATAATGTTCCATAAATCCATTGCAAAACAATGGCATCAATTTCAGCCCAGGCCTCGTATTCTGCATCTGTTTTGGCCGGGGACGGTGTCCCGTCAATGTGAGACATGACTTTGTAACCCTTTGCGTGCAGTTGAAAGAGCTTGACCCATGAAGAGTATGATACCTTCGTTCCATCAAGCACTCGGACCTTATGCTGAATGTTGGTCACAGTGTAGACGGGATGGAGGGGCTTGGCAGCAGGTGCAGTCGTGGCCATGGACAACAGGATATGAAAAAAAAAATGAGAGAAGAATAAAATAGAGGAAGATCAAACCGTGGTTTGAGAGAGACGAGAGCTAGGCTCTGATACCATGAAGGGAATCGTATTTCCTTGACTCAGCAAAATAGAGTACAATAGTTTAAATACAGGAAACCTAGCTACAAAAGAGGAACAGTTTTCCCTGTAATTAGGGATAATCGCAGATTTCTAGGTACTAACCTAAAATAGATAAGCTAATATTAAATACAATTTACAGCTAATAATATACATGCTAATATAATCATCGTTGGACCTAGATGTTATCCAATTGTTGGAATACCACCAACTATCAACAAAAACCTTTCATTAAAGGTATAAAACCTGTCCACAAGATCACAGATAACAAACAACAAACCGTATGTCAACAATGGAGATTCTATGGCTACATAAATCAAATCAAGAAGAAACATGAAATATTTAGAGTATCGGTCACCATATGAGCAACAGAAGGTGCCAACGACTCTGGCTTTTGTATCTCAGATGCCATGTACAGGATCTGATCATACGATTGAAATTAGTGGACAAGTATCAGTAGAGGATCCAACTTCTTTCTTTATTCCAACAAAAGAAGAAAAATAGGTAAGCTTTTGTTTAGTTTAGGCGTTGCATATTTCTTTTTGCCGCCGTTTGTTTGATTTGATTGTTACGAAACACTATGCAGTGGCGGAGGGGTTTTTGGGTGGGGGGCGAATTACCTGAGAAACACAACTGAAAATATTCTTTCACGTTCATTTTTAATGTTTTTCTATAGATTTATAAATAAATAGATTTATAAATAGAGAATCTAAAGCCACAGCTGTATCAACAAAACAATATATCTTCCAATTCATTGATCCAAAGAAAAATCCATCAAAAGGTCAAGTAAAAGTACCAACTTTTTGGAGATTTAAACTTTTAAATAGAATGGGGATTATGATACGACTAGACCCTACAAGTTCAATAACCTAAACTCCAAGAATTATCATGTAATTATGAAAAAAACTCCAATCAATCGAATATTTAATGTAGAGAAATATGTACATGATTATGGATAAAGGAAACAAGTATACTAAAAGCAAGGTCAAGGTATAATGTAATCTTATATATGCTATATGAAAAGCAAGTACCCTTTTTATTTTTCATCGTTTGTACAATTTTGAAGTCAAACATAACACTTTAGATTATGCATCTAAACCACAAAATACAACAATAAACACATCAACATGTTTGTGACTTGTTTGAATACAACGGATCGACCACTGACACACTCAACTAATAAGAGAGAAAGGGGGTCGCTTCTTCAAGAATGAAGTGTTCATATACAAACAAAACATTAATACACCCAACTTACAAGAGGAGCCGAAAGTTTGCAGATGTTTTTTCATTGAAGAATTTTATCAAACACTTGGTGTTCATAAAAACTAAACAGCACAGATCTGTTCAATTAATGGCGGTTTTATGTTACAGGAAATTAGGTTCATGCCTTTTCTTTTCTTTCTTGCCCTGAATGAGCTTAGAAAGTTTCATCTATGGATTATGATTCTATGCACCTTCAACCCCTGAATTTATGCGCTATTTAAAATAGTGGAATATGTACAAACCAGTGAAGTGAAGAAAAACTGGTGTAATTATTGCTAAGTTGGTCACAGCTTAATCAAATAAAAGAAGTAGGCACATCATACATGAGATTACTTGAAACTAGAAGTTTGTTAACTTGAATTGAAAGAATAAGCAAGCAACTATGACAAAAAGTCAATTCAATGCTCAGATAATTAAGGTAGAGAAACATGTAAATAAAATATGGGACAAGATTTTACAATGTCTCTGTCTCCTTCATCCTTGCGGTATGTTTGCATCCTCCATCCATCCCATTTTGTGTGTCCTTTCCTACCATTGATGCCTGGTGTAATAAAAAAACATCCAACCCAAATAAACTAGCAAAAAGACGGATATACCCTTGGTACATAAGATATGGGACAAGAGTTTACAATAGTTTCAATTGATCATACCTTTTATAGAAACTGCACATTGTAGGAATCGGCTGCAACTGTCTTGATACCACAACAGGTACACTTGTCGTACCATTTTGTGTTCCTTCCCAAATTGACAGCAAGTGCACCTTAGATAACCAAATAAGAGCAATAAGAGCCAAATATGGAGTAATGCAAGCCACTCCATCATTAAATGGAAAAAGTGATGTTTGTATAATGATATTTCTGGAGGAAAGTTGTATGAACAAGGACTACTTCCTGTTTGGAATGAATCAAACGTCTGAATAAGAGTAAATGGAAATTTTACCCTTCTTCACAAAGCAAAAACCTTGCTGAAAAAGAAATACCAAACTGCATAGATTTTGTACAAGGTTGTAATCTTACCTATGCCATAGACCAGACTTCAAAATGCACCAAACTCCAGGTGTGAATTTGATGTTTCTCTAGAACTGCCATCCCTGTAGGAGATTACAAGTGGAAATTTAAAGATTAAACTTTTTGTTTGAGAATACATTAATCTTTCCATAATAATCAAAGGAGATATTACATACCTCTTGTTGTTTGGACTTTATAAATGAGTTTGGGTCTTCTGTTGCATCACACAATCCAAAAGTTGCATCTATTAACTTCAGTTTCGGAGTAGTTGATTGTCCATTTGTGAAAACTGTTATTTTTGGACAATCTTTGATTTCCAAAGTATCTAATGATGGCCATACAAAATCCGCCTTCCCTAAGCAAAATCCAGTGAGATTTGGAAGCCAACGAAGTGTTATGGTTTTTAGAGAAGGGAACACAACTTCGATGCCTCTAGTTTCAGAATCTTCAACATGCTTCACAATCACATTCATGTTCACGCAATAACTTATTTGTAGCTCTTGGAGCTGCGATAGACTACGAACCATGCAACAAGTGAAAACGTGTCCAAGAAGTCCACAATATTTGATTGAGACCTTTGTAAGGTTTGGAAAGTTCAACACTATCGACCGGCTGCTCTTCCACATATGCTGCATTGTATGTAATTGAAACAGAGTTACCTCCTTTAGGTTTGGAAGTTCCACAACAGATTGTGTTTCATTTGCATCATCGTTTGTCCCTTCTACTACTTCAAATACCTCCTCTATACTGGATTTAGGATACGGGGGTATGTTAATATGAAGCTTTTCAAGATTCTTCAGATTAAGCAGCTCTTTGCATGGAAAAATTGCACGGCTTTGCAACAGTTTGTCACGATGTTGTGCATCTACTTCAACTAAATTGGAAAAAGACCAAGGGAACTGAAGTAGATTTATCATATCTGGAGTAGAGCACATAGGAAGTTGAGTCTGCTAACAAAAAATAAACATAGAACATCACAAACACGACGATTATTAAATAAAAATACATTTAGTGTACAAACATATTAAAGGATTGTAGTTTGTAAGTTTTATTACTTTTTAGATTTCTTTTTCCTTTCAAATTTTCATTAAGGATTTAATCTTTAAAACGTAAAAAAAAATCTGAATATTAAGAGGTACCATCTTAATTCATGACAGATAACTAATTACCAGTTTAATAAAATAGAGTGAAATATCTAGACATTTATATTTTCTAATATTTATCAATATAAGTTTTTTCAATATCTTTTATAATATAGGTCTTCTTTCTCATATGGTTTAAGATAAATATTTATTTTCAACCATATTAATTTGAATTTTAATGTAAAATTAATTAAACTTCGCCTAGTATTGTATATTTTCAGAAATCTTTGGACATGGAAAAACCCACCCACAGTGGGTGCATCAATCAGGCCTTTGTCTTTAGTACATCTGACTTGATTAAACATTAAGTGTTAAAATTATGAATTAGAGTGAATATAACATCTTTTTTAACATAAGAGACAACTTAATATCATAGGATTGACAAATTTAATATATAGTAAAAAAACAAAATTGCATATTTTCATAACTTTTTATGGTAAACAAAAAAAGGGAAGTGGTTATGTATTACCATTTGGTTATGTTGTGTTTCCTTCTCAAATACACATGAAATTCCTAAATTTGTGAGAAATAATATGTTTAACATCATAAATCTACAGGATGGCCTAGTTAAAGGATGAAGTAAAGCAACAACATACCTCTTGTGATGCATTGGTCAAATGAAAGTTGAGGCCACATTCGAGACTATGCTTGCCTAAGCCTGTGTGTATGTGGTTGAGCTTTGGAGCCATCGAGTGCCCAGATGTGAAAATCATCATTTGTGGGCAGCCATAAATCTTAACCTTTTCCAAAACTGGCCATCTGAACTCATTCATCCCCAAGAAGAAACCCTTGAGATCTGGTAAATCGGCTAGTGTAAGGGACTTGAGACAAGGAAAGACTATAGTTTTAGATGTTTCTGTGTGTTCTCCATCTTCTTTCACAATTATTTGCATTGCCTTGCATTCTTTTACATTCAATTCTTTGAGTTTCTTGAGGCTTTCAAGTGTGGAACTTGTAAATATATATTCCAAAACTTCACAGTTTCTGATATGCAATATTGTTAGGTTGGGCAATTCAACCAAATTCATATTTGCTGACCTTGGGATGGTCATTGTAGTACAAGTATCATCACTTCCATCACCAACATTATTAGTACCATCAACACCATCATTGTTTACCCCTTCAATTTCAAATAGTTCCACCAGTGACTTACATTGTGATATTGTCAACTGTTCAAGCTTATGCAGTTGTCCCACTACACTGGATGGAAATACTCTTGATAGGGCATGACAACGCCATATCTCAATCTTTTTTGAGTATTGACATAGGAACCAAGAAACAACACCGACTTGAGAACACTACAAAAAAATTAATGGAGCTGATTGAATTAATAAAGCTTAGACTGTTTAGTTGTTTGTCACACATACATATTCCTTCTGTGTAAAGAAATTTAACACAACATTTGCTACTTATAAATGTGGTTGCAAAACAAGATACTTAAGTATCAATGTCGCCAAGGGAAATTAGAATTTAAAATTCATATTGCTTTCATGATTTATGAAGTGAAAATAAATGGCATTTGACTCTACAACCTATAACCCCCTCAAAGTGGAAGGATAAAAAACATTACTTTTAAATTCATTACTAGAAACATAATTTGAAATCAATATATGGAAAATCTTTAGTTTTAAATGTATTATTACAAACATAATTTGCAATCAATATACTTATATTTTCGTACTTGCATCGATCACATCATCTTCTTTGTGTTTTAAGCAACTAAACTAACATATATATTTAACTTAGAACTGACAAAATGAAGAACAACTTAATGTTGAAATGTTAACATTCCAGTCTTTATTAATGATAAGTTTATTTGGAGTCTTCCTTCATGTGTGTGTGTGTTACATCTAAACCTAAAAACTTTGGTCTACCTTATTTTGGTTACATCTAAACCTAAAATAAAATTCTTGAAAACAACCAAATAATAAGTTATATTAAACTAAGAGGAAAATAATCGCTCTTATTGCTATCTGTGACTATTGGAAAAACAGAGGTATATGCATTATGCAACATCGTAAATTCGTAATATCTATCTTAATATTGGTATTTTGAATCCTTTTTAGGAACATTTTCCATTTAAATGAAAATTTTGACAATTGTTTCTAAATGAAAATTTTGACATTTTCCTCTATGATAGTTTAGTGGGCTCCTTACAAGTGTATTTATTTTATCTTGAATTTAAATACTTTGAATAGGAGATTTTTCTGGAACAAAAGAAGTTGTTAACCGGAATCTTTTATGCTTATGGTATTTATATATCTTCGGTTGGCACAATAGAGAATATAGAGTTAGGTAAGTTTTTCAATATTCATTGGTTGAATGAAAACATAAAAGATAAGTCAATAAAATCATTTTTGTTTCATTTTTAATATTAGTTGTGACAAAAATTTATCAATAATGCTGATGCCTGATATGACTAATATACATCTATGCAATCAACTTTTCTCTCACTTATCTGGTCCAAAATTGACTATCTATATAAATATTTTAACTAAACTACATAAAAATGCATTTTATATGATTTACAAGCCTGGGTTCATAAATCTCTTAAAAAAACAAATAGAACATAAAAATTGAATATGTATAGGGTTCACTTAAAAGGAAGCATACCTTGAAGTGATCATGGATGGAAGTAGTTGTGATTGTAGAGCTCCTGCTCCTGCCCCTCGCATTACCTCCATCGATACTCTTTAGGCATGGCAGAGTGTCAAGACAGAGATAGTCAATAAGAGGGAAGGATATGGTGTTGGTGTGATGTGTAGATAAAGATGTTGCCATTTCATCATTTTCATCAAATCTATTTGAAACAACTTCTTCAATACCATCACAATTACGTATCAAGACCTCCTTTAAGTTGGGAAGAAGTTTGCCCATGAGAGGTGAAAATAAGTACTTTATGCTATTACATCTATAGAGAACTATGGATGTGAGGTTGTAGAATGAGGACTGTGATTGGTTTTGAGGAATTAAAAGTTTGTTCCAATTGCACTTCCACACATGACTCATCCTCTCCATATTAATTAACCGTAGATCCTTGAGGTAGGGAAGTAGTAGTGGTTGATGATTATGCGGAGTTGTTGTGAAATCTCTGCTGCTACTACTTCTACTTGAACTCTCTATCTCAAACACCACTTCAACATCCTTACAATCCCTTAAATCAAGGCGATTAAGAACAGGTTTGGGATGAATTGAGAATCCAGCATCAGCAATATCACCATACACCTCTGTAATCTGCAAATATCTCAACAACAAATATAATTCAGAATTTCAATCGACTAAAATAAAATATAATTAGTTATTCTAAACATGCATACTTATAATATTTATTTATGTTTATTTATATAACTGGAGTTGACATCCGTTATAAGGATTAAAAATAATTTCCAATGATGCCTTATTTCATACCTACAATAAATATGCTAAATACCGACACTGAGATAAATACAAAAATATAATATTTTTTTGGACCAAATTAATAAACTGGTCCATCTGGTTTTTTTGTTTATGTCCAAAAAAAATTGTTTTTTAGGAATTTTGGTATAACATCAATCTGCAAATATCTCAACAAAAAATATAATCAGAAATCTCCAACAACTAAAGTTTAATTTCATTAGTTATTTATAACTTGCACACCCACTCACATTTATTTATGTAGCTAGGGTTGACAAGGATCTGTTATTTATAAACTTGCACACCCTAAAAATCACATTTTCTGACTATATTACATAATTGGTCCTTGTGTTTATCTGTTATTTTGGTGTAGGTCCAAAAAATATCATTTTGCAATTTTGGTCCATAATTCATGGTTTCATAACGGTTCTGATCCCTATCACTCACACCGTTAATTCAAGTCTGTTAAAGACTTATAAAATGACTATTTTGCTCTTTTTAAGTTTCGTATTACTATCATTATAAACTATCCATAGGGCCCCACCACCCGCATACTGCCCACCCGTGCCCCTCTTTCCCCTTTCATCATCTTCCTCACCTCATTATTGTATTAATTCAACTACCATTTTCAACACATTATTCAATGAGATGAAATCCAAAATCATTTAAAGTGCAAGTAACATAAAACCAACATCCTATAAATTAGAAAAAATGCAATGCATACAACATGGTGTCACAACCCATAACCAGGCAACCTATTTCCAAGTTGCAGGACAAGTGGGGGGATGAAACTAACCCATAACCAGGCAACTTAGGCAACTGGTTTCCAAAAGAAACTATACTTTTTGGGTACAGGGTGAGTGAAATGTGAAATTTAAGTGAGCAAGTTGCAGGACAAGTGGGGGATGATGCAAAAAAATTACCGAACATGTTTCGCTCATGATCAGTGAATTAAACAAAGGGCACATACAGCAAACAAATTGTTGTTCATGGCTTTATCACTCACATTCGTCTTTGACACAAAATCCCCTAGAAACCCTCCTCTCCCCAGTCTTGGGTAATTAGGTTAGAGTTTTAGAAGTGGAAGAAAATACACCTAAGATTGTTACCTTGCATAACCTGATGAAGGAGACACAGAGACGGTCATTCCGAGGGAGGGTCAAGACTAGTAAGGTGGACGGGTGGCACAGGGGTAAGATGAAGGGGAAAGGGAAAACGTTCATCTTTCCTTTTGTGGTTTGTTGTTTGACACTACTCTCCTTTGGGTGACTCTGAATACAATATCCCCTGGAAGCCCAATGTGGCCAATATCACACACGGATGAAGAAAACCCTAGAACAGGTCGACCAAGGAAGAAGACAAAGCAGGTAGCAGAATCCATCCTCTCCCCACATCTGTGAGTAATTAGGTTAAAATTTTGGAAGAGGAATAAAATACACCTAAATGTTCATTGGAAGAAGAAATGGAATATGAATTGGTATCTTATATGACCCGATGTTCATAAGGTGAAATGGAGACACAGATGTTCATCAGGAGGGAGAACCGGCAAAAGTAAGGTGGAGGGGTAAAGGGGGATAAGGAGTTTGGTCCCATTGACTCTGTAGAGGGATTAGGTTATTTTTATTTTTTAATTTAATACTAATAATACCAATAAATAATAATAATATTTAAATAAAAATTTGGGCAAATAGGTATTTTCTTAAAAGTTAAACAATTAAGATGTTCAAGTTTAACGATTCAAAGACTAAAAGTCTTATAAAAACATGAAATAAATATTTAAACCTCAAAAACAATGTTTTTTTGGACCTGGGCCAAAAAAAAAGAGAACAAATAAACATTGGACCTTATTTATAATGTATTCTATTTTTTTACCATAAATCAATAATTAAATTAGAGTGATCACTTATTTAATCACTACAATAAATATGTAAAATCTCCGCAATTAACGGAAAAACCTGTCAATATTATTTTCCAATATATTTTAATCATGTTGTGTAATACTTGAAGTTACAATTGTCAGACAATAATAAACAACACATGTTCATAAGTATAGAAAGTTTTAAAAAAAATTTTAAAACATTCGTATAAATATATAAAAATTATAACGTGAAGGTTGAAAGAGGCCCATACTTACCAATGTGGGGAATCTAGCCTACTTCTCCACACTTAAAATTGTAGTGATATACGTCATTTATCCATGATTTTAAATGTGGAGTTTTAACTTGTTTATCCATGTTTTGAAGTGTAAATGTCAAGAAAAAATTTGTCACATCACATTTCTTCACGAAAGTTTAATAATCTCATACACTTTCAAGTGTAAATACATCCAAAAAATTGTGTAAAATTGATTGATTTGTTGTAGTGTGATATGTATATATGTATATATATGTACACACACTCACACATGCATACATGGACATATGCATAAATACATGTGAGTGTGTACATAGAGACACATACACATAAATGTTGTAAAATCAAAATAGATATTGAAAGTTCAATGACAGGGCATACCTCTTGGCTTTTCCGAATCAATTCAATGTTTCTCCCGCTTTCTTCCCACGGTCTCCTACCATCTATACTCACATTCATAAGTGCTTTCACATCAGAATTAGTGACCGTAGGTGTGAATACATTTACAAACCTCTCACAGTTATTTATATTTATCTTTACAAGGGCTTCACAGCTGCGGATGAGGATATCAGAGCTACTTTCACCTTTCATCCGCCACAACTGTCTTAGCTTCCCCAATACCTCTACATGAATGCTTCTCAGGTTACTACTGTATTCTTCAATTTCACCAACACAACTCATGTCGATTTCAAATAATACTTCAATGCTTCCACATTTAGAAACATAAAGATCTTCGAGACGACCTAGTAAAAACATGGGATTGGTTGGAAACAGATTCACAATATTATCACATTCTTTCACTTTAATCTCTCTCAACGTGCAGGCATCGACTTCATCACTACTACAAACTTGATAAGGCCATATCTCTTCCAGCTTATCCATCTTCATAATTCGCAATATCCCCAACTTAGGAATCAGCACCTGCACAACAATAAGACTTGTTAATCATCAAGAGCATCGTCCGATCAATTTATTGTGCAATCATATCAAATATATTTTACTTAAGGAATGCCTAAATTATATATGAACTTTCATTAATTGGTCAATCTATGTATTTGTTAACATAAATGTCAATATAGAGGTACCTCTTTATTGAAGAAGGGTTGAATTGCAGATATATTACTCGACATAGAAGATGTTGCACATGTATTCTGAGGATAAATGCTAGTGAAATTAGGGAGGCCATCAAGACTCAACTCCACCAGCTCTGGTAGCTCAATTGCATTAACAGTGTTGCAAAGACCTACCAACTTAGGTAGATTCTCCAAAGATAGAAACTTTAGCTCCTGAAACTTGATTACCCCTGCTCCACTGTTCTCACCATGTACAAGTACTTCTAGAACAGGGCACTGTGAAACTTTGAGGCGCTCAAGCTTCATCAACCCACTAGCCATAGGAGATGTGAAGAGGTGTCTCAAGTTTGCACACTTGATAACATCAAGGACTTTTAGATTACCAAATGAGTGTTGGGGAATAAGAACAGATTCCACAAGAACTTCTTCAAGATTGTTCATACCATCCAATTCTAAATAAAGCACCTCTGTTTTCTTAAACAACTCGTTTATTCTAGATTCCATTAACTCATCTTTGTTAGTGGCCAACATCACCGTGTTTTCAAATGAGTGCATCTTTAAGTCTCTATTTTCTTCTAAACTACGTCCCATGGAGATCCTGAACCTTTCAAGTTTCGTAAACAACATATGCTCGGGCTTAACCTTGTTCCAATCGAACTCAACTTCCAAAGCAGAAAGATGCTCTGAAAGTTCTGCTAATTCTACAAGATTTTCACTCGTGAAGCGAACAGCCTTCCGATTAACAGCTCTCATATACAGCTCTTCCAGATTGACTAAATTTCTCAAGACACCGCCATCAATACGAAGATCAATACAACCCGTCAAATCCAATAGCTTAAGCTTCTTCAGTTTTCCGATCGTCAAAGGTAACTTTGTGATGCCACTGTATGCAAAACTGAGAACTTCCAGATTCAAGAGTTCACCAATAACAGAGCAATCAAACATCAATAAGCATTGATGGAGAAGAAGTGTTCGTAGCTTTGTGGAGCACTGAAGTGATCTCGGAAGCAACGGATACTGCAATCTTTCATAGGCTACAACTTCAAGATTTTCCATTTTCTCATAAAACTCTTCAGGAAACCTAAGAGACTTATCTCCATGCATAAGTCTCAAAAGTGATAAGTTCGGGTATCGAAAATCTATGGGAAACTCGGACATACCCATGCAAGTAATAGAAATTCTTTTGCAAGACTCGCTCATTCCAGCGCTTGAAATATCACCATGGTTAATTACCCATGGATAGTCACCTTTGGAAACTCTACTTAACACAAAAGCGAGAACAAGATCATGCATTTTGACACACCCAATGTAATCACTATCAATCAACAAATTTGCGCTTTTAAGATTCTGCACACATGTTTTTGTCCTATCTCTTGCATCTCCTAAAGTAGAAACTCCGGTTAACAACTTTAGACCCCATGCATATCTTGTGAGTTCCTCGGTTGGGATATCAAAATCATCGGGAAACAAGCCACATAAAAGAAATATCGCTTTTTCCTCCTCTTCTTTTATACAATTGTAGCTTATCTCAATAATTTCTTGCACGTAATCGAGATTGTTCTTCTTCAAACGGTGAAGAGTATTTCTCCATACAAACGCTTCTTGATATTTAAGGGTTGTGGCAATGAGTTTGATGGCAAGAGGCAAAAAGCCACATCTTCTCACAATTTCACTTCCTATTTGTTTGAGATCCCAATCATGTTGCTTGGAAACTCCTATGATTTTCCAAAAAAAGTTGTGTGCTTCAGGCTCCACCATCACATCCACTCTAACCGGTGTTACCTCCGAATCAGCTTCTACTGCAATTCTATTGCAAATATTTTCATTTCTTGATGTAAGCAACAACTTGAAACCGTTAGGCAAAGGACTTAGTCCAATATCTTTGAGTTCAACAGTCTCCCATACATCGTCTAGTATCAATAAGACCTTTCTTCTATTTTCTGGCAGGGTCTCAAACGTTATACGAAGACGATCTGCTCTCGCGGTTATACTCGATTCAGTGAGGGATTGGCCCATGTACTCTGCCACAGCTTGCTGAATAGAAAACATGTTAATTTGTTGCCCAATAACCACCTTTGCAACATAATCAAACATTTTCTTATCTTCCACAACCTTTTTCAGTTGTTCCATCATAGTGGTTTTCCCCACACCACCCATTCCACATAGGGCTATCACTTTGCTTGTGTGATCTTGTTGGAGGGACTCAAAGGCTTTCTTAAAAGACTTCTCTCTCGATTTGAAGTGATTTTGGGCATCACCATTTATGGGTGTAGAACTCAACGTGATTTTTGAGTTCACTTTCCCAAGAGGTTTTTCGGTATCACTCCAAATCATTTCGAGATTTTCTTTTATAAGACTTTCAATACCCTCTTTGATCTTAAATGCATTTTTTCCCGCTCGGTACCTCATTTTCATACTAAAACAGCTGGTACTTGAAATGCTTTGAGCATGTTCCTTGATCTTTGCAACATCTTCCAACCACCCTGTTACACGAGCAGGTACCTTCAGATTGCTTATATTGTTTGTTTCCATGTGATCTTTGACATCACGGCTTGTACCATCCAGTTGCTTCATTTTAGTATACATGTTCCTAACATGTTTCGTGGAGGAAAACAGATAACCCAGCTGCTTTCTAACAGGAACCAATAATGATTCCACAATAGGACCAATGATTGCAGATACAAATTCCATTTTCCAATATTCTAGCTTTTATTGACACCTGCAAACCATATGTAACACATCAGAAAAGGGATGAAATTGTTAAAAGTTGTCAATGGGTAAACTTTCTTGTCTGATCATATTTTCATAAATAATTTGCAGAAGTTTCTTTTTTTAAATATCATCTACAAGCCATAAGTAAATAGTATTCAATGTCTTTCCTCTAAAATGTAGATACCATGTATGAGAAGAGTAAGAGCACGCATAAAACATTTGTGTAACGACGGGTTTCCAAAAAAAAAAAAAAAAAAAAAAAAAAAAAAGATGAATAGTAACTCCGGCGTGAATAGTAACTCCGGCGTGAATAGTAACTCCGGCGTGAATAGTGCTCCGGCGTGAATAGTAACTCCGGTGTGAATAGTAACCGAGAGATGAAGTAAGCGCTTACCTCGTGATGACATCGACGATGATGTCGTGATGACGTCATGATGACGTCGTGAATAGTGTCGCTGATGTCGTGATGACGTCGTGAATAGTGTTTTTGAGCCCTATAAATAGAGGCCCAACCTCTTCATTTCAAACCACAACAAACACCAACCTTACGATATCGGGGAGTGTTCTGGTGAGAAAAATAGATCGGGAGAGGTAAGGAACGAGCGATAGCTTGTAGCGAAGTGCTCGAGAGTTGTCGGAAGAGTTGAACGGGGAACGAGCCAGCGACAATACTAGGTGAGTAATCGCTACTTTATTTCTTTAATAGTTTATAAAGTGTTAAACTATTATATGTGGAAGTTATGTACTATTTGTAATTCCAAAAATAATGCCCAATGATTTACTTACGAGAACGATGCCTAGGCCGGTTACATGGGATCTGGTTGTTGGATTTTCCGAAAGGCTAAAATGCTGAAAGGATCCTGCCACCCCATCTAATCTTCTACCTGGCCGTTCTTTATTTGATAAATCACGAGGTATCATATTGGAATTATAGATAATATAAAGCAGAGTGATGGTGTGATCCGTAGTAAGGCCGGTTGAAATAGTAGTTCACCTATAAACAAATATATAGGTACGAACCAAGCAGTTATAGTGGGTGTAAGAAGGCAGGAATAACCAGATACCGTATAACAAGAATCAATGTGAGTAATCTATCCCTAAGTGTTACTTTTACTGTGGGGCCACATTATCGGTTATTGTGATTGGGACCATCTTTCCATGGGGTCACATACTCGGTAATTGTGGTTGAGACCACATATATGCTGTGACGATCGAATTAGTAGTAATTGTGGTGGGACCACATACAAATGTTGTGATGGCCTACTTGGCTGGCAGTTTTATCACACATTCAACAGGTGTACATTGAGTCCTCGAGACTCGGTATCACAGGGGGCTGTGATATGATGTGGAAGCTGAAAATTTAATGCTGTTATAACACTTATCGATTATTCACTGAGCTTGTAAAGCTCACCATTGTTGATACTAACTGTGCAGGTGATGTAGACCTTACTAAAGGGAAGGATGTAATTCGGGGTTAGAACTGATGACTGTAGCAGCCCGGCTTTGGGAAGATACCACTTGTACCTTTTTCTTGTAATATATACCCTGTATAATATTTTGTTGAATAAAATATGTTTTAAAGTGTGGAAAATAAATGGGTATATTTATATTGAAAGTCGGGTGTTACAAGTTGGTATCAGAGCCGAGGTTTAAGTGAATTAGGTTTCTATAGGGTAGATACCTAGACTTGAACCTTAGGAAATAGTGGAATTCGGGATTGGAAAAGGATAATTTATGTTATCTGATTAGGAGACTAATCTTTCTGTTGAACTTTGAAGATGGCAAACACCAGGAGTGGTCAGAGCCGAGGAGGTGCTAGGCAGGGAGCTTCCAGGGGAGGCAGATCTCGATCACAGGGCTCAGTGCACCGGGAGGCGGGAGAGGCAGCAAGGAACCAGCCGGATTTACGAGCTATCATTACTGATGTTGTACATGAGCTATTACCCACTATAGTAGAGACACGTAGGGAGGATACTGCTAAGCAGGTGCATGATGGAGCCCCTAGAGACGAGGGACATGCCGAAAGTGGAGTACACGTGGCAGATAAAGGAAAAGGTGTTGAGGGAACGTCAGAAGGGAAAACCAAGTGTACATATAAGAATTTCCTTAGTTGCAAGGCTAAGGAATTTACGGGAACTGATAATCCCGTACAGGCGATGGAATGGTTGATACACACGGATAAAGTTTTCTGAATCAGCAAGTGTGAAGAGGCGGATAAGGTGGAGTTCGCCACCAACCTTCTCACTGGGAATGCCCAATATTGGTGGCAAGTTTTTAGTAGAGGTTTGGGTTCCAGTTTGGCTGAAATGTTGACATGGGAGCAATTTAAAGCAAAATTTACTGAAGAATACTGTTCCGAAGTAGCAGTGAGGAAGCTGACAGAAGAGTTCTTACATTTGGAACAAGGGACTCGTTCTGTGCAAGAATATACTATGGATTTCTTGGAGAAAGCTAGATTCTGTGAACATGAGGTTGATACTGAGAAAAGAAAAATTGATAAATACGTGTGGGGATTGAAAACTCGAATCCGAGAGGTTGTACAGCCACTCAAGCTGACTACCTTTCGGCAAGTGGTTGATCGAGCGGTGGAGCGTGAGGCGGAGCTGCAGCGTCAACAGAATGAAAGAAAGGCAGCAGAGGCGAAAAGGAAGGCTGAGGAACGCCCGTGGACTTCTCAGAAGAAGTCCCAACAATCAGAATCTGGGTCGCGAGGTCAGACTCGGAAAGATGAAGGCAAATGGTGCGACAAATGCCGGAAAAAGCATATGGGAGATTGTCCTACTAGTCCCTCACCATTGTATTGTTTTAAGTGTGGGAAGACAGGACACTATGCTCGAGATTGCATCCAGACAAACCGAGTATGTTTCCAGTGTGGAGCTAAAGATCACCTTAGAGCAGATTGTCCACAACTGAAGACAGGAGGATCCCGAGATAGGCAGCGGGAGGAGCACAGTAGAGAGACGCGAGACCGAGGCAAACCAGTAGTCTCCCGAGCATTCCAGATGACAGTTGAGGAGGCCCGGGAGAAGACCGATGTTATTACAGGTATTTTTAAATTGAATTCGATCCCTGCATATGTATTCTTTGATCCTGGAGCCACCGACTCCTTTATATCCACATCATTCATGCCCCAAATCTCTATACACTTAACCCCGTTGAATGAAGAACTGGAGGTAGAAGTAGCAGGTGGTAGATATGTATATGTCTCTGAACAGATGCCAGGGTGTCAGCTTGAGATTAACGGGACCATTTTCCCTATTGATCTGAAGTCGATCACCACCAGAGAATTTGAAGTAATTGTAGGAATGGACTGGTTAGCATCCAATGATGCTCAAGTCGATTGTAAAAGAAAAAGAATTGCAATTCTGGCACCAGACGGGTCGCAAATAATAATTCAAGGTGAACGGCCACGTACAAGGATGCCTGTCATATCTTTTGCCAAAGTACGACGTCATAACAACAAAGAAGGAATATTTTACATGGCATGTGTGGTCTCGACAGAGCCTACCAAACGATCCGTTGAAGATGTCGCCGTTGTAAAGGAGTTTGCTGATGTTTTTCCCGATGAGCTTCCGGGATTACCTCCGGATCCGCAGCTAGAGTTTACTATCGATTTGGTTCCAGGAGCAGCCCCTATTGCTCGTGCTCCTTATCGATTGGCACCATCAGAAATGGCAGAGTTGAGGAAGCAGTTGCAGGAATTACTCGATCGGGGATTCATTCGACCGAGTACTTCACCTTGGGGAGCACCTATCCTGTTTGTAAAGAAGAAGGACGGGTCTATGCGAATGTGTATAGACTATAGAGAACTGAACAAGATCACCATAAAGAACAAATATCCATTGCCCAGGATTGATGATTTATTCGATCAACTTCAGGGAGCATCCTATTTCTCTAAGATTGATCTAAGATCGGGATATCATCAGCTGAAGATTCGGGAGTCGGATATCCCAAAGACTGCCTTCCGTACCCGTTACGGACATTATGAGTTCCTGGTGATGCCGTTTGGGTTAACCAATGCCCCTGCAGCTTTCATGGACTTGATGAACAGAGTGTGTCGTCCATTTCTTGATACCTCTGTTATCGTGTTCATTGATGATATACTGATCTATTCCCGGAGTCAGGAAGAGCACGAGACACATCTACGTCAAGTTTTGGAGTTACTCCGTCAAGAGAAGCTGTATGCCAAGTTCTCAAAGTGTGAATTTTGGCTTCGTGAAGTTCAGTTTCTGGGACATGTTATTAGCAGCAAAGGTGTTGAAGTTGATCCTGCAAAGATCGAGGCGGTAATGAAGTGGGAGCCGCCGCGGAATCCATCAGAAATACGCAGTTTTCTTGGGCTAGCTGGATATTACAGGAGATTTGTAGAGAACTTCTCCTCTATTGCAGCACCTTTGACTAAATTAACTAAGAAGGGCGAGAAGTTTGAATGGACTGAGGAGCAGCAAGCTGCATTTCAGAAGCTGAAGCAAGCTCTGTGTGAAGCCCCAGTACTTGCATTACCACAAGGTGGGGAAGACTTTGTGATCTACAGTGACGCTTCTAGGGTGGGCCTGGGATGTGTTTTAATGCAGAGGGGCCGAGTGATTGCATACGCATCCAGACAATTGAAAGAAGCTGAGAAAAGATACCCGGTACATGATCTTGAACTAGCTGCCGTAGTATTAGCATTAAAGTTGTGGAGGCACTACCTATACGGGGTAAAGTTCAAGATCTATACGGACCATAAGAGTCTCAAATATTTGTTCGATCAGAAGGAGTTAAACATGAGGCAGCAGAGATGGATGGACTTACTCAAAGACTATGACTGCGAGATTTTGTACCATCCAGGGAAGGCGAATGTAGTTGCAGACGCTCTCAGTCGAAAGGAGAGACCCATTAGGGTTGTGTCTGCTTGTATGAGCATAATTAGTCGGCTACCTGAGCTGATTCGAACAGCCCAAGAGGAAGCAGGGAAGGCGGAGCATGTGAAAAGTGAACGCATGGTTAGCTATATTAACCAACTCGAGGAAAATTCTCAGCGATTGAAGACCTTTAAAGGTCGAGTATGGGTGCCAAAGCAGGGTGAGGCACGAAAGTTACTCCTCGAGGATGCGCATTGTTCTCGTTATGCTATACACCCGGGTAGCACCAAGATGTACCGGACGCTGAAACCGATGTATTGGTGGCCGGGAATGAAGCGGGATATAGGAAGATATGTGGAACGGTGCCAAACATGCTTGCAAGTGAAGTCCCATCATCAAAAGCCGTATGGAGAAATTCAGCCTCTACCAGTTCCAATGAAGAAGTGGGACGAGGTCACTATGGACTTTGTAACAAAACTTCCTCGGACGCCACGAGGACACGATGCAATATGGGTGATCGTGGATCGACTGACCAAATCCGCTCAGTTCATACCCATACGTGAAGATTATAAAGTTAGCAAATTAGCCAGAATCTATCTTGATGAAGTAGTCTGTAGACACGGGGTACCATCCTCCATTATATCCAACCGAGATATTCGATTTATGTCTGGGTTTTGGCAGAGCTTCCAAAAGCGGTTTGGATCGAAAGTTTTAATGAGTACTGCTTACCATCCTCAGACTGATGGACAGAGTGAAAGGACTATTCAGACATTGGAGGATATGCTTCGTGCCTGTGTTATAGATTTTGGTGGAAGCTGGGAGGATCACTTGCCTTTGGTGGAATTCGCATATAATAATAGCTATCATTCCAGCATTCAGATGGCGCCATACGAGGCATTGTATGGAGCACCATGTCGTACTCCGACATGTTGGACAGAGTTAGGGGAAAAGCCGTTAGCTGGACCCGAGATTGTAGCTCAAACCGAGGAGAAAATTCGAGAAATTCGAGAACATTTGAAGGTTGCTCAAAACCGCCAAAAGCAGTATGCTGATCGTCGATTGAAACCTATAGAGTTTCAGGTTGGCGATATGGTGATGCTTAAGGTTTCCCCGTGGAAGGGTCTGATTCGTTTTGGAAAGAAAGGTAAGCTGAGTCCTCGCTTTATTGGCCCGTTCCGGGTATTACAAAGGGTGGGAGCTGTAGCCTACCGGTTAGAGCTACCTGAGGAGCTAAGAGGCATTCACAACGTCTTCCATGTGTCGCATTTGAGAAAGACTCTGTTTGACGAGTCCCAACGAGTGCCTTTACCTAAAATTGAAATAGATGAAAAGCTGAGGTATCCAGAGCAGCCAGAAAAGATTTTAGACCGCAAGGTGAGACAGCTACGAAACAAGAAGATTAATATGGTAAAAGTACAGTGGCGATATCACAAGGGCTCGGATGTAACTTGGGAAGCCGAAGAGGAAATGAAGGCGAAGTACCCCCAATTGTTTGCTTGATTCCGGGGACGGAATCTTATAAAGGGGGGGAGAACTTGTAACGACGGTTTTCCAAAAAAAAAAAAAAAAAAAAAAAAAAAGATGAATAGTGCTCCGGCGTGAATAGTAACTCCGGTGTGAATAGTAACTGAGAGATGAAGTAAGCGCTTACCTCGTGATGACATCGACGATGATGTCGTGATGACGTCGTGAATAGTGTCGCTGATGTCGTGATGACGTCGTGAATAGTGTTTTTGAGCCCTATAAATAGAGGCACAACCTCTTCATTTCAAACCACAACAAACACCAACCTTACGATATCGGGGAGTGTTCTGGTGAGAAAAATAGATCGGGAGAGGTAAGGAACGAGCGGTAGCGAAGTGCTCGAGAGTTGTCGGAAGAGTTGAACGGGGAACGAGCCAGCGACAATACTAAGTGAGTAATCGCTACTTTATTTCTTTAATAGTTTATAAAGTGTTAAACTATTATATGTGGAAGTTATGTACTATTTGTAATTCCAAAAATAATGCCCAATGATTTACTTACGAGAACGATGCCTAGGCCGGTTACATGGGATCTGGTTGTTGGATTTTCCGAAAGGCTAAAATGCTGAAAGGATCCTGCCACCCCATCTAATCTTCTACCTGGCCGTTCTTTATTTGATAAATCACGAGGTATCATATTGGAATTATAGATAATATAAAGCAGAGTGATGGTGTGATCCGTAGTAAGGCCGGTTGAAATAGTAGTTCACCTATAAACAAATATATAGGTACGAACCAAGCAGTTATAGTGGGTGTAAGAAGGCAGGAATAACCAGATACCGTATAACAAGAATCAATGTGAGTAATCTATCCCTAAGTGTTACTTTTACTGTGGGGCCACATTATCGGTTATTGTGATTGGGACCATCTTTCCATGGGGTCACATACTCGGTAATTGTGGTTGAGACCACATATATGCTGTGACGATCGAATTAGTAGTAATTGTGGTGGGACCACATACAAATGTTGTGATGGCCTACTTGGCTGGCAGTTTTATCACACATTCAACAGGTGTACATTGAGTCCTCGAGACTCGGTATCACAGGGGGCTGTGATATGATGTGGAAGCTGAAAATTTAATGCTGTTATAACACTTATCGATTATTCACTGAGCTTGTAAAGCTCACCCTTGTTGATACTAACTGTGCAGGTGATGTAGACCTTACTAAAGGGAAGGATGTAATTCGGGGTTAGAACTGATGACTGTAGCAGCCCGGCTTTGGGAAGATACCACTTGTACCTTTTTCTTGTAATATATACCCTGTATAATATTTTGTTGAATAAAATATGTTTTAAAGTGTGGAAAATAAATGGGTATATTTATATTGAAAGTCGGGTGTTACAATTTGGTTGGAAGAAAAGACAGAGACACAGATGGGTCAGTTCTTTTCCAACCAAAGGCAATGGAAATTTTAATTAATCCATTGGTTCAAGAAGTTCCACTAAAGGTCTAACCGACAAAGGCAATAAATGGGTCAGTTTTTTTGTAAAAAATGAATTGCTTTGGAAAAATGAAACCATTGTGTATTAGATGATTTTGGAGTCAGCCCATAAAGCCTGAATTTTAATTAATAAAAAAGTATTAGGTCGGTGAGGATGGCACAGTTCAACTTACAATTTCTCTCCCTCTCTTGTTCAATCTTTGTAAATTTTTAGTTCAAAAGTTCTTCTGGTTATCCTAAGCACCACACGGTATGAATCCATATTGTAAGTTTTCTATCGTTTAACTATGTAATATGTTAGATCTATTTCTCACAAGTAATTCACATGAAATGATGGAATTATTTCAGAACTCCGTGAATAAGGAATTTGAGATGACAAATCTAGCCCTCTTGTGCCATTTCCTTGGTATATAGGTTGATCAACATATATGATCTTCTATATGCCAACAGAAATATGCTAGGGATGTTTTTGTAAGATTCAATATGAGTGATTCCTTGCCTTCATCAACAGTCAACACCCATGGAATCTGGTCTAAAACTCTCAAAGGGTGCTCATATCAATGCAAGTTTGTATCGAAGCTTGGTTGGAAGTTGATATACCTAACTGCTACATGACCAAACATTTCCTTTGCCATGAGCAAAATTAGTCGTTTTATGGAAAGTCCTAAGGTTAGTCATTCGGAAGCTAGGAAAAGAATTTTGAGGTATATTAAAGGGATAATTATTCATGGAATCATATACAAGAAATCTTGCAAGCCTCAGCTCAATGGTTACAGTAAAAGTGATTAGTGATTATGGAGCGAATGTTGACAATAGTAGAAGTACATCTAGGTACGTGTTTAGTCCAGGGCCTGAAATTGTATCATGGCAATCCAAGAAACAATGAGTCGTAGCCTTATCATGGCCACATGCAAAATATATACTATTTACTAAAGCTCTTTAAGTTGGAGCATTTATTCATTTGAAAAGGAAGATTGGAATGGATCCTTACGGGGGAGTATTCGAAGTAAGCTAGACTTGAAGAGTAACGGTTACAAAGTTAGTTAATTAATTGTTTTTGAATAGTTGCATTGGTTGGATAAGCTACAACGGATCATGAACTTTATATATAATGTGTCTAATGTCGATATATAGTTGTCGTTACAATATTGAAAAGAATACAAGATATTAAAATTGTGTGTTTAAGTATTTGATTCCTGGTCATATGTAACGTCTTTTCTCATTTAGCCTGCAAGTCTTCTAATGACCTAGATCATTTTTTTTCTTTAAGTTCTTTTTGTAAATATGAAAACAGATTTAAGAAATATATAAAGCTACAATTTGACACAAAATTTACGAGTAAAAACCAAATATTAATATTCAAAAATACTATAAAAAGATTTAGAAGTATAAACTAGTCATACTCATAGGGTCAAATTAGTCCAATAATATATACATATAGTTGAAAATAGAGTCCTACAATCGGGGCGTTTGGTTGTCGGATTCCTTATTGCATTTGGAATCTTTAGAAATACTAGGAATCAAAAGGAATTGTATTTGGAACGTTATTATACCCCTAATTAATGTCACACACTCTAGAAGGAGCAAAACTAAAAGTCAACCATGCAAAAGACATCTATGGAAGTTGTAGCATCTGCATTTTAAGGCCTAGTAGTTTTGACATTTTTAGTAGAAAAGTAAAAATTTAGGAACCAAATTAAAATAAATTTAATCAAATCTAAATAAATAAAGTAAACTTTGTAAATGAACAAACACAGTCAGTTTTAAAAGTTTAAGGTTATTAGGATGTCTAAAAGGGTCAAATACAGAGATTGAAAGAAAGCTTACAATACAAAGGTCTAAAAATGTTAAATTTGACAAAACTTCATAAGACCATGGTTGGACTAGATTTGAAGACCTAGATGTTATGAAATCAACATTTGAATCTTGATATGAGACACATAAGTTAGAATTATGAATAGAGGTCATTTGGAGAAATTTTAAGTTGAGGGACCAATCTTGCAAAAATCCTTGAAACTTAGCATTGAGGCGAAATAAACAATTTAGGGACTAATATTGTTAACAATAGTTAATTAAGGGTTAATGATAAGATTTCTACGCTGGGAGTTAGTTTTGGGCCTCATTTAGGACAAATATTAATATAAGTACGAAAAATGTCAATTGTGCCGAACTTGGCTTTGACCGCCTATGACTTAGTGTCTTATATGTTAATTTTGTTTATTTCTAGGGGAATTCATTGTGAATAAATAAATTTGGTTGGCTTCTGAGAGTTTCACCCGGGGCAAATGGGTAACAGATTAAGGGGTTTAGTTGCAATTAGTCAAAAATATATTAGCTAGTCACATTTCAACTTCTTCATTCTTTTACTTCAAATGTGAGAGAGAGGGAAAGGGCTTACCAATGGCAGCTTTCAACAATTAAAGAGATATAGGGCTTTTTAGTAAGGATCTAGAAGTGCATTCAAGTTAGAAGATCATATTGAAGCTTGGATGCTAATGATTCTCTCATTTGTAAACCTAGGGGCTAGGGTCGAGTGCATATGCTTAATCCGGATTTTCAATGTCAAATGTTGTTTTGTATGAACCCAAATGGTTACAATGTATTCTAGAACACATGAGGTGACCATTCAATCAATAAATGGATTGAATCTCTCCTCCAATTGTGGATTTGACTAATTAGAAACCTAACTTCATGAGTGAGTTTTACTTCCACATGTATTACTTGTCTTTTGAATTCTAGATGCTATTTGGATCATGGATTATGTTGTTTTGATAAGTAACTGGTTATACTTTGGGCACGTAATATTTCCGCATTATGGACTATGTTTTGATATTCATAATTGATGCTACCTCACTATTTTAAAACTTACCATGTTTTGGTTAAACTTTGGGAGTGTAATATTTCCATATTATGAAACTATTAAAAAACTTGATGTAAAACAAATGTTTTAAAGATTTTTTTAAACCTACCCTAGTAAGGGGTGTTTCAATTTGGTATCAAAACATTGTTTTAAGTGAACCAAGTGCTTATTTTAGTACTTAGACTTAAACTTTAGTGCTCGTTTCATTTCAGTTAAGTAGGAATAGAAATTATATGTGCCTCAATTTTAAATGTTTTATTATTATTGAAGAATGCGATAATGATAGGTGTATAATCCGATAATGATAGTGATAAGGGTAGTCGGATTATACCAGGAGGAATAAGTGGCGATAGTTTTTCAATTTAAATAAGATAGCAATTATCTAGTATTAATCAATTATCATAGTTCCTAGTTTTTAGTATTTATCTTTTATCTGTTTAGGTCATATAAATAGTTTACGCATATGTACTTTTACGTATCTGGAAAAATAAGAGCCGTATTTCTTTTTTCTCTGTTCTCGATTATTTATTCCACATGGTATCAGAGTATGCGATTCTGCTTGCTAATTCTTCTTCTCTCCTTCTGATCGACTGAGTTCTTCTGGTCGATCACCTCTTCCCACTCAAATCGAGAATGAGTGGAATGAGATTTGGCACATTCTCAACAGCTATGGTTGGCGAAGGAGCTTCTGAATCAACAGCCGACAGTCAAGGTCAAGTTTTTTCCAATTCCGACTACAATGTCCTTCCCACCGGGTATAAATTAAATGGCCAGAACTACAATCTCTGGGCTCACTCGATTTCTATTTTCATTGGTGGAAAAGGGAAAGAAGACTACCTCTCAAACTCTCTTGTTCAACCCGATAGCAAGAGCGTACAAGAAGTGGAAGACCGAGAATAACATGGTTATGTCTTGGCTACTGAATACTATGATTCCCGACATAGGTGAGCAAATTATGTTCTATAAAACTGCACAAGAAATATGGGAGGCTGCCCGGGACACTTTTTCCAACCAAGACAATACATCTGCCCTTTTCGAAATCAAGGGAATCCTTAATGACCTTAGACAAGGTGATTTGTCCGTCACCACTTATTTCACTACCCTCAATCGTTTTTGGCAGCAACTGGATGTCCTTGATACCTTGTCTTGGTCTTGTCCCTCTGATGGAAAGTAATATAAGAAGATACAAGAGACGGACAGAATTTATAAGTTTCTTTTGGGTCTAAATCAAGAGTTAGACGAAGTACGGGACATAATTTTGGGTACTAAACCAATGTCGTCTCTTAGAGAAGTCTTCTCGGAAGTTCGAAGGGAAGAGAGCCGAAGACGTGTCATGCTCGGGTCAAATTCTAATGGCTCTACTCAAGGGTCAGCACTTGTGACTCGTACCCGACCGAATCAGAAAACTACCGGGGGCAGCAATTTCGGGAATAATCAGAAGAAAAACAGGAGACCTTGGTGTGACCACTGTAAAAAACCCAGACACACAAAAGATACTTGTTGGAAGATTCATGGAAAACCCACCGATTGGAAGCCTAGCCCCCGGGGTAACGTTGCTGAACAACAAGAACCCTTCACAAAAGAACAAGTGGAAGCAATCCAAAGAGCACTTCAAGCTATCCCAAGTGAAAACAACGGGACTGCCATGGTTGCTCAGCAATGTGGAGATTCATCAGCCTTCATAAGCTCATTAGGAGGTAAACCATGGGTGGTAGACTGTGGTGCCACGGATCACATGACCGGGGACAAAATTTTGTTCTCAAATCTCCAACCGGTACAAAATGGGAGAACAATTAGAGTTGCAATAGGCAACGATGCTCATATGTAGCTGGTATTGGTACTGTGATTTTGTCGAATAATATAACACTTAGATATGTGTTATATGTCCCAACTCTTGACTATAACCTTCTTTCACCAATTAAACTAATGGGAGATCTTGACTGCATTACTGTTCTAACTCCGACAATATGTGTTTTTCAGGCCTTGAGTTGGGGGAAGATGATTGGCAGTGCTAAAGTCCGGGGCGAACTCTACCACTGTGAAGCCGACAACAAGAGCAATCACCAAGCCTTATCCTCATTAGCCGATGTTTCAAGTTCAAATAAAATTATGCTTTGGCATAATAGATTAGGACACCCAAACTTTATGTATTTAAAGAAATTGTTTCCGGATTTGTTTAATAAAAATGTTCGTAATTTAGAATGTGAAGTTTGCCAACTTGCTAAGCATACTAGAAGTTCTTATTCTCCTGTTCCCTATAAGCCTTCATCTCCATTCCACCTGATTCATAATGATGTTTGGGGTCCTTCAAGGGTGAAAAATATTTCTGGGCCTGGTGGTTCGTCACATTTATTGATGATCACACCCGGGTATTTCTTATGAAAGAGAAGTCTGAAGTCGGTAGAATGTTCCAGTTCTTTCACAAGATGGTACTTACCCAATTCAGTACCCAAATCCAGATCTCTAAGTCTGACAATGGTAAGGAGTATTTTCATTCTGAATTGGGAAGCTACCTAAAACAACATGGGATTGTGCACATCACCTCATGCGTGGACACCCCACAACAAAACGGGGTGGCTGAAAGGAAGAACCGACATCTTCTTGAAGTTACCAGGTCCTTGATGTTTGCCAACTCCGTGCCAAATTTCCTCTGGGGTGAAGCTGTGCTTACTGCAGCTTACCTGGTGAACCGAATGCCATCCAGGATTCTTAGCTTTCAAACCCCCCACACAATACTTCAATCAGCGTTTCCAAATTCACGTTACATTTCCAACATATCTCCAAAAGTCTTTGGGTGCACGGCTTTTGTACACAACAACGCCAACAACCGAAGCAAATTAGATCCAAGGTCAGTAAAATGCATCTTTATCGGGTACTCTCCTAATCAACTTGGGTACAAATGCTATGCACCCAGCACCAGGAAACTCTATAACTCCAAAGATGTCACCTTTTTTGAAAATCAACCTTTTTACACCAAAACTGATATTCAAGGGGAGAACCTGAATGAATGCTATGGACTTATCAGTTTTTAGACTACTTAAGTCAAAATTCGGAACCAATTCCCATGACTACCACAGAAACCGAAACAATCCTAACACCCACAACCCATTACAGTTCACCTGAGATACCCGAAGCTCCAGAAAAAGAATTCCAGGTTTATACAAGACGCGAGAAAAGACCAATGGTA
Source organism: Cichorium intybus (assembly GCA_023525715.1). Taxonomy (NCBI): domain Eukaryota; kingdom Viridiplantae; phylum Streptophyta; class Magnoliopsida; order Asterales; family Asteraceae; genus Cichorium; species Cichorium intybus. The sequence goes on along the minus strand of CM042014.1, from coordinate 115,227,794 downwards.
GAGCAAGTCACGGATGCAGCTACTGTCCAAGAATCAACCTCGGATAAACAAGGTAATTATGAAACTCATACTCCTTCTGAATCTCCTGAATCCTCGGCTTCTAATGACTTGGATGTACCGATTGCTTTACGAAAAGGGAAAAGGAACTGTACTGCACACCCAATTGGGAACTTTGTGTCCTATGAAAACTTATCACCAAAATACAAGTCGTTTGCCTTGTCTTTGTCTGAAACACAGGTTCCCAGAACTATTCAAGAAGCCAAATCGAAGAAAGAGTGGGTTGATGCTGTAACCGAGGAACTAAACGCTCTTCAAGAAAATAACACTTGGTCGTATACTAAGCTTCCCCCGGGGAAGAGAGCCGTGGGTAGTAAGTGGGTGTTCACGGTGAAGTACAACTCGGATGGAAGTGTTAATAGATACAAAGCAAGACTAGTCGCGAAGGGGTTTACCCAGTCATACGGCATTGATTACGCCGAAACCTTTGCACCTGTTGCAAAACTAAACTCTATTCATGTTTTACTGTCACTTGCTGCAAATCTTGACTGGCCGTTGCATCAACTAGATGTGAAAAATGCATTCCTGAACGGGGAACTTCAAGAAGACGTGTACATGGAAATTCCACCCAGGCTAGAGACAATGGAAAACAAAGGGTTGGTTTGTAAGCTAAAAGATCGTTATATGGCTTAAAACAATCACCCCGAGCTTGGTTCGCTCGCCTTACGAATGCTGTGAAAAGCTACGGATTCACCGAAGCTCAGACTGATCACACTATGTTCTTTAAACACTGTCTCAGAGACAGGACAGGTCGCGATCATGATTGTCTATGTAGACGATATAATCATAACTGGAAGCTTTGATAAACAGATTCATGAATTAAAAGGGCTATTGAGCAAAGAGTTCAAAATTAAAGACCTCGTCAACTTAAATACTTCCTCGGAATGGAAATAGCACGATCAAATAACGGAATTTTGGTGTCTCAAAGAAAGTATACTCTTGACTTGTTAAGTGAAACAGGAATGTTGGGCTGCAAACCAGCTAGTATTCCTTTGGATCCAGGCAAGAAGTTTCAAGCTCATGGAGATCCTGTAGATAAGGAAGGGTATCAAAGATTGGTTGGCAAACTAATTTACCTTGCCCATACCAGACCCGACATTGGTTTTGCTGTGGGCATGGTGAGCAAATTCATGAACAGCCCAACCTCACAACATATGGATTCAGTGTTTCAAATACTCCGATACTTAAAGGGTAATCCATGTCGTGGTTTACTGTTCAAAAAGAGCCCGAGTCGAGAAATTGATGTGTTCACTGATGCAGATTGGGGAGGTTCAAGTGTTGATGGTCGGTCCACAACTGGATATTGTACATTCGTGTGGGGGAACCTAGTTACATGGCGAAGTAAGAAACAATCTGTAGTTGCTAGAAGTAGTGCTGAAGCTGAATTCAGAGCTTTGTGTCAAGGTGTGTGTGAGGGAATATGGATTAAAAGAATATTTGGGGAATTGAAAGTAGCTGTTCATCCTACTATGAAACTCTATTGTGATAATAAGGCGACAATTGAGATCTCCAAGAATCCAGTTCATCATGATCGTACTAAACATGTTGAGCTGGATAGGCATTTTATTAAAGAAAAACTGGATTCAAAAGTACTCGAGTTGTCATATGTCCCATCTGATTTTCAAGTAGCTGACATCCTCACTAAAGGTTTGACTAGAACTAAGTTTGAAAGCATGAAGAGCAAGCTGGAAATGGTAGATATTCCCAGCTTGAGGGGGAGTGAAGAATGCGATAATGATAGGTGTATAATCCGATAATGATAGTGATAAGGGTAGTCGGATTATACCAGGAGGAATAAGTGGCGATAGTTTTTCAATTTAAATAAGATAGCAATTATCTAGTATTAATTAATTATCATAGTTCCTAGTTTTTAGTATTTATCTTTTTTTATCTGTTTAGGTCATATAAATAGTTTACGCATATGTACTTTTACGTATCTGGAAAAATAAGAGCCGTATTTCTTTTTTCTCTGTTCTCGATTATTTATTCCACAATTATTTTAGGATTAACATGTGGAGCTTCTAGGAATGATGAATTGCAAGACATGGTTAGTATGACCTTAATTAACTCTAGCATTCCAAAGTTACATGCCCTAGGATAGAAAGCATTGTCCTTAGTACAAGACTGATTAGAGAATATTTCCTTAATTAAAGTTTGAAACTCTTGGACCTAGCATTCGTTATCCTTGTGCTTTAGGCTCTAGGAACTAAGTTATATATATCACTAATGAAATCTAATGTGAATTTTGGGAAGGCAAGAAGTAAATTAGGTATCATAGGAAAAACCTAAGTCATATGGTGATTTTGTATAATCAATGTTAATTACACGTTTATGTGTATCACTCAAATATTTAAGCAAATAAAATAACATAGTTGGGAATTTTAAACGTCGAGATAATTAGATTGAGGAGGAAACATCGGAGAAATATTAGGATAATCTCTTTTGGTTTATGGTAATGTTGACTAGTTGTTAGGTTGACCATTAAGGTTCTTTGTGTCCAAACTTATCTTTAATATTATTATTAAAAAATGACATGTGAAAATTTTGAAGACCTATGAAGTATGTATATGGGAGAACGATATTTGAACCTATTTTATTACATGAATTAAAGGTATTTTTCAATATAAATTCTTCGAGATGGATTTCATAATGATAATACAAATAGAATCTTGAAATAATATTTTGGGTAAATGAAGATTTGAACCCGGTCTTAGTTTCATAAATCAAAATATTTTCCATATAAGAAATAAGCGATTCTCTTGAAAGGTTTTACAAAAAAAAAAATGCAAGATATACCTTATAAAAGTATTGAAGAGATTTGAAATCTACCTAGTTCATGATTTAAAATATTTGTAAGACATATCTTTTGATGAATAAGAATTTTAATATTTTAGAAAGGTTTACTTATTAGAAAAAAAATAATAACAAATGTGTACTTAAATGAAACTTTAAACTTAAATGGAATATGACTTAATTTTTTTTAAAATAATCCCAAAGAAAGTATCAGCTTTTGAAAAGTTTGTATGAATACATACCCTTGAAGTATATATGAAATCTTTGGATAAAATGGGTATTTCATTATTAGAATACTATAAAGAAGACAAAATCTTACAGGTGATATTTTGAAGAAGTTTAATTGGGAAAATTACAAATCATTTTTTATAAATAAGCTTTTATTTGATATTAAAACAAAAGGTTTGAATCCTAGCTTAAGGTAAAATGTTTATCTACTCATCTACATATCGAAGATAGCCATTGTGTATGAATAGAGAGGGCTATGAATAGAATTTTATAATGGAACGTTATTTTAATAGAATCTAAGCCTCTAAGGCATCCTAGAACCAAAAATAAAACATGTTTAAGAATTCGATAAATTTGACTTTGGGAAAATTCAGTGTCGATACCTGAATTGTGAACATGTAGTTAATTCTAAGTGTGTATGTGTGTGTATATATGTGTAAATATTGTTACTTTCTACAGATGTATAGTTTACATACTTAATTCTTTTGAATGAACGATTTAGACCATTAGAAAACCCCTTAAGAGATCACTTTAACTTTGGGACAAAATGGACTTATGACAAAGTTGTGTTGATACTTACCTTTATTGTAAAGGGGCTTTCATGACAAAGCAAGTGGTATTACAAGAAGAATTAAGAGAAAATCGATGCTTGTTATTAAAGTCTAATTGATAACTTTTTTAACATACATTTTGGGATAGGATGCCTTAAGGGCACACTTTGAAAAACCTAGATTTCAAATAAAAGGATAAACGTGGAAAAGTATTATAATGTTTAGTGATTGTTAAGGAAAAATCCATAAGTTGTTATGAGACGAACTACCTTTATTGTGTAAGAACCATGGAATCTGGAGTGCAACTTAAAGTAATGTTATATTAGATTATGCCCAGCCTAGCTGGGTTGATGCACTTGGGTTATACCCGCGTGGGTAGAGGTCTGGGGTTCAACTCCTACTAACGCCCATGTGGGGGACGAGGCACAAGTGGAGGGGAAAGACTTTTGCGCCTTAGGTAATTGCCAACCGCCCTCGGTTACGGGGCTAAGTACCCTCATGTGAGACCAAATTGCCAAGTTCCAAAAAAAAAAAAAGATAGTGACCATAAGTTAAAAAGTAGATTGTAATGATAAATATAAACATCACCATTTTTTTTATATTTAAGAGGTATTGTGGATTATGTATGTGACAAACCATAGGCAGACTTATGAATGAGAAAACCAGGACCATTATTCTTCCGTTGTGATTCTGTGGATGGAATCATTCTTAAAGGATGGGTAATTGTCATTTTAGGGCTTAGTAGTTTTGAGTTTTGACATTTTTTGTAGAAAAACAAATATTTTTGAAACTAAAATAAAATGAAGTAATTACAAATAATTTAATTATATTTAAATAAATTAAATAAACTTTATAAATAAACAAAAGAAGTTAGTATTAAAAGTTTAAGGTTATTAAGATGTTTATAATGATCAAATATAGAGATTAAAAGAAAACTTACGATACAAAGGATTAAAAATGTTAAATTTGAGAACTTCGTAAGACCATGATTGCACTAGATTTGAAGACCTAGATGTTATGAAATCAACATTTGAATCCTAAGATGAGGCCCATATGTTAGAATTATGAATAGAGGTCATTCGGAGAAATTTTAGGATGAGGGACCAATCTTGGCAAATCCTTGAATCTTATCATAGAGAAAATCCTTGAATCTTATCATAGAGACGACATAAACAATTTAAGGACTAATATTGTTAACAATAGTAAATTAAGGGTACTGATAAGATTTCTATGTTTGGAATTAGTTTTGACATCTTTTTGGGAAAAATATTAATATAAAGACTAAAAATTGCCAATTGTGCCAAAGTTGGCTTGAGGACAAGGTGGCTCTTTGGGGGCCAGGTATTGTTATACGCCCAACTAATTTCACATACTCTAGAAGGGGTAAAAAAGGAAAGTCAACCATGCAAAAGGCATCTATGGACAATGGTAGTGGAGGGGTAAAATGGGGAACTGTCCTTTTTGTGTCTTTTACATATTGGATGAGCAATTGAACTGGTGTTTCTGTTTTGGTCTCTTTATTTGTGTGGATTGCTTGAGCAAGTTATAGTATAGCAAGATCATAGCAAAGATTTTAAAATCTTTTAGTTTGTTTCGTTTGTAAAAAGTAAATTACAGTTTTGGTCCCTGTGGTTTACACCAAATTACGATATTAGTCCTAGTTTTGAAAATCCTGCATCCGGTTTCCCAATCTTTCACTCTTGGTCTCTATGGTTTCCAAATCTTTCCTTTTTGGTCCCTCCCTCTATTACCTTTTGTGTAAACCACAAGGACCAAAAGTAAAAGATTTGGAAACCACAGTGCAGGATTTCTAAAACTATGATCAAAACTGTAAATGGAAACTACATATTGTTTGGTCTGTACATCTTTCAAAGAATTTGATATGTATTTATATTAAGCGACAAAATTGCCGTTTTTATTAATGTTTGTTTATTTATAAACAACCTATAAAAATAGTTAAATTACTCGTTGATTATAGATTGTCCATAAAACTCATTTAAAACTGGTTTATTAATGCTCCTGTAAGGAGCCACGTAACCCCATAATCATCTTCAATGCTTCTGGTGTTGTTACTTTACACTCACTTTAAAATTTTGCTCCTGTAATTCCTCCAACCTTTTGAATATTATATGCATATACGTTGATTGAGGTCTAAGCTGGTCACTGATAGAGATGGAGAAGCAGATCCAAACAAGGAATTTTTCTCCAAATCGGGAAGATGACATGGTTGTGGAGTTTCATATTTTTTTTTTTTTTTTGTTAAACACAAGGAATTTATCACTTTTCTCGTTAAATCTAATAAAATAGGCATAAACAATCAGATCCTTAAATACAGGATAGAATATTAGCGAAGAAGGAGATGAAGATCCCACTTGTTTTGGGTTTACCAAACTCATGTATCAGGTTTGGTACTTCCAGGGAAGAATTTTAATTTACAAAAGACGAGTGGGGGTGAAGGTTTCTGAAAACCCATAAATTAAGGTTTTGGAAGAGATCCTGGTATTTATAATCCTTTGGTTTATTTTTACCAAACAAGGGATTCGAAGGAATTTCAGTTCCAAATCCTGATAAAATGCTCAATCCAAACACCCTCATAATTAGGGGATTTATTAGGGCTAGAAATGAGCGACAACGAATAGCAAAGCAAACATCTTTTGTTCATTGTTCAAGGATGGATAGATTTAAAACAAACAGCAACTATGACAAGTTATTCATAAACATACACAAAAATACTCAACAAAAACGTACCTTGCTCTACTGTATGCGTCTGTGCTTATGCTTGCTGTTCTGCTGCTTTGTAAAGTGTGTATGTAAACGAGTGGTCTGAATTGTGAAGAAGAAGGCCAATATATGAACATGCCTCAATTATTGCAGTTGTTGCGTTGTCAATATCATGGAGACTTGGAAATAATTTCTTTCTCACTTCTAAAACGACATTAAGAATATTTAAATCAATTTCAAATTTGCTGCCCCACATTTTGACAGTATGTGTAACGTAACGTACTACAAAGTATTAGCATAAATAATACAGACAAAAGTCCGGCCGGTTGATTTATTAGAGCACAATGCCAATTTCTTACCCCCGTCTTATATAGTATTGCATTTACACCACAAATGTTTCCTTAATTACTTACCCACCAGATATCATGTTGCGTTTACATCACAAATATAATACTCTTTTAATTTTGATGCATTACTTTGAAAAAATAAAAGAAAGTTCGTTAAAAATTAATATATATATATATATATATATATATATATATATATATATATATATATATATATATATATATATATATATATATGTCTTATTGTCAATTTATATTTTTAATTGCTAAATTTGTAACATTAAATAAAAATAATACTGAAATACAATTACTGTAAATATCATTCTAATATTTTGTATATTGATAAACACATTGTTTTGCCTTAAGGGGATTATAAGAATATTGGTTAAAAGGAATTAAATTCTAAACTCAATTGATTTCATATTAATAATTATATTATATTGTTTAAGACACGGTATTAATAGAGGCGTTGTCCAACTGAAATAAATGTGTTTCAAAACATTGACCCTTTTTATTATAATTTATAAATTTAGATTTCACATAAATCATAATGTCTTTCTTGAATAATTAAGTATAGTCTTTCTTTGTAAAAAATTTACTGTCATACCAACATCAGTTTCATTTATTTATTTCCTCACTTCAACATCAGTTTTAACTTTTAATAACATCAGTTTTAATTTTTAATAAGCTCAAATGGGTAGACACTCCATTAACATAGATGAAACCAGCAAAGTAAAAGAAAAAAAAAAAAAAAAAAAAAAAAGACAAGTAGAAGAATCAAGAACACCAAAGTTGATGTCAGATTTAATTAACACATAAAAACAAAGTATGATTAGTTATTAACAACTTGTCTCATGGTTGATTTGTTCAAAGTTGATGTCGGATGTAATTAACACAAAAAACAAATTATGATTAGCTATTAGCAACTTGTCTCATGCTGATAATATACGTTTTAATGACAACAACTAATATTATTAGATAAAGGGAAAACGGAGAGCAGGTGAAAGGTCTTAATCACACTACATTTCCAAACAAAATACACTTAAACATTTTACTAGTAATTATGAAAAATTAATTAAGCAATAAGCACAACACGATGATATAATAGTTACACCATATCTAAGGCGGATACTATACAAAACATCAACATCAAACTAATAACTATGAAAATTTACATAAGAAAAGATAGAAATAATCCTTACAGCAAAGTATTTTTGTTTACCAAAGGCAATCGTTAGCATGCATCAACTTTCTTCTGGGCCCCATATCTTTTAGCTTCTTCATCGTCAAATTGACCAATTGCAGTTTGCCAACATGTTTGCATCTAAAAATGTTGACAAATTGACCGGGTCCCTAAGACACGAGCCAACTATAGAGCCCGCCCGCTCTCTTAAGCTTTCTCTCAAGATTCAAAGCCCTCATCTTTGTATTCACCATCATGTGCCCATTCACCAAATTTCCACAGTATTTCCTTGGTTTATTATGTGACTTTACCAATTTACCCCTACGGTTCAACGTTCGTGTAGTGATGTGGGGTTTTGTGGTGACCAATGTTGGCAAGGGTGGATCTGTAATATGATCAAGCTGTTGGGTGGGAATTGGGGGCTGTAAATGTAATGGATTGCCAGCTGGCATTGGGGTTGTTGTGGAGTGATGGGTAATGGAGGGATGAAGATTGCAACTCTTTGCTTCTTGACAATGACCCAACCATCTTCTTCAAAGTCACTTGGGGTAGAGTTTTTTTTGTTTGGATGTTGTCTTTGCTTTGATTTTGCCATTTTCTTAAAAACCTGGAGGAAAAAATTGAAAATGAATTATAGACTTGTTGTGCATTAATATCAATAACTATCAAGCATGTAAAATATTTATCAAGACTGACAAACATGCAAACAACTAGATCAAAAAAGGCTTGAACTAACTTCAATAATAAATTAGGAAAACAGTTTAGGATTTGGTACAGAGAGAAGTTCAAGATAGATTAGATTAAGGGTCCCGTAAGGAGTTTTACTTTAACCGCAAGGACCTGCAATTGCAATTTTGATGCAAAAAAGGTATTGAGCGACTTGATATCACTTCCATTCAAAACTGAATCTTACTATATAGTGATATTAGGTAAGGAGATTGCATCATGATTTAGGTGATATAATGTTAATTCACCTTTCAAAAAGGAAATAAACCTATATCTATCATAATTGATGCTGTGATTTCATTAAATGTTTACAGTATGATCCCAGGAAGGTATCAATTTGGGAAGCTAGGTCAACCCTAATTCAGCAAGCATGACTATCAAGTTAGTTTCAGATGAATGAAGATCACCAGTATGCATAATTAAATGGAAGTCTAGTTAAGTCTCAACACATGTAGCTACTTAATTTACGAAAGGAAGGTGTTTGCAACTTGCTGATCCTAATTCGTACTATGCCAATGGAACTACTTTCTTATTTTGTTTCTATGTTTTCTTCTTAATGTCCTTCGTTAATCCTAGATAACATACCAAGCAGATGTACCAGGTAAATAATCTTCAAACCGTTATGTTGCTAATGAAATGGTTCGCAGTTGATAATTTTCTCGGAACAGGAAGATAGGTTTTAACAAAATTGAGGTCGAAAAATCACATGTGGCATACAAAAGTCAGATATTATTCAGATTTAAGGAATGAAAAATTATTTGAGAGAACCTTGCAGCATGAACCAAACACCAGTCTACACACAGAATGAGAAAAATGGAGAGAAACATACAATGACGAACACAAATCAGACTAGGGCAGGCGAGGACTGAGCAGCAGACCAAGGAGGAGGGCGGGGCGGGGCAGGGCTGAGCAGTGGACGATTGAGTGGCGGATCAGCAGACGACGGAGTAGGGCGTACGACGGGATGAGCTTCTTTCTGATTTTGGCAATCGATGAAAAGTAGGTTCGGTTTTTCCATCTTTCAAATTTTGCGAAATAGGGAATTGGGGATGCACGGCGTGTTTGAGATTACTTTTGAGTTTTGACGACGAGTGCTTGCTTTTTAAGTTTTTTTAAAAATTTAATAAGTTTTAAAAAGTATTTGTCAAATTATAAAATGGAGCGTTTGGTTCCCGGATTAGTTTGAAGGATTTTGAATTTTATCATTGCATTTGGAATTTAGAGGAATTAAAAACCCATTAGATGTTTGGTTAAAAAAATTAAGACATTAATTTCTTTTAGTAAATTGGTAAATATATGGTAAATTACAAATATACCCTTCGTGACTTGTAGTTGTTATGCCCTACTTAGTTGTTATGTCGTAATTAGTTGTCTACTTTCTCTATACTCACGTGTTAGTACGCTCCTTTCCTTGTAGGTTAGTGATCTTAGCAACTCCACCTAGCACCGGTTGCTACCACCACCGCCGCTGTCAGCAAAAACAACAGGTTTGTTGTTTTCTCGTTACCTGCACCAAGCGTTGCCACCCTCATAGCCACCTATCCAACTATTCACTTTCTTCAGAGATCGATTCTTGACATATATGATTTGTTGAGAGAGAGAGAGAGAGAGAGAGAGAGAGAGAGAGATGAGATGAGATGAGATGAGATGAGATGTGAGAAGGAACAATGGTGGATTTTGGTAACATTAGATTCAGCGAAAAACAATATAGATGAAAACAGTGGATTGTGAAAGGCATTTTGGTTTGTCAATAAGCCAGCAAAGGTATGAGAGAGTCACGACCGTAGAGATTAAGTAACAACAATCATTGCTCGTGTTTGGGTAGCCGATAGTGACGTTTGTGTAGTCGATTCACCTTTGAGTTTAGTTTGAATCGTCGGTGAATAGGTTTGAGAGAAGGGAATAAGACGATTACTTTGTGGCCGATCAGTCGATTGTTGTTTTGAGAGTGGTGAGGGCAAGGGACGAGACGAATTTGTTAGTGTTCCGATGAAAGAGAATAAACAGCTTCTGTGAGATTGAAAGAGAGATGGTGAGGGTTTTTTTATTATTAATGTTGCATTTTCCGACAGTGGAAAAGTGAGGGACGTAAGAAATATGGGAAATATGAAGGTTCTTTGACCATTGGGACACAAGAGAAGAGAATGAGAGAGGTTAAGGTTAAAATGGTCTTTCATATTTGGTTGGAAGATGGGAATTGAGATTCTTTAGTTCTAAGAAGGTTTATAAAAACCCTTTATCAATGTATTTTGATAGATTTGACTGAAATTTAATTCCTTACAGTTTCTTGAACCAAACGCAGGATTTTCATAGGAATGAAATTCCAATTCATGCAAAATCGAGTGAAATACCACAAACCAAATGCCCCCTAAGTTTTTTTTTTTTTGAAAAATATTTTTCATTATCCTTTAAGAAATCAATTTTAATAAATGAGGTACCTCTTATTTTTTAAATCATTTTATAGTTTATTACCCAAGAAATACTACAATACATGTATAAATTAATCCAAAAAAGTTTTTTAGCAGAGTTTATCAACTTATAGTTTTTGTCATATTTGCATTTCACAAAGTCAGAGTCTGAATAACCTATCACTTAAAAAAATTGTCATTTCTTTTGTTAGACAAGTTTGTAATTATTAGTCCCTTTTAAACATCATAAAAGTTTCTTGGCAGCCTTCCGGTAATCTAGGCTGAGATTTGATTGATAACGACCTACCTAACATGTAGTAACATAGGCGATGTTGGGATGAATACAAACTTGGTCATACATTAAGCTTCCACCCACTGAAACATGTAGATTAACTTGATATCGGTCGACCTCTGTTTTAAGGCATTAAAATAAACCAAAACATCTCCCTTAACTACGGGAGTATCTTAGGGGAAGCATTGTTGTATGTTATATTGATTAAATACGCATTTAGTATATACCTTTTGAGACAATCCTAAAGTCCATTGGGTTATATCTTCGTGAATTTCTATGCTTATGAATAAGAGCCTCACTGAGATCTTTCATATCGAATTGACGTGACAATGAACGTTTCAATTTGTGCAACAATTTTATAATATTACTCGCCAATAAAATGTCATCGACATAAAGGACGAGTATCATAAAGTTTCTACCACTCATCTTGAGGTATATACTTTGATCTACTTGGTTCTTAATGAAGTCGGTTCTTTACATGACTTCATCGAACTTCAAGTACCATTGACACAAAGCTTGTTTGTGCCCATGTATTGATGTTTCGTGTTTACATACTAGATGTTCTTGACCCTTAGGAAGAAAATCTACTCGTTGGGTCATATATGCATCTTCGTGTAAATCTCCATCAAGAAAACTGTTTTGACGTCCATTTGATGTGGCTCTAGATCAAAACGAGCTACAAGGGACATTATAATCATAATGTAGTCCTTTCGAGAAACAACGGGTAAAGTTTCTTAGTAACCGTGATTTTGTGTATACGCTTTAGCGACCAATCGAGCTTTATATCATTTGATGTTTCAATTCGGGTTCAATTTGGTCTTGAAGACCCACTTGCATCCAACAGGCTTGTAACCCTTTGGCAATTCAGTAATTTCCCAAACATCATTTTTATGGAAATAATCTCGTTAATCATAGCTACATTTCATTTAGTTGATTGTTCATTAGCTACAGTTAACTTTGGTTAACTTAGATACAAATAACAAGTTTCAAGTTATACTTGATATGTAAAGAGGATCATTAAGACTTAAATAATAACCACTTTCTGAAAATAATGAAGGTAGTTCAACTGTTTCCATGTTTAATTCTTCATCATTCCCAACTTTAATTTCTATTTAATTTGAATCCAGCTTCCACATTGTATGGAATCCTTGTAATGAAAAATACATATAGCATGTGCTATGGATCCATAATTAATTCATCATGTATTTATAGGGATATTAAAGTTAAAGGACTTATAAATCATAAGTATTGATGTTACATTTATTCGCAAGCCATTCATTGTAGACATGACAATCCATTGACAATAACTTTTTCTTATTGCAAAATTTTGCAATGGACCTTTACTCAAATTTCCTTTCTCGCCAACATGAGAATCGTCATTTCACTTAATAAGATTCATGTACTTTAATCAAATGTATGCAAAGAATAAAGTAGTACGATTTAACGGGATAACAATGATTAAATCCTATTGGTATACCTACCATCAACACCAAAATGGTAGGTCTTATAGACACCTTACTCAATCATCAGTTTCACTTTCACTAGACTAACAATTGAATATTTATGTCATCCTAAATATTACACTAATCTACATAAATATTGCAATCGCCTTTGGGCAGAACTACAATATTTATGCATATTATGCTTAAAATTCATCGTATGAATCATTATCCAATTAGCCTTTTGGGTTCCTTGAACAATAATCCAAACAATTGCTTAATGTGGTATTCAATCAACTCTAACATCAAACTTAAGCAACCTTTCTTTGGTCCAGTCACTTAAGTCTAACATCAAACTCACCACTCATCACTTAGAATTATTAAATCAAAATTTATCAATTTGATAAATAATTTATAAAACCTAAAGTATAAGATTGAATGCCACATTTTATAAACAATTCATGAAACCAAATGAATAGAATTGGAGGCCAATCACAATATCTAATTCCTTACAATCGCAAACTAGAAATAGATAAATAAGATGCCAATATTCTAATTTGATTGCGAATTAGATGTAACTAAATAAAAGGGATTAGAATCGACATCAATGCAGTTGCAAATTAGTGGCCATTAAGGATGAATAAATTTTATACATCTATAATGCTTTATTCAAATTAGTGGGCATTAAGGATGAATAAATTTTATACCAATTAACTAGATACAAGAATAATGAAAAAGTCATCACATGCTTTAATTCCATTCAAAACCTTTGTTCATTTATCAGTTATAGAAGAAAGTCAATAAACAAAACACCGGAAGCTAATTGGACCATTTCTAGTCACATTTTGTTTTGAGTGATATACCATGGGGAATATTACGATGGATAATCATCAAATAAACAGAAAATTAAATTGAAGATTATTGATAAAAAAAGTTTCACGATAAATAATATATCATTAATATACATAAAACGTTCGTTAATGCCGAAACCAACACCCTCGTAATTTTCTAATTCTTCTTTCCTTGAAAATGATGATCGAACAATCATAAAAAGGAACATAAATATATCAAACCTTTATAGCAAACTAAAGAAGTAACCTTAGAGCATCTAACAAAAGGATTTCCAATAAATAAATAAATAAACAAACATCTTATGTCTTTTTATTGATTGTTAGGAACATTCAAGCAAATAAGAAGGGTGTGACTATTGAGTGATGGAGCCGATTAGAAAATAGTTTGAAACATATGTGTGAGTGGTCATTGTAGTGGGTTTTGAAAGTGATCAACATAGCATCAAGAAAAAATTTGAATTTTTATTATAAAATTTAAACTAACTGATTGTCAAGAATCAAAATTCTAAACACCATATAATAAAATATAATCAGTATTGAGGGTTTTATACAAACCTCAACCCATGAAGAACAAAATCAGAAAATTGGGGCATGATTAGTATAGATTAAACCATGCTCTGATACCACATGTTGAATTATATGCATAATAACATGATCAATTCAACATAAACATGATAAATTTTAAATCAAATGAAGAACGCTTACTTGAAGTTGACAACAATGATAACTTTGTGGTTGTTGATGTCAGTGATTCTTCTTTACTTCCCGTAATGGTGTCTTATTGATTAATCTGATAGACGAATAACACTCACAATATAATAATAGGATCAATTCAACATAAACATGATAAATTTTAAATCAAATGAAGTTACTTGAAGTTGAGAACAATGATAACTTTGTGGTTGTTGATGTCAATGATTCTTCTACTCTTCCCGTAACGGTGTCTTATTGATCAATCCGAAAGACGGATAACTCACACAAGCTTATGGTGCTTATATAGAGAGAAGTTAGAGGAGAAGAAACTTTAGATAGTCAAATAATTTATTTCTCTCATAATTGTGTGTTTAATTCATCATTTAAACCTTATGGGTAAGTTATAGAACCACATATGTTTAGTTCCTCAAGCTATAGACAAATGTCATATCAATCATACTATATAATTTGAAGTCTAGGGACCTGATATGTATTATGGCAAACATCATGGTACAAAATATAATTGTACCTAACATGTAATTGGATTTTGGTTGGGTATGCTCATTTTGTTTCGACATTTGTTTTGTTTTGTTTTTTTTTGTATTGTAGTGATTGTTTTTTTTTTTTCAATTTGCGTCATCACCTTCACCACACACTTTGATCACTAATATGGATATATGGTATATTCTAAAAAATGAGTCCTAAATCGTTACTATGTAAACTCTTCCCACTTCTGTACATCTGACCTATGTAATCTTCTCATAAGCCTCTCAACGAGCCCTGATCATTAACCTAAGCACACTCGACTGTGACAGGTATACATCTAAAGCTTTAAATTAGATAATGTTTTCTAAAGCTTTAAATTTTGATGAATTGTTATGCGACCTCTGGAGAAGTACCCGAACTATTACCTTGCATCAACTTTTTCCCCAAGTGATTGCTAAAATGGTTAAATGAAACGTGAAATATGTAATGTGGGTAATGGTCTTCTATTTTTCCTTTTCTCTAGTATTAGTTTGAATTATTTGTTTCTTATCTTTGATTTCACTTTCAGGTTTACTTTTTATCTGCAATTAGTGGCTTAACTAATCCATAACTAATCTTTTACCCTTTTTAGTTTTGCAAATTAGATGTAAAGATATGAATTTCATGCTTTCAACGATTTCATTTTCTCTCTGTTAACCTAAAGTTCCAAGGAAGATGGCCACATAAGTCAAGGTTTCATGGCTCATGTAAGTTTTATACAAGGTCCACACTCTGTTACTCTGATTTCATCTATTACATTTAATTATCGTGAACTTCATAGCAACCTCCTTTTTTGACAGACAGGTGTGGTCTGATCTTTTTTTCATTTCTGTAAAAGATCATAGTTGGTTATACATTCTAACAATATCCTATTAAAGTACAACAATAAAAGGGTAGAAAAACCCACAAAAATTTATCAATTTCCTATAAAATATAAGTAAATAAAAGAATCTACTGCCAAAAAGCAAAAAATTGGATATAAGAAGAGTATATTAAATATATAGCTGATTTTTACTAATTGGTCTAAAAATATAGCCATTTTCTTAAAACATGGATCAAATACGTTCTAAAAACATCAGAGAAGGAACAACATTGCAAAAATCAGCTTTACTCAGGGACCAAAAATGTAATTTACCCTTAACAGAATATTACCTAGAGAGAGAGAAGTCTGCTCCAAAGACAGACCTGTGTGGAATGCAACGGCAGCAGGGTGGTCCAGGTCAATCACCTACGGGGGTAGAGAGGTGGCCAGTGGCCATCCCCTGATTGAAACCTAACACTCCCTATGGGGAAAGGGAGGGAGTGGGATTAGAACTTGGAACCTCTTTACGGGGGAAGAGAAAGAGTCCAAAGCCTTATCCACTAGGCCATCAGGGTGATGGTTAAAAAATAAGGATGGTATTAATTGAGGTGGTTTGAATTCACCAGACCATTGACACACTTAAGGAATAAGAGATAAAGGGGCTCACTTATTCAAGAATGAAGTGCTCATATACAAACAAAACATTATTACACTCAACTTACAAGAGGAGCAGAAAGTTTGAAGATGTTTTTTCATTGAAGAATTTTATCAAACAATTGGTGTTCATAAAAACTAAACAGCACAGATCTGTTCAATTAAGTGCGGTTTTATGTTACAGGAAATTAGGTTCATGCCTTTTCTTTTCTTTCTTGCCCGGAATGAGCTTAGAAAGTTTCATCTATGGATTATGATTCTATGCACCTTCAACCCCTGAATTTATGCGCTATTTAAAATAGTGGAATATGTAGAAACCAGTGAAGTGAAGAAAAACTGTAATTATTGCTAAGTTGGTCACAGCTTAATCAAATACAAGAAGTAGACACATCATACATGAGATTACCTGAAACTAGAAGTTCGTTAACTTGAATTGAAAGAATAAGCAGGCAACTATGACAAAAAGTCAATTCAATGATCAGATAATTAAGGTAGAGAAACATGTACATGATTAGGATGAAGGAAAAAGTGTACGATGTAATCTTACATATGCTATATTGCTGACTTCAAAATGCACCAAACTGTATTTGTGAATTTGATGTTTCTCAAGAGCTGTCATCCATGTAGGAGCTCACAAGTGGAAATTCAACCAAACACATGAAAATTTAAGTTGTCTTCAAATTCTAGATCATTTGATGAACTCCATTCTTTTCATAAACTTTCAAGTACAAATCTAACTCTCCAAAAAGATACACTTATCCCTTGTAGTTAGCAAATTTTAGAGATTCGTACCCATGTTCACAAGATAGTCTCTTTTTTCACAAATAACATTCATTTTAGACAAAGTTACATAAATGGTTCTTAGGCTTTACAAAAAGCCACATGTTTGGTTCCTATTTTTCTTAGACAGATGGTTACTGTTTCTAAGTTCAATTTCCTGTGTAGTTGCCCATGTCAAATGACTTTTATACCTTTTTAAATATCTTTTATCCTTTTTTTTTGCTTATTTAGAGTTTATATTAGAATTTAATTAGAAGGTCTCACTCTAATCACCCTCCACCACACTTGTCTTATTTGGTCACCCTCCACTACCACCATCCATCTATATCTTTTACACCATGAATCACATAACAAACTATAAAATCAAAAGAAACCCGTTCATCTTTTGGATGTAAATAAATCAAAACTCAAAACAAATCTGTTATGAGTTGTTGAAATCACATATGTACATCCGAGCTTCTTCACCGGTGATTATGGAAGTTCTAAGTCTTTGAAATCATTGATGCATCTATTTTTGCGGCTTCAAATGCAAACTCATTTGCTTTATGAAAATGCGTTTTAGTAGCTAGATAAATTTGGGTTTTTGGAATTTTGGATTTAAATGAAAAATCAAATTTATATCTAGGTTCAGATTTCTTTTAGAACAATAGCTAGATTTAGATAAATATGTTCTTGCCCAAGAAATATCTCCAAATATGAGTTTCTTCATGTTTTTAGTTTTGCAGAAGAGAACTTTGTGTCCTTCCCCACCATTGATATCTCCATCTCCTTCATCCTTGCGGTATGTTTGCGTCCTCCATCATCCCATTTTATGTGTCCTTTCCCACCATTGATGCCTAATGTAATAAAAATCATCCAACCCAAATGGAGTCCAGAATTCTTACACGTTTTCCAATAACTTAAACAATTATATACAAACAATTAAAGTCCATTCTTTTAATCAAATCCATACGTTACTTTCATGACCAGCAATGAAATAGGTGGGTCATTGACCGGATTGAATTTGGGACGGGTTCAATAGAGGACGATGGAGATGAGAGGATGGAAGTAGTGGGCACCTTGGAAAACAAAGGGCAGGTTTTTACATGGGTGAGGGTGGGGTTTATTTTAATTAAAACTAGTTTGAACTAAAAAGGGTAGAAATCTTAGTTTACATGAATCATGGACCAGCCTTATAAAAAATTGAAACCACATGCCATCTGCATAAAAAGAAGTTAGGGTTGAACTTGTGCCTTTTTGTATATCACAATGATCAATTATGTAATTTTTTCTTCAATTTATCATTTAATTCCTTATTAAAATACAAAGCAATCTTCACTGCTATAATTGTTTAGATCTTAAGGTACAATGTCCCAAGTAAAAAATTGCAAGTACAATATTATTCGGTAGATGTTTTAAGATACAATAACTTAATATGAAAACTTTCTGAAATTACAGTGCTTTAATAGAAAGAAATTAAAGCAGGATGTTTAATACACAAACAAATGAAAGTATGTTGCTATTTCTTGCACTTATCCCTAGTAATTACGCAGTGCAATCATACCTGGCACATAAATCATTTACAAAGTCAACAAATGAACATTTGCAGGACAACCTAAGCCATGACACAGTTCCCAACTCCCAAAACATAAATCAGCAAAAAGACTGATGTACCCTCAATATATCAGATATGGGACAGGATGTTACAATATGGTCAACTGACCATACCTTGCTTAGAAACCGCACATTGGATGAATCGGCTGCAACTGTCTTGATGCCACAACAGGTACACTTGTCGTACCATTTTCTGTTCCTTCCCAAATTGACAGCAAGTGCACCTTAGATAAGGAAATAAAAAACACGGGACAATATAGTCATTTTCTGCAAGTTCCAATGGATTTTTACAAAGTGAACACAGAATTTTTAGATCTTTATTTGCCACATCACCAAGATTCGTGATTTGTTTCCCTGGGAAGGTAAGTTTGGTTGGGGGGAATCAAACAGAAGCTGAAGACTTTCTTCTTTTATGAAAATGGGAGTTGAAAATTGAAAATCTAGAGGTGAACTGTTTTGAAAGATTGTTCTAGGTGTTATTGTTGCATCCATGTAACCAGATTTTATTCTTTTTATTTCAGAGATTGAAAACAGAGCATTATGATCATTGCCAAGAAATTCAGCATTGGTGGTTGAATCTAACCCATCCAGACCCATTTTGGTCTATATTCATAAAAGTCATTACTGTTCCCACAAAGAGAACCCCACTAAAAGAAGTTCAGATAATGTTATGATGATTGTAGTGTCCTGGAACTAAAAGTGTGTTTCTTTTAAGAGTAAATGAACTATCCGAATGAGACTAAATTATCATTTACCCTTTAACAGAGCAATAAAGAGCCAAATAGCGAGTAATACAACCCACTACATCATGAAATGAAAGTTGCATGAACAAGGGCTACTTCCTGTTTGGAATGAATCAAACGTCTAAATAAGAGTAAATAGAAATTTTACCCTTCTTCACAAAGCAAAAACCTTGCTGAAAAAGAAATACCAAACTGCATAGATTTTGTACAAGGTTGTAATCTTACCTATGCCATAGACCAGACTTCAAAATGCACCAAACTCCAGGTGTGAATTTGATGTTTCTCTAGAACTCCCATCCCTGTAGGAGATTACAAGTGGAAATTTAAAGATTAAAGTAAACTTTTTGTTTGAGAATACATTAGTCTTTCCGTAATAATCAAAGG
Organism: Cichorium intybus; assembly: GCA_023525715.1. Classification (NCBI taxonomy): domain Eukaryota; kingdom Viridiplantae; phylum Streptophyta; class Magnoliopsida; order Asterales; family Asteraceae; genus Cichorium; species Cichorium intybus. The sequence continues at coordinate 115,208,024 of CM042014.1, read as the reverse complement.
AGATATTACATACCTCTTGTTGTTTGGACTTTACAAATGAGTTTGGGTCTTCGGTTGCATCACACAATCCAAAAGTTGCATCTATTAACTTCAGTTTCGGAGTAGTTGATTGTCCATTTGTGAAAACTGTTATTTTTGGACAATCTTTGATTTCCAAAGTATCTAATAATGGCCATACAAAATCCGCCTTCCCCAAGGAAAATCCAGTGAGATTTGGAAGGTTGTGAAGTATTATGGTTTTTAGAGAAGGGAACACAACTTCGGTGGCTCTAGTTTCAGAATCTTCATCATGCTTCACAATGACATCCATGTTTTTGCAATCAGTTATTTGTAGCTCTTGTAGCTGCAATAGACTGCCAACCATGCAACAAGTGAAAACGTGTCCAAGAAGATCACATCTTCCAATTGAGACCTTTGTAAGGTTTGGAAAGCTCAAAGCTATCGACCGGCTGCTCTTCCACATATGCTGCAGTGTATGTATTCGATGCAGACCCATCTCCTTTAGGTTTGGAAGTTCCACAACAGATTGTGTTTCATTCGCATCATCGTTTGTCCCTTCTACTACTTCAAATACCTCCTCTATTTTTGGTATATCCCAGACATTTTTAATATAAAGCTTTTCAAGATTCTTCAGATTAAGCAGCTCTTTGCATGGAAAAATTACACGGCTTTGCAACAGTTTGTCAAACTCTTGTGCATCTACTTCAACTAAATTGGAAAAAGACCAAGGGAACTGAAGTAGATTTATCGTATCTGGAGTAGAGCACATAGGAAGTTGAGTCTGCTAAGAAAAAATAAGCATAGAACATCACAAACACGACAATTATAAATAAAGATACATTTAGTGTACAAAAGTATTAAAGGATTGTAATTTGTAAGTTCTATTACCTTTTAGATTTCTTTTTCATTTCAAATTTTCATTAAGAATTTAATCTTTGAAACGTAAAAGAAAATCTGAATATTAAGAGGTAGCATCTTAAATCGTGACAGATAACTAATTACCAGTTTAATAAAATAGAGTGAAATATCTAGACATTTATATTTTCTAATATTTATCAATACAAGTTTTTTCGATATCTTTTATAATATAGGTCCTCTCTCTCATATGGTTTAACATGAATATTTATTTTCAACCATATTAATTTGAATTTTAATGTAAAATTTATTAAACTTCGCCTAGTATTGTATATGTTCAGAAATCTTTGGACATGGAAAAACCCATCCACAGTGAGTGCATCAATCAGGCCTTTGTCTTTCGTTCATCTGACTTGATTAAACATTAAGTGGTAAAATTATTAATTAGAGTGAATATAACATCTTTTTTTTACATAAGAGACAACTTAATATCATAGGATTGACAAATTAATATAAGTAAAAAAACCAAAATTGCATATTTTAATAACTTTTTATGGATACAAAAAAATGGGAAGTGGTTATGTATTACCATTTGGTTATGTTGTGTTTCCTTCTCAAATACACATATGAAACGCCTAAATTTGTGAGCAAATAATATGTTGAACATCATAAATCTGCAGGCTGGCCTAGTTAAAGGATGAAGTAAAGCAACAACATACCTCCTGTGATGCATTGGTCAAATGAAAGTTGAGGCCACATTCGAGACTATGCTTGCCTAAGCCTGTATGTATGTGGTTGAGCTTTGGAGCCATCGAGTGCCCAGATGTGAAAATCATCATTTGTGGACAGCCATAAATCATAACCTTTTCCAAAACTGGCCATCTGAACTCATTCATCCCCAAGAAGAAACCCTTCAGATCTGGTAAATCGGCTAGTGTAAGGGACTTGAGACGAGGAAAGACTATAGTTTTAGATGTTTTTGTGTGTTCTCCATCATCCTTCACAATTATTTGCATTGCCTTGCATTTTTTTACAGTCAATTCTTTGAGTTGCTTGAGGCTTTCAAGTGTGGAACTTGTAAATATATATTCCAAAGCTTCACAGTCTTTGATATTCAATATTGTTAGGTTGGGCAATTCAACCAAAGTCATATTTGCTGACCTTGGGATGGTCATTGTAGTACAAGTATCATCACTTCCATCACCAACAATATTAGTACCATCAACACCATCATTGTTTACCCATTCAATATCAAATACCTTTACCATTGACTTACATCGGTATATAATCAACTCTTCAAGCTTATTCAGTTGTCCCACTACATAGGATGGAAATACTATTGACAGACCATGGCATCTCCCTATTTCAATCTTTTTGGATTATTGGCATAAGAACCAAGAAACAACACCGACTTGAGAACACTACAAAAAATTAATGGAGCTGATTGAATTAATAAAGCATAGACTGTTTAGTTGTTTGCCACACATACATATTCCTTATGTGTAAAGAAATTTAACACAACATTTGCTACTTATAAATGTGGTTGCAAAACAAGATACTTAAGTATCAATGTCGCCAAGGGAAATTAGAATTTAAAATTCATATTGCTTTCATGATTTATGAAGTGAAAATAAATGGCATTTGACTCTACAACCTATTATCCCCTCAAAGTGGAAGGATAAAAAACATTACTTTTAAATTCATTACTAGAAACATAATTTGCAATCAATACACGGAAAATCTTCAGTTTTAAATGTACTATTACAAACATAATTTGCAATCAATATACTTATACTTTCGTACTTGCATCGATCACATCATCTTCTTTGTGTTTTAAGCAACTAAACTAACATATATATTTAACTTAGAACTGACAAAATGAAGAACAACTTAATGTTGAAATGTTAACATTCCAGTCTTTATTAATGATAAGTTTATTTGGAGTCTTCCTTCATGTGTGTGTGTGTGTTACATCTAAACCTAAAAACTTTGGTGTACCTTATTTGTGTTACATCTAAACCTAAAATAAAATTCTTGAAAACAACCAAATAATAAGTTATATTAAACTAAGAGAAAAATAATCGCTCTTATTGCTATCCGTGTCTATTGGAAAAAACAGAGGTATATGCATTATGCAACATCGTAAACTCGTAATATCTATCTTAATATTGGTATTTTGAATCTTTTTTAGGAACATTTTCCATTTAAATGAAAATTTTGACAATTGTTTCTAAATGAAAATTTTGACATTTTCCTCTATGATAGTTCAGTGGGCTCCTTACAAGTGTATTTATTTTATCTTGAATTTAAATACTTTGAATAGGATATTTTTCTGGAACAAAAGAAGTTGTTAACCGGAATCTTTTATGCTTATGGTATTTATATATCTTCGGTTGGCACAATAGAGAATATAGAGTTAGGTAAGTTTTTCAATATTCATTGGTTGAATGAAAACATAAAAGATTAGTCAATAAAATCATTTTTGTTTCATTTTTAATATTAGTTGTGACAAAAATTTATCAATAATGCTGATATGAATAATATACATCTATGCAATCAACTTTTCTCTCACTTATCTGGTCCAAAATTGACTATCTATATAAATATTTTAACTAAACTACATAAAAATGCATTTTATATGATTTACAAGCATGGGTTCATAAATCTCTTAAAAAAACAAATAGAACATAAAAATTGAATATGTATAGGGTTCACTTAAAAGGAAGCATACCTTGAAGTGATCATGGATGGAAGTAGTTGTGATTGTAGAGCTCCTGCTCCTGCCCCTCGCATTACCTCCATCGATACTCTTTAGGCTTGACAGATTCACAACTATAAGTCTTTCAAGAAGAGGGAAGGATATGGTGTTGGTGTGATGTGTAGATAAAGATGTTGCCATTTCATCATTTTCATCAAATCTATTTGAAACAACTTCTTCAATACCATCACAATCATATATACCGACCTCCTTCAAGTTGGGAAGAAGTTTGCCCATGAGAGGTGAAAATAAGTACTTTATGCTATTGCAACGGACCATGGTTATGGTTGTGAGGTTGTGGAATGAGGATTGTGATTGGTTTTGAGGGATTACAAGTTTGTTCCAATTGCACTTCCACACAAGACTCATGCTCTCCATATACCATAACTCTAAATCCTTGAGGTAGGGAAGTAGTAGTGGTTGATGATTATGCAGAGTTGTTGTGAAATCTCTGCTGCTACTACTTCTACTTGAACTCTCTATCTCAAACACCACTTCAACATCCTTACATCCCTCTAGCCTAAGGTGATTAAGAACAGGTTTGGGATGAATTGAGAATCCAACATCAGCGATATCACCATACACCTCTGTAATCTGCAAATATCTCAACCAACAAATATAATTCAGAATTTCAATCGACTAAAATAAAATATAATTAGTTATTCAAAACATGAATACCGTTAATATTTATTTATGTTTATTTATATAGCCGGAGTTGACAACCGTTATAAGGATTAAAAATAATTTCCAATGATGCCTTATTTCATACCTACAATAAATATGCTAAATACCGACACTGAGATAAATACAAAAATATAATATTTTTTTGGACTAAATTAATAAACTGGTCCATGTGTTTATCTGGTTTTTTTTGTTTATGTCCAAAAAATTCGTTTTTTAGGAATTTTGGTATAACATCAATCTGCAAATATCTCAATAAAAAATATAATCAGAAATCTCCAACAACTAAAATTTAATTTCATTAGTTATTTATAACTTGCACACCCACTCACATTTATTTATGTAGCTAGGGTTGACAAGGATCTGTTATTTATAAACTTGCACACCCTAAAAATCATATTTTCTGACTATATTACAGAATTGGTCCTTGTGTTTATCTGTTATTTTGGTGTAGGTCCAAAAAATATCATTTTGCAATTTTGGTCCATAATTCATGGTTTCATAATGGTTCTGATCCCTATCGCTCACACCGTTAATTCAAGTCTGTTAAAGCCTTATAAAATGACTATTTTGCTCTTTTTAAGTTTTGTATTACTATCATTATAAACTATCCATAGGGCCCCACCACCCGCATACTGCCCAACCGTGCCCCTCTTTCCCCTTTCATCATCTTGCTCACCTCATTATTGTATTAATTCAACTACCATTTTCAACACATTATTCAATGAGATGAAATCCAAAATCATCATTTAAAGTGCAAGTAACATAAAACCAACATCCTATAAATTAGAAAAAATGCAATGCATACAACATGGTGTCACAACCCATAACCAGACAACCTATTTCCAAGTTGTTGGACAAGTGGGGGGATGAAACTAACCCATAACCAGACAACTGGTTTCCGAACAAACTATACTTTTGGGGTACTGGGTGAGTGAAATATGGAATTTAAGTGAACAAGTTGCAGGACAAGTGGGGGATGATGCAAGAAAATTACCTTTATAACAATGTTTCGTTCATGATCAGTGAATTAAACTAAGGGCACATACAACACACAAATTGTTGTTCATGGCTTTATCACCCACATTCGTCTTTGACACTAAACCCCTAGAAACCCTCCTCTCCCCAGTCTTGGGTAATTAGGTTAGAATTTTAGAAGTGGAAGAAAATACACAAAGGGGAGCCTATACGGTCATCAGGAAGGAGGGTCAATACTAGTATGGTGGACGGGTGGCACAGGAGGGAAAATGAAGGGGATGGGGAAAACATTCGTCTTCATTCAGGTGACTCTAAACACGAAATCCCCTAGAAGCTCAATGTAGCAATATCACACAGAGATGAAAACCCTAGAAGAGGCTGGCAAGGAAGAAAATGAAGCACGTAACATAAACCATCCTTTCCCCACATTTGTGAGTAATTAGGTTAAAATTTTAGAAGAGGAAGAAAATACACCTAAGATTGTAACCCGAGGAGATCTAGGTGTTCGTTGGAAGATGAAATAGAATATGAATTGCTACCTTATATGACTCGATGAAGGAGACACAGAAGGGGATCCGACAAAAGTAAGGTGGAGGGGTAAACAGGGATAAGGAGTTTGGTCACATCGACTCTGTGGAGGGGTTAGGTCATCTTTATTTTTTAATTTAATAGTAATAATACCATTAAATAATAATAATAATTAAATAAAAACAGGGGCAAATGGGTATTTTCTTAAAAGTTAAACAATCAAGATGTTCAAGTTTAATGATCCAAAGACTAAAAGCGTTATAAAAACATGAAATAAAGACTTAAACTGCAAAAATAATCTTTTTTTGGACCTGGATAAAAAAGAAAGAGAACAAATAAACAATGGACCTGCTTTATAATGTAGTCTTTTTTTTTTTTTTTACCATAAATCAATAATTAATTTAGAGTGATAACTTATTTAATCACTAGAATAAATACGTAAAATACATGCATTTAACGGAAAAACCTACCAATATTATTTTTCAATCTATTTTAGTCATGTTGTGTAATACTTGAAGTTACAATTGTTAGAAAATGATAAACAACACATGTTCGTAGGTGTAGAAAGTTTAAAAAAAAGGCTTATAAATATATAAAAATTATAACATGAAGGTTGAATGAGACCCACACTTAGCAATCTGGAGAATCTAGCTACTTCTCCACACTTCAAATTTTAGTGATATACGTAATGTGTCCATGATTTTAAATGTGGAGTTTTAACTTGTTTATCCATATTTTGAAGTGTAAATGTCTAGAAAAAATTTGTCACAACGCATTTCTTCACGAAAATTCAATAATCTCATACATTTTTAAGTGTAAATACATCCAAAAAATTGTGTAAAATTGATTGACTTGTTGTAGTGTGATATGTATATATGTATATGTATGTATACGCACTCACACATATGTACATAGACATACGCATAAATGCATGTCATTGTGAATACAGAGACATACATAAATGCTATAACATCAAAATAGATATTAAAAGTTCAATGACATGACATACCTCTTGGCTTTTGGAAACCAATTCAATGTTTCTCTGTCTTTCTTCCCAAGGTCTCCTACCATCTATACTCACATTCATAAGTGCTTTCACATCAGAATTTGTGGCCATAGGTGTGAATACGTTTACAAACCTCTCACAGCCATATATCTTTATACTCTCAACAGCTTGAAAGCTAAGGATGAGGATATCAGAGCTACTTTCAACTTTCATCCTCCATAAGTCTCTTAGATTCTCCAACTTATATACCCAAATGCGTCTTAAGTTGCTACTGTATTCTTCAATTTCACCAACACAACCTATGTCGATGTTAAATAACACTTCAATGCTTCCACATCTTGAAACATAAAGCTCTTCCAAACGACCCAACAAAGACATGGGATTGGTTGGAAACAGATTCACAATATTATCACATTCTTCTACTTGGATCTCTCTCAACATGCAGGAATTGACTTCATTACTACTCCAAACTTGACAAGGCCATATCTCTACCAGCTTATCCATCTTTGTAATTCGCAATATCTCCAACTTCGGAATCAGCACCTGCATAACAATTAAGACTTGTTGATTATCAACAGCACTGCACAATCAAATTATTGTGCAATCGTATTAAAAATATTTTACTTAAGAAATGTCCTAAATTATATATGAATTTTCATTACTTGGTCAATCTATATAACTGTTAACATAAATGGCAATATAGAGGTACCTCTTTGTTGAAGAAGGGTTGAATTGCAGATTTATTACTGGACATTGAAGATGTTGCACATGTATTCTCAGGATAAATGCTACTGAAATGAGGAAGGCCTTCAAGTTCCAACTCCACCAGCTCTGGTAGCTCAATTACATTAACAGTATTGCAAAGACCCACCAACACTGGTAGATTCTTCAAAGATAGAAACTTTAGCTCCAGAAACTTAATTACCCCAGCTTCACCGTTCTCACTATGTGCAAGTACTTCCAGAACAGGGCACTGTGAAACTGTGAGGCGTTCAAGCTTCATCAAACCACTCGCCATAGGGGCTGTGAAGAGGTATTTCAAGTTTGCACACTTGGAAACATCAAGGACTTTTAGATTACTAAACGACTGTTGGGGAACAAGAACAGATTCCATGAGAACTTCTTCAAGATCGTTCATACCAGCCACCTCCAAATGAAGAACCTCAGTCTTCTCAAACAACACATTGATGCTAGATTCCAATAGATCATCTTTGTTAGTGACCAACATCAATGTGTTTTCAAATGAGTGCATATTTTTGCTTGTATTGTCCTCTAAACCACGTCCCAAAGAAATCCTGAACCTTTTAAGTTTCATACACAACATATTTTCAGGCATGTCATTTTTGTCAAAGAACTCAACTTCTAATACAGAAAGGTGCTTTGAAAGCTCTGCTAACTCAACACGATTGCCATTTGTGAACCTAATAGCCTTTTTATCATCAACTCTCATATAAAGCTCCTCAAGCTCGATCAAATTTTTCAAGGCACCGTCATCAATATGAAGATTGACACAACCCGTCAGATCGAGTAACTTTAGCTTCTTCAAATTTCCGATTGCGAATGGTAACTTTCTGATGCCACAATGAGCAAAACTGAGCACTTCCAAATTCAAGAGTTCACCAATAGCAGAGCAATCAAACATCAATAGGCATTTATGGAGAATGAGTGTCCGTAGCTTGGTGGAGCAATGAAATGATCTGGGAAGCAACGGATACTGCATTTTTTCATATGCTACAACTTCAACATTTTCCATTCTTTCATAAAAACCCTCAGGAAGCTTAAACGACTTATCTCCATCCATAAGTCTCAAAAGTGATAGGTTTGGGTACTTAGAGTCGCTAGGAAACTCAGACATACCCGAGCAAGTAAAAGAAATTCTGTTGCAAGACTCGCTCAATCTAGCTCTACTCCACTTTGAAATATCACCATGGTTAATTATCCATGGATAGTCACCTTTAGAAACTTTACCCAACACAAAAGCAAGCACAAGATCATGCATTTTGATACAACCAAGGTAATTGCTATCGATCAACAAATTTGCATTTCTAAGATTCTGCACACATGTTCTTGTCCTGTCTCTAGCATCTGCCACAGTAGAAACATCATTCAACAATTGTAGGCCCCATGCATATCTTGTGAGTTCCTCGATTGGAATATCAAAATCATCAGGAAACAAGCCACAAAGAAGAAAAATCATTTTCTCCTCCTCTTCTTTTAAATACGTATAGCTTATCTCAATGATTTCTTGTACATTTTCATCAAGATTATTCTTCTTCAAACGGCGAAGCGTATTTCTCCAGACAAACACTTCTTGAAATTGAAGGGTTGTGGCAATGAGTTTGATGGCAAGAGGCAAAAAACCGCATTTTTTCACAATAGTATTTCCTATTTGATTGAATTCTTGATCATATTGTTTTGATGCTCCTGTGTTTTGCCAAAAGAAACTACGTGCTTCGAGCTCCTCCATGACATCAACTCTAAGTACTCTAAAGGCAGACTTGGCTTCTACTGCAATTTGTGTGCAAATATTTTCATACCGTGACGTCAACAACAGCTTAAATCCATCGGGTAAAGAATTTAGTCCGATATCTTTGAGTTCAATCTTCTCCCAGATATCATCTAATATCACTAAAATCTTTTTTTTCCCTTCTAACATCTTCTCAAACACTATATGAAGACGATCAGCCCTTGCTGTTATACTTGTTTCTGTTAGAGGTTGGCCCATGTATTCTGCTACAGTTTGCTGAACTGAAAACATGTTAATCTTTTGCCCAATAACTACCTTAACAATCCAATCAAAAATTCTCTTCTCTTCCATAGTCTTTTTCAGTTGTTCCATCATCGTGGTTTTTCCCACACCACCCATTCCACATAGGGCTATCACTTGGCTCTTGTGATCTGGTTGAAGGAACTCGAGGGCATCCTTAAAAGTACTCTCTCTTGATTTGAAGTAATTTTGGGCATCAGCATCCGACGGAGAAGAAGTGGATGCATTTTTTGAGTTCACTTTTCCAAGAGGTTTTTGAGCATCACTCCAAATTATCTTACTATTTTCTTCAATAAGACTTTCAATCTCCTCCTTAATCTTGAATGCATTCTTTCCTGCCCGGTACCTCATTTTCAAGTTAAAGCATCCATTTCCCGTATTTGAAATGCTTTGAGCATCTTCCTTAATCTTTTCAACATCTTCCAACCACCCTGTTACACGCGCAGGTACCTTCAGATTACTTGTATTGTTTGTTTCCATGTGATCTTTGACATCACGGCTTGTACCATCCAGTTGCTTTATTTTATTATTCATGTTCCTAACATGTTTCGTCGAGGAAAAGAGATAACCCAGCTCCTTCCTGACAGGAACCATTAATGATTCCACAATAGGACTAATGATTCCAGATACAAACTCCATCTTCCAATATTCTAGATTTTGGTTACACCTGCAAACCATGTAACAAATAAAAAACGGGGATGAAATTGTTAAAAGTTGTCAATGAGCAAACTTTTTTGTCCGATCATATTTTCATTAATAATTTGCAGAAACTTCTTTTTTTAAATATCATCTACAAGCCACAAGTAAATAGTATTCAAAGTTTTTCCTCTAAATTGTAGATACCATGCATGAGAAGAGTAAGAGCACGCATAAAACATATGATTGGAAAAAGAACAGAAAAGACAAAGATGGTCTAGTTCTTTTCCAACCAAAGGCAATGGAAAATTTACTTAATCCCTTGGTTCAATAAGTTCCACAAAGGGTCTAACCAATAAACACAACGGACAGGTCAGTTTTTTGTAAAAGATGAATTGCTTTGGAAAAAAGAAACCATTATATATTAGGTGATGGAGTTCGCGCATAAAGCCAGGATTTTATTTAACATAAAAAAAGTGATAGGATAGTGAGGATGGCACAGTTCAACTTACAATTTCACTCCCTCTCTTATTCAATCTTTGTAAATATTTAGTTCAAAAGTTCTTCTGGTTATCCTAAGCACAACATGGTATTATTCAAAGTAAGCTAGACTTAAGACTAACGGTTAGGAAGTTAGTTATTTAACTGTTTTTGAATGGTTGCATTGGTTTGATAAGATGCAATGGTTCATGTATTGTATATATAATGTGTCCAATGTCAATATGTAGTTGTTGTTGCAATATTGAAAACAATACAAGATAATCAGATTGTGCGTTTAAGTATTTGATTCCCTGTCAAAAGTTTCATTTTTTCTCATTTAGCCTATAACTCTACAAGTCTTCTAATGATCTTGATCATTTTTGTTCTTTAAGCTCTTTTTGTAAATTTGAAAATAAATTGAAAAACACATAAGCTACAATTTGACACAAAACATACAAGTCAAAACACAAAATTGATATTCAAAAATTACTATAAAAAAGAATTTAGAAGTTTCTTCCTAGTCATACTCATGTGGATAAGGTTGAACTAGTCAAATAATATATACATATAGTTGAAAATAGTCTTATAGTGGGGGACTTGGATTGTCAGATTTCTTATCGGATTTGGAATCTTTAGAAATACTAGGAATCAAAAGGAATTGGATTTGGAAGGTTGTCTTACCTCTAATTGATTTCACACACTCTAGAAGCAGTAAAAAGGAAAAGTCAACGATGCAAAAGACATCTATGGTAGTTGTAACATCCACATTTAAGGGACTAGTAGTTTTGATCTTTTTAGTAGAAAATTAAAAATTTTAGAAACCAAAATTAAATGAAATAAATAAAATAAATTTAGTTAAATCCAAATAAATAAAATAAAGTTTCTAAATAAAAAAAAAGTTAGTAATAAAGTTTAAGGTTATTAAGATGTTTAAAAGGATCAAAAAGAGATTAAAAGGAAACTTACAATACAAAGGACTAAAAATGTTAAATTTGAGAAAACTTCATAAGACCATGATTGGACTAGATTTGAAGACCTAGATGTTATGAAATGAATACTAGGATGAGATACATAGGTAATAATTACGAATAGAGGACATTTAGAGAAATTTTAGGTTGAGGGACCAATCTTGCCAATCATTGAAACTTAGCATTGGGGCGAAATAAACAATTTAGGGACTAATTCTTTAACAATATTCAACTTAGGTTAATGATGAGGGTTTTAGTTAGGAGTTAGTTTTGCATCTTTTAGGACAAATATTAATATTAGGACTAAAAATGTCAATTGTGCCAAAGTTGGCTTTGACCGCCTTTCACTTAGTGTTGACTTATATGTTAACTATTTTGTTTCTAGAGGAATTGAATGTGAACAAAATAAAATTGGTTGGCTTGTGAGTGTTTCACCGACGGTTCTACATGTCCTATCGGTAGTGTTGACTAGTTCTTAGGTTGACCATTAAGGTTGACTAGTTCTTAGGTTGACCATTAAGGTTCTACATTTCCTATTTTTAAATTTAGTATTATTATCAAAAAATGACATGTGAGAATTTTAAATAACTATGAAGTTTGTACTAGAGAACGAAATTTGAACCTATTTTATTGCATGAAAAAGGTATTTTTCAATATATAATAAATTCCTCTAGATGGATTTTATATTGATAATACAAATAGTATCTTGAAACAATTATTTGGGTAAATGAAGATTTGAACCTGTGTTAGTTTCATAAATCATAATATTTTCTTTTTAAGAAATAAATGATTATCTTGAAAGGTTTTACAATAAAAATGCAAGATAAACCTGTATTGAAGAGATTTGAAATCTACCATAGTTCATGATTTAAAATACTTCTATTATAAGACATAACTTTTGATAAATAAGAATTTTGATATTTTGGGAAGGTTTACCTATTAGAAAAAAATAATAATAAATCTGAGCACTTAAATGTGGACTCAAAACTTAAGTGGAATACCGAATACACTTAAAAAAATTTGGACATATAAAAAAATCCCAGATAAAGTATAAAACTTTTGAAAAGTTTGTATGAATAGATACCTTTAAATTATATATGAAATATTTGGATAACATTGGTATTTCATTGTTAGAATACTATAAAGAAGATAAATCTCACAAGTGGTATTTCGAAGAAGTTTAATGGGAAAATTACAAATCATTTTGTATAAATAAGCTTTTATTTGGAATTCGTAGCCTAAGGTAAAACATTCATTTACTTATCTACATAACGAAGATAGCCATTATCTAAGAACAGAGAGGGTTTGGATAGAATTTTGTAATGGAACTCTTTTTGATAGAATTAAGGCATCCTAGAACCAAAAGGAAAGACATCTTTAAGAATTTGATATATTTGACTTTTCAAAAAACTCAATGCTGATACCTAAATTGTGAACATGTAGTTAACTTTAAGTGTGTGTGTGGGTGTGTCAACGTCGTTACTTTTTACGTGTATTTTGTTTACATGCTTAATTCTTTTGAACCGAACAATTTAAACCGTTCGAGAACCCCTTAAGATCAGATCACTTTAATTTTGGGACAAAATAGGCTTATGACAAGGTTGTGATGATAATTACCCTTATTGTAAGAGAGAACTTTCATGACGAAGTAAGTGGTACTACAAGAAGAATTAAGGGAAAATTGATGCTTGTTATTAAAGTCAAATTGGTAACTTAGTTAACATAGTTTTAGTATAAGATGCCTTGAGTGCCTACTTAGAAAAACCTAGATTTCAAATCAAAGGGTAAAAGTGGATAAGTATAACAATTTTTAGTAATTGTTAAAAGGAAAAATCCATAAGTTGTTATGAGACTAACTACCTTTATTGTGGAAGTGAAAAAACCATAGATCTAGAATGCTTAACTTAAGGTAATGTTATATTAGATAGTGATCGTAACTTAAGAATAAGTTGAAAGATCACTTTTTTAATCATTAAGAGGTATTGTGGATTATGTATGTGATAAACCATAGATAGACTTATGATTGAGAAAGTTATGACTGTTATTCTTCCGTTGTGATTCCGTGAACGGAATCATTCTTGAAAGGTGGGTAATTGTAACATGCATTTTAAGGCCTAGTAGTTTTGACTTTTTTAATAGAAAAATAAAATTTTTGGAAACTAAAATAAAATGAAATAATTATAAATAAATTTTAACTAAATTCAAATAAATAAAATAAACTTTGTAAATAAACAAAAGAAGTTAGTATTAAAGTTTAAGGTTATTTGGATCATTGGATGTTTAAAATGATCAAATAGAGATTAAAAGAAAGCTTATGATCCAAATGATTACAAATGTTAAATTTAAGAAACCTTCATAAGACCATGATTGAACTACATTTGAAGACCTAGATGTTATGAAATCAACATTTGAATCCAAAGATGAGTCCTAGAGGTTAGTATTATGAATAGAGACCATTTGGATAAACTTTAGGATGAGGGACCAATCTTGCTAAATCCTTAACACTTAGCATTGGGGCGAAATAAACAATTTAGGGACTAATATTGTTAGCAATAGTCAATTTAGGGTTAATGATAAGATTTCTATGTTAGGAGTTAGTTTTCACATCTTTTGGGACAAATATTAGTATAAGGACTAAAAATATCAATTGTGTTAACTATTTGACTTATATGTTAACTATTTTGTTTCTTGGGGAATTGAATGAGAATAAAAGTTGGCTTTGACACTAAGCAACCAGCAGGTATGCTTGGGCCTATATTTGGCTCTGTTTAGTCACGGAAAAATGAACCGTTTTCTGGAAAAACAAATTCTAAGAAAAATGAGAATTTTGAAAACGCTTTAATTTAACATTTTCTTCTAAAATTTTCTCAGAAAATGAGATGTTTTCATTTCACAAAATTACAAAGAACTTGGAAAACTTGGAAATTTGATAATTATTGTTTTCCACATTTTTCAGATTCCAAAATTTTTCTAAAATATAATCACACCCCCTACACCCTAAAACCCATCCACACCCAACAACAATTGTTCAGCAAGTCAGGGCAGCTACCACAAACAGCACGCATACACCCAATGTTTCACTTTTTGCTAATCAAGTGGATCATTAATTGGGCAACAACACCCCAGTTCACACTTGCTATATCCCCAATTTCACATACTCTAGAAGAGGCAAAAAGGGAAGTCAACCATGAAAAAGGCATGTTGTTGCTGTAGATTCACTTTAAAAAAATTGGTCCTCAATTCCACTAACCGTTTTAAAATTATATGCACAGATGGAGATAAAGAAGCAGCAGATCCAAACAAGGACTTTTTCTCCAATCAGGAAGATGACCTGGTTGTGGATATTTTCATATGTTGTTTTTTTTGTTAAACACAAAGAATTCATCACTTTTCACGTTAAATCTAATAAATTCTGAATCGAAAAACAAGACTTCTTCTCCAAACAGGTTTTTTTAAGAATAGCAAAAGAGTGAAAGCAAGAATTCCTTCCAGGGATGAATTTGATTTATAAAAGAAGGGGGAGGGTGAGGGTTTTTGTAAACCCGTTAATGAAGGTTTTGAAAAAGCCTCAATCCAAACACCCCCTTTCGGGATTTATTAGGGCAAGAACTGATCTGTACAGGGAAGCATCCACCATATTAAAGTCATTCCTCCAAAACATTGTTCAATAATTAAAGGAGGGAAAAAGAAGAGGGATTGTCGCTCATTTCAACAATTATTTGATTTTATCTGTAGACAACATACAGGAACAATCCACAACGAGTACCACAGCAGACATGTTTTTCAGATACTTTATTCAAGGATCGATAGATTTTAAACAAAAACCAACTAAAACAAGTTATTCATAAACATAGACAAAAATTTCAACTAAAGCATACCTTGCTCTACTATATGCTGTCTGTGCTTATGCTTGCTGCTTGCTGCTTCTGCTGCTTTTTGTAAAGAGTGTATGTGAACGAGTGGTCCGAATTGTGAAGAAGAATGCCAATATATGAACAAGCCTCAATTATTGCTGTTGTGAAAAATATCATGGATTTGGATGAATGAAATGATCTTTTTCACTTTAAAACGACAATAATAATATAAATCAGATTCCAATTTTGCTATCCACCCGCCTTTTGACAGTACGTGTAATGCGTTTACACGCGTACTCTGGGTACTAAAAGGACTACCTAACGTACTACAAACTGAAGCACAAATAATACAGTGAAAAGTCCCACTCCCACCTGTTGATTTATTGGAGATGTCAATTTCTTACCCTACAAACTCGATGATATCATATTGCATATCCCACAGACATCGAAGATAAAAAGGTGGTTAAAAGTTTTCTAATAATTGTATTTATTGCCGTGTAATTATTAGGTAGTGCTTATTTCTTATTTTATTTAATACCAGATGAATGTTCGTGCGTTGCGCAGGGAAAAAATTAGTTAGAATATAAATAAATACATGCTATTTTATCCCAAATTAAAAAAATTATATAGAAAAATATTTTCATTATTTTTAATTATATGATAATACATACTTGTGTCATAAATTTGGAAGACAACGAATGTTAATGAATAAATACAATGTATCAAATAAAAATCAAATTAATGTGGTTTAAGATAAAGAGTTATCTCAAACCACATAAGTTTGGTAGTCTACCAACAGTTTGTGCTTGGATAAAGTTTTTGTAAAATTTCAAATTTAATTTTACTTTTATCTGTTTTAAAATCAATTTAAAGATTGTGTATTTGGTCATGTTTTAATTTCAAATATTTAATTTAAATTAATAGTATGCTCTTTTCTAAATAATGAATGTAAATTAATTGTATTATATATGAGAAATATAAAATGTCATATGTGTATGTGAAACAATGTGAGATAAAGAAAAAAAACCTCAAATTTGTGTGGTAAAAGATAAATCATTTATATTGAATCATATTGATTTGAATGACTTCATTTATAATAAAAAATAAATATAGTTAAAATACTCGAAGTATATTTACTGAATGACCTCTGAGAAAATTAGAAATCGTCATTTTTGACCAATGATATTGCATAATAAATAAAAGTTCAAGATTGCATTATTCAACACAATGCATGCGATTTTGTGCAACTTGATAAACGAATCCATATCTCATCTCGGATCGACTTGCTAAATATTTAAAGCTCAACTTCATTAAAAAATAATAAAATTTTAACTATATATTTCCTTGAATTTTACTATTTGGAAATGTTTCCAACAATAAAAAAATATATAATGATCTATATAATTATATTAATTTGAGGGAGACCTTTATTTATAGAATAAAAATGCTTCTTGGATTGGTTTATCATGACGATGTGGGATCAAAATTTTCTTTATAATGTGTTATTTTGTGTCATTTTCTCATCCCACATCGCTTAAGAACACAAATGAAGAGAAATCAAAAATCTATAAGTAAAGACACTAATATATTTCTCATCCCACATAGCTTTAGATACAAATTTCAATGGAAAGAAAACATCTATAAGTAGAGTGGTTAAAATCATTTCTCTAATATCTTTGTTATTTTGTGTTTTTTATTATAACCAAATTAGGAATCAGTTGCAACATTCCAGGAACCTTTGGTTTCAGTTTTAAGACCATTTTCTTAAAATTTCGACGGGTACTCACCGATGTCCACTATGATACGGTTTTTTCTAATAAATTCAAATTAATGTGGTATATGATAAAAATTGATTAAATAACATTTATTATAATATTTATATAAACAAATTTTTTTGAACTTTAAACGATTACCTTTTCAAAGTTTCATGTGCATCAATCTTATGAAAGCAAAATAAAATGTTTAAAACATTGTCATCACACATTGAGCTGTGGCACACGACTTACTATGAACTTGCAACTCAATTGATTTTTTAATGGTTTTTAACTCTTTTAAATATTCATCTTTTAGTTTAAATGATTTTTGAAGTTAAAACAAAATAGGATAGTTGTTGAAACTTTGAGATAAAAACACTAATTAACAATAGACTTTGAAAACAATGGTACACTAAAGATTGATAAGAGAACCTAAAAAGTGGTACCATATAAGGGAAAACTAAATGTTATATATGTGCAACGCAACATCCTTGTCACTATTTTACGACATACTTTAAACTTGTAACCTAGCAAGTTTTCAAAAGTTTTTTTTGCAATATTCATCTTCATTTTGAGTTTTAATATTTTTTGAAACTAAAACCTATAAATAGAAGCCTTTATCACTTTGAGAAAACATGTTTGTACGATAATATGATATGTAATTAATATTAGACTTTGAAAATCATATTATGATCAATATTAATGTTAAACCACATTGTTTTGAATAATCTCATTTATAATAGATGGTTAAAATGTTAACAATTGGAAATTTGTACGTATATACATATTGGTGAATTGAAAAATGTTTACACCGGCGTCACATTTTACAAACAACGTACTATAAACTTCCAACCTAGTCAAGTATTTAAAAGTTTTAAGTAATTTTAAAATCTCTACGTATATACATCTTGGTGAATCGAAAAATGTTTACACCGGTGTCACTTTTTAAAAACGACATACTATAACTTCCAACCTAGTCAAAATTTTAAATGTTTTAGTAATTTTAATTTTAATTTTTGAGTTTCAATACTTTTTATAGTTGAAACTAAATAGTAAAAATTTTTAAAACTTGCGATAAAAGCATGTTTTATGATAAAATGATCACTAACTAATAATGGACTTGAAAGATCAAGTTTGATGGAGAAAGGAATCAAATGCATTGTATTATATAAGAGAAAGATAAATAATCATATATGTATGTGAAGCAATGTGGGATAAAGAAAAAACTTCAAATTAAAAAGGAAGTTGAAAGGTTGGGGGTTTCAAATGAATGTGGTGATAGGAAAAATGCTTCTATTATAATATATATAGATATAGATATCGGATAAGCATAAAACATTATATATACGTAGGTGTTTACTTATTTAATGTTAATAGATGTTTTCTTAATTTCTTATGTAATGTTAAAAGAATATTTTAGAGGCTTAAGTTTGAAAAAATATGTTATGTACATTTAGTGATATTTTTATATATTGTTTTCCAAAATTGTTTTCATTTTGCCCGGATGAAATAACATTCTGTTAAACCGTCTATTGTTTTACATTGACGGGTAGTCCGTGTGCGTGTTTGTTGTTTTTCTTCCACCTCCTGGAAGTCTTCGTTTTTTATTAAATGGTTGATTTAAAAACCGGTAAAAAACCGGGCTTTTTCGATTAGAAAAACAGTTAAAAAACTGGGGTCAAAAAACCGGTCAACGCATATGTATGGAACTTGTGTAGAACCGGCGGTCCGGTTAAACCGAAACCCGTTCTGGGAAAATCGGTTATGGAATAAACTAGTTCGGGTTTTTTTCCCGGGTTTTTAAAAAACTGTAACTCCCAAAATCCAACATCGAGTATTTATAAACATTTGGTAAAATTGTACAAATTTTGTTCTACAAATACAATACTCGACG
This sequence comes from Cichorium intybus, assembly GCA_023525715.1. Classification (NCBI taxonomy): domain Eukaryota; kingdom Viridiplantae; phylum Streptophyta; class Magnoliopsida; order Asterales; family Asteraceae; genus Cichorium; species Cichorium intybus. The sequence goes on along the minus strand of CM042014.1, from coordinate 115,188,865 downwards.
TCTAGGAGGCGACAAGTGGATACCTTCGGATCGTTCCACGATCCAGCAGGGCGTTACTACACCTATTTCCTGCAAAACACCATAATAAAAACAATGTAAACGAAAACGCTTAATGAATAACTCTACTGCAAGGTAGTTAATTCTAACACCTATTTTTCACATAGGGTCTTTATACTATTATACACCAAGGCAGTTAATTCTATGTAACATCCGTATTTTGGGCCTAGAAGTTTAGACTTTAATTGATAAAAACAAATTCTATTTAAAAAATAAATAAATAAAATAAAATATTTAAATTAATAATAGATACTAAAAGAATAAATTTAAAAGCTTGTTTAAAGGTTGATAAAGAAAAAATTCTCAGAACGTAACATATATTTCGGAATTCGTTGTCTAATACATAAATAAGCATTAATGTTATAACAATTTAACCTTCATTTAGTATATTGATATTTCTGTTATTAATATTTATTTAGAAGGGCAAAATGGTAATTTTGCCAATAGAAATTGATTTTTCTAATTATTATTAATATTAATAATCGATCTGTTACCTAACTTGAAAAATCATTGTCATAACAAATTAGACACTATATTTAGTATTGAACGTCAAGAGGTAATTTAGTAACTTTTTAAAGAATGGGCGAAAACCGTGCATGAAGGGCAGTTTAGTAATTTGACCAAAACCTTTAAAAACAAGAGGACAATGAACTTAGACAGTCGATTGGCCATGTTGTAATTTCTCATAAGGATGGGGGCATTTTGGAAAATTTTCAAGTAAAGACAAACATCTTCCATAGAAGGGCATTATGGTAATTTCGTAGGAGGGCATTATAGTAATTTCATTCGAAGACAAGCATGCATCTATACTCCTTCATTGTGGTGCACGATGAAGTAACCAAATTGCAGAAGTAACCAAATTGCAGAGAGAAAGAGAGAAGAAATAAAATCTAGAGAGCATTCTAGAAAGTGAATCATAATGAATATGAGAGGATGATGACCGGAGCACTTTCCCTTCCGATGATTCAGTGGCAGTGTTGGTATCCTCCGATGAATTCTTGGGTGGGAGCAAGGAAATGTTAAGCCGATGAGGGATGGCGGTGAATGTTTCTCTGGTGGACGTTGGGCAGGAGCATGTCGCTCCTTGCGAGGTGTTTTCAGGGAGAGAAACGTAGAGAGATTAAGCACGAGAAGGAGGGAAGAAGTGAGGCTAAGGCGGATTCAGCACCAGCGATGATTGGTATTAGGGGATGGTCGGAGTATGGTGAGGAACGGAGAGTAAAAGAGATTAGGCAACGCCGAGGATTGAGCCAAGCGAGTGTGGAAGCAATTTTTCGTAGGATCTGTGACAGTTCGATGAGAAGACAGAAGTCGGGGTGTAACTTGTTGAGCTAATAGGATCGGGTGGCTTAGTCCGTGTTTGGCAAACCACAGTCGCCGGAGGACTGTGAGTGTTGAGCCGATGAGAGAGAGAGAGAGAGAGAGAGAGGGCGCAGTCAGCAAGCGATAGCAACAGAAGGGAAAGCAAGTTTGGGCGGGCTTATTGACCTCGCCGTCGGCAAGGAAGGAAGCGCAGCAGTAGGGCGGTTTCGGGTGTTCAGGGCGCTGCTTTGATGTATAGTTCTGCCGGGGATGATAGACGATCAGGGCAAGTGCCAACTTGGAGAAGGATCGGTTCACCGTCGCCGGAGACGGTGATCCCGCCGGAAGAGAACCCCGCCGTAGGAGGAGGTGCGGCGAACTGGAACACGTGACCGTCATTTTTGCCGGCGAATTCCATCAGGTATGAGTCATGTTATCTGATCTACGTTAGGTCACGTATTAGGACTGATTGCTGGATTGGGTCATCCTTACCAGACCAGGCTAATGGTGGGACTTTAGTTTGGGCTCCTAGCTGGGCTTGCTATAATTTGGTTCCTTACTTCTTTGGATTAGTTGTTATGAGTGATGCATTTTGTTGGGTCTAGCAATTGGACTTGTGTTGTGGACTAAGTGATTGACTAGAAAGAGTTAAATAGTTAAATGTAGGTTTTTAATAAGTTGATTGTTAAATCAAATAAGTATAAAAATAATAATAATAAGTTCTAACTTATTGATAAATAAATTACTTGTTTTATTTTAAAGAACCAGTAAATTATTTAAAATGTGGATTTAGTTATTTGAATGAAGTTTAACTCTATTATTGGAAATAATCATGATTTTAAGACGAGTTTAAGTCACCAAAATTTGATTTTCAAGCATAAGTGGCTTTTTGGGCAAAAACCTTAGCTAAGGATTGATATAACATTTTAGGGTGAGTAATGTGATAGTAAAGGGATTTCTAGACAAGAAAATAAACTTAGTCCGTCTATTGACATAAGTCCAGCTATCGGGCGAGACCTTAGATTTACTTTGGGTTATTGTGACGCATGTTGATCACATAATTGTTTATACGTTTAATTACTTAGGAAATTGGGGGAAGGAGGAGATGATGTCTAGGAGTAGACATTCGCGGGTACAATGATTTTACAAGGGACTTATGTTGACTTTTCCGTCAACCTCAGGTGAGTTTACTAAGAGTACACATCCTTTTCCACTACCTTTTGTGTGCGTTATCAATTATTTTTCATGCATCTTATTATGTGCAATGTGTTATGTGATTTCTACTTGTGCATTGCATGAAAATGAGTTTTTAAAGACGTTTTCAAATAAAGAATATGATGATGTTTTGAAAGATGTTTTGAGCATCCTACTTGTGCATTACATTGCATATAGGATGAGATTGACTAAGTGAACCTTATAACAAAGATGAGATGATTGTTCCGGATTTAGGGAAATCATGGGCCAAATGCCCAAAAATGAGATGTTAGTCCCGGATTTAGGGAAAACCGTTCCCGACAATAGGGAACCGCATGAGGGACTTGCTAACCCTCATGGGGCTAGTGTGATGGCCACTAGTTCTAGTTTTGTCTATACGGGGATCGAGTGACATGCTTTGTGCGTGTCATTTGTAAACTTAGGTAGGTGCCATTGTGGTGAGTTGGACTTTTATGAGATGGACATGGGTTTGAGATAGTTGCATCATGCATTGCATTTGCACATCATAACTATCTATTTTGAGTAAATCTTTATGATGTTTTAAACAACCTTTAAAGTGTGTGTCAAAACTATTTTTGGGGGTTGTCCCGAGTGTGGTGGTTACACTGCCCACTCTGAATGGGTCAACCTCGGGTAATCTCACTAGGCATTTCAATTGCCACTTATTTTGATGTGTACTCAGGTCGAAGAGTTTAGATGACTTTAGAAGATCTGGATATTTCTAGAAGGCTACGAGTTGTGTGGTTTCCCTTAAGCTGTGTAATGGTATTCATATTGTAACAACCTCGCTCTTTTACAAGCCAAGATGTTTTATTTAAAGTGGGACCAAATGATTTTTCCGCAACTTGAACTCTGAACGATTTCTTAACAAACCCAATATGTGTTAAAACGGGCTTTGAACGAAATTTGAATATTTTTGAAGATGCTGAAATTAAAGTTTTTCACTTAAAGATGATTTTTGAATAATGATGATAAACTATGGGTTTAAAAATGTATTTTATGAAAAGCCTTAAGCGAGGGTGTTTCATTCTAACACCATCTTTATATATATATATATATATATATATATATATATATATATATATATATATATATATATATATATATATATATATATATATATATATATATATATATATATATATATATATATATATATATATATATATATATATATATATATATATATATATATATATATATATATATATTCTCACACAAAATACAATTACAACATAACACCAGTCAAATTGAGTAAAGTTAGTCACCTGCCGTCCAAGCTCCAAAAGTAAGCTAACTTGATATTTGCAAGCTTCCTTACACCTTCTTGTCTACAAAGGAATAAGTTTAAACCTTTCTTAGATATCATACAACACCAGTCTAAATAAAATAAAGTTTTTGTCCTTCACATGCATAATTAGCGCCGCTAATTATACCCTATTCATAGTTAGCGCCACTAACTATGAACAACATCATTCCTTTGACAAAATTTTCACATAACCTTTGTTTTCAACATCTAAACACCAGGGAATTAAGGAATACAATATCCCATTCCATTACACACCTAAAACCCTCAAATTTACAACTTCCATATCAACCAAAATAAACTAATTTGGCTAATTCAACTTAGCAAATGCATACATAAGAACACACCAACCTCAATTCTGGATTGGTATGCAGAAGCCCTTTGATTCCACCTTCAATTTGATGATTTTCACCCCAAAATACCATGGAATACGTACGTTCTTTGCAACTTCCAGAAATGAGATAATACACCCAAAATGACCCAGCCAAAACTTAAATGGAATTCTGCCAGGCATGATGTTAGCGTCGCTAATCACTTAGATTAGCGCCGCTAACTTTCACCCTTTAGTGTCGCTAATTTTCCAAAATGTGTCTAGTTCATACTTTTCACTCCATTTCACTAAATAGCAACCTACTTAAGCATAATGTCTCTAACCCTTAGCCATTAGTGACGCTAATGTGGCTGATAAACACATTTTCCACCATTTCCCACCTCTTGACCTATAATTCCAAACTTAGCAACCAAACTCCATATTAAATCATAATATGGAGATTTAAACACCAACATAGCACCTTAACACCTCAAACCTCAAAATTTGGTTCATTCTTCATTCTTAACATTTTTTTGTCCTTTTTCATCAAGAACACCCATGAATCATCTAAAACTCCTTAAACACAATCAGCATGTCTTTACACGTTGATAAGAATGCATGCCTGCTTCTTGGGTATTCCAAAAACCGATTCATCTTGTGCACCTCTAGCACAATTAAATTGGGTTTGAAATTGTAGTTTAAGATTTAGAGTTATAGAATGATTTTATGCCAAAATGTAGGATAATAGATTATAAAATTAAATGATAATCAATGTTACACATTGACAAGGATTAAAAGTTTAAGGAAGGATGACCTTGATGATGATAAATACGAATGATTATAAATGTCTTTGATGGTGTTAAAGGTGGTAGGCGAATAAGTTTTGAAATTATATGATAATGAACGAAAAATATGTGTAATAGTGTTATGCAACTGTTAAAGGACGACCTTGATGATGATAAATACGAATGATTATAAATGTCTTTGATAGTGTTAAAGGTGGTAGGCGAATAAGTTTTGAAATTATATGATAATGAACGAAAAATATGTGTAATAGTGTTATGCAGCTGTTTTTATTTGTTGTTTGTTATTAGTCATTTCTAAATATTAGGGTAAATAGTCATTTATTCAAGTTAAGATACTTTCGGTCCAAAAAAGTAACAATGTGTATATCAACATCACTTTATCCAAACAAATATCATAATTTATTCAATGTACCGTATCGATTTAGAATTTAGTAGAACAAAAAGAAATAAAATTATTAGGGTACAATTTCGACATTTGTTATAAGTCTGGACGAGAGAATAAAGAAGCGGATGCCTTGTCTAGAAGGGCTAAGGACGAGAATTTCGCAGGGATGGTTTCGTAACCGTTATGGCTACAGGGTGCATAGTTAATTGAGGAAAGTCAAAAGGACCGCAAAATAATGAAACAAATGGCAGCTTGCGCGGCTGACCTTGCTGCCCACGTGGCTTATCACATCAAACCTTGGGTGTTATATTACAAAGGCCGTTTAGTTATCTCTTGTAATTCAAAATTTATTCCGGAATTGCTCAAGGAGTCTCATTAGTCGGCCACGGGAGGGCACTCGGGATACTACCGAACCTATCGACGCTTTGCGGTCAACCTCTATTGGCCAGGTTTGGTGGCTACGATTAAACGTTTTGTTCGGGAGTGTGACATTTGTCAGCGTTGTATGGCTAACTTCGCAGCACCGGGTGGCTATGATTAAACGTTTTGTTCGGGAGTGTGACATTTGTCTATGGATTTCATTTTGGGTCTTCCAAAGTCTCGTGGTTACGATGCTCTTTTAGTAGTGGTTGACCGACTTTCCAAATACAACCTTTTTATTCTTTTAAAACATCCTTACACTACAAAGTCAGTTGCTGAAGTATTTGTGAAGGAAATTGTCCGCCATCACGGAATTCCAAAAACCAGTGTTAGTGATCGTGATTCATTATTTCTTAGTAACTTTTGGCAAGAGATTTTTCGTTCACAAGGGGCTGCACTTCATATGAGCTCGGCTTATCACCCGGAATCCGATGGTCAAACAAAGGTTATCAATGAGTGTTTGGAAACATATCTACGACGCTTTGCTGTAAATCAACGCCGTACATGGTCAATGTGGATTCCTTGGGCTGAATTCTAGTACAATTTCACTTTCCATTGGTCAAGGGGTAAAACTCCCCTTTGAAATCGTTTATGGTCGTAAACCACCAACTGTCCTACAGTTTAGTTTATTCTGGGGGAAGTACGTGTGCAAGCGGTGATTAAAGAATTGCAAGATAGATATGAGGCATTACGCCAGTTACGCATTCATCTTTTGAAATCCCAATCAATCATGAAGGACCAAGCTGACAAGAAGAGATGGGATGTGAGTTTTTTGGTTGGAGAGTGAGTTTATGTCAAGTTAAAGCCTTATAGACAGTTGTCCGTCGCTAATAGAATTCATCATAAATTAGCCGCTCGTCTTTTTGGACCTTTTAAAAACATGTAGCGGATCGGCCAGTTGCATATAAGCACGAGTTACCTCCAACATCTAAAGTCCACCCCGTTTTTCACGTATCCCTTCTGAAGAAAGTGGTTTCTGGGCCGACAGAATCGGTGTTACATCCTGCACTAGACCTCCAGGAGTCGGAAAAAGTCCAACCCACTGTTATACTAGCAAAACGTATGATCCAAGAACCTCATGGAGCGGTGGATCAATGGTTGGTACAATGGCGCGGGGGAACCGTGCAAGAGGCCACTTGGGAGGATACGGTGTCTATTTTGAGTCAATTTCCAACCACAAGTCTTGAGGACAAGACTTTAATTGCAGGAGGGAGTAGTGATGGGCATCCATAACTGTTGGGCCAGGAACCAAGACACCAAGACAGCCCCAAATTGTTACACGTCTATTCTAGAAGGCCTCGAGGGGTAAAACGGGAAAGTGGCTAAGGAATTCAGTTAGAGATTGAAAGAAGAGAATAAAGGGAGAGAAGAACCTTCTTTTACATATGTTCAGTTATTCTACAAAGAATTGTTTCCCTGGGACCACTTGTAATTGCATTGTTATTGATTACATCACCCCTCGTCTTCCTCATTTTTTTGCCTTGTTCATTCAGCTTAATCCTCCTTTTGTTTCGTCTTAAGTGCGAATACCTAACATATTTCTTGCATTTAACCAAGATTATTACTGTAATAAGTAGTTTTTGTAACAATATTTAACACAGTAATCATCGTGATGCTAGAAAAACAAAAAAATAAAAAATAAAAAAACATTTGCAAGTCAACATAATCCTGCCCGACCCATTTGACACGTTCCAAAAAAAAGTATGTGTTTGAATCCGTCACCACCCTGTCCACATTTTGCCACCTCTAATTACAACTGACATGAGACTTAAATACAGAACATCAATCACCCTGTCAAGTCAAAATGCAACCTATATAACCAGACCTACAGTATGACACTGTTCCCAACTCCCAAAACATAAAATCAGCAAAATGACGGATGTACCCTCAATACATCAGATATGCGACAATATATTATAATACTATCACTTGACCATACCTTGTTTAGAAACTGCAGATTGGATTAATTGGTTGCAATAACATGCAAACCAAGGCAGTTGTCTTCATCACTACAGAAAGGGGCAAAGATTTGTATTAAATATGCAACCATCTTCTTTACTCCACTTTCCTTCCCAATTTTCTCCCCAAATTCTCGCATCAACACACGAAATGTCACATACCACATCAGGTATACTTGTGGGACCTATTGCTGCCCCTTTCCTTTCCTAATTGACTAACAAAGAAGCTTGTTGAAAATGGGAATTGACACTCGAATCTCGAGGTGAAGTGTTTTCAGAGATTTGTTATGTTCATACCTTCAGAAGAGAAAGTGGAACAGGGGGAAGAAAAGAATTGAGTGGGAAACTTTGACTGGATTATGGTTGACTCAGAGAGGTCAACATCAGAGATGGATTCAAGACCCGTGCCAAATGCAACAGCCTACAGAAAATAAAAACTTATAACTATATAATTTTAACTTGCAAAACGGTTGGACATTCGACTACATAATAAACAGGGAGTTTACGGGCATTTTGGAAAAAAATGCTGATTTTTTTCAACTCTTGGTCATTATTTGAAGGTTTCATACCGATTTTGGTCCCTGAAACTTTCTAATTTTTTTCCTTATTTCAAGGTTTCGTATCAATTTTACGGATACATAAGAAGTGGAAAAGAAAATGTAAATCGATACTATATATCTTGTTACCAAACACCATATCTGACTTTAGAGATTATACTACTTATCAAACACCTATTTGGATTTCTACAACTTCTCTGTTTCACAAATCATATAATTTCATATCTGAATGAAACCAAGAACAAGAAAGCATTGTGTTTAGTGCTTGAAGCTAGAACACTATAAATTTCTCAACGAACAGCGTATTTGAAAAAGATTTAGGAATGTAGAATTGTTGATGTTGAAGTTTTCATTCTGAATTTAAAGACATAAAAGACCGTATAACCATACTTGACAACACAACAACCAACTCAATTGAGAGTCCAGATACGCATATTGTATAATTCTGAGGATGGAAAGTTGGTTGCAAGGCTTGCTACTCATTTTTAATTCTTGAAAAACAATTTCGATATGATTAATACCATAAATGCAGTTGTCTATAAGTTCACCATGGAATTTAGGGTTTGGATTTGATGCGACTGTGAGTACGAAGACATTATTTGATACAGGCTCCGGTCAAACAGCCCAAGAAGAAGCAGCCCACGTGCAGACCACCAGGCCCAAAGGGAACATAATCCGACCCATCAGATTTAGGGATACGTGAACACCTCTTTCTTGGAGAATAAGCTGGAATCAAGCAGCCTCAAGAATACCCCGTCAACTACTCAACTCCACCATCCTTTAATTTCTCAAAGTTATTTCCATGTTTCTCCGGTGTATGTAAATTCTCGCCGGTGACTTGCCTTCATTCTCAATTTTCCTCCATGATGAGCTTGATTGAGGTTTATGTATATTCTCGACGGTCCCTCATTCTCGATTTTTAATACTTTAAATTTTTTTTATTTGCAGAAAATTACAAATTTAGTCCCTATGGTTTGATATTTTCTTTGTCTCCATTGACTTTCTACTTTTTGTCCATATTTGGAGGTTTTATATTGATTTTGGAGTAAATTACAATTTTGGTCCCTGTGGTTGTCTCAAAATTGCACTTTTGGTCATTCTTTTGGATTTTCACGCTGATAGTCCTTGTGATGGCAAAATTGTTACAGATTTGGTCCCTGGTCCAAGTGAAAAGACCACCCTACCCTTTTGAATTTCTTTTTCATTTTTGTTTAATCTACTATTTATTTTTAAATAACAAAAATAAAAAAACCACCATCCCTTACCCTCCCCTCCTCCTCGAGCATCGCCTATGGAGGTTGATGAATTGCCGGAAGATTTCGATTGGAGAGAGAAAGGCGCCGTCACGGAGGTTAAGATGCAGGTAAAATTCCATGATTTGTCGCAATACAAAGTGTGAATTGTTTTCGCTAGAACTTTTGGGGATTTCACGGTTATTGCAACCATTGATTGCCGGAAGAACATCGCTAGAACTTTTGGGGATGTTCACCATAATCAGAAGAGGCGCTCTTCTCCAAGACGACACTGAAATCAGTCGAAGAAGCCACATCCATCCCGACGATCGGGGATAATGATTTGTCTAAAGATTCATCAATTTATTTTTCATTTTCGAGTTCTGTAAATCGTTTACGTTGTCGGAGGTATTAGGTCACCGGCGTGAACGTCAACGTCGTCGAAGCCGTGGGGAGGGTTGAGTGATCCGGAGAGCAAGAGGAGGAAGAGGATCGCCAACTACAATGTGTATACGATTGAAGGCTGGGTTAAGGCTTCTTTCAGGAACAGCGTTCGCTGGATCAAATCCATTTGGGATTTTGACAACTAGATTATTATAACCCAAGTGAATCGCTTGCAGGTTGGAGCAATTCGATAATAGCAAAACTATCCATACCTAGTGAAAAGAAAGAACACCACTGCCACATCCAATCGGCGATGTCAGGTTTGATTTCCGACCACTGCCACTGTTACCATTGATGCGGCGGCGACTGGTGAGCCTGATAACCCGTGGACGGTGACTTCCGATTGCAGGTTCATAAAAGAAACATTCGGGATATCGGATGACTGAAAATCAATCAAGGAAGCAAGTAAGGAGTTGCCGGAATCCGGGATTCCGGTTCCGGATTTGGATAAACTCGAGTTCCCGGAGAGACGAAGAGGCGGGCGAGAAAGAGATGTCGGTGCAGTGGGGGAGGAGGGGTGGATGATTTTTTTTTAATTAATAATCAATAATAGATTAAACAAAAATGAAAAAGAAATTCAAAAGGGTAGTGTGGTCTTTTCACTTGGACCAGGGACCAAATCTGTAACAATTTTGCCACCACAGGGACCATCAACGTGAAAATCCAAAAGGATGACTAAAAATGCAATTTTGGGACAACCATAGGGACCAAAATTGTAATTTACTCTTGATTTTGGTCCGTGTTTCAAAGTTTCATATTGATTTGGGTCCCAAACAGTATCTGATTTTGCTCACTATTTCAAAGTTTCATATGGATTCCCGTTCTTATTTCAAGGTTCCAGGGACCAAAACTGAAAAATGTTTAAACTTTGGATTAAATACAGTAAAAATTGTAAAGCACGAGGACCATTTTTGTAATTATCTTTATATTTTTTTTCAAAACAGAACTAGTGTCGTTTACAAAGTATCGGTCACCATATGAGCAACAGAAGCTGCGAACGACTCTGGCTTCTGTATCTGAGATACTATGTACAGGTCTGATCATACAATTGAAATTAGTGGACAAGCATCAGTAGGGACTAGAATCAAGCATTCTGTTCTTTATATCTTCTTTGTCTAAACTTTAATAAGAAACCAATTTTGGTCATTGTTGTTAGTTTTCTTTTTAATTTTTGAGTTTGAATTTTGTAGACATAACAAATTGGTATTACAATTCCACAAGAAATGGTCGAATTAAGTTTCTTGAAAGATATATGGTTGTGTATTCTTGTGCATCAACTGAAGGAGCGGAAGGAACAATTGGGTGACAATCCAGTCAAGTATTCACGTTAGTTTCTGGATCTAAAGACAAGAAGAAGATGAAGACTTGGGTGTGAGAGTATTCTTGTCATTTTCAATCTTTAAAAGGTATCAAAGGCATTTCCGATATTCCTTTTGTGTTTCTTGGATGTTGAAACCAGTTTGTGATCCCTCTACACTTAAATTTTGCATCAAAGTGGAGTTTTGGGTATCGCATACCAAGTGTTCGATCAAATTCCTCAAAGAAGTTGTCATGGCATTTTGTGTACCTTATTTCAAACATCTGGTTATGCATTTATTGGGCTTAATGCATGAAATGACAACGTACTTTCATTTATATGTGTGTTATGGCATCTTATTTTCATTACTCCTTTTTACTACTCTGTAACATGAAGAATTAGGAGTATGATACATTATTAGGCTAAATGCTTGGATATCGACTCATGTAATTTGCCAATTTCTTGGGGATTTAAAATTTTAAACAGAATGGGGATTACAATATGACTATTTAAATGCATGCAAATGATGAAAATGCTACCAAATGCAAATGAAATACCCTTCAGAAAACTGAAAACATGGTGGGATGTTATGGTAGTCCACTTTTAAAGACATACACAAGGGGCTAACAAGTATAATCACAACCAGAGGTAACAATTTACAACCGTTTTACCTATAAATGGGCAATATTTTATCTCTAAAGGTGAAATATGGAAAATGGGTGAACTTTTAAAGATACAGCTAAACATCAACACATATCAAGTGGCATGAAAGTTGCCCAATGTGTATCCAAATGCATCTGACCTCCTTAATCACTTAATTCGAGAAACTAGATTATAATTGTAATTAGGGTTAAATAGAAGAAATAGCAACGTACTTTCAATATTGATTTGTTTTTTTGGATCATTCCACCTGCTTTTCTCCTTGTACAACTAAAATAAGTCTACCCAATTATAGGAATGTCACCAAAATACAAAGTAATCGTTCCTGCTATAATTGTATAGATTTTAAGGTACAATGTCCTAAGTACAGATTGCAAGTACAATATTATTTGATAGATTTTTGATGATGCAATAACTTAATATGAAAAAGATTCTGAAAGTACAAGTGCTGTAATAGAAAGAAATTAAATCAGGATGCTATAATACACGAACAAATGAAAGTATGTTGCTATTTCTTGCACTTATCCCTAGTAATTACATAGTGCAATCATACTCAGCACATCAATCATTTACAAAGTCAAAAATGGATATTTGCATGACAACCAAAGCCAAGACACAGTTCCCAACTCCCAAAACATAAATCAGCAAAAAGACCGGTATACCCTTAATACATCAGACAATATTATGATGATTGCAGTGTGAATTTGATGTTTCTCTAGAACTGCTATCCCTGTAGGAGACTACAAGTGGCAATTCAAAGAGTCATGTAAAGTTTTTTGTTCGAGAATACATAAATATTTTCATAATAACCAAAGGAGACATTACATAGTACATACCTCTTGTTGTTTGGTCTTTATAAAGGAAAAAAGGAATAGAATATGCTTATTCATTACATACCTCTGTTTCTTCATATCTGTGTGTGTTGCTTGAGCTGCTGAATATGGTACTGGCATGGTGATGATCTGCATCAACAACTACTCTGTTTATGCTTATCAATCTCTGTTAAACCTGCATGTTTTTATGTTTATTTATTACTGTAAATCATTGACTAATCATAAAATTTTATGGCTTATATCAGTTTACCAATATCAAACATGGTGCCTTCAAAATCTTAGCTTTCTGAATTGTTTATGATGCTTGATTCGATCCCGAACAAGGATTGCTGGTTGGGGAATATCATCGAACAGTTAGTAGGCATCCTAGGATTGGCCTTCTTAGTATAATCATCGTTGGACCTAGATGTTATCCAATTGTTGGAATACCACCAACTATCAACAAAAACCTTTCATTAAAGGTATAAAACCTGTCTACAAGATCACAGATATAAAACAACAAACCGTATGTCAACAATGGAGATTCTATGGCTACATAAATCAAATCAAGAAGAAACATGAAATATTTAGAGTATCGGTCACCATATGAGCAACAGAAGGTGCCAACGACTCTGGCTTTTGTATCTCAGATGCCAAGTACAGGGTCTGATCATACGATTGAAATTAGTGGACAAGTATCAGTAGAGGATCCAACTTCTTTCTTTATTCCAACAAAAGAAGAAAAATAGGTAAGCTTTTGTTTCGTTTAGGCGTTGCATATTTCCATTTGTTTGATTTGATTGTTACAAAACGCTATGCAGTGGCGGAGGGGTTTTTGGGTGGGGGGCGAATTACCTGAGAAACACAACTGAAAATATTCTTTCACATTCATTTTTAATGTTTTTCTATAGATTTATAAATAAATAGATTTATAAATAGAGAATCTAAAGTCAACCAAAACAAAGACTATTAAAAGGCCAAGGTGTCAGCTGGTAATGATTGATTCTCTAACATCAAAACTTGACATGCATAATCAATCATTTAAGAAAACAACACTAGCTTATCTACAAGGAAAAAATTGTTTCACAGGAAAAATAAAAAAGGAAATGCTTAAATTTGAATTAGAAAAGCATATGTTTGACTTCCAAGGAAAAGTCAAAATCAAGTGACATGGAATATTGTTAATTACCCAATAACATGAATCACTGAATATTTTCAGGGAAAGTAAAGTTTAACGAAAAAAACAGAGACTTCAAAGTTCTGCTAGTTCAGTTCATTGTACGAAGAGTACATATAAATAAAAATAATGCTAATGACCATGATCAGAGCTGGATGTTTTGAAGCATGACTATTAAACAAGATGTTAATTACCCAATAACACGAATCACTGATTACAAATGGAAATTCAAGGAGTCTAATGAAACGGCCTTTAAATGTCATCGTTTGTACCATTTTAAAGTCAAACATAACACTTTAGATTATGCATCTAAACCACAAAATACAGCAATAAACACATCAACATGTTTGTGACTTGTTTGAATACAACGGATCGACCACTGACACACTCAACTAATAAGAGAGAAAGGGGGTCGCTTCTTCAAGAATGAATTGCTCATATACAAACAAAACATTAATACACTCAACTAACAAGAGGAGCAGAAAGTTTGCAGGTGTTTTTTCATTGAAGAATTTTATCAAACACTTGGTGTTCATAAAAACTAAACAGCACAGATTTGTTCAATTAATGGCGGTTTTATGTTATAGGAAATTAGGTTCATGCCTTTTCTTTTCTTTCTTGCCCGGAATGAGCTTAGAAAGTTTCATCTATGGATTATGATTCTATGCACCTTCAACCCCTGAATTTATGCGCTATTTAAAATAGTGGAATATTGTAGAAACCAGTGAAGTGAAGAAAAACTGGTGTAATTATTGCTAAGTTGGTCACAGATTAATCATATACAAGAAGTAGACACATCATACATGAGATTACTTGAAACTAGAAGTTCGTTAACTTGAATTGAAAGAATAAGCAAGCAACTATGACAAAAAGTCAATTCAATGATCAGATAATTAAGGTAGAGAAACATGTAAATAAAATATGGGACAAGATTTTACAATGTCTCTGTCTCCTTCATCCTTGCGGTATGTTTGCGTCCTCCATCCATCCCATTTTGTGTGTCCTTTCCCACCATTGATGCCTAGTGTAATAAAAAACATCCAACCCAAATAAACCAGCAAAAAGACGGATATACCCTTGGTACATAAGATATGGGACAAGATTTTACAATAGTTTCAACTGACCATATCTTTTTTAGAAACTGCACATTGGAGGAATCGGCTGCAACTGTCTTGATACCACAACAGGTACACTTGTTGTACCATTTTCTGTTCCTTCCCAAATTGACAGCAAGTGCATCTTAGATAACCAAATAAGAGCAATAAGAGCCAAATATGGAGTAATGCAAGTCACTCCATCATTAAATGGAAAAAGTGATGTTTGTATAATGATATTTCTGGATGAAAGTTGTATGAACAAGGACTACTTCCTATTTGGAATGAATCAAACATCTGAATAAGAGTAAATGGAAATTTTACCCTTCTTCACAAAGCAAAAACCTTGCTGAGAAAGAAATACCAAACTGCATAGATTTTGTACAAGGTTGTAATCTTACCTATGCCATAGACCAGACTTCAAAATGCACCAAACTCCAGGTGTGAATTTGATGTTTCTCTAGAACTGCCATCCCTGTAGGAGATTACAAGTGGAAATTTAAAGATTAAAGTAAACTTTTTGTTTGAGAATACATTAATCTTTCCATAATAATCAAATGAGATATTACATACCTCTTGTTGTTTGGTCTTTACAAATGAGTTTGGATCTTCTGTTGCATCACACAATCCAAAAGTTGCATCTATTAACTTCAGTTTCGGAGTAGTTGATTGTCCATTTGTGAAAACTGTTATTTGTGGACATTTTTTGATTTCCAAAGTATCTAATGATGGCCATACAAAATCTGCCTTCCCCAAGGAAAATCCAGTGAGATTTGGAAGGTTGTGAAGTGTTATGGTTTTTAGAGAAGGGAACACAACTTTGGTGGCTCTAGTTTCAGAATCTTCAACATGCTTCACAATCACATCCATGTTCTCGCAATTACTTATTTGTAGCTCTTGGAGCTGTGATAGACTACCAACCATGCAACAAGTGAAAACGTGTCCAAGAAGATCACATCTTTCAATTGAGACCTTTGTAAGGTTTGGAAAGCTCAACGCTATCGACCGGCTGCTCTTCCACATATGCTGCAGTGTATCTATTCCATCTAGAGCCAGGTCCTTTAGGTTTGGAAGTTCCACAACAGATTGTGTTTCATTTGCATCATCGTTTGTCCCTTCTACTACTTCAAATACCTCCTCTATTTTTGGTATATCCCAGAAATTTTTAATATAAAGCTTTTCAAGATTCTTCAGATTAAGCAGCTCTTTGCATGGAAAAATTACACGGCTTTCCAATAATTGGTCATACTCATGTGCATCTACTTCAACTAAATTTGAAAAAGACCAAGGGAACTGAAGTAGCTGTATCATATCTGGAGTAGAGCACATAGGAAGTTGAGTCTGCAAAGAACAAACAAACATAGAACATCACAAACACAACAATTATAAATAAAGATACATTTAGTGTACAAAAGCATTAAAGGATTGTAATTTTTAAGTTCTATCACTTTTTAGATTTCTTTTTCCTTTCAAATTTTCATTAAGGATTTAATCTTTAAAACGTAAAAAAAATCTGAATATTAAGAGGTAGCATCTTAATTCATGACAGAGAACTAATTACCAGTTTAATAAAATAGAGTGAAATATCTAGACATTTATATTTTCTAATATTTATCAATATAAGTTTTTTTGATATCTTTTATAATATAGGTCTTCTTTCTCATATGGTTTAAGATAAATATTTATTTTCAACCATATTAATTTGAATTTTAATATAAAATTAATTAAAATTTGCCTATTATTGTATATGTTCAAAAATCTTTGGACATGAAAAAACCCACCCACAGTGAGTGCATAATCAGGCCTTTGTCTTTCGTTCATCTGACTATTAAACATTAAGTGGTAAAATTATGAATTAGAGTGAATATAACCTCTTTTTTAACAAAAGAGACAACTTAATATCATAGAATTGACAAATTAATATATAGTAAAAAAACAAAATTGCATATTTTAATAACTTTTTATGGATACAAAAAATGGGAAGTGGTTATGTATTACCATTTGGTTATGTTGTGTTTCCTTCTCAAATACACATATGAAACGCCTAAATTTGTGAGTAAATAATATGTTGAACATCATAAATCTACAGGCTGGCCTAGTTAAAGGATGAAGTAAAGCAACAACATACCTCCTGTGATGCATTGGTCAAATGAAAGTTGATGCCACATTCGAGACTATGCTTGCCTAAGCCTGTATGTATGTGGTTGAGCTTTGGAGCCATCGAGTGCCCAGATGTAAACATCATCATTTGTGGGCAGCCATAAATCATAACATTTTCCAAAACTGGCCATCTGAACTCATTCATCCCCAAGAAGAAACCCTTGAGATTTGGTAAACCGGCTAGTATAAGGAACTTGAGACGAGGAAAGACTATAGTTTTAGATGTTTCTGTGTGTTCTCCATCTTCCTTCACAATTATTTGCATTGCCTTGCATTTTTTTACAGTCAATTCTTTGAGTTGCTTGAGGCTTTCAAGTGTGGAACTTGTAAATATATATTCCAAAACTTCACAGTTTAAGATATACAATTTAGTTAGGTTGGGCAATTCAACCAAAGTAATATTTGTTGACGTTGGGATGGTCATTGTAGTACAAGTATCATCACTTCCATCACCAACATTATTAGTACCATCAACACCATCATTGTTTACCCCTTCAATTTCAAATACCTCTACCATTGACTTACATCGGCATATAATCAACTCTTCAAGCTTATTCAGTTTTCCCACTACATAGGATGGAAATACTATAGACAGACCATGACATGTCCGTATTTCAATCTTTTTAGAGTATTGGCATAAGAACCAAGAAACAACACCGACTTGAGAACACTACAAAAATTAATGGAGCTGATTGAATTAATAAAGCATAGACTGTTTAGTTGTTTGCCACACATACATATTCCCTATGTGTAAAGAAATTTAACACAACATTTGCTACTTACAAATGTGGTTGCAAAACAAGATACTTAAGTATCAATGTCGCCAAGGGAAATTAAAATTTAAAATTCATATTGCTTTCATGATTTATGAAGTGAAAATAAATGACATTTGACTCTACAACCTATTACCCCCTCAAAGTGGAAGGATAAAAAAAATTAATTTTAAATTAATTACAAGAAACATAATTTGCAATCAATATACGGAAAATCTCCGGTTTTAAATGTATTATTACAAACATAATTTGCAATCAATATACTTATATTTTCTTACTTGCATCGATTACATCATCTTCTTTGTGTTTTAAGCAACTAAACTAACATATATATTTAACTTAGAACTGACAAAATGAAGAACAACTTAATGTTGAAATGTTAACATTCCAGTCTTTATTAAGGATAAGTTTATTTAGAGTCTTCCTTCATGTGTGTGTGTGTTACATCTAAACCTAAAAACTTTGGTCTACCTTATTTGTGTTACATCTAAACCTAAAATAAAATTCTTGAAAACAACCAAATAATAAGTTATATTAAACTAAGAGAAAAATAATCACTCTTATTGCTATCCGTGTCTATTGGAAAAACAGAGGTATATGCATTATGCAACATCGTAAATTCGTAATTATTTTGAATCCTTTTTAGGAACATTTTCCATTTAAATGAAAATTTTGACAATTGTTTCTAAATGAAAATTTTGACATTTTCCTCTATGATAGTTCAGTGGGCTCCTTCCAGGTGTATTTATTTTATCTTGAATTTAAATACATTGAATAGGAGATTTTTCGGAACAAAAGAAGTTGTTAACCGGAATCTTTTATGCTTATGGTATTTATATATCTTCGGTTGGCACAATAGAGAATATAGAGTTAGGTAAGTTTTTCAATATTCATTGGTTGAATGAAAACATAAAATATAAGTCAATAAAATCATTTTTGTTTCATTTATAATATTAGTTGTGACAAAAATTTATCATATTGGAAAAACAGAGGTATATGCATTATGCAACATCGTAAATTCGTAATGTCTATCTTAATATTGGTATTTTGAATCCTTTTTAGGAACATTTTCCATTTAAATGACAATTTTGACAATTGTTTCTAAATGAAAATTTTGACATTTTCCTCTATGTATTTCAGTGGGCTCCTTACAAGTGTATTTATTTTATCTTGAGTTAAATACTTGGAATAGGAGATTTTTCTGGAACAAAAGAAGTTGTTAACCGGGACCTTTTATGCTTATGGTATTTATATATCTTCGGTTGGCACAATAGAGAATATAGAGTTAGGTAAGTTTTTCAATATTCATTGGTTGAATGAAAACATAAAAGATAAGTCAATAAAATCATTTTTGTTTCATTTTTAATATTAGTTGTGACAAAAATTTATCAATAATGCTGATATGACTAATATACATCTATGCAATCAACTTTTCTCTCACTTATTTGGTCCAAAATTGACTATCTATATAAATATTTTAACTAAACTACATAAAAATGCATTTTATATGATTTATAAGCCTGGGTTCATAAATCTCTTAAAAAAACAAATAGAACATAAAAATTGAATATGTATAGGGTTCACTTAAAAGGAAGCATACCTTGAAGTGATCATGGATGGAAGTAGTTGTGATTGTAGAGCTCCTGCTCCTGCCCCTCGCATTACCTCCATCGATACTCTTTAGGCTTGGCAGAGTGTCAAGACGGAGATAGTCAATAAGAGGGAAGGATATGGTGTTGGTGTGATGTGTAGATAAAGATGTTGCCATTTCATCATTTTCATCAAATCTATTTGAAACAACTTCTTCAATACCATCACATCGCCATATCTCCACCTCCTTTAAGTTAGGAAGAAGTTTGCCCATGAGAGGTGAAAATAAGTACTTTATGCTATCGCATTTTCTCATGTATATGGTTGTGAGGTTGTGGAATGAGGATTGTGATTGGTTTTGAGGGATTACAAGTTTGTTCCAATTGCACTTCCACACATGAATCATCTTTTCCATACGATATAATTTTAATTCCTTGAGGTAGGGAAGTAGTAGTGGTTGATGATTATGCGGAGTTGTTGTGAAATCTCTGCTGCTACTACTTCTACTTGAACTCTCTATCTCAAACACCACTTCAACATCCTTACAATCCCTTAAATCAAGGAGATTAAGAACAGGTTTGGGATGAATTGAGAATCCAACATCAGCAATATCACCATACACCTCTGTAATCTGCAAATATCTCAACAACAAATATAATTCAGAATTTCAATCGACTAAAATAAAATATAATTAGTTATTCTAAACATGCATACCGTTAATATTTATTTATGTTTATTTATATAACTGGAGTTGACAACCGTTATAAGGATTAAAAATAATTTCCAATGATGCCTTATTTCATACCCACAATAAATATGCTAAATACCGACATTGAGATAAATACAAAAATATAATATTTTTTGGACTAAATTAATAAACTGGTCCATGTGTTTATCTGGTTTTTTTTTTGTTTATGTCCAAAAAAAATCGTTTTTTAGGAATTTTGGTATAACATCAATTTGCAAATATCTCAACAAAAAATATAATCAGAAATCTCCAACAACTAAAATTTAATTTCATTAGTTATTTATAACTTGCACACCCACTCACATTTATTTATGTAGCTAGGGTTGACAAGGATCTGTTATTTATAAACTTGCACACCCTAAAAATCATATTTTCTGACTATATTACATAATTGGTCCTTGTGTTTATCTGTTATTTTGGTGTAGGTCCAAAAAATATCATTTTGCAATTTTGGTCCATAATTCATGGTTTCATAATGGTTCTGATCCCTATCGCTCACACCGTTAATTCAAGTCTGTTAAAGCCTTATAAAATGACTATTTTGCTCTTTTTATGTTTTGTATTACTATCATTATAAACTATCCATAGGGCCCCACCACCCGCACACCGCGCCCCTCTTTCCCTTTTCATCTTCTTCCTCACCTCATTATTGTATTAATTCAACTACCATTTTCAATACATTATTCAATGAGATGAAATCCAAAATCATCATTCCTATAAATTAGAAAAAATGCAATGCATACAACATGGTGTCACAACCCATAAACAGACAACCTGTTTCCAAGTTGCAGGACAAGTGGGGGTATGAAACTGACCCATAACCAGACAACTGGTTTCCAAAACAAACTATACTTTTGGGTACAGGGTGAGTGAAATATGGAATTTAAGTGAACAAGCTGCATGACAAGTGGGGGATGATGCAAGAAAATTACTGAGCATGTTTCGCTCATGATCAGTGAATTAAACAAAGGGCACATATAGCAAATAAATTGTTGTTCATGTCTTTATCACTCGCATTCGTCTTTGACACGAAACCCCTAGAAACCCTTCTCTCCCCAGTCTTGGGTAATTAGGTTAGAATTTTAGAAGTGAAAGAAAATACACCTAAGATTGTTACCTTATATAACTTGGTGAATGAAACACAGAGGGGAGCCCATACGGTCATCAGGAAGGAAGGTCAAGACTAGTATGGTGGACGGGTGGCACAGGGGAAAATGAAGGGGATGGGGAAAACATTCGTCTTCCTTTTTGTGTTTTGCTATTTGACACTATTGTCATGTCATTCAGGTGACTCTAAACACGAAATCCCCTAGAAGCTCAATGTAGCAATATCACACAGAGATGAAAACCGTAGAAGAGGCTGGCAAGGAAGAAAATGAAGCACGTAACAGAAACCATCCTCTCCCCACATCTGTGAGTAATTAGGTTAAGATTTTAGAAGAGAAAGAAAATACACCTAAGATTGTAACCCGAGGAGATCTAGGTGTTCGTTGGAAGATGAAATAGAATATGAATTGATACCTTATATGACTCGATGAAGGAGACACAGAAGGGAATCCGACAAAAGTACGGTGGAGGGGTAAACAGGGATAAGGAGTTTGGTCACATCGACTCTATGGAGGGGTTAGGTCATCTTTATTTTTTAATTTAATAGTAATAATACCATTAAATAATAATAATAATTAAATAAAAACAGGAGCAAATGGGTATTTTCTTAAAAGTTAAACAATCAAGATGTTCAAGTTTAACGATCCAAAGACTAAAAGCGTTATAAAAACATGAAATAAAGACTTAAACTGCAAAAATAATCTTTTTTGGACCTAGGTAAAAAAGAAAGAGAACAAATAAACATTGGACCTGCTTTATAATGTAGTCTATATATTTTTTTTTACCATAAATCAATAATTAATTTAGAGTGATAACTTATTTAATCACTAGAATAAATACGTAAAATATCCGCATTTAACGGAAAAACCTACCGATATTATTTTTCAATCTATTTTAGTCATGTTGTGTAATACTTGAAGTTACAATTGTTAGAAAATGATAAACAACACATGTTCGTAAGTGTAGAAAGTTTAAAAAAAGGCTTATAAATATATAAAAATTATAACATGAAGGTTGAATGAGACCCACACTTAGCAATATGGAGAATCTAGCTACTTCTCCACACTTCAAATTTTAGTGATATACGTAATTTGTCCATGATTTTAAATGTGGAGTTTTAACTTGTTTATCCATATTTTGATGTGTAAATGTCTAGAAAAAATTTGTCACAATGCATTTCTTCACCAAAATTCAATAATCTCATACATTTTTAAGTGTAAATACATCCAAAAAATTGTGTAAAATTGATTGACTTATTGTAGTGTGATATGTATATATGTATGTGTATGTACACGCACTCACACATATGTATATAGACATACGCATAAATGCATGTCATTGTGAATACAAAGACATAGATACATAAATGCTATAACATCAAAATAGATATTGAAAGTTCAATGACATGGCATACCTCTTGGCTTTTGGAAACCAATTCAATGTTTCTCTGTCTTTCTTCCCAAGGTCTCCTACCATCTATACTCACATTCATAAGTGCTTTCACATCGAAATTAGTGGCGGTAGGTGTGAATATGGTTAAAAACCTCTCACACTCTTGTATTTCTATGTTCTCAACAGCTTGAAAGCTACGGATGAGGATATCAAAGCTACTTTCACCTTTCATCCGCCATAGCTCTCTTAGATTCCCCAACTTATATACCCAAATTCGTCTTAAGTTGCTACTGTATTCTTCAATTTCACCAACACAACCCATGTCAATGTTAAATAACACTTCAATGCTTCCACATTCAAAAACATAAAGCTCTTCTAGACGACCCAGCAAAGACATGGGATTGGTTGGAAACGGATTCACAATATTATCACATGCTTGCACTTTAATCTCTCTCAACATGCAGCCATTGACTTCATCACTACTCCAAACTTGACAAGGCCATATCTCTACCAACTTATCCATCTTCGTAATTCGCAATATCTCCAACTTCGGAATCAGCACCTGCGTAACAATTAAGACTTGTCGATTATCAACAGCATTGCACAATCAATTTATTGTGCAATCGTATTAAAAATATTTTACTTAAGAAATGCCTTCAATTATATATGAATTTTCATTACTTGGTCAACTGTTAACATAAATGGGAATATAGAGGTACCTCTTTGATGAAGAAGGGTTGAATTGCAGATTTATTACTGGACATTGAAGATGTTGCACATGTATTCTCAGGATAAATGCTACTGAAATGAGGAAGGCCTTCAAGTTCCAACTCCACCAGCTCTGGTAGCTCAATTACATTAACAGTATTGCAAAGACCCACCAACTTTGGTAGATTCTTCAAAGATAGAAACTTTAGCTTCTGAAACTTAATTACCCCAGCTCCACTATTCTCACTATGTGCAAGTACTTCCAGAACAGGGCATTGTGAAACTCTGAGTTGCTCAAGCTTTATCAAACCACTCGCTATAGAGGTTGTGAAGAGGTATTTCAAGTTTGCACACTTGGAAACATCAAGGACTTTTAGATTACTAAACGACTGTTGTGGAATAGGAACAGATTCCACTAGAACTTCTTCAAGATCATTCATATCATCCACATCTAAATAAAGCACCTCTGTTTTCATAAACAACTCATTTAATCTAGATTCCATTAACTCATCTTTGCTAGTGACCAACGTCAACGTGTTTTCAAATGAGTGCATCTTCAAGTCTGTATTTTCTTCTAAACTACATCCCATGGAGATCCTAAACCTTTCAAGTTTCGTAAACAACATATTCTCGGGCTTAACCTTGTTCCAACTGAACTCAACTTCCAAAGCAGAAAGATGCTCTGAAAGTTCTGCTAATTCTGCAAGATTTTCACTCGTGAAGCGAACAGCCTTCCCATTAACAGCTCTCATATACAGCTCTTCCAGGTTGACCAAATTTCTCAAGACGCCATCATCAATACGAAGATCAACACAACCCGTCAAATCCAATAGCTTTAGCTTCCTCAGTTTTCCGATCGTAGAAGGTAACTTTCTGATGCGACAATGAGCAAAGCTGAGAACTTCCAGATGCAAGAATTCACCAATAGCAGAGCAATCAAACATCAATAAGCATTGATGGAGAAGGAGTGTTCGTAGCTTGGTGGAGCATTTAAATGATCTGGAAAGCAACGGATACTGCATTTTTTCATACTCTATTACATCAAGATTTTCCATTCGCTCATAAAAATCTTCAGGAAACTTAAGCGACTTATCTCCGTGCATAAGTCTCAAAAGAGACACATTCGGGTACCGAAAATCTCTAGGAAACTCGGACATACCCATGCAAGTAATAGAAATTCTTCTGCAAGATTCGCTCATCCCACCCGTAGCATTCCACTTTGGAATATCACCATGGTTGATTACCCATGGATGATCATCTTTAGATACTATACCTAGCACAAAAGCAAGCACAAGATCATGCATCTTGACACACCCAATGTAATCACTATCTATCAACAAATTTGCACTTTTGAGATTCTGAACACATGTTTTGGTCCTGTCTCTTGCATCTCCAAGAGTATAAACTTCACTTAACAGTCTTAGACCCCATGCATATCTTGTGAGTTGCTCGATTGAAATATTATAGTCATCGGGAAACAAGCCACAAAGCAGCAAAATTGCTTTTTCCTCTGCATCTTTTAAGTAGTCATAGCTTATCTTAATGATTTCTTGCACATTCTTATCAAGATTGTTCCTTTTCAAGCGGAGAAGTGTATTTCTCCATGCAGACTTTTCTTTAGATCTAAGGGTTGTGGCGATGAGTTTGATGGCAAGGGGTAAAAAACCGCATCTTCTTACGATTTCACCTCCAATTTCATTCATATCCTGATCATATTGATCTGAAATTCCTGTGATTTGACAAAAGAATTTATGTGCTTCATGCTCCTCCATGACATCCACTCTAATCACTGTAAAAGTGGAATTAGATTCTACTGCAATTTGCTCGCAAACACTCACGTATCGTGATGTCAGCAACAGCTTGAAGCCGTTAGGCAATGGACTTAGTCCAATATCTTTGAGTTCCATTATCTCCCATACGTCATCTAGTATCAATAAAACCTTTTTTTTGTTTTCCGACACCTTCTCAAATGCGATACGAAGACGGTCTGCTCTTGCTGATTTAGTCGTTTCAGCGAGGGATTGTTGCATAATGTATGTTGCCACATCTTGCTGAATAGATAACATGTTAATTTGTTGCCCAATAACCACCTTCACAACATAATCAAACATTTTCTTAGCTTCCACAATCTTTTTTAGTTGTTCCATCATAGTGGTTTTCCCCACACCACCCATTCCACACAGTGCTATCACTTTGCTCGTGTGATCTTGTTGGAGGGACGTGAAGGCTTTCTTAAAAGACTCCTCTCTTGATTTGAAGTCATTTTGGGCATCACCATCCAAAGGTGCAGAACCGGATGAGATTTTTGAGGTCACTTTCCCAAGAGGTTTTCGAGCATCGCTCCAACTGATCTTACTGTTTTCTTCAATAAGACTTGTAATCCCCTCCCCAATCTTGAATGCATTCCTTCCTACTCGGTACCTCAATTTCATCTCAAAACATCTGGTCCCAGTGCTTGAAATCTTTTGAGCATCTTCCTTAATCTTTTTGACTTTGATCAACCACCCCGGTACACAAGTAGGTATCTCTAGATTACTTACATCATTTGTGTACATGTGTTTTTCGACATCAGTGTTTGCTTCATCCAATTGCTTGATTCTAGAATTCATGTTACTAACATGTTTTCTGGAGTAAAAGAAATAACCCACATGTTTCTTGACAGGAACCAACAGAGTTTCGACAATAGGACCAATAATTGCAGATACAAACTCCATTTCCAATATTCTAGCTTTTAGAGAGACCTGCAAAGCAAACCAGGTAGTAGATCAACATAAGGTATGAATTGGTAAAAGGATGATAATAAAGTGTATATCTATTTGTTTATAGTTTCATTATTGATTAAAAAACCGTCTTTTTCTTTCAAGTATCATTTAGAATCCATAGATAAATACGAGAAGAGAAACATATTTAGTGGGTATCTTCCCTTTTCAAGTGAACAATATTTTTTTGAAATGACTGAAAGTGTGGATGGATTGTTGATTTAACATCTTCATCGTCAAGTGAATACTTGAATCTCATTGAAAATCTTACACATATGATAGTTAGTTCAAAGCATAAACATACACACCAGCTCCTTTTTTTTGTACATCTTGTTAAATAAAGAGAGATTCATCTAATATTTTTATTTAAAAAAATAAAAATCAATGAGAATGAGATTTGAGAAAGTCTTTTACATAGGTAACAAAGAAAGCTCGATTTTCTCATACTTGGACAAGGGATTATACACTTGAGTCATAAATTTGTCATCATGTGTCAAATTTAAACTAATTCAAAAACGAAAGAATGACGAAGAAACATATGACTTCTTAATTGGTTCTCGGTATGACTTATTCTCTTATTATAAGTGGTAGAAAAAGTAGATTTCTTACAAAATGACTTAAGAATCAAAAGGATGACGTTGAAACAAATTATTGTTCTATGTTGAAATGAACAAAATCAATTTATAAATTATTTACACCGAAACCATATGTTTTTTTGTTTTTGTTAAACTCAAGGAATTCATCACTTTTATCGTTAAATCTAATAAATTCTGAATTAAAAAACAAGACGATGCCGTATGGTGATGCTGGTGAGCGAGTAATAAGGTCAAAATAGGCATAAACAATCAGAGCCTTAGGGCGCGTTTGGTTGTAGAAAATTGTTTTCAGTTTTCTAGAAATACATTTTCGGAAAATGGAGTGGAGTAGAAGTTGGGGTTGGGTGTGGGTGGTGGGTAGGGTTAGGGTTAGGGTTAGGAGGTGGGTGGTGGGTGGGGTAAGGGGTTGGGTTGGCGGTGGGTAGTGGGTGGGGTAAGGGTTAGGTTTAGGGTTAGGAGGTGCGTGGTGGGTTGGGTTGGGTGGGGTAGGGGGTCGGGATGGGGGTGCGTGGGATAAGGGTTGGAGGTGGGTGGGGGTGGGGTTGGGATGGGATGGGTAGGGTGGGCAGTGGGGGTGGGGTTGGGATGGGATGGGTAGGGTGGGCAGTGGGTGGGGGTAAGGGTTAGGGGTGGGTAGGGTAGGGTGGGTGGGTGGGTGGGGTTGGGATAGGTATAGGTATAGGGGTAGGGTGGGTGTTGGGGGTAGGGGTGGATGGTGCGTGGGATATTAAAAAATTACGATACAAAATAATTTAGAAGTACAAACTAGTCATACTCATGTGGATAGAGTCAACCTAGCAAAATAATATATAGATATAATTGAAAACAGATGGTGTTTTGATTGTAGGATTTTTATTGGATTTGGAATATTTAGAAATACTAGAAATAAAAAGGATTTGGGATTCGAAGGTTGATATACCCCCAATTAATTTCACATAATCTAGAAGAGCAAAAAAAAAGGAAAGTCAACCATGCAAAAGGCATCTACCGAATACTGTACTGGAGGGGTAAAATGGGAAACTTCTGTTCTTTTTTGTGATTGTAGGAGCATTATGGATGAAAGTTGGTAATCAATCAGGAGGAAATTTACCTTGGAACTGGGTATTTTGTTTTCTTTCTTTAAGAAGATTACTTATAAGAAAAAAAAAACAATAACAAATGGGAACACTTAAACAGGGACTCAAAACTGAAGTGGAATATGCTTAATTTTTTTTTGGACCTATAAAAAAAATCCCAAAGAAAGTATAAAACTTTTGAAAAGTTTGTATGAATACATACCTTTGAAGTATATATGAAATTTTTGGATAACATGGGTATTTCATCATTAGAATACTATAAAGAAGATAAATCTCACAAGTTGTATTTTAAAGAAGTTTAATGGGAAAATTACATATCATTTTGTATAAATAAGCTTTTATTTGGTATTAAAACATACGGTTTGACTCATAGCCTAAGGTAAAACAATCATTTAATTTAATGTTCTAAATAATGAAGATAGCCATTGTGTAAGAATAGAGAGGGCTTTGGATAGAATTTTATAATGGAACTTTTTTGATAGAATTTAAGGCATCCTAGAACCAACAAGAAAGACATCTATAAGAATTTGATAAATTTGACTTTTCGAAAACTCAATGCTGGTACCTAAAATGTGAACATGTAGTTAACTCTAAGGGGGGGGGGGGGGGGGGGGTGTCAACATCGTAAAAAGAGTTACTTTTTACGAATGTATTGTTTAGGCTTACGACAAGGTTGTGTTGATAATTACCTATATTGTAAGAGGGAACTTTCATGACGAAGCAAGTGATACTACAAGAAGAATTAAGGGAAAATCGATGCTTGTTATTAAAGTCAAATTGTAACTTAGTTAACTTAGTTTTAGTATAAGATGCCTTGAGGGCCTACTTAGGAAAACCTAGATTTCAAATAAAAGGATAAGAGTGGATAAGTATAATAATTTTTACTAATTGTTAAAGAAAAATCCATAAGTTGTTATGAGACTAACTACCTTTATTGTGGAAGTGAAAAAACAATAAATCTGGAATGCTTAACTTAAGGTAATGTTATATTAGATAGTGATTGTAACTTAAGAATAAGTTGAAAGATCACTTTTTTAATCATTAAGAGGTATTGTGGATTATGTATGTGATAAACCATAGATAGACTTATGATTGAGAAAGTTATGACCGTTATTCTTCCGTTGTGATTCCGTGAACGGAATCATTCTTGAAAGGTGGGTAATTGTAACATGCATTTTTAAGGCCTAATAGTTTTGAATTTTTTAATAGAAAAATAAAATTTTTGGAAACTAAAATAAAATGAAATAATTATAAATAAATATTAATCAAATTCAAATAAATAAAATAAACTTTGTAAATAAACAAAAGAAGTTAGTATTAAAGTTTAAGGTTATTAGGATGTTTAAAATGATCAAATAGAGATTAAAAGAAAGCTTATGATCCAAATGATTACAAATGTTAAATTTAAGAAACCTTCGTAAGACCATGATTGAACTACATTTGAAGACCTAGATGTTATGAAATCAACATTTGAATCCAAAGATGAGTCCTAGAGGTTAGTATTATGAATAGAGACCATTTGGATAAACTTTAGGATGAGGGACCAATCTTGCTAAATCCTTAACACTTAGCATTGGGGCGAAATAAACAATTTAGGGACTAATATTGTTAGCAATAGTCAATTTAGGGTTAATGATAAGATTTCTATGTTAGGAGTTAGTTTTAGCATCTTTTGGGACAAATATTAGTATAAGGACTAAAAATATCAATTGTGTCAAAGTTGGCTTTGACCGCCTTTGACTTAGTGTTGACTTATATGTTAACTATTTTGTTTCTTGGGGGATTGAATGAGAATAAAAGTTGGCTTTGACACTAAGCAACCAGCAGGTATGCTTGGGCCTATATTTGGCTCTGTTTAGTCACGGAAAAATGAACCGTTTTCTGGAAAAACAAATTCTAAGAAAAATGAGAATTTTGAAAAAGCTTTAATTTAACATTTTCTTCTAAAATTCTCAGAAAATAAGATGTTTTTATTTCACAAAATTACAAAGAACTTGGAAAACTTTGAAAATTTGATAATTATTGTTTTCCACATTTTTCCGATTCCAAAATTTTTCTAAAATATAATCACACCCCCTACACCCTAAAACCCATCCACACCCAACAACAATTGTTCAGCAAGTCAGGGCAGCTACCACAAACAGCACGCATACACCCAATGTTTCACTTTTTGCTAATCAAGTGGATCATTAATTGGGCAACAACACCCCAGTTCACACTTGTATTGCTATATCCCCAATTTCACATACTCTAGAAGAGGCAAAAAGGGAAGTCAACCATGAAAAAGGCATGTTGTTACTGTACATTCACTTTAAAAAAATTGGTCCTCAATTCCACTAACCGTTTTAAAATTATATGCACCGATGGAGATAAAGAAGCAGATCCAAACAAGGACTTTTTCTCCAAATCAGGAAGATGACCATATGTTGTTTTTTTGTTAAACACAAAGAATTTATCAGTTTTCACGTTAAATCTAATAAATTCTGAATCGAAAAACAAGACTTCTTCTCCAAACAGGTTTTTTTAAGAATAGCAAAAGAGTAACAGCAAGAATTCCTTCCAGGGACGAATTTGATTTATAAAAGAAGGTGGAGGGTGAGGGTTTTTGAAAATCCATTAATTAAGGTTTTGAAAAAGCCTCAATCCAAACACCCCCTTTCGGGATTTATTAGGTCAAGAACTGATCTGTACAGGGAAGCATCCACCCTATTAAAATCATTCCTCCAAAACATTGTTCAATAATTAAAGGAGGGAAAAAGAAGAGGGATTGTCGCTCATTTCAACAATTATTTGATTTTATCTGTATAGCATACACGAACAATCCACAACAATTAGCACAGCAGATATCTTTTTCAAATACGTTGTTCAAGGATCGATACATTTTAAACAAAAACCAACTAAAACAAGTTATTCATAAACATAGAGAAAAAGAAAAACTTTCAACTAAAGCATACCTTGCTCTACTATATGCTGTCTGCTTGCTGCTGCTTGCTGCTTGCTGCTTCTGCTGCTTTTTGTAAAGAGTGTATGTGAACGAGTGCTCCGAATTGTGAAGAAGAATGCCAATATATGAACAAGCCTCAATTATTGCTGTTGTGAAAATATCATGGATTTGGATGAATGAAATTATTTTTTTCACTTCTAAAATGACAATAATAATACAAATCAGATTCCAACTTTGCTTTCCCCACCTTTTGACAGTACGTGTAATGCGTTTACACGCGTACTCTGGGTACTAAAAGGACTACCTAACGTACAACAAAGTGTAGCACAAATAATACAGTCAAAAGTCCCACTCCCACCGGTTGATTTATTGGAGATGTCAATTTCTTACCCTACAAACTCGATGATATCATATTGCACCACAAATATTCCACTAAGTCCTTATCCCACAGACATTGAAGATAAAAAGGTTGTTAAAAGTTTTCTAATAATTGTATTTATTGCCGTGTAATTATCAGGTGGTGCTTATTTCTTATTTTATTTAATATATTGGATAAGCACAAAACATTATATATACGTAGGTGCTAAAAGAATATTTTAAGGGCTTAAGTTAGAAAAAATATGTTATGTACATTTACTGATGTTTTTATATCTTGTTTTCCAAAATTGTTTTCATTTTGCCCGGATGAAATCACGTTATGTTAAAATAGGGATCTTTCTCTCTTTTTTTATTTTTTAAAAGGTTAATGTTATATGGCAACCAATAATTCAGAATTTGCTTTTTAAGTCACTTATCTTTTAATTGTATTTAATATGTCAGTGAACTTTCTTATGTGTTCTAGTTAAATCATTTAAGTGCATTTTAATCGAGTATTATGTCAAATTCGATGTCATTGTGGATGCAGTGTCAGTGTCAGAATGACCTAAATGAATAAATTATGTTATATTGAATGTCACAGTGGACAAAACGTAGGATTTGGTGTTAGTTTTATTCGGATAAAATCTCTTTCAATGGTGTAATGAGAACATAAAAAAAGTTCAGTGTAGTGACCAATTGAATACAATTAAAAGATAAGTGACCTAAAGAGCAAATTACATATTATTAATGGCCATTTTATGACATTAACCCTTTTTAAACCCTCTATTGTTTTACTTTGACGGGTAGTCCGTGTGCGTGTTTGTTGTTTTTCTTCCACCTCGTGGAAGTCTTCGTTCTTTATTAAATAGTTGTTTAAAAAAAATCTATTGTTAATGTGCAATGTTTTTGTCGTCATCAGGTGCTATCCTAACACAACCCTACAATTTGGGATGGAAATTGTAATTTAAGGTTTAGAGTTATTGAATGATTTTATGCCAAAATGTAGGATAATAGGTTATAAAATTAAATGATAATCAATGTTAGACATTGGAAAAGGATTAAAAAGTTTGTTGGAATGACCACCTTTATGATGGTAAATTATAAATCACTACAAGAAGAATCCAGAATAACTATGGAAACTTGCTACGGAATCAAATTCCGTAGCTATTTTGCTACGGAATATTCTATGGAATGACTATCCGTAGCAATGTGTGTTGTGTGTGTTTTATGAAAATAAAATTTATGTTTGCTTGTAGAACAAATTACCAGAACTTCACCATTTCTCTTCGTTTCATTCTTCCAGGTAACTTGGTAAGCATCGCTTCCTTTTTTTAAATTCTTATGCATTTAAGTAAAAAAATATCATCGTTGAGAATTATTTTTTAGAGTTAATATTGTGATAATTTCTGTTTCAGTTGTGTGTTACGTACTATTTAAGCTCCCCAAGATGTTTCATAAATCAAAGGAAAAGAAGGGTGCTCCAACATTGCACCGCAACAAACATACAAATATACGTCTCATAAACAGGCGCACTGATGAAGGAACTTGCCCATCAAAATCTATTGGAACTTTATCTGCCTCATTATCTACTTTGTCATCTACACCAGCATTGTCATCACCAACCCCATTAATTCGTAATTTATTTGCCTCATCCTCTAGCCCAACATTTTCATCATTTAGTACAGTATATGCCCCAACATTTGTTTCAACGGTTGGTACTATGGGTGCCCCATCATCAACACATGCATCATCCATACGTACATCGACATATGTCAGGTATCTACCCTTTCATATGTGCGTACATCTAGCCCATCATTTATACCTACATATACCCTGCCATCTATACCTACATCAACACTCACCTCTATCCCATCACATGTAGCAACAGCTACACCTGTACCTACGTCTACGCCAATATTAGTGACTCGATTGAGGAAAATATTGATGTTCAACCAAGTTACTTGCCTGGATCTAGGGCACTCGATGGGTGTCTATATATTGGAGTTCGGAATAAGGAGTAAGTTAAAATAGTTACATTTTTATATAAACTGAATATTTTGATCTGATTATATATGTTGCTAAATTTTTTATATTGTAGGCTAATTCCTTCACGTCCCTATTCTACATTTATTAATAAATATTTTTGTGAAAGAGTTCATTCAGACGGATATAATTAGGCAACTTTAAGCGAAGACACAAAGCTCTTTTACTGGGACGAGTTTCGGGTAACTATATTCTTGATGTAATTAATTATTAGGTACTCATTACTAAATAACTCATGTATATATTTTATATTGTAGAAAAAGTGTTGTCAGGATGATGCAAAAACTTCTTAAGTCAAGGCTTGTTGGGAAGTTAAGGCGAAGGAAAGATATAGACAGTATATCTACAAAATAAGCTCAATAGATAAAAACCCAACCCGAATAAATCCTAGTTACATGACATCATATCAAAATAAAAAATAGAAGAGTTCAAGAGTTCAAGTTGGAGGACAAGCCCTTTCTACGCATACCGGTGGATCGGATCAAGAGGGGATGGAATACCGAAAAGTTCAAGAGGAAATCAGATCAAAATAAAAAATAGGCGTAGAGGCGTAGCCGGAGGACAAGCCCTTTCTATGCATACCGGTGGATCGGCTCCTCATTCCAAGATTGCTTATGATTTGGTAAGTCATTTAAATTTATTATAGCAATCTACTTTTATTTTTGAAGTAGCTATCTACTTCCATTTTTATTTATAAAGGGCCAAGTTTGAAAAGTAAGTTTCTACTTTTTTTATCATGATATGTTGAATTTGTGATATATGTAGAAGAAGTGTTGGGGACATGATCCAACACACCATGAACTATTCTCATATACACACACTAAGAATCATGATGGAGAGACTATTTTAGTTGACAAAGCTAAAAAAATTCATGTAAATTTCATTTAAAATAATTTTATATTTGTTATTGTGTTTTCTGTATATAAGGTTTAACTCAATACAACTATACAATTGTAGGATGATTTTAAAGAAAGATGTGAAAAAGATGTGAGCAGCTGGAAGCTATATGAGAGGAAATTGATGATAACCAACTGTTTTATGATATTGTTGGAGGGCATGATCGAAAAAAAGAGATTATACGGATTTGGATCATATGGAAAGTCTATTGGTTATAGTAAGGGTTCTTCTGAAACGTATCATTCGCCGCACAATAATATTGATAAAGAGACAAAAGACGAGATTGAAAAATTAAAGGAGTTAGTTGAGATGCAACACGGACAATATGAGGATATTCACCAAAAATATGAAGATGTTCAAAAAAATACGAGGATGCCCAACAAAAAACTGCGGATGTTCAAGAAAAGTTAGAGCAACAACTTGCACAAGCAATGTATGTTATTAACCGTTTGAGTGAACAGGTCAAAACGTTTATTAATCAGCGATAGAACATCATATATTAGATAGTGATTTACATTTTTTAGCGGTATCTGGATTTGAACTAAGTTACCTTTTTAATGTATGGACTATTTCTTTTGGTTTCGGTTATAAAGCGTTGTTACTTTTTGATTTATATAATTTGTTTTTATGTAATGTTATGAATAGTATAATCATATAATTGGATTGTGTAATTGAATAATGGTAACAATTGCTACGGACCAATTACTACAGAATTGCTATATAGACCACTTGCTATGGAATGTGCTAGAGAACAATTGCAACGGAACTTGCTACTGAACAATTGCAATGGAACTTGCTACGGAACAATTGCAACGGAATTTGCTATGGAAAAATTGCTACAGAATTTGCTATGGAATCAGTTGCTACAAAATTTGCTAGGAAGTATGTTACTACGGAATTTGCTACGGAATATGTTCCTACGGAATTAGCTACGAAATCTCTTGCTACGTAATTGGCTACGAAAATGAGATTGCTACAAAATAGAAGTCGTAATAATAATCGTAGCAAAATTGCTACCGAACTAAAATTTCGTTGCAACAAATTTTGTTACAAGAAATATAGCTACGGAATCTTATTGACAAATTTCATAGCAAATTCCGTAGCTATTTAGGTTTAGCTACGGAATTTCACCTTTTTGATATGGAATTTTTTCGTAGTTAAATTGAAATTTTCTTGTAGTGAATGATTATAAATGTCTTTGATGGTGTTAAAGGTGGTAGACGATTAAGTTTTGAAATTATATGGCAATGAACGAAAAATATGTGTAATAGTGTTATGCGACTGTTTATATTTGTTATTTGTTATTAGTCATTTCTAAATATTAGGGTAAATAGTCATTTATTCAAGTTAAGATACTTTCGGTCCCAAAAATAAACAATGTCTATATCTACAAAACTTTATCCAAACAAATATCATTAGTTGTTCAATGTACCGTATCGATTTATAATTTAGTTGGAAAAAAGAAAAAAACTAGTTGGTTAAATGATTTAGAATTTAGTAGGAAATGACGTGATGATATTGTGGTATAGAACGGTGAAAGGTGAATGAAGAGTTTAACACGTAATCTTAGGAGACCCTTGAATATGAAACAAACTTTGGATGACCAAGTGTTTTCATGATTAGTGCACACCATTTTTGTGTTTCTTAGATCGGAGAGCTTGAAAACAAACATCATATTCCAACTGATTTTGATATTATTCTTTGTTTTGGTTTTGTTTATGGTATTAAAGCTTTGCTTTTGATTTTTGGTGTGTGCTTGTGTGTTTGAGTTTCATATTTTTAGTGTGGGTTTTTTTTAAAAAAAATTTTCTCTTTATGTGTGTATGTGTTTCCGTCTGCAAATGAGAAGGCTTTTATTGTCTGTGTGTATATTAGTTTGTTTAATCCTTAAAAGTTCACGGAGGTGCACGTTTCGTTGTGGGAAAAGTTTGAGAGAAAATGGTGGTGGCGGTGTTAAGAAGAATTAGAGTTGTTGGGAAAAAAGAAGAGAGAAAGAGAGACGTGATGATGGGGGTGGGGGTGGGCCTATTTTCTATTTTTTAATTATAAAGTATTAAACTAACTTCTAAAAATATAAAAAAATAAATAAAAGGGGTATAATGATTGGTTCAAGTATAATATGGACCGAATCCACAAAGAAGTCATTGTTTCGGACGCATGATGCAAGTTGAAAACTTTTTAGACTGAATTCAAAGAAAAACAGCAAACCAGAAAGATCAAAATTGTAGTTTACTCCTACATTAATAACTTAATTATTAACAAAACTTCTCGTCCAAGTACACAAAAAGCACTCGTACAACTCAAGTATAATGTTTATTTCACCATGTATACAAATGCCATCTCCTTTACTTTAGACTGCATGCGTCACTTTTTTTATTGGTTGATGTCAACTCTAATACTAATAAACATAAAATATGTCGACTATTGATAATCCAAGCATCAAGTAAAGACAGATCTTATGGCGAGATCGATGAAGTGTGGTGTGGTGGGCGAAGTGCTAGTGCCCTATATATAAGGCGCTTGCTTCTCTTGTTTGAAATACCTGATAATTAGACTTTTGCGGAGATGCCTGGTATAGATACCTTCTTACTACATTCTTAGACGAACTTTTTTTAATTAATTGTTCCGAATTCACTTGACAAAGATGCCAGGGCAAGCTCACTTGGAGTGATATACCTTGTTTTCCAGCTTTAACTAAGAATAAAGAGGCAAAACCTTGTGCTTCAGATTTTTTCTTTTTAGGATATTTCTTTGAGAAACCTACGACATTATAGCAGTAAAAATCCTTTGTATATGAATAGCATTGCTAATAATTGGGTCGATTTTACAAAGTACAATCTCGTAATCAGAAGTTGAAAAATCTACCCAATTATATGGATGACATTGCTATTTGCTATAATTGGGTAGAAATTTGAAATTACAATTGTGTAATTGGAAAAATAAAACGTAGAATGCTATAACAAACGAATCAAAAAAAAGTACATTGCTATTTCTTGCATTTACCCTAGATTATTGCTATAATTGGGTAAATTTTTGAAATTACAACATAGTCATTTTATGCAAGAATCAAGGGATTTATACAGAGTAAACACACGATATCTTTACATTTTTCTTCGTTGCATCACCAAGATTCATGATTTGTTTCCCTTGAAAGGTGGGTTTTGGTTCGGGGGAATCAAATTGGGACATTTTGACTAACAAAGAAGCTGAAGAATTTCTTCTTTTATGAAATTGGGAATTAACACTTGAATCTAGATGTGAATTGCTTTTAAAGATTTCTTGTTTTTTAGGTGTTATTCTTGGAACAGGGACCAAAAACGTGACAAAATTTTCAAATAAGGACTGAAACTGTAAGAGAACTTTTCGGGACCAGATTTGCAAAATAGCTAAAAGTTACATTAAATCGAGAATTATATTTTAGTTTATTTATGGGCAAAAAACCCATTGAGTAAAATATTGCTCAGAATAGTTGCAGTTAAACTTATAACTATAATTTTGACTTGCAAAACGGTTGGACATTCGACTACTTCATAATAAACAGGGAGTTTACGGGCATTTTGGAAAAAAATGCTGATGGAAAGGGAGGTTAGGAGTTAGAGGTCATAAATCTGTTATCTAATTCTATTTATAAAGTATAACTAATTGAGTAATTAATTAAGAGATTGGGGAGTCAAAATGGAAATTTGAAAATGGTCAAACTTTGTTGCTATTTAGTGCATGTTATAGAAAGGGCAACTTGTGAAATTGACCTTTGTTATGTTAGAACCTTGTAGCAGTTATGATTGCCTGAAGAGGGTTTTAGAAGACAAAGTAGGTTGCCTTTTTTATGTTTTTTAATACCAACAGAGACCACAAGATTTTTTTGGAAGCAGAATGCCAAATATAGTTAGACTTAATGCACAATATTTCAGCTTCAAATTTTATATGCTTGCTGATTTTTAGAGAAACATGGGCTTTCTAAGTAAATTACAAAATGGTCCTTATGCTTTGTGATTTTACGGCATTTAGTCCGAGATTGAAACTTTTTTTCAGTTTTGATCTATTCCAAGATTTTGTGTATTTTTACCGTGTTCAGTCCAAAACTTAAACCTTTTTCAATTCTTGGTCATTATTTGAAGGTTTCATATCGATTTTGGTCCCTGAAACTTTCTAATTTTTTTCCTTATTTCAAGGTTTCATATCAATTTTACGGATACATAAGAAGTGGAAAAGAAAATGTAAATCGATACTATATATCTTGTTACCAAACACCATATCTGACTTTAGAGATTATACTACTTCTCAAACACCTATTTCGATTTCTACAACTTCTCTGTTTCAGAAATCATATCAATTTCATATCTGAATGAAACCAAGAACAATAAAGCATTGTGTTTAGTGCTTGAAGCTAGAACACTATAAATTTCTCAAAGAACTGCATATTTGAAAAAGATTTAGGAATGTAGAATTGTTGATGTTGAAGTTTTCATTCTGAATTTAAAGACATAAAAGACCGTATAACCATACTTGACAACACAACAACCAACTCAATTGAGAGTCCAGATACGCATATTGTATAATACTGAGGATGGAAAGTTGGTTGCAAGGCTTGCTACTCATTGTTAATTCTTGAAAAATAATTTCGATGTGATTAATAACATAAATGCAGTTGTCTATAAGTTCACCATGGAATTTAGGGTTTGGATTTGATGCCGACAGTGAGTACGAACTACGAAGACATTATTTGATACAGGCTCCGGTCAAACAGCCCAAGAAGAAGCAGCCCACGTGCAGACCACCAGGCCCAAACGGAACATAATCCGACCCATCAGATTTAGGGATACGTGACCACCTCTTTCTTGGAGAATAAGCTGGAATCAAGCAGCCTCGAGAATACCCCGTCAACTACTCAACTCCACCATCCTTTAATTTCTCAAAGTTATTTCCATGTTTTCCTAATTCTTAGCATAGATTGAATGTTCTGTTATTTTCTTTTAGTATTAATTTTGTAATTCTCTTTTTGGGGAAAACAAGAAGAAAATTGCTCCATTACGTGAGTCAACGGGAGATTAGTCATCTCGAATTGACTGCAACATTATTTCTCCGGTGTATGTAAATTCTCGCCGGTGACTTGCCTTCATTCTCAATTTTCCTCCACGATGAGCTTGATTGAGGTTTATGTATATTCTCGACGGTCCCTGATTCTCGATTTTCTGTACAGTGAGCAGATTGAGGTTTATGACTATTATACGTTTTTTTAATACTTCAAATTTTTTTTTATTTACAGAAAATTACAAATTTAGTCCCTATGGTTTGATATTTTCTTTGTCTCCATTGACTTTCTAATTTTTGTCCATATTTGGAGGTTTTATATTGATTTTGGTCCATATAACTTTTTGATTTTGATCCTTGTTTCAAAGTTTCATATTGATTTGGGTCCCAAACAGTATCCGATTTTGCTCACTATTTCAAAGTTTCATATGGATTTCCGTTCTTATTTCAAGGTTCCAGGGACCAAAACTGAAAAATGTTTAAACTTTAGATTAAATACAGTAAAATAAGTAAACTTTTACTGTGTCCCATATTTGATGTGTTGAGGGTATATTGGTCATATTGCTTATTTATGTCTGGGAAAGGGCAAAATAAGAAAACTTTTTAGATAAAATATACCCTAGTATCAGAACATCTCAAGCGCTTGAAAGCCTTGCCCAAAATGTATTCAAATGGATCTAGCATCCGAATCGCTTGATTTATAAAATTAGATTACCGGGAATATATACAAAATATAGCCACATTCTTTCATTTACTTGCGTATCATTTCCTTCTTTTATAGCATTGTATTTTCAGTTTTTTCTTATTAAGACATTGTACTTTGAAAAATCTACCCATTATAGCATTATACTTTACATTTTTTCTTATTTGGACATTATACTTTACAAAATCTATGCGATTATAGCAGTGAAAATTCTTTGTATATGAATAACATCTTGTCCCATATTTGATGTGCCGTGGGTATATTGGTCATATTGCTTACTTATGTTCTGGGAAAGGGTCAAATGGGTATAAAGTTAAAATAAAATATAGCCTAATATCAAAACACGTCAAGTATCTTGAAAGCGTTGCCCAAATATCAAATACCACAACAACTACACTTGTCATACCCTTTGTTGCTGCTTTCTTAGTGATGAAAATCCTAGCCAGCAAAAAGAGAAGTTGTTGAATACATTGAAGGGTTAATTGCAACATACTTTTATTTATTTGTTTATTATCGCATCCCAGTTTCTTCTCTTTCTTGTACAAAATTGTACGTTCAACTTTCTTCTTATCAAGGCATTATACTTTTAAAAAAAATCTACCTAGTTAGAGGCTTAGAGCATTACATGGTCAATCAAGTCCGACACGCAAAAATTTAGGCGTATGTAAGTTTCGAAAATTTAAAAAATGAAGACCCCTATGTAGAGAACAATAGCACCAATAATGATTAAATTACAATTTTGGTCCCTGATTGTAGCTGATTTTTGTATCTTTGGTTCTCAAAAAGTTCTCTTGCAATTTTCATCCTCATTTATGGTTCTTCACGTTTCTTGACCCTGTTCCAAATAATATGACTTTAGATTTTTGCAATAAGGTCCTAAAAATAGTATTTTTTTTTGGAACAGGGACTAAATACGTGACAAATACCTAAAATAAGGACTGAACCTGCAAGAGAAAACTTTTTGGGACCAAATTTGCAAAAAGAGAAAAATTAGGAAAGTGAAGAGAAAAAGGTTGCAGGATGAAAGAAACTAAAAAAGGGTGCAATGAGAAACATAAGATTATTCTAATACGGTACAAGGCATGCCACTTCTGAGTCTGAATCTTTATTGGCCTGAAGAGGGTTTTAGAAGATAAAGTATGTTGCCTTTCTTATGTTTGTTAATTAATACCAACAGAGAGCATAAGAGTTTTGGAAGAAAATGGCCAAATATAATTTGACATGATGCTCTGTATTTTAGATTCAAATTTCTATATCAAAAGTAACTATTACAGACAATGGTCTTCGGGTGTTTCAGAAATTTTGATACCAAAAAGTTTTCTTTTGCAATTTTGGTCTTTGTATGAGGTTTTGGTACCTTTCTCCAAGTAAAATGACTACATTACCCCTCTCACATGTGTTCAGCTTGTGAAAAAGGGGAGAATGGGGGTGAGAGGTGAGGGGAGTAGGAAGGGGTGAGAGATTTGGAGTGAGGCGTGGTCCCACCTTTAACTTTATTAAATTAATATTAAATATAAATAAATAATTAAAATAATTAAGATAAAGGGTAGTATAGACGTTTTACTTGGAACATAGACCAACGTCACTAGGATACTTCAAAATAAAGAACAAAAGCATACTTCAAAATAAAGAACAAAAGCATACTTAAAAATAAAGAACAAAAGCAGGACAAAAAAGTCAAATGAGTACCAAATACTGCAATAAAGATATTCAGGGACCAGTTTTTGTAATTTACTCATGACTATATGAATAAAAAAACTAGGTGTGATGTTAACAATCACAGTAAATGTTTTTCGTTTTAATGACGAATTACCTTTGTGGCACAATCTTGTAAGCTAGGGAAGCACTGCTTTGATATGTTGGGTAAATTTCATAAAAGACACTAACTTTTCAAAAAAATTCGATTTTGACACTGTGTTATTTTTTTTTCAATTAAGTCACTAAGTTTTCAATTTTTTTCAATTAAATCACTATGTTTTCTATTTTGTTTCAATTTTGACCATTTGACCGGTCAACCCGGTAGCCAGCTGACGTGGCATGATGACGTGTAAGTCTTTGATGATGCGATGCTGACGTTGCATGCTGATGTGGCACCCGAGTGTCAAAATTGAAACAAAATTGAGAACATAGTGACTTAATTGGAAAAAATTGAAAATTTAGTGTCTTAATTGAATAAAATAACACAGTGTCAAAATCGAATTTTTTTTAAAAAGTTCGTGTCTTTTCTGGAACTTTTTCTACAATTTTTAAAAGTATAAATACGTATTTTTATGTTTTTAGAAGTATAAATATATTTGTTTACAAGTATAAATACGTATTTTTATATTTTTAGAAACATAGATACATTTGTCATAAGTATATATAAATGTGTTTTTATGCTTTTAAAAATATAAATACGTTTTTCTATCTATAACCATGTATATATCAATAAAATACGTATTATAAAACGAGTTTAAAACTCTTTCTCGATATTTTTCCATTATAAACATGCTTTTGATTGATATGAGATGTGATTATATGGAAACAAATGTATTTTATATTTCTAAAAACATAAAAATAAGTATTTGTTCATTAACTTATGTTTGTTTGTTTATGTTTGTTCTTTTATGTTTGTTTAA
This sequence comes from Cichorium intybus, assembly GCA_023525715.1. Lineage (NCBI taxonomy): Eukaryota > Viridiplantae > Streptophyta > Magnoliopsida > Asterales > Asteraceae > Cichorium > Cichorium intybus. The sequence continues at coordinate 115,146,331 of CM042014.1, read as the reverse complement.
GTTTGTTTTCACTATTTTTCCACTATAAACATACTTTTTATGTTGGTTTAAGTTAGTGTCTTTTTTGGAACTTTTTCTACATTTTTTAAAAGTATAAATACGTATTTTTATGTTTTTAGAAGTATAAATATATTCTTTTACAAGTATAAATACGTATTTTTATATTTTTAGAAACATAGATACATTGTCATAAGTATATATACGTATTTATACTTCTAAAGACGTAAATAGCGTATTTATACTTCTAAAGACGTAAAAATATATATTTATACTTCTAAATTAACGAACAAATACTTATTTTTATGTTTTTAGAAATATAAAATACGTTTTTTTTTTTTGCATATAATCACGTATGGTATCAATCAAAAGCATGTTTATAGTGGAAAATAGTGAAAACGAACTTAAACCAACATAAACGAACACACATAAACAAACAAACATAAATTAACGAACAAATACTTATTTTTATGTTTTTAGAAATATAAATTACGTTTTTTTTTTTTTTTTGCATATAATCACGTATGGTATCAATCAAAAGCATGTTTATAGTGGAAAAATAGTGAAAACGAACTTAAACCAACATAAACGAACACACATAAACAAACAAACATAAATTAACGAACAAATACTTATTTTTATGTTTTTAGAAATATAAAATACGTTTTTTTTTTTGCATATAATCACGTATGGTATCAATCAAAAGCATGTTTATAGTGGAAAAATAGTGAAAACGAACTTAAACCAACATAAACGAACAAATACTTATTTTTATGTTTTTAGAAATATAAAATACATTTTGTTCTGCATACATACATACATACGTACACACACACACAAACGTACGTACGTACACACACACACACACACACACACACACACATATATATATATATATATATATATATATATATATATATATATATATATATATACTAGTCGTTTACCCGCGCAATGCGGCGGGCGCTAATGGGAGGGGGGGGGGGGGTAGCGGAGCAAGGTTTGGCGATTAGTTTTCTTTCCACTGTTAGTTTCTTTTGTGTATAAGTTATTTAGTTTTCGGGTAATTCGATTTGGGTATGAGTTATCATATTTGGTATTATGTGATTTGAAACTTTCCTAAGAAAATGGAGTATATGCATGATGAATTGAAAATGGGAGAGGTAAGGTGGAGGATAGCTTGAGGGGTTGCATATAAATTGTGAAAGGGAAATATAGGAATTTCACAAACATAAAGAAAATGTTTTATATGTAATTAAGATGCTTAGAAATTCAATTGTATTTAGAAGTAAGTAAACATATGTTTTGAAAAATAAAACTCAGATTTTGATTCTATGCTTATCATTTGTGGGTTTTGAAGTACATATATTTGATAAAGACTCAGATTTGTTTTCAAGAACATTGGAGTATTTATACTGGGGCGGTAAATAAGTTTTCAAGGTACGTATTGTTTTTGGGATATACTGGGGCCGGCAAATCGTCAGGTGTGGGTCAAACCAGGTGTGGCCACCCATTTCGCGGATAGCCCAGAATCGCTATAGGTTAACATATGTGACCACAATAGGAATTTTGTTTCTTCTTGGATTCAAACCTGACATTTCCCAATCACTCTGACATATGAAGACCAATATTGAAGCAGTAACCGTAATTTCTGTTTGGATCATTATTCAACCATTTAATAAAAAAGTTAGAATTTAATATTTATTTCTACTATGTTTTACAAAATAATAATATTTTATAACCAAATGTGAATGTAGGTTATGTAAACATCTATAAAGGTTACGTAAATGTTGTTTTAAATTTTCAATATTAAACTTCCTTACATAACTTACAAATAATACAGAATAATAAAAACATGATTTATTTAAAGGACCATTTAATACTTTAGCAAAAATATTGGTACATACTTTTGGAATGAGATGATATCGGCAATAGAGTTAATGCATATCAATGTTCAAACAAATGTGAAACTATACAATTATAGTCGGTACAAAAACCCTTCTATTATATCAGAAGCCACGTAATAGATCTGAGCATCAATAAGAACTAAAAGATATGAAATTTTATGAAGATTAAGTAACACATCATTAAACTTGGTTGTTTTTGAAAAGCCACGAGGCATGGAATTAACCATCGCCCCTCAAACTTTTCAACTACATCATATGTTGTTGGACCTCCAACTTAGCAATGCAAATCATGCCACGGTTCTTTTAGGAAACCGGCTATATAGGACCTGATAATAAAATAAAACAGAACTTAATTAAGCGAAAGGTCTAATAATAAATTAAAAAACTCCTTAAGATTAAAAAATGAAGTTGATTTGCAGCTAGCGTTTCAACTGAAAGTATGGATACAGACATGCAATTTAACAATGTTCTCGTTTCATGTGCTTTGTTTGCAATCATTATTGGTGGAAATATGTCATGTCGGCTCACCAACAGATCTGAGAGCCAAGAATTCTGATCATGAAAAATGAAGTTGATGGCCTTTTTTATTTGCTTTAGACATATATAAACTGGGTAACAGTTTTCTCAAACCTCTAGCCAACAAAATCCTGTACAAAAAATAAGCAATTAATGAGTATTTGTGACTATATTGTTAGGTGAATATTTGGTTGGTGAATATTTTTCTTTTCAAAGGTTGGTGAAGCAATATTCAAAGGGTTGGTGAATATGTTGAAAAACAACTCCACATTCACATTGATATATGTATATTATATACACACTCAAATGTATATAAATAGGGAGCTTCACTTGAGTTTTAGATGCACCACAACATACAATACATGTAAAGGATTGAGTGTGTATCTCTTGTAATCTCCTCAGTCAAATAAAATTTAGTTGTTGCCCGTGGATGTAGGATTGACACCGAATCCGAACCACGTAAAATCCTTGTGTTATCTTTTGCTTTATTTTCGTGAGTTTGTGTGTGTGATAGTGTGTTTCCGCTGCGTGTACCCTGCCCGGTTCCTAACAACTGGTATCAGAGCTTCGGGTTTTGGAGGAGGTCTCGGTTTTAGAAATTAGAGTATGCTCTGTGGTTGCAGTTTTGTCTGATCTTCCACATCAGAAACTAATTTATATTAATCGTATTAAAGGTGTCTTAGTACTTTGAAGGGTACTGTTCTGTCACACAAAAATACTATAAAATATTTGTCTCTTGTTTGTCGTAATGGCTGAAGACAAGGTTGTAATCGAGAAGTTCAACGGTTCTGACTTTAGCTGGTGGAAAATGCAATTAGAAGCATTGCTATGTCAGAAAGATTTAGAGATGGTACTTGGAGACAAACCGGAGAAAATGGAAAAAGCTGCTGAAGATGCGTGGAACTTAAAGGACAAGAAAGCTAAGGCGGTTATTACATTGTCGTTGGAAAGGAGCGTCGCTTTCAACATCATGAAGGAAACCACGGCGCGTGGTATGATGGATGCTCTGACGAACATGTATGAGAAACCGTCGGCGGCTAACAAGGTGTTCTTGATGAGGGAGCTGTTCACTACAAGGATGAATGAGGAAGGCTCAGTTACTGTTCACATTAACAATCTAAATTCAATTTTGTCCAGATTGTCATCTGTGGGAATTAAATTTGATAACGAGACTCAAGCTTCACTGCTACTAGCTTCACTACCTGATAGCTGGTCTGGAACAGTAACCGCTGTTACAAGTTCAGTTGGGAACAGTGGTATGACGTTTGAAGGGGTTCGAGATTTGGTTCTAGGCGAGGATACCAGACGCGAGAATCAAGGTGGATCGTCTTCTTCTGAGTTATTAAATATCGGAAGAGGTAGAGGGAATAACAGGAATAGTGGGAGCAGTGGGAGTCGGGGAAGAAGTTCATTTAGAACTTGGAAGAATGTGAAGTGCTGGAACTGCCAAGAGGTGGGACATGTTAAGAGTCAATATCCAAAGAAAGAATTGAACATTGCTGGTGCTGAGGGTGTGTCTGAGGATGATGCACTGATACTAAGTATGGAAAGTTCTGTAGACTCTTGGGTCATGGATTCAGGGGCTTCGTTTCACGCCATGGACAACGGAGAAACGATGGTGAATCTAAAAGAATGAGATTTTGGGAAGGTACGGTTAGCAAATGACGAGATGCTTCAAGTAACGGGCATAGGAGATATTGATCTGGTTACTTCATTGGGAACTACATGGAACCTGAAGAATGTCAGGGTGATTCCGGAGCTGAAGAAGAAATTGATTTCTGTTGGTCAGCTGGATAAACAAGGACTGGAAGTAAGGTTTGGTGGTGGTACATGGAGGGTAGTCAATGGTAATTCGGTGATTGCTCAAGGTATGAAGCGTGGGTCATTATATATGGTTGAGGTACCTGCTGAGGGAAGTATGACCGTCCCCGTTAAGCATGACAAAATCAGGTTCGCTAAATCTAGTGCTAAGAGAGTTCATTTTGCAAACATGAATTCTGGAGCCAAAGGGGATGTTAGCTGAACGAGTCAAAAAGTCTAAACCATTCAGGGGATTTTGTGGCAGTGGGAGCACGAGGTGTGTTTCGAGTACAGTTACAAAGAGCCGTTGGGTTTTGAAGACTAAGACTGGAAAATTCTCTCCTGTTGGAAGTTTGCAAAGTTTGGAGAGTGTTAGTGGTCCTCGGTGTATCTCTGGATCCGGTGGAGTGTCCAAGCCGGTTGAGACAGGGGATGAGTCGGTAGTGGTATTGACCACGGCTGAGTCGGTAGTGGGATTGGCTACGACTGAGTTGGAGCTTGTGGGAGCTTCAACTGGCCCTTCTAGTACTTGATAATGAGGGGTGGCTGCAACTAGGAAATTGACTAAGTTTAGCTTGTTCTTGGGAACCAGAAGCTTGGAAGACTTGTTATGTTAGGAGATTGATGAGAGATGTTAAAAATATTCAAGTGGGAGATTGTTAGGTGAATATTTGGTTGGTGAATATTTTTCTTTTCAAAGGTTGGTGAAGCAATATTCAAAGGGTTGGTGAATATGTTGAAAAACAACTCCACATTCACATTGATATATGTATATTATATACACACTCAAATGTATATAAATAGGGAGCTTCACTTGAGTTTTAGATGCACCACAACATACAATACATGTAAAGGATTGAGTGTGTATCTCTTGTAATCTCCTCAGTCAAATAAAATCTAGTTGTTGCCCGTAGATGTAGGATTGACACCGAATCCGAACCACGTAAAATCCTTGTGTTATCTTTTACTTTATTTTCGTGAGTTTGTTTGTGTGATTGTGTGTTTCCGCTGCGTGTACCCTGTCCGGTTCCTAACATATATTCCATCTCAAATACTAACCTCGATCTCACACATTGTACTCTATATATTCTTTTTAATGAAACAAACGGATTACCGGTTACCTAGTTAGATCTCAAGATGTTTTTTGCAGCATATCCCATTTTCCAAAATTCATAACCAACATAGTCGTTTTTTTCCTCTGTCAAACAGAAACAGAATCAACTAAACACAAGGAAATAGGACGAATGGATAGAGAATGATGAATGTCATGGTGTTAGGGATCAAGAAGAAAGAACAATAAATGGCTATTACAGTAGATGACTAAGCAATTAACGACTATTACCAAGATTCTTCCTCTGCCACTGTGTCCGTCCTCTACATTGCACTTGTCAATCTGTTTTCTCACAAAAGTGAACCTCAAAAGTCAAACAACAATATAGTCATGTTAATTTTTAATACAAGATTAATTGAAATCGGGAATAACAAACAAAAATGAAAGGGAAATTAAAAAAACGATAGAAGGCTTCTTTCTATAACACTTTTCTTTATTTACATTTATTCTCATTGGCTCCATATGATCTCAAAATCGAAAAAAGAAATGTTTTACCAGGTCCAATGCATATTCAGTCATCATAGGATATTCAGAAGCACATCCTCCTAGTATGATTAAGCAAACGTATTTCATAAATTACTTAGATGTGGCAAACAAGAACATATAAGCTGAAAGAAAAATAGAGTTACCTTACCATTATCTGTCCAAAAGAAGCTTTAAGACCCAGTAACGTGTATTTACCCATGACCAACTTCGGTCCCAAGCTTCCGAAGCTTCAAATCGGACCCTAAAACCCAAGACAATTGCCAAATAAATGAAAGATGATATCAAAGAAAGTAATTTATAAATGAGTTTCCAGTACCTTTCTACATCTCTTTAAGTTGCAGTACCTTCCAGATGCTTCTTACAAAATTGTCAAACAGATCACCTATACACAGTTCTCCATATGACCTGTAAAACATAAATTAAACACGGAATAGCAGTTCTTGAAATTAAAATTCATACACACATACATACAAATAAATCAAAATGCCGACATATTATGACTAATAAATCAGAATATGATTGGCAGAACTTACCAAGTTAATATCGGTGGTATGCGAAGTGGCTTTAAAATGTGGTGAGGTAAACAATGGTGGTTGTGAATCTTTGATGACGCGAAGAGGCAGAGGAAGCAATTATCGGTGGTCGTAGGATGAAGAAGGTGGATCACTTCATATAAATAACCCCAAACAAGAGATTTTAGCTTGTTGGGTTTTGGAAACGGTTTACAACCGTGAGACGATGATGCGTCTATGTGTGCTGGTGAGGTGGTGTGACTCTGGAGCGGTAATATAGTGATCGTGACAGCTGTTGATCAGATGGCACCAGAGTAAAGGAAAAGGAAACCCGAGAGAGATAAAGAGGGAAGCTTGCCAACTATTGTTATAGAAGCCGATTACCTGTGCATCCACCGACGATATTGAATTAATCGCTGTGTATCTATCTCTGTGTGAGTTTGGATCGCTGTGTATCTATCTCTGTGTGAGTTTGGATCTGTCAAACATCTGGATTGAGAACGTCGGCTCACATGGTATAGATCTATGCTGTGGTGTGACGGTGGATCTGTTTAGAGATATGGATCGAGAGCGAGATAGAGAGGAACAAACAAACCATAGGGAGTTTACAAAGAGGCCGAATATAGGTTGGATTCAGAGAGAGAAAGAATAAAGGGGAGAATGGAGAAGGGTAATACCTGAGGGGGAGAAGAGAGTAGGTGGTGGCTGCTCCGTGTGGTGAAGATTGTGGTCACTTGAAGTGTCAACCAAAAGCAACTGCAATATTATCATATGTTTCTAGCCAGTGTGACTTACCAGCTAAACTGCAGTTTGGGTGATTCTTTGATACTATCTCATGTTCCAGTCATGCATGTTGTTTCTATACAGATGCCTCTGTATCTCCATCAACATGTTAGTCCATCTACCTTAGATCGAAATCAAACCACAAAATCAAAAACCTATCATTCCTGAAACCGAAATTACAACTGCTAACATCAAAATCATTCTAATGATGAAAGCCAATGAACCGAGAATCAAGGATCGTAGAAAGAGGGAGAGACACAGCTGACCGGTGTGACTGCGCCATTAGTCTCAGAGAGGAAGAGGGTCGTTTATGTTCCAGCATACAACCTTAAATCGACATACCAGAAACATTTGAGGGGAAGGGGTAGATACGGTGGAGACGGTGGATGATGGTGACAACATCGTATGGTGGTGGATGTGGTTTTCTTGTGTTACATAAGTTGGTCAAGAAGAATTAGCGCAGCAGGGAGAGCAACAAAGAGACACCTGCGATACGAAGAGACAGATCGATGGTGATAGGTTTAAGAGAGAGTAGGGTTTGGCTCCTCCGACAGTATAAAGAAGCAGGAGAAATTTAAGGAAGAGGAGAAGCGATAATTGGTGAGTGGATTTCATAATTCTATTTGTATTTCAAAATTCAAAGTTTGGTATCCTCAAATCACGGAATTCGAAATTTAGGTCAAATATATGCATTGAACATTTGTAATTTAAGCTTAAAGGTTTGGATCTCTTAATTTTAAGAGTTTCCATTTTTAGAAACCATTTTTACTTTTTAGTGTGTGTGTGTGTGTGTGTGTGTATATATATATATAATCAGGATCGGGTGATGACTCTTTTTTCGGTGAGGACTCGTGAGGACACCTTAAAAAATTGGAAAAGAATATAAAAAAATACAAATCATAAAATCGAGAATAGTACTATAACATTATCAAATAAAAATTTGAAAAAAAAATTGAATCATTGAAAAACGTAATGATTCAGTTTTTCTGTTTTTACTTTGCATCATTATTTCATTATAAAAAAAACTAATGATTCAAAAGTTTTTTTTGAATCTTTTTTTTTTCTCCGATATAGTACTATGATCCATTTTATTATTTATATATTTTTTATTTTTTGATTTTTTTTCAATTTTTTAAGGTGTACTCGCGAGTCCTCACCGAATAAAGAATCATCACCAGATCCGGACCCTATATATATATATATATATATATATATATATATATATATATATATATATATATATATATATATATATATACACACACACACACACACACACACACACACACATATATGCATATTCTAATCATAGGTCGTGAGGGAGATAGCGTGCGGCTAACATGTCTCTGAACTGTCGTGACTCATAGTTGACCACAATCTCTTCAGTTGGTAGTTGGAATTTTTGTCTGATGCATAATTTGGCTTTTTTATCTGGACTGTCCTACTTTTCCAGAAAAGAAATTTATCCTTAATTATTGTTGGGAAGATCTTTTTGCAATCCTTAGTTGTCGTTCATATTCTCTACATCTATACCAAAGTTCCCAATTTCGAGCGTCAAGTTCTTCAGCTTGATCTCTTCCTCTTTCATATTCTTCTATATTAAATCCACCATATAAATTTTCGTTTTCTCCTTCGAAAACTTGCCTTATAATCTCTATCTCCTTATTGATATAAGTATACTCGATTTGATCTTATTGAATATAATCTTCATCAGATGGATAGGTATCAGCCATCTTTAAAACAAACATTTGATCAATAATTTTTAACAAAATAAAGTTCTTTGATATATATATATATATATATATATATATAAAAGATACAATACAAAATTTAGGGAAATAAGAAAATTTTCCATTTTCAATTTCTACTTATTAAACTTATCCGCTATCTTATACATATATATTTTCTATTTATCTTCTTTCACTGCTTCATTAAGAGGAGGTGGCGTCTATTTGCTGGGGTTGAGCAAGAGGGTAATGTAGTTTAGTTCTTATTGAAGATAGATGATCTGGAGATGTTTTTGATTCAACAATTCAGTTGCACCTACTAACTTTACTCTTGTGTTTGCAAGTTCTTCTTCCAACGTCATAATATAACTTCTCTGCTAGAATACTTCTTTTTGTGAAAGGTAACATTGGTAGTTACTTTCAGTTATTTGACTTAGGAGTTCATTTATGTATGCCCAATTTTGGTTTAAAGGAAGTTGACGATTTTCTCCCACCATACTGGACGTGGCTTCCTTAGGCGTAGGGTGTGCTATACGATGTGGGGGCAAAAATTCTAAAAGCCAATTTGTATTTTACCAGGCACACGGGTTTAGGAAGTAGTTATTAGCATCCAAATATCATCATCAGAAACGTTGATGAAAGGGGCGAGGTTTTCATATGGGTCTACATGGTTGATTGGTGTTAGGCTTTGAAGAGTTGGGTATATCGGATTCCCTTCGAGGGATTCTTGTAATCATCTATCCCCGTATCCCGACGGCCCTCCTCCGAACTTTCTATCCATCTGGAAACATTTAACCGAAAGAAAATATTTCAAGTGTATTTATATATTTAAAAAACTATTCAAAATTTCACTTTCATTTATCCATTTTGCTTTTACATGGAATGTCCAGGGGGTGTCATCAAGGGCTAGGATCCTTTCAGTCTAGAAAGTTGAGGCGATACTCGATTTTCCGAAAGGTCATTGGATTTATAGCCATACTCAAAGGATCCTAGCCCCCGATGATACCCTCTGGCCATTCCATATAGAAGCAAAAGGGATCAACGAAAAGTGAATATTTGAATAGTTTCTTTTAAATATATAATTACACTTGAATTATTTTATTTCAGTTACATGTTTCCAGATGGATAGAAAGTCCGGGAGAAGAGCTGTCAGGATACGGGAATGGATGGTTACAATAATCCATCGAAGGAACTCCGATATATCCAACTCTTCCAAGCCCAACACCAATCAACCAAGTAGACCCATATGAAAACCTCACCCTTTTTAGAAACCTTTCTGATGATGGAATTTCGGATGCTAATAACTACTTCCTAAACCAGTTTGCCTGGGAAAATACAAATGGGCTAGGAGAATTTCTGCCCCCATCTCGTATAGCACATCCTCCGCCAGAGGAAGCCACGTCCCGTATAGTGGGAGAAAACCGTCAACTTCCTTTAAACCAAAATTGGGCATACATAAATGTGCTCCTAAGCCAAATAACTGAAAATAACTACCAATGTTACCTTTCACAAAAACAAGTATTCCAGAAGAGGAGTTATATTATGACCTTCGAAGAAGAACTTGCAAACACAATAGTAAAGTTAGAAGGTGCAACCGAATTGTTGAATCAAAAACATCTACTGATCATCCATCTCCAAGAAGAACTAAACTACCTTACCCTCTTGCTCAACCCCAGGAACTAGATGCCACTAGGATCGAGTGAGGACTCTTCTTAAAGTGAGGACTTGCAAAGACACCTTAAAAAATTAAAAAATATATAAAAAATATAAATAATAAAATGGATCATATTATATATATATATATATATATATATATATATATATATATATATATATATATATATATATATATATATATATATATATATATATATATATATATATATATATATCAAAGAACCTTATTTTGTTAAATTTATTAATCAAATGTTTGTTTTAGAAGATCACATATAACAATCTATCAAGCAAAGATTATATTCAAGAATATCAAATCGAGTATACTTATATCAATGAGGAGATAGAGATTATAGGGTAAGTTTTCGAAGGAGAAAACGAAAATTTATATGGTGGATTTAATATAGAAGAATATGAAAGAGTAGGAGATCATGCTGAAGAACTTGACAGAAATTGGGAACTTGGGTATAGATGTAGAGAATACGAACGCGAACTAAGGATTGCAAAAAGATGTGTCCCAACAAAAATTAAGGATAAATTTCCTTTATGGAAAAGTAGGACAGTCCAGATGTCGAAAAAAAGCCAAATTATGGATCAGACGAAAATTTCGACTACCAACAGACGAGATTGTGATCAACTATCGTCACGACAGTTCAGAGACAAGTTAGCCGCACACTATCTCCCTCACGACCTTCAATTAGAATAGAAATATGTCAGGATAATATTAAATGCTATATGTATGAAGGGACACAAGGAAAAATTAAATATTTCCTTCAATTTTGTAATATGTGTCCTAAATTTTGTACTGATGCACATATATAAACTAAGGAAGTTATTTCTATTTTTATAATATTAGTGACATTATTGTAGAATGAATACACGAGAAACAACTAGAAACAACCCATGAAATACGAGGTCACCGAGACAACGAAATGAACCTACACCAAATCCAAACAACTCTACTGAAGGAGTTGATATAACCATAGAAATTTCTTGAAGCCTACATGAAAGTTTACCAGCTATAATAGCTCAAGTTCGATTAGCTATGAATCATAGCTCGGTGCATGGAACCGCCCAAAAAAACCATGCGAGACCTGAGCATGATAATGGTCGTACTCCCGGATGCGACTGCAAAACATTCACAATAACAAGTCCCTCGGAGTTTAATGGGAAAGGAGGACCCATAGCAGCTATGAATTGGTTTGATGATATGGGAAGTTGTTTCCAAACTTGTCAATGTGCCTTCAATGGGCGAGTAAGCTGAAATTGAATGCTCGCCATTGGTGGAGAACCATTCAAACTAGTCGTGGCATGGCAGAAGAACAACAATGTCATGGGAGGAATTCAAGGGTCTGGTTAATAGCAGATTTTGCACGGACACCCGACCGAATATGATGGAGGAAGAATTCATGAAACTAGAACAACGAAACAAGTCGGTAGAAGAATATGCCCGAAGCATTTCTATTAAAGTCTCAATTTGCAACCGATATGGTTAAGATTAATGATAATAATAGCAAAGAAATAATTATTTATAGTAGTCATAGGAAGAACCATGTCAATCTTATTTCAACCTTAAAAGCAAGAAAGTGCATACACAAAGGATGTGAAACTTACTTAGCATACGTAATAGATGCTTAAAAAGAAAAGAAATGACTGAAGAGTGTTGACTAGATGTCGATATGAGAGGGGAAAAGTAGAGGTGGCAAAAACTGACACGACACGACAACCCGACACGAACTTGACACGAAATAAACGGGTTTGGGTAAAAGGTTTCAACCCGTTTAATTAAACGGGTTGACACGACACGGCACGATAATTAAACGGGTAAGGCCAGGGTCGAAATTTTCAACTCTAACATAACTCGAAAATGATCTGTTTATCTATATTCAAGTTTTTCTAATTTTTATGTAAACTGGATTGGTCAAAAACCAAGACTATATTTAAAAGAAAAATGTATGGCTGCCGTGTTTTATAATGTGGGAGTTGGTTAGTCACCTAGGTCATAAATTCATTTTCACTTTTTTCCTTTCTTACTCATACACTGCAGTCTCACTTGGCCTCTCCCTCCTTGCAACCTCGTCTTTCATCTCCCCGACTCCTAATCATTTAACGTTGCTCTCTAAACTTAGAGTTAATTTTCTCCTCAACTTATACTCTTAGTTTTTCATGTTTTCATTTCCGCCTTCTAAACTCCTACTCTTTCAACCTACTTAGTGTTTCAACTCGAAAAGTGACATGGATATTTACAAGGTCTAAACCCCCAACCCGAAACTTGACACGAAAATAAACGGGTTGACACGACACAACGCGATAATTAAACGGGTTGGTTAGGATCGAGCATTTTCAACGCGTTTAATGTTTTGACACGACACGACACGTTTGCCAGGTCTAGAAAAAAGTGAATAATGGTGAGAGTCTTAGGAGCAACAATCCAATTAAGCTTTTGTTATAGTTTTATAGTAAACTACGTTACAGAAAGAAATGGTTAGAGTAAACTACGTTATAGTCTTTAACGGATGATAAAACCTTAGATTTTTATTATTTTCCAAATTTATGTAACTTATACTACATTTTACTAAGTATTATGTTGTACGGTTTACGGTAAAACCTTCGAACCATTATGTAAAACATTTCGAGAAACCGAACAACACCCAAATCCTATAGAAATATAAAGTATTAATCATGAGTTATTGCCCCTAAATGGCGTGTTGGGGTACCCATCATCAAGGAAAACAACAAAATAGACAAAAATTTACTTCAAGCCCAACACTAAAAACCCACTATCCCACTTCCGACAACCTAATACGACCGGACGTGACATCCAAACAAGTAGTTTAAACACATTATATAATCAAACAATTGATATATATTAGCTGAAATATAAGATGAAAAATAGCTTAAACGTTACCCTTTTTATAAATTTTCCATGCGTCCATCCTTAATCATCAGATCCCTTTTTGAAGAAGTGAATGAACACAACATGGCCATGTACACCTGCATAAAAATCTATATCGTTATATCGTAACCAAATAAGAAGCAACTTTAATAACATTTCAATCCTTCCCAAAATGCCTTTTGTCATTTGAAAACATGACCTGCAAATTACAGCTAAATTAGAACACTTGTGTCATTTAGTACCCTTTGTTAACAGCACATGAACACCATCAGACATGTTGGTTTATGTTTTGAAGTAAATAATAAAGGTTTTCATACAAAGAAAAGTAATATCACGTTGAAAATGCTGTAGAAATTTCATTCAACAAAAAAGAAAAAATCAAAATAAATTTGTTTAAACTCACATAGGTTTGGTGTAACTTTGTGATGGTGAATTTTGTTCATGTGGACTACTTTCAGCCATATAACCGATTTAACACCCCCACCCCCTCATTGGAAACTATCATCACCGCATTACTTTACAAAAAATCAGCAAAAAATGAAGACCATGTAATACCCTCATATGCACCGTATAATTTTAAAGTTTAAACAGCATTGTAAGCCTTTACTTGCTCTAAAAAATTTTCCATATTGCACAAAAGTAGCATACGTACAAGAAGGAGCAAACACAAGCAAACCAAGAAGATGATTGTGGACATTTTCTGTGTTGTATTGTATTTATTTATGAATATAAAAAATACCTATTTATGACATTGTATTTTTTCATTTGTTGTGTTATTCATTTATGAAGTATTAGATTTTTTTTTCTCTAAATTGGTTTTTATTCATTTATGTTTACATCCATATTTATTTCTGATTAAAATTTGTTTTATTCATCTATGATTACAAATATTACGATTAATGGATAAAAAAAATTTCAATTAAAATCATATTAAATGATAAATGTGTTAATTTTTTATAATTAAAAATATGGAATTTTATATTCCGAAAATTAGGAAAAAATCATTAAATTAGATTACATCCCACTATTTTAAGAATTAGTTAATTATCTTGATTATCCATATTTAGATGTATTGTAAAATTCCTTTTATGTCCCTATAAAATGATTGGCTCAGATTTGTCATCACGTTTTCAACATTTTCGAGTGTCGTCAATTGAAACTATATATATATATATATATATATATATATATATATATATATATATATATATATATATATATATATATATATATATATATATAATAGGGTCCGGATCCGATGAGTACTCTTTTTTCGGTAAACACGTGCGAGGACACCTTAAAAAAATTGAAAAAAAATATAAAAGAAATACAAATCATAAAATCGAGAATAGTACTATATCATTATCAAAAAAAAATTGGAAAAAAAATTTGGATCATTATTTCATTATAAAAAAATAATGATCCAAAAGTTTTATTTTGAATCTTTATTTTCTCCGATATAGTACAATGATTCATTTTATTATTTATATTTTTTATATATATTTTTAAAATTTTTTTAAGGTGTCCTCGCAAGTCCTCACTTTAAGAAGAGTCCTCACCCAATCCTGATTATATATATATATATATATATATATATATATATATATATATATATATATATATATATATATATATTGAAAATAATAATGTTATTGACATTAACTATAAAATAATGACTCTTGCACTAAGTTTATATAATTTTTTTAATTGTTTTAACTATATTATAATATATAAATCTATCAAAATCATAACAATTAATAGCCTTTACCCACAGTTTGTTCGTAAATAAATAAACATGATTTTCGATATAGTATTACAATTTAACGCTATAATTTATTGAGTAAAAGTTACTTATATGTTGATTTTGTTTTAATTTCGAACATGAGGAGTAATTTTAATATGAATTATTGATTGTAAATTAACGTAACTTTTTTGTTAATTAATTAATAACCACTTATTTGAAAAACAAATTGAATTATAATAGCAAATAGTTTTTGATATTTTTATTTAATTTCGTTTGTCAATCTATATTTACAATATTGACACTTGTTTAACTATTTTGAAAAACAATCTTTGAATATATTTTTTAAGTTTATTTGATTTTCTTATTTTTTTAGAATTAAGATAATATTTAAATTAACAAATTAATTGTATTATAATAGTTATTTAAATAATCTATCACTACTAAGATAATATTTTATATTTTGTAACATTTTTAAATTAATAGATTGATTACACTTAAGTTGAAAATTGAAAGATTATGGAGGTTTCAAATAAGAGGAAAAAACTATTTTTTTTAAATACTCTTTAAATATAATTTTTAAGTTTTTTTAATATTTTAATTTATGTTTTGGATTTAACATAATATTTAAATTAACAAATTAAGTGTATTATCATAATTATTTAAGAAATCTATTATTAATAAAATAATATTTTATATTTAATGACATATTTAAGTTAATAAATTGATCATATTAAGTTAGAAATTGAAAGATTATGGAAGTTGTAAATACATATGGTGAAAATAATTTTATTTTATAAGATATATATAGATTTGTTCCTAGTATTTTTATCATTTACCTGTTCGTAAAATATTTAGTTGTTTCCATTACATCAATTTCCTTTCCAAATTTTCCCCAACAAACATTCTGCAAATTTTAAAACATAATTGTTCGAGAGGAGAGAACCTTGTAAAAAAAACTACAAATAAAATTTGGTAAAAAAAACCATAAAGAAAGGTTTACATGATGCCAAAGAGAGAGATGTTCCGGCCCATAAAAGAGTTTATGCAATCAAAAAACCAGTTATACATTTTCTTTTATATTTATACTATATAACTCCATTTCTCCTATTTCAATTGTTCAATAGTTTTATACATTCTTGTCCTGTCTCTTTCACTGTTTTATTTCATACTTTATCAATTGCTATTACATATATTTTACAATATTTCACATAAGGTATGACGGTTACCACAACCGCATATTTGGATTTTCCCTTACTACCTTTCACACACTCGTTATCTTATTTTTTTAATTCTTTACGTTCATACTTTAATATTTCCAATCATACGTTGTTTTATTACATAGGTATATTATCACTATGTCACTCAGACCTTTTCCATTCATCCCTTACAGATTCGCATGATTCCCTTGTGGTTCCACCAGACTCAAATATATATCCTATGATTATGATAGTACGGGCCCATATTATTATAACCACTTATACATATTTGCTTCCAGCTTTACCACTAGGACTCATGTTTCACTGTTTCAGGTTTACCCCCCACTTCTACTTACTTACGACCTCATATTCAAGTATGTACCTTACTTAACTCCTACACAGTTTAAGTCTAGGTTCAAGTATTGACACCTAGTTCGCTTAAACTATGGCTCTGATACCAAATTGTAACACCCCAATTTCACACCATTTTTTTACAAAGAATTCATAATACAAAACATTTAATTATAAATATGGGGTATTACTAATCCGCATCATTACCACAATTTAAACATTTTGTTACATGCTTTACATAACGAAAACTATCGTCCCACGCCCGACTCTTCTAAGTCATTTCCTGATCACCTGAGTACATAGCATTTTAAAAACATACGTAAGACATATTGTCTCGTGAGTAATATGGGTTTAGACCCAAAATAGTTTTCCATATTTCAAACATTCCAAATTTTCATATTATTTAATTTCCTATGAGCGCACCCACAGGTATTCCTTTTCATTTGTAAGCACATTCCTACGAGCGCACCCATAGGCTTTATACGAGACGCACCCGTATAACTTCTTCCTCAATAGCATGAAACGGATTCATCTACCAAGGTAAGACAACTACTTCGCGACGGGATGTACCATCCCAGTAGTGTCTTTTGACCACCCTTACCGCAGCAGGCCGTGATCTTTATCCGGATACTTCTCAACTCATCAACAGGGCTCAATCACTTTATTACTTCCTTGTATTTCTCTTTTACCTTTTGTACACATTATACTTACTATTTCATAGTATCATTTCCAATTTCACAAAACCATTTTCCAGTTCCATAAAACCAATTTCATTTTCATTAAAGCATTTCAATTTTCATAAAACCATTTTGACTCCCAAAACATTGTATATAAAATTCATTTCTTCGTATAAAACCCATTTTGCTATGTACTCAAAAATCCACATACTACTCACCTGATACGTAGAAGTAGGTCGCACACACAAGCACGTGATACTCAATAACTCTTCTTCTTTCCGGAACCTACATTCCACGTGGTACTGTTTAGAACGAATTAACGTTTACATTTATTACTTATAATTATATAAGTATACACGTATTTTCCCGATACCCGACACGTACCGAGTCCATATCCTCTCTTTACCTTATAAATACATCATTGAGTTTATTAATTATCTTTAATAAGCATATATATAGGACCAAACACTCGCTACGAACTCTATGCCGCAACCAACACCAAAAACCACAAAAGAGTACTTGACAGCAAAACTGAATTTTAGACCCACGACAAGATTTGCAATATTAAACCAAGGAAAGCTTGGAAATAAAATCCAATAAAAATCATGTGAAAACTAGACCCAAGCAGGATGTCACAGGGCCTGACCTCATGTCATTTGCACTTTTCATGAATAAATGAAAAATTCCCAAAGTTAACTGATACAATCACTCCACCCACTGAACCACACCTTAAAGAAATATTAATCGCTCAAAATTGGTTAAGAACTGAACTCTCAAATTTGGTACGGACACAATAGACTTCAAAAGTAAACTGAACCAATTGGCCTTGTTCTCAAACGATTTTTGTACAATTTACAATTAATTTCTCAAGACAGGGGACCAAATCTGATAGAACTTGGACAAGTCAGTGAATATTGCATAATTCACCTAACCTAGGATATGAATTAGAACAAGGCCTTTTGGAACAAGGAACTGCACATGCAGACCATTCCAAAAAGGTATGATTCGCTCCAAATGGCCAGACACACGTTTTTATACGATTTTATAAACATGACTCAATAACAGTGGAATTTCTGCGATTACATAACATAACATTAGGGTGAGGGTTTCCAACCCAAACCCATAAAGAACTTTATTAAGACCTTTTCCAGGTCTGAAAGAACTCACAAGAAACTTAGAATTCAGAAAAACAACACGTACACCAAAAGACTAACATCAAGCCATATGATCCTTCACACACATCAACACACAAAAATGTGTGTGATGTGTGTAATCGGCTAGAACCAAGATGGAAGAACAAAAGAAAAATGAAGATCTTACCTCCCACACTCAATAATTCGACTTCTATTTGACAAACTCTAGTCCACACCTTGATCTCCACCAACACGACTCCAAGAATGGTGCAAGCTGCACCCTTTTTTTTTTCTTTCCTCCTTGCTTCTCGGCAGCAGTAGCAGCACATAAGAAAAGGGAAAGGGGAACATGAACAAAGGAAATGGGAAGGAAGTTGCTAGATGATTTGGATAAAAAAAGACATGGCCCAACTAGGAAAATAAAATACATGTGCTGCCAAAAGAAGAAGGCCTAAGGCCATGAGTTCCACGTGATCGGCCAAAACAAAAAGAAGAAAATATGCATCTTGGAGTAGTTGACAAAAATAGTCCCTATATTTATAAGTCATATTTTTATTTAACCCAAAACCTAAAACATGTATCATATCAAGTTTTCATAATTGACATGTTCTACCCCCAAACACATAATTTCAATTTTAAAGTTTATTATTATTATTATTATTATTCGCTAAAATAATAAATCTAAAACTAGGAACGTACCGGAAAACGGGATTTAATTCTACAGTCCGCTTGCTAATTAAATTTATTCTCATTTATTTAAAAATATGAGAATAATATAATCAACGTTAACTTTAACGTTAATGCCAAAAACAGGGTGTTACAACTCTCCCCTACTTATAAGAATTTCGTCCCCGAAATTCAACACCAAGATAATAGGTAATATAGGTTGAAACTTTCATTAGCCCATAATTCCACAAGATTAATAGTCTGTGAATACATTAGCCCATATTTCATTTTAATATTGGTCTATTAAATTGTCCATAAATACTAGTCCGATGACACGAGCCCAAATAAGCTAAGTTTTAGCCTATTAGGCCTAGAGTCCAACACGGGATGAAAGGTCAAAATAATTCAATGTCAATATCTCTCCAATGTTAACAGATAAGTCATATATTCATCAGCTGTATTAAAGTAATCGGTAAACGACACCATTATATTCGCCTTTATTCCAAAAAGTCTCCTCAATATTCCGTTATCGCCAGAGACAAACAGCGGATTTGAAAAAGAAACGACACTTAGGGTAATGAAGAGTCGCATCCACTGTAGATGGTTTGAAATTTTCAGTAATAAGACGTAAGGTGTCCTTTCGATTCCAGCTGCAAGATGCTATATATATTCAAGTATATAGTATCATTCATTTCCACCTTCATCCTTCAGTCTCATTTTCTCTCATCACTGGTTTGTTCATAAACGAACTCATAATTAAGGCTGAGTCATGGAAAACAGATCTTCAATGGGCAATCTGTCAAACCATGGATCTGGTTTCTCATAAGGAGAGAGTTCTTCAATTCAGACGTCTTTACTGAAGTTCAAGTAACTTTAACATTTTAAACATCCATTATTTATTTTTCATTTTTCTTTCTAATGTTTTGTTTGATTCTGAATTTTGTTACAGTCTTCCAGATATACTACCAATCGAGCAACTCCACGGTGAGCCAGAAATTTTTCCCTAGCTGATCATTAACTCAGAAGATCCGGTGCATGTATCTTTAGACTTTGCACATAATACTAGCATACACCACCCATACAACATCTATGGATAGAGTTATGCACTTATTCCCTCCTAATAGGCGTAAGGGGGTATATTGAGGTTCAAGTCCTTCTGTGACCCAAATGAATAGCCTAACGAGGAAGATATCACCCCTAACACCCCTAGAATCTCTATTCATGTTCACAACATGTCATTACACGTCTGAACACACTATTGTCGTTTAAGCAACCTCTTTACCCTTCAAATGAACATTTCTCGCCTACTTGGGTTCAAACCCGATCCTACCTGATCCTTTCAGCGACATTCCACCTATTCCTGCAACAATGGTCCATGCTCTTTTACTTTCAATCACATTGTGTGTCTTCATTCTAGTAATTTCAGCTGCGCCAAAAGCTTAATTTCATTTCTCGTAGTCGCACTCGTCGACTTGACCGGCTCCCCCACTTTGATTGAACATAACACTTGCCTCGAAGCCTCGACATCTCTTTAGTAACCACACTTTACTTCCATCTCCCACTTCTTCAACTTCTTTGGAGAATGAAAAGTAAACCTAGCTTAACCACCCAACAACTCACATCAACGCCAAACACCATCTCATCACGCGTGTTTTGACGATGTAAAGACATTTACATCAACCATCGTATATTGCTTATCTTCCGTTAGCCACTCCAACCGTCCCCGGCATCTCCTTGATCGTGAGCTGTAAAGCTCAACCACATGCCCTTTCTATCCCTGCCCTAACCGCTCTTGCAGCACATGACCGCTCCATCACTTATATCATTTCTGTGAATTTCCGTGTCATCCCAGACAAACTCTCTGTCGTTCGCTCCAAAACTTGAGACACATACTACCTCTGGAACCGCGTCACAAAATCCTCCCAGGTCAAAACCCCGACCTGATCCGCTAACATAGATGTGGTCTCCACTTTCTTTGGTCAACTTTTACCATTCATTACTCTTTACTTGTTATGGCTAATACCATAAATAACTTTTACCTTTCTTATTACCCCAACTGCATCATAATAACGCTTCAATAAAGACTTGCATTTCTGACTCAACAATTACTTGTTTTATCTCATCATACTTATTAAGCATACACTACTTTCATACTCATATAGATTACTACCATTTTTTATAGACATTCAATTGTTACGTCTCATACATTTTACTTATAAACTTTCTAGGCTTGAAACCCAAAATTTCTTTCATTGTATCTTTTACCATTTTTTTTATGTGTCATAAGGCTATATGCCCAACACATTACATTACTCTTTCATTTAAACTTCATTTCTTTACACTATTTACTTCTACGTATCTTAAGGCGATATACGCTATACATTTCTTTACAACATTATATATTTCATATTGCATATAAGACTTACTTCTTATGTATCTTTAGGTGATACACAACTTCCATTTAGTTTCTCATTATCTATCATTATTTCGTATTTCGATGCGATATGCCAAATGCATTATCTCACTCTTTTGCTTCACACTTTATAGTATTCTAATTAGAATACCTATTGTATAATTACCTTTATACTTTTATACATGATGTAAGTCCCAAAACTTACCCATTCTTTATATTTATAAGCACGTATAAACACATATATACACATTCTTTTACATTTCATAATTACTAGCCATGTACCGACCATTTCGCACAATCATTGGACACCTTTACCCGTTAGATTCATTCACATTCGGAAGTAGTAACTTCCTATCTGTTTATTATAATTCTTATTTTATCATTCTTTATCTCATATTTGATTCTTTGCCTAGTACTTACTTAGGCCTTTTCTCTTATTCCTTACTTCATATTGATTATAGTCTTTAGTAATCATTTCTACATTCTTTTGGTTATCCTTGGTTAACGTACCATGAGATAACGTTTTATCATTCTTCATATACTTATTTTATGTGATCATTGGATTTGATTCCAAATAATAATTCATCTCATCATCATTTTCTTTAATAACTTTCCTTATACTCCTCTGATTATCCTCATCGTTTGTCTTTAACATGTTTCCATTTTTCATTTCTTTCTCGTTCGGATAACTTACTTTGTTATATTATTCATTATAGCACTATACTTATGACGTATCTATTTGCTTCAATCATTAGATGTCTTTATTTGTCGTATTTCCTTCGGGTTTGGAAGTCACAACTTCCCATTTCTTAATTTTCATTTCTGCCTTTGATTCCTTATCTAATACTTAATTAAGTATTTTCCTTTCATTTTATAATAACATTTTTTTATCACAACCTTTAGTACCATACCTTGATCCCCTGGTTGTCCATGGGAGACACATCATGTTACTTTTCAATATTTATTCTTTACCCTAATCATTGGGTTCGTCTACAATTACAAAATTCAGCTCATTTCCTTTTACCTTTCCGATTAAATGTTTTCCTTTTTCTTTCTTATATGAGTTTTATTCATATATATACGTATTCATATTATTTTCCATTCTTTCTTTCTTTGGTCACCGTAGTGAAACTATTTCTTTTTCTCTTTTTTTTAATCCATAATCATATACGTTTCCGTTAGACAACGGAATTTTCCAGTTATACATTTTCTTTTATATTTATACTATATAACTCCATTTCTCCTATTTCAATTGTTCATTAGTTTTATACATTCTTGTCCTGTCTCTTTCACTGTTTTATTTCATACTTTATCAATTGCTATTACATATATTTTACAATATTTCACATAAGGTATGACGGTTACCACAACCGCATATTTGGATTTTCCCTTACTACCTTTCACACACTCGTTATCTTATTTTTTTAATTCTTTACGTTCATACTTTAATATTTCCAATCATACGTTGTTTTATTACATAGGTATATTAACCCTATGTCACTCAGACCTTCTCCATTCATCCCTTACAGATTCGCATGATTCCCTTGTGGTTCCACCATACTCAAATATATATCCTATGATTATGATAGTACGGGCCCATATTATTATAACCACTTATACATATTTGCTTCCAGCTTTACCACTAGGACTCATGTTTCACTGTTTCAGGTTTACCCCCACTTCTACTTACTTACGACCTCATATTCAAGTATGTACCTTACTTAACTCCTACACAGTTTAAGTCTAGGTTCAAGTATTGACACCTAGTTCGCTTAAACTATGGCTCTGATACCAAATTGTAACACCCCAATTTCACACCATTTTTTTACAAAGAATTCATAATACAAAACATTTAATTATAAATATGGGGTATTACTAATCCGCATCATTACCACAATTTAAACATTTTGTTACATGCTTTACATAACGAAAACTATCGTCCCACGCCCGACTCTTCTAAGTCATTTCCTGATCACCTGAGTACATAGCATTTTAAAAACATACGTAAGACATATTGTCTCGTGAGTAATATGGGTTTAGACCCAAAATAGTTTTCCATATTTCAAACATTCCAAATTTTCATATTATTTAATTTCCTATGAGCGCACCCACAGGTATTCCTTTTCATTTGTAAGCACATTCCTACGAGCGCACCCATAGGCTTTATACGAGACGCACCCGTATAACTTCTTCCTCAATAGCATGAAACGGATTCATCTACCAAGGTAAGACAACTACTTCGCGACGGGATGTACCATCCCAGTAGTGTCTTTTGACCACCCTTACCGCAGCAGGCCGTGATCTTTATCCGGATACTTCTCAACTCATCAACAGGGCTCAATCACTTTATTACTTCCTTGTATTTCTCTTTTACCTTTTGTACACATTATACTTACTATTTCATAGTATCATTTCCAATTTCACAAAACCATTTTCCAGTTCCATAAAACCAATTTCATTTTCATTAAAGCATTTCAATTTCCATAAAACCATTTTGACTCCCAAAACATTGTATATAAAATTCATTTCTTCGTATAAAACCCATTTTGCTATGTACTCAAAAATCCACATACTACTCACCTGATACGTAGAAGTAGGTCGCACACACAAGCACGTGATACTCAATAACTCTTCTTCTTTCCGGAACCTACATTCCACGTGGTACTGTTTAGAACGAATTAACGTTTACATTTATTACTTATAATTATATAAGTATACACGTATTTTCCCGATACCCGACACGTACCGAGTCCATATCCTCTCTTTACCTTATAAATACATCATTGAGTTTATTAATTATCTTTAATAAGCATATATATAGGACCAAACACTCGCTACGAACTCTATGCCGCAACCAACACCAAAAACCACAAAAGAGTACTTGACAGCAAAACTGAATTTTAGACCCACGACAAGATTTGCAATATTAAACCAAGGAAAGCTTGGAAATAAAATCCAATAAAAATCATGTGAAAACTAGACCCAAGCAGGATGTCACAGGGCCTGACCTCATGTCATTTGCACTTTTCATGAATAAATGAAAAATTCCCAAAGTTAACTGATACAATCACTCCACCCACTGAACCACACCTTAAAGAAATATTAATCGCTCAAAATTGGTTAAGAACTGAACTCTCAAATTTGGTACGGACACAATAGACTTCAAAATTAAACTGAACCAATTGGCCTTGTTCTCAAACGATTTTTGTACAATTTACAATTAATTTCTCAAGACAGGGGACCAAATCTGATAGAACTTGGACAAGTCAGTGAATATTGCATAATTCACCTAACCTAGGATATGAATTAGAACAAGGCCTTTTGGAACAAGGAACTGCACATGCAGACCATTCCAAAAAGGTATGATTCGCTCCAAATGGCCAGACACACGTTTTTATACGATTTTATAAACATGACTCAATAACAGTGGAATTTCTGCGATTACATAACATAACATTAGGGTGAGGGTTTCCAACCCAAACCCATAAAGAACTTTATTAAGACCTTTTCCAGGTCTGAAAGAACTCACAAGAAACTTAGAATTCAGAAAAACAACACGTACACCAAAAGACTAACATCAAGCCATATGATCCTTCACACACATCAACACACAAAAATGTGTGTTATGTGTGGAATCGGCTAGAACCAAGATGGAAGAACAAAAGAAAAATGAAGATCTTACCTCCCACACTCAATAATTCGACTTCTATTTGACAAACTCTAGTCCACACCTTGATCTCCACCAACACGACTCCAAGAATGGTGCAAGCTGCACCCTTTTTTTTTTCTTTCCTCCTTGCTTCTCGGCAGCAGTAGCAGCACATAAGAAAAGGGAAAGGGGAACATGAACAAAGGAAATGGGAAGGAAGTTGCTAGATGATTTGGATAAAAAAAGACATGGCCCAACTATGAAAAATAAAATACATGTGCTGCCAAAAGAAGAAGGCCTAAGGCCATGAGTTCCACGTGATCGGCCAAAACAAAAAGAAGAAAATATGCATCTTGGAGTAGTTGACAAAAATAGTCCCTATATTTATAAGTCATATTTTTATTTAACCCAAAACCTAAAACATGTATCATATCAAGTTTTCATAATTGACATGTTCTACCCCCAAACACATAATTTCAATTTTAAAGTTTATTATTATTATTATTATTATTCGCTAAAATAATAAATCTAAAACTAGGAACGTACCGGAAAACGGGATTTAATTCTACAGTCCGCTTGCTAATTAAATTTATTCTCATTTATTTAAAAATATGAGAATAATATAATCAACGTTAACTTTAACGTTAATGCCAAAAACAGGGTGTTACAAAGATGATGAAAGGGAAGAGCACTCCAACCCAACTTTGATGGCTCGTCTGATTTAATCCAAGAAGTTTTTCGTAGCATGCTTAGTTGGTTGAATCGTTGGCTTGTAACGGTGGAGGTGGATTGTCGGGGCAAAACAACTTTGATGTGTACATTGTTTGGAGTGCTCTTCCCTCTCATCATCTTTGTCCATATCTTTGCTGTAGATGGTGGTGATGTATGTGTTTTTAGTTGCAAAGTGCTTGTGTGTGTGTGTGTGTTTAGTTGCAAAGTGTGTGTGTGTTTAGTTGCAGGTTTTATTAATTGAGAGAGATGGAGAGAGAGAGAGAGAGAGAGAGAGAGAGAGGCGGTGGTAGGTTGTTTTTTCTTATTTATTTTTAATTAAAAGTCATTAATAAAAAATCCTTAAAATGTAATAAAAATGAAAAAATAAATTAAAAAGGGCAAAATAGTCATTTCAGATATGCACGAATAAAAATGGAAAAATAAACTAAAAATGGAAAAATAAATTAAATTAATGACAAATAAAGCACGAATAAAAAAGGAAAGTGACCAAATATGAACAAAATAGATGTCAATTAGGCTGTAACCTGCTATTACAGGTCGTAATAACGTATCATGAACAAAATAGATAGTTCAATGGCAAATAAAGCACGAAAAAAAAAGAAAGTGACTAAACGTGAACAAATCACCTAGTTGGTTAACCTAATAAGTCATTTTCCCTAGAGTAAATTATAGAATTGGTTCATGTGGTTTACAGCATTTTTCGATCAAGGTCAAATTATCCTTTTCAAATTTTTTCCCTTTTTTATGATATTGTTTAATTAAATAATAAAAAAAATTAAAAATGGTAATTTACTTATCAGGGACCAATAATGTAAGCTTTCTACCACCATAAAAACATTTACTGTAAAAAAAACATGGACCTAGACTGAAAAATGGTATAAACAACATGAACTAATTTTGTAATTTACTCTTCTAAATATGTTTAATGTTGGTAAAAAAACACTAAAAAAATGCTAGCATATTCTGTCGTACATGCATGGGCAGGCCTATGGTACAGATAAAGCACTTCCTTTTGAGCTTTGACCATTGAAAAGTACTTCATTTATTCATAAACCAATAAAATGATAACATCTGTCAAAAAATTTAAGGGTCCTCCTATTGGTATCCCCTTACCGGGGCTAGAGGGGTTTTAGGGCCATAAAGTGATAAATGAAGATTGAACAAATGATTTGACAGGTTAAAATACATCACGTTTTCTTGCTTTTTGTTTTTATATTATATTATATATTATTAAATATCAATACTCAACTTATTCACATATCATTTATAAGTAAACAACATTTTTTTTCTCAGAGTGTTTATATATTTGATATTATATTTAAATTATTATCAGAATTTTTATTTTATGGTATTAAGTAAATACAAAAACTCGTTAATACAAGTGAGTTATTATTTATAGTTATGATATGAAAATTTGATTTATATATATATATATATATATATATATATATATATATATATATATATATATATATATATATATATATATATATATATATATATATATATATATATATATATATATATATATTAAAAACCACAATTATTGTAGTGGTATTTGTAGAGATGGCTATGCCGACGACGGTGGTTGTGGAGGTGGTGGGGAGATGGTGGAAGTGTGGTGGCGGTAGTTTTGTTCGTAAAGATGGTAGTGCCGGCGACAGTAGTGGCGACAGAATGGGAGTGATGCTAGTAGCTTTTTTTATAATTATGTAATTTCTATGGTATTTTAATTTTAATGTTTTTTTATTTTGTAGGTTTTGATTTTAATATAATTTTCGTTTTTAAATTATCCATTTAATGAAATATTTTATTTTGAAATTATTAGTTTTATTTTATTTTTAATTTAGTTTTTAAATTAAAATGTGAAAGGAAGTGAGAGGTAGTGAGACGTGACCATTTTCAGGGATGAGGAGAGTAGTGAGGGTGCTAACCGGATGCTGAGCTAGCAGAAAATTCAGTCTACTCAGCTGAGCATTCAAAGTCGACCGTTGTGCGAGACGCATTTATGGGAATCGATCAAAAATAGTTGGACTCGGTCAAACTCGAAATTTAAATTTATAAAATAAATAAAAAATATAATTGTAAAATTAAAAAGTACTATTTATATTAGATCAATCAAAGTTATGTCTAATAAGAAAGTTGAATAAAATGGATATTGATAATATTATATATTGAAGTTATACAATAAATTACTATTATAGATTATTTTATTAAATGAAAAATAAAGTCCGTATATCATATATTAAGTTATGAAAAAACCCTATAATACAAAATGAAAATTTTAAGTTAATAAATTCAAATGATAAGATACAAAATATATTTAAGAAACCCTTACCATGATATGTCAAGAAAACGTTGATAAATTCAAACGATGTGATCTTTTCAATGATGACAAACCATTTTCCTATATAAAATAACAAAACATACATATTATAAAACATAGGGGAGGATATATATAGACGTTGCCATTATTGAAATAATGGCAACGGCTAGATATATAGTCTTCCCTATGTTTTATAATATAATGGCAACGGCTAGATATATAGTCTCCCCTATGTTTTAGAATATGTATATTTTGTTACTTTATATAAGAAAATGGTTTGCCATCATTGAAAAGATCACATCATTTGAATTTATCAACGTTTTCTTGACATACCACGGTAAGGGTTTCTTAAATATATTTTGTATCTTATCATTTGAATTTATTAACTTAAAATTTTCATTTCGTATTATAGGGTTTTTTCATAACTTAATATATGATATAAAAAATTTATTTTTCATTTAATAACATAATCTATAATAGTAATTTATTGTATAACTTCAATATATAATATTATCAATATCCATTTTATTCAACTCTCTTATTAGACATAATTTTGATTGATCTAATATAAAAAGTACTTTTTAATTTTACAATGATATTATTTATTTATTTTATAAATTTAAATTTCGAGTTTGACTAAGTCCAGCTATTTTTTATCGATTCCCATAAAAACGTCTCGTACAACAGTCGAGTTTGATTTATATATATATATATATATATATATATATATATATATATATATATATATATATATATATATATATATATATATATATATATATATAAATCAAATTTTCATATAATAACTATAACATAACTTACTTGTATTAACGAGTTTTTGTATTTACTTAATACCATAAAATAAAAATTCTGATAATAATTGAAACATAATATCAAATATATAAACACTCCAGAAAAAAATGTTTGTTTACTTATAACTGCTATGTGAATAAGTTGAGTATTAATAGTTAATAATATATAATAGAATAATATAATATGAAAACAAAAAGCAAGTAAACGGTGATGTATTTTAACCGTCAAATCATTTGTTCAATCTTCATTTATCACTTTATGGCCCTAAAACCCCTCTAGCCCCTCTAGAGGGGATATCAATAGCAGGACCCCTAAGACAATTGTTATAAAAGTATAAAATCTTAAGCATTAGTTATTGCCCCACAATAACGTATACGTGTCTGGGTACCAATCATCATGGAAAACAACAAAATAGACAAAAATTTACTTCAAGCCCAACACTAAAACCCACTATCCCACTACCGAGAACCTAATACGACTATTAACCCAAATTACGACCAGACGTGACATCCAAATAAGTAGATTAAACACATTATATGATCAAACAAGTGATATATATTAGCTGAAATATAATATAAAAAATAGCTTAAACGTTACTGTTTTTATAAATTTTTCATGCGTCCATCCTTAATCACCGGATCCTTTTTTGAAGAAGTGAATGAACAACAACATGGCCATGTACACCTGCATCTTAAATCTATATCTTTATATTGTAACAAAATAAGAAGCAACTTTAACAACATTTGAATCCTTCCCAAAATGCCTTTTGTCATTGAACAACATGACCTGTAATTACAGTTAAATTAGAACACTTGTGTCATTCTAGTACCCTTTGTTAACACGACATGAACACCATCAGACATGGTAGTTTATGTTTTTAAATAAATAATATAGGTTTTCATACAAAGAAAAGTAATATCACGTTGAAAAAGCTGTAGAAATTTCATTCAACAAAAAAGAAAAAAAAATCAAAATACATTTGTTTAAACTCTCAAAAAGAAAAAACAAAAAGCTTTAGAAATTTTATTCAGCCACATAACCGTATCACTTTCCAAAAATAAGCAACAAATGAAGACCATGTAATGCCCTCATATACACAGTATAATTTTAAACAGCATTGTAAGTCTTTACTTGGCGTAAATCTGGTTTACATAAAATCAATATAAAAAAACAACAAAAAAACAAACCATTTGAATGATACAAGAAAACTGTTTATGTAACAAATGAATACCTTATAACAGAATAAAGACACTGTCTTGAATCAAAGATGGTGTAATCAAAACATTACATGAGTGTTTTTTCTCTAATAAAAAAGTTTGCAGCCGATTTCAAATTAATGTCTCAAAAAGCAAAGCTTAATTAAAAAAACGTAAACCTCTCGTAATTTCTTTATCCTCATTTTCTATTGGATCGCTAAAATCAAATAACAACCATGCGAATTTCCGAAATTGGGTTTCTTACCAGAAAGAACACAGTAAGCATGGAGGAAGGCGTTGTCTTTGGCGAGTTTTATGTCAGATTCTTTAAATGGCGTTGTTAGGTTCGAAAGAGGAAGAGATGGAGCAAGAAAAGGGTTAAATTGAAGCCATTGAACAAATGTAGTTATGGAGGTGTGAGATGACGGCGACGAAGGTGTGTCGACGGCTGAATTTAGGGTTTTACAGAGGAGGAAGCGTATTCAAGAAAGAGAGTTCGTGGATGCGTATTGAAGGAGAGAAACAGAGCAGACACCAAAGAGACCACTTAATTTATGCCACACTTTTGGGGTGAATTAAAAGAAAAGCTGCGATCTTTTTTATAACCTGTGGCAATCCGACAATTCTAAGACTTTTGTGATAAATGCTTGTAACTTTGTAATTACGTATATGATTATGTAGGATAATATAAAGTAGAGTAAATTGCAGTTTTGGTTCGGTTTATCAAATCTTTTACATCAGGACCAAGTATTGGAAAATCACGATAGTGGTCTTTAAGTATGTGAAACACAACAAATCAGTCCCTGGTCAGGTAAAAAGACTAAAATGCCCTTTTTAATTTCTTTTTTAATTTTCTTTGAATTTATTATTTACCTTTTTAATAAAAAAAAAAAGAAAAAAGAATACACCCCACCCCCACGTCATACGTCTCTCTCCCTCACACACACACACACACTCACTCACTCACTCACTCTCTCTCTCTCTCTCTCTCTCTCTCTCTCTCTCTCTCTCTCTCTCTCTCTCTCTCTCTCTCTCTCTCTCTCTCTCTCTCTCTCTCTCTCTCTCTCTCTCTCTCTCTCTCTCTCTCTCTCAACAACACACCTTTAATATCACACATATTGTGGAATATTACGTATGGAATATTAGAAAAGTGAAAATTGCCCACCCCTTCAAGATCTCAATCACACAGCAACAAAACACATTCAAGATTCTTTTCTACTTCTTCACCCACCCCTTTCTTCTTTTCCGTTTCCCTTTCTGAAAATGAGAAAATCCGGTATGTATAGAATATTAGAAAAGTGAAAATTGCCTGAATCAATTTGATGAAACGTAAGTGCATCTTAATCTGAAGTGAAACTAAAAGTAAATCTGATAAATCAAAACAATATTCTATGAAACACACTTATTGAATTCACATTGTTTTTTAAAAGAAAAATCCATCCACACAAACACACACTTGTAACACTAAACGACGTAATTTGCTATGGTCTTCCTGATATCATCCACAATCAATTGATCGGCGATTTGAATTCCAGCAGCAATTCCCATCTCGAATCCCAACAAGAAATTGGGCTAATCCTTCGAGAGAAACAGAGATGATTGATAACAATCCCTACCATCTCTTCCTCCATCTCCATCGCAGCAACCGCCGCAGACACCTCAACTGACCCGACTTTCTGAATAAACCCCTCCTGATCTCTTATTGCTCTGTTCATCAATGTCGACACTATTAACCTCAACCCACGTTCGAGCAACTTTGGTTGTTAATTTACATGACTCGATCTTCCAAGCATTCATTAATGGCCACTCTTTCTTCGAGAACACGCAAGATTCACCCACTTCGATTTCTTATTCATCTTCTTCTTTGATTTCTTGATGTTCTTTGATTTCTTTAGGTTTTCTTGAGGTCATCATCTTGTTCCTTCTTCTATTTGATAGTGATCTTCATCAAACCTATTTGATCATTTCTCGAAAAAGTAACTAAGATCACTCATACGTTTCAACCCGGTGCTTGTTCCTTCTTCTGTTTGATCTCGTTGAAGATGAGTATTGTGTGTGTTTTGTGGAAACGTGGAGGTATAGAGAGAGAGAGTGTGTGTGTGTGTGTGTGTGTGTGTGTGAGAGAGACAGACAGAGATAGGGAGGGGGATACGGGGTAGGGGTGGGGTTTTTTTTCTTTTTTAGTTTTTTAATTATAAAAAGAATAAAAAGAAATAGATAAAATAAATAAGAAAGGGTATGAAAGTATTTTTACCTGAGTCAGGGACTGATTTGTAGCGTTTCGAAAACCTTGGTTACCATAACCGTGAAATTCCAATACTTGGTCCTAATGTGAAAGATTTGGTAAACCACAGGGACCAAAACTGTAATTTACTCTATAAAGTATATTGATTATTTATTGAATTTTAAGAAGTATAAATTATCAAGCTATATATACAAATCAATTATGCAAAATAATTTATTAATTCGTACCGAAATTTTGATGATGTCAACAAATGAAAGTCATTGTGAAATTGAAATCGGATAAAAATTTGCATACGATGATTGAGGATGTTATTATGAAATTATCAAAAATTACATACAATGAATGGGGAGGTTACGGTGTGGGAGTGCGACGAGGTACGACGCCGTGGTGAACACCGTCCCCCCCCTCACACGGCGACGTCGCATTTTTTAGTTCGTGCGAGCTGGTGGAGTCGTGTGACGAAGCGAACATTGGCAACGACTTTATAGCCGTTGGGATTTTAAAAAAAGTGAGACTCCATTTCCAGGGTGAGGGAGGAATAAGGGTGTTGGCTGAATGCGATGTTGTTGGATTAAGGTGTCTAAGTAATAACTATAATTTTGAAAAATATTTAAATTGACAGCAGCACAGTCCTTTTGGGTTGCCCTCATAACTAGCAAAGGACTAGATGATTAATTAAGAGAGAGAAATAATTATTTATTAATATATTAATTAGAAATCATATTATTTAATTAATAATTGATCAGAAATTAACTGGAATTAATTTTGGGATTAATTGGATTAATTAAAAGTGCAGGGGCTAAATTGTAATTGTTTAATAGTTGTGCAATAGACAAGCTGGATACCCAAATGGGTTGGACGAAATCCAAGGCTTGGAGCCTTGTGGATTTCACAGCCCATGAGGCTTGTTATGGCAGTGATAAGCATATCCCTTTATTTGATAAAAGCCTTATCATATCAGGATCTTAAATAAGGCAGTTATACTCCTTATTGCTTATCATCTGGAAACTATAAATAGAGGCCCCTGGCACCCTATTATTCACGCCAACTTCAAGGATCTCTCCTTGCTCTCTCTTGCTCATCTAGCTTGCCTAGTTCTTGGGTGTGAGCCACTAGAGGCACGACAATTGTGGTGCTAGCTTCCAAAGGTCAAAAGGTATAAAATTCCTCTTTTGTAATTTTAATATTGGCCTTAGTTATAGGTTTAATTTGAGAAAAACATAGACCCTTTAAGATGCATGTGAACTTAGGATTTAAGCTCATTGATTGTATAGAAATCCTTCAGTGGTATCAGAGCCATGATGTTTTTCGGTTAAACTGATATATCTCGAATTGGACATAAGGTTTATCGAAAATAAACCCTTGCCCACATGATTGTCGATTTTTCCAAAGGGTTTCTGAAACCCTGGCCTCCACCCTGGTTTTCCGAAAATTTCCTGGCCTCCTCTAGGGTTTTTCTATTTTTGGTAAATGTGATTAATTAATAATTGGAAACCCCTTGGC
This sequence comes from Cichorium intybus, assembly GCA_023525715.1. Taxonomy (NCBI): domain Eukaryota; kingdom Viridiplantae; phylum Streptophyta; class Magnoliopsida; order Asterales; family Asteraceae; genus Cichorium; species Cichorium intybus. Next base: position 115,112,278 of record CM042014.1, on the reverse strand, counting down.
CTTATTTTCGATTTCACCTAGTGGGCAAGGATTAAGATTAAAATTAATTGGATTAATTTTGTGATCCTTGTGTGATATAATTAAAAGACACAAATTAAATCAAAGACATTTTAAATTGTTTAAAATACATCTTATATATATATATATATATATATATATATATATATATATATATATATATATATATATATATATATATATATATATATATATATATATATATATATATATATATATATATATATATATATATATATATATAAGATTAATATTTATGTATAAGATTAAGTCAGTCAAATCGCTAGTATGCCTCATTCACAAAACTGGTCTATAAAAGGGTATAAGGAAACTGTCTATAAAATGACGGTTGAATGGGTGTCCACTCTCACCCACTGCTTCCTTGACCAGTAGAGTGTCGTTAGCAGAACGGATTTGATAGGAAAAACCTAATCTCATTAAAAGTATAATACTATTAGACAAAGTACTAGAACATATGAATAAAACCCAATCTAGTTACTTTAAGAAAAATGTGAATTGTATGCTAATCCATGAAATCACACATTGCACTTTGTGAATCGTTAGTGGAGCTCGTGTGGTTAACCGGCACACTAATATGAATTCATAAAGAGTGGTAATGGGTATCTTGCAAATTATCATTGTTGATGGAGCTCTTGTGGTTAACCGGCACATCAATCAAGATGATGAACGACAATGAGGTTACCATGTGATTTGTGTAACACCCGACTTTTAAAACAAAAACACCCCTGAAATTTTTTCATTTAAAATAAAGGTTTCAATACGTAAAACCATAACAAGAAAGGTATATTTTATTAAAAACGGGTACAAGTGTATCAAGGAGAGTATAAAATACCATAATCTCCTTTGAAGCCGGGCTGCTACTGACAGCATCTATAAGTCTCACTTCTTTAGTCACGGACTCTATCTTTTCCCGTCTCAGGATCATGCTAACCTGCAGGGACATTTAACAAATAACATGAGCTATAAAGCTCAGTGAGTAATCATATATGCAAATAACATGTATAACAAATACATTCATATATAATTCTCTATATATGATAAGTCTCTTTCTACTCATCCGTTCCATATCAAGTCCCATTTTATAGCCTCTTACGGCTAACCGTATATATATATATATATATATATATATATATATATATATATATATATATATATATATATATATATATATATATATATATATATATATATATATATATATATATATATATATATATGGATATCGGATCCAAACTCCTAGTCTGACTGGCTGACCATATATCTCTTAGGATTTTACATCCTACTTCATAGCCTTTCAGGCTGAACCGTAATATCATATGATTATAAAATCATATCGGTTATTTGAATATTTTATCGTATCTAACCTGTTATTTGCATATTGATAAAATCAAATCTGTTAGCCACATAAAGCCACATGTATACAAGAGAAAATAAACATATAAATTCTCAATTACCATTTCTGTCCCATATTTCTTAGTCACAATTGACTGCACCGTATTTCATGGCCATATAAGCCGCACTAAACAGTTTCAACATTTATATCATAGCCCTAAGGCCGCACCAACAGTTTATAACCCGATATCATAGCCATAAGGCCGCACCATTTAGATTCAAGTTTAATATCATAGCCATAAGGCCGCACCATTTGGATTCCAAACCCAATATCATAGCCAAAAAGGACGCAACAATCAAACAAAATCATTTATTATTATAGCCACATTGGCGGTACCAATGTACAAAATAAAATATCATAGCCATATAGGCCGCATCAGTTGGATATAACATCCAATATCATAGCCACAAGTGGCCGCACCATTCAATGACATTTCATTTCGTAATCATTTATGGCTCACGAGTTTGCCCCGCTTTTTCCTAGACTCACACCTCCGTTCTTGTCTATCGCAGACTCACGGCTTATCTGGTATTGTCTTTTCAATGCATTTGTAAACTGTCAAATTCCGTCCCCCAAATCTGTTTCAATCTGTAACAGTCCAATCAATACATATCATATATGATATAAGTGAGATTACTCACCTGGATACTTGCTGCATTTAAATTCCGGTTGTTTCTTGCCTTTGCATGCACCACAACCATTTGTCTCATACCTATATATTCATTTATATGTCAAATGATCATAGGTTAATCACCATTTCAGTTGACTCTAATACACAAGATTCCAATATAACATAATTGGGGACCATTTCTAGATGATAACTTTCACTTACCATCTTTTTACTAATTATAAATTTTTCCCAAAATACGCGTATTCTACTACAGTACCTTCGGGAGGTCGTATACGTATTCCGACAATTTTCCACGAAGTTTCATACCATATTAGACCTATGTTTAAAATTTGAGGTCAAACGGACAAGTCTAGCATCAAGTCCCAAAATTGGACCAAGCCTTAACAGAAGGCAGGAGCAATTCATTCATTTTCACCTGGCGCGACTTCGAGTCGCGATCCACCATGTGGTCGGGTCGCGATCGCTGCTGCACAAACCAGTGAGCTTGATATTTATGCTACAAAATTCCATTTTCTCATATTAAGTGCTTAATACTCTGCTTAATCGGTAGGGGTTTGTTCCATGACCAAAACCCTTTATTTACTTCAAGTTTTTAGCCATGGAAATCCTAGATTTCAACCATTTCCAAATTCCCGTTTTTGCATTTTTGCTCCAAAAACCGAAATTATCAAGTTTTAATCACTTCTATTGATTTATTTCAACAAATATAGCATTTGGAATTCATTATAACCCATTTACATCAACAAAATCACATAAACTCATGATTTAGGCTTCTTGAGCAAAGTTCCAAATTTTCACTAATAGCAACATACTTTCAATTTAATGTGTGTTCTTACAACACAAACATGTTTGAGGCTTAGAATTCATTTAAACCTCTTGAATCATAACTATAATTTCAGTTCAATTCATCCTATGAAGAACACACACAAAAGTTAGGTTAGAAATTCAATTTACTAACCTTATATACTTAGGAATCTTCAATTCCAAGCTAGAATTCCATCTTCCCACTTCAATTCTTGTGAATTCCAGAAATTTCCTCTTCAAGAGCTCTTCCCGTAACCTCTTCAAGTTCAGCCAACAATAATGAGATATTTCTCATTTTTATATTTTCCAGTTTTTCATTTTAGCCCCTCAAGTCCTTTTTCTTGAACTTTTGGCCACATGATCAAATTTCATCACATAAGAGCTACATTTCTTACATTTTTACCAAAAGTAAATAATATTTTTACATAATTGGTCCTTTACATGGTCAAATGACCAAATTACCCTTTTATGGTAAAATGACAAATTTACCCCTTTTTGCTAGAATTAACTTTCGAATACTTATCACAAGTATTTGGTGTTACAAATTCTCCCCTCCTTCAAAAGATTCCGTCCTCGGAATCAAACAAAGAGTTGGGGGAATTTCTATCTCATTAAAATTTCGGTCTCCCATATCATATGGAAACCTCTATGGTATTGCCTAAGCACTTAACCATACTAGTCTTCTTATTTCATAGCTATCTCGTTTTCCATCTAACACTCCTCCGGTTGTCCCTGGTATCGTAACTCCTTATCTACCTCCATTTCATCATGAGGTATTATTTAGAATTCATCATTCAATGTCTCCAAAGATGGAACTCATGGAAAACATTATAACTATCTTGAAGTTCATCGAGATACCTCAATTCATATACCGCTTTTGCTAATTATTAGTCGTTTTCAAATTTTGCTCGTATCCTTCTAATCTTCTCTTCAGTTTGTACCACAATCTAGGATCTAGTCGACTACTTTTCCACATCTTTAATCCAATAAATCGGAGCATGACATAGTACCCCATACAATACTCCACGCGAGCCATCAGAATACTAGTATGCAAGTTGTTATTTCTTACAAATTCTACCAAAGATAGACGATCTTCTCATCTTCCACCAGGGTCCGTTGTGCAAATTTCAAGCATATCTTCTAGAGTCTGCGTCATTATTTCGCCTTGTCTATCAATCTGTAAATCATATACAGTACTTACTAGTACTTTTGAACTAATTATTCTTGGGTTTTGTGCCAAAATCAGCGAATAATTCTATTATCTCGACCCGATACAATCAACACCGGTAACTCACGTCGACAAATTACTCTTTCTATGTAGTTTTTCACTACTTTTCGATCTTAATTTCTTCCCTAGTCGGTATAAATTTACGCTGGTTTCATCATCCGGTTAACTATTACCCATATGGTGTTATACCCATGCGGTACCTGCGGAGACTTTATTTACAAAGTCTATAATAATATCGTCCCTTTTCTTCCATGGGACCCACAACGGCTAAATTTCTCTGTATGCTTCTAATGATTTAACTTTACCTACAACATGTCAAACACTTTTTCACATATCTTTCTTCACTCCCGGCTACCAATACATAGGTTTTATCATCCTATACCATTTGGCACTGCCCCGGATTTATTGCATATCTACTATAATATGCATCTTCTCAAAATAAATCTCATGTTTCGCTTTGCTTTGGAATCCACATACACAACCACCAAGGGTTTAAATCGTTGTGATTTTCCAACTAGCTTCTTCTAATATCCAATCATTCATTCATTCACTTTTCACGTTTTCAGACTTGCACACTTCTTTCTGTGCTACCCGAATCAACTCAGGTAATCAATTCGTCACACTCACGCGTGTGGTTGTATCTTTCAAAAGATACTCTTTTCAACTCAAGACATCTATAACCACATTTGCTTTACCGATAGGGTACACAATTTCACAACCGAAATCTTTAAGTATCCCATCTATCTTTGCTATATCATATTCAGCTTCTTTTTGATTAATTAAGTACTTCAAACTTTTATGATCCGTATAAACAGTAAGATTTACACCACATAAGTAGTGTCTTCGAAACTTCAGTGCCAAAATCATAATTGCTACTGCAATGTCATACACCCACAGTCAAATCTGGATGTATTTTGTAATCCAATTTATCTTCTCCGCTTAGCGATAATGCTAACACCGGAGCTTCACACAAGGTTTGTCTCAAACTTTGAAAAGATATTTGTGGTCTTTCTACCCACTCAAACTTTTCACTTTTCTTGGTCAACTTTAGTCAACTAAACAACAATCAAGGAGCAGTTTTCTACAACTCTCCTATAGTAACCCGCCAATCCAAGGAACTACGAATTTCAGTCAGATTTCAAGGCGGTTCCCATTTTATCACAACTTTATTTCCACTGGATCTTTTTTTATCATATTTGGCACAGTTAACATGCACAAAGAATTGAAACTTCTTTTAGCCAAATTCCATACTTGGAAAACTTCGCATATCACTTTACTCAACGAAGTAACTCCAATATTTAGCATAAATATACATCATATTCAATCTGGTGTCGAAAATTTCAGATTCTCGGTAGTCAATGCACATGCACATTAACTTGTCTTTCTTATTTAGAAACAAGATAAGGGTTCTGAAAGGTTTTCTGCAACTATGAACTAAAAATCCTAAGTTCACATGCAACCTATATAGATCTAAGTTTTTCTTCTAGTTAAACATATAACAATTCCTAAAAGGCCAAAAAGGAATTAAACTAAAAGAAAGATCAAGAAAAACCAACCTTTAGTGAATCTTGGAAGCAAAGCAACAGAAACCTCTTGCCTCAAATGTAGTCACACCCTAGCTTGGAGTTGTTGGCCGAAAATACCTTTAGAGAGAGCTTCAAAATCATGGCTTTAGGGTTAGGGTGAGCCTCCCTATTTATAGGCTCCAAATGGTGATCAGATAAACCTTAAAGATAAACCTTTTTGAATTCAAATTAAGATAAGCCTTTATCTTAATAATTCAAACCCTTTTATCCTCATTATCAAAATCGAAAATATATATGTTTCCATATATAATTTCGTTCACCACTCTCACTCACTCAACTGTCACTTACTCAACTATTGAATAATTACAGTTTTAGTCCCTGCACCTTAATTAATCAATTTAACTGCCAAATTAATTCCAATTAATTCCAGAAAAATTTCTAATTAATTATTATAGTTTCTAATTAATATATTATCACTTAAATATATTAATAAACTATTTATTTAATTTCTATTGATTTATTAATCACATAATAAATCAATCTTTCTCTCTACCGGACTTTCTGCCAATCCTCCAACTATGAGGGCAACCCAAATGGACTATGCTACTATTAATTAGAGAAATACTAATTATTAGTCATGGCTTAGACACCTAATCCAACAGTCTCCCACTTGGATAAGTCTATGACTAAAATTACCAATTTACCCTCTAATTAATTTAGCAATTGTAGCTTCCTAGAAACCGCTGCTGAACTCTGACCTAGTCAGTTCTGTCCAAAGATAAGTGATCATATGATCCTTCGTCCAACAAGATATTTTCAGACACGAGACATGGATTGAGATCAATCTCTGTCCGATACTCTGTTTCCCGATTTCCGATTCTGCTTATGACTTTGGGACTTCTAATTGAACACATCAATTTAGTCCAGGCTGGCCAGCACTTTAGTCAACTTCAAAATCATCGAGAGGCCTACAGATATCTGTTTCCCATCAGGGTCAAGGAACGAATAAGCTTCGACTCATATGCTTATATCTTTTACCAGTCAAATCATTCACAACAACACGTTTTATAACATCGAGTTACCGGTGCGTTTTCGTATTATCAATGAATAACTGCCTTGTAAATTATAACTCATATTTCTCCGCTTCAAGATCACAAGATATTATCGTCTCAACATTGCTTGTGATATAATCCATGAAGCAATCTATTGAACGTGGGTTTATCCAATACTCAAATCTCTATTTCTAAGTACTCATGAATGTTATAGCAATCCTATTGCTATGTCTAACTCCTTAGACAGTCTACAAACCAATTCATGACAGTCTTGATTCAATACTTACTTCCCAAAGTATGAGCGACTGTGGACCTCTTTGAATAATTAAATTATTCGGGAAGTAAAACATGCGAAAGTAAAACATAAAGATCTGACTGGCAGCTACTCTTGCTTATTACCAAGTCTCCACAAGGTAATCACCAAGTCGCACCTTGTCATAAACTATTATCGGTTTCAAAGTTTCTTTTAAACTTTCGATTCTAATTTTACAGCTATGTCATTATGAACCTTACACTCTTCCTATGTATGCAAAGTATCTTATACTTATACACATTATTGCAGATGATCTAATCGGATGCTCATCCGATAACATCTCAATATGTTATCCTGTCAATTTCTCTCCTAACTCCATTCTGGTAATTTGTACTGTGACTTCCTATGGTTCTGGGGTCTTTAGTCTACTTGACTGCACCCTAAGACTATTTCGAGGTGTTATGATGTGCCGGTGAGCCACACGCGCTCCATCGGAATACCAAGGAGATTCTTTAACCATGAAGTCCTTTAACATCATGTCTTGACTTTAATAATTACCACTGTGGAAAATTTATCAAACTAACCCTATCATTTTCCCAATGAATTATCACTTGAGTTCAAATAATCCATCCAGTATTCCCAGCCAGACAATGTCCTGAATCCAACTTACTATGCCCTAAGCATCTAGTCATCAGGACATGTTCATGACATTATGATCGATCCAAGAAACTTGTGGAACCCGATCCAAACTTATTCCAAACCCTTTCGGAATCCAAAGATTAGTTATAATCCTTGTGTCATGTTTTTCAAAAAACTATTTCCTTTCGGAGACTCTTCTCATGCATCTTGAATCTTATCAAGATCATGTTGACTAGGTCTATGCTGGCGATTTCATCTATCCAATAGATGACTGTGAATTATGTGAGTATGTTACACCTTCTTAATTTCTTTCATGCCAAGTCATCACACTTTGCAATGATAAGAAAAACTTTCCTAAGTCTATGCATCTTGAATCTCATCAAGATCATCTTGGCAGAATCTGAATCTATCTCATAGACGATTACAACCACCTGAGTATGCCGTATTTCTATTAAGGCTTTCATAGCGATCCGTCTCTTAACACCAAGTCATTACACTTTGTAATGAAAAGAGACGTTTCCTAGAAACAATATGTATCCCACTTATGGAGATAACGGTGACTCCCACTGGCTTTGACATGGTTATAGACTATTCACAAATCCAGGACTTATGGCACATTTTGAGAATCCGAACCTTTCTGACATTTTTATGGAAATCTTTCAGCCCTTTCTCAAAATCCAATCCTTTGGCATATTTTGAGAATCTGAATATCCTTTCTTGCGAGATGCCCGTGGGAAATCTCGGGCCCATGTACCTTTGTATTGGGACACACTTTGTGAGCCCATATTAGTGTGCCGGTGATCCACACGCGCTCCACTAACGATTCACAATGTGCCATACAGTATCCTTTCGGATTCCATCCTCTATTGAGATTGCTTCTACTGGAATCAATTACTTGACTCTGAGTATCGTCTCACTCAACCAGATGTTCTGAAGGTATGTATCTATCCATGTTGCTTTCTTTTGATGATTCAGTTACTCCCACTGGTTTTGGACCAGGTGTAAAATCAATCAAAATTTCACATAGACTGTGTCTCGCCCTAAGGTTCTCTTATTTGGCAGCAACCGGGCTCACCAATGCTTCCAAGTAGTCGGATTATAAATCCGTACCAACTATAGTGTTTTACCACCAATCGGTATGCCACTACTTATGACGGTGATCAATACTACTGGTCAAGAGGAGATTATGTCAGTTGTAGAACAGAAATCTGATTTCTGTTCCAAGCCTAGAGATGACTAAAGGTTTTTTCATTTGGCTAATCTTGAACTCATTCAGGACTGTCCCAACTCCCACGGTTTCCTTAGAACATGAGTTCTTTCTAAAAGAGCTCTTCTTTTACAGTTACAGTGGGATAGCCAATGAAATGACAATGCTGATCATGTTCAGGCTAGTCATGAGGTTCGGATGAACGCTACAAGACCCTGGACTTTCTATGTATAAGTGGGATAATCCCAGCTTTACATTTCAGACAGTGTCTACAGGACCTACTTAGTCTAGGATGTGGTCGGAATATGGTTTATATGGACTGACTGGTATAGTATTCAACTTATTGAAAACTAATTGGCAGTGTATCTCATACATCGAGGATCGAACTGTTTCGACCAATGCTCCATTTGCTTCCCTAAGACACATTACAACCATTAATGTTCTTGGAAGAGAATGAACTGTGAAACCCTTTTTCTTAGTTTATGTTATCGCTCAGGTTCTGTGGAACTTGTACTTCCTTTGAAGTCCTTGAACCGTTCAAGATTTCAATTCAATTGCTTATCCCGATAAGCAACGTCATATTCATCATATCGAATGATGAATATTGTGAGGTACAAACAATTGCGTTCTATCTTAAGATTCGAGCAATACATAGCAATAGGTGTGTCTGTTGCTCATAATCTCAATATCTTTTACATATCTATGTAAACTAATGACTTTGTTCACTTTATTCAAGACTTGCAATCTTCAATTGACTCAACTGATTTCAAAATCCTATCATCTGGATCCTTGGGTGATTCATTTATTGACATATTAAGAACTCAGTTCATCAAGTGACCTTAAGTCAAATGATTCCAAAGTCCTGTCCAACTGGACCTTTGGTTGAATTGATAACATTTGTATTAACAATCATAATGACACAATTCTTGAATTCAAAACATTTTGGATCGCCATTCAAGTTATTACTAAACATACATTCAACACATTCATATAACATTTCAAGGAGAATTTTAGACAACATGTGTTAAAAGAAAAATGACAATTTCTTATTAAAACAAAATCCTTGAACAATGTAATGGATAATGTCAAAAATGTATCTAAAGACTAATAACAATGTTTCAATATCTATCTAAACTTCAAAACTGCATGAGCTGGAGATCCAATCCAAATGTGCTCCTATGCGCCAGAGTCCCGTGCCTTCTTGATTCCCTGTATACAAACCAAAATGCGACTGTCACATTATGTATCAAGAAAACTTGGAACAGGAGTTTTGAGGTTTTTAGATATACCTAAGCTTTCAAAAGAGTTGGAGCGTCTTCCAATCTTTCCGTGACTGTATCCGATTTAGCGGATTCCCAGTTTGAGACATGTCCAGTCGATCTTGACCGTTTCTTGTTACGTCTCTTCACTGGACTTAATCCAGAAGTAGTTGAGCCATTGGAGTTATGCCTGTCTAAGAGTGACTCGTATAAAGTCAACAGTTGACGCATTTCCATAAGGGTCTTTTTCTGGTCTTCCTTTCTATACGTCTGAATGAACAGATCGTACTCATTTGTCAGCGAAGCGAGTAGGATGTTAACACTCTCTTCCTGACTCATGGAATAACCAAGTTTATGCAATTCTCCTATGTACGCTTCAATCTAAAGAACATGCGAATTGACGCTACTTCCTGCTTTCAGCTTGCACTCTGCAAGTCTTTTGAAGATTCTGGTTCGTTCCTCTTCAACTGGTTTCTGGAACCTTTCCTCAACCAGTTGCATTAACTCATATGGCCCTTAGGATTCAAAATCCTTGCGGAACTCGGGGTCAATGGTTGATAGCATGAGGTCACGAATCTCTTCGGATTCATCATAAGAACCTTTTATGATGACTTGTTCCGGTGGAACTGGGATCGGATACTCAGTGAGATGTAGCTTGCCAGCAATGCCGAGAGCCAATCTCCAATTGCAAAGCCATTCTTTACAATTGAGGCCAGTCAGCCTTTCCATATTTAGCAGGTGCATTCTGATGCTTTCAGAAATGGGTGAAGGAGGAGAATTGACACTTGACATCTATAAGAGAAAGTAGAATTTATTAGTTTAATTGGTCCCTTTTAAATAATTACCCAATATGTTATTTAATAAGGCTAGGATCCAAAATACCCCAATTATGGTGAGAAGAGGGATGCCGTAATCAAACATAATGGTCATTAAGGTAGATAAGCACTTATCAATTTCATCTTATGAAATTCCTAGATCTGTTGAGATTCATTAAACTTTTCAATGGCATGTTTAATCTCGGATGTGCTCCACTGTTTGTGACTGGGATGCCGAGGATCACAAACTGGATGTGAATAACCATGCAAATTAACTTGGTACTCTCGGGTTAATTATCATCTCTAATTGATGTACCGATAAACCACACACGCTCCATCAACAATGATAATACTCGGGAAACCCATTGCAACTCTTTATGAACCCCTATTGGCGTGCCGGTAAACCACACACGCTCCACCAATGTTTCATAAAGTGCAATGTGCAATTTCATGGATTAGCACCAATTCACATTTTTTCTAAAGTAACTAGATTTGGGTTTTATTAAGTGTTCTAGTACTTTGAATCATTATACTTTTAGTGATTATTAGGTGGTCCTATCAAACCTGTTCGGCTAACGACCCTCCACTGATCAGGCGAGCGGTGGGCGAGAGTGTTCACCCATTAGACCGCCATTTTATAGGCAGTCTCCTTATACCCACTTTATAGACCAGCTTCGTGAATGAGGCTTACTAATGATTTGACTAACCATTTTAATCTTATACATATAACAATAACTTCCTAATTATAATATATATAAGATGTAATTTTTTAAACCTTTAAAAAATTGTTTCTGGTTTATCTTTTAATTTATTGTCGATTTAAACTATTAAATTTCAAATTAAATTAAACCTTAAAAATCGATTTTAATTATCTTTTAATTAACCAATTAATTAAATTAATTAAATTTGATATTTTAAACCTTTTAAAATATTTTAGGATTTATCCTTTTAATTTTTGCCAATTTAAACAATTAAATTCTAAATTAAATTAAATCCTTGAATTATCTTTTAATTACCAATTAATTAAATTAATTCAAATGTAGATAGGTTTTATCAAATTAATCAAATGAATTAAAACCTATCCTTATCCCCTAATTTTCGATTTTTAGGATAAAGGTTTTAAGGTTTATCTTTTAAACAATTTAAAGTTACCAAAAATAGAATACCTTCTAAAACCTAGCCACAAAAAATCGCCAAATAAGAGGGGAGGGGCTAGGATTTTCAAAACCCTAACCCTAATTGTCGATTTGCCCAAAATTAGGGTTTAGAGACTATAAACCCTAATTACAAGGAAAGCAGTTATAGCAATTTAACAAGAAAAACAACCAAATGCTCTGATACCACTAAAAGGTTTTCTGCAACTATGAACTAAAAATCCTAAGTTCACATGCAACCTATATAGATCTAAGTTTTTCTTCTAGTTAAACATATAAAAATTCCTAAAAGGCCAAAAAGGAATTAAACTAAAAGAAAGATCAAGAAAAACCAACTTTTAGTGAATCTTGGAAGCAAAGCAACAGAAACCTCTTGCCTCAAATGTAGTCACACCCTAGCTTGGAGTTGTTGGCCGAAAATACCTTTAGAGAGAGCTTCAAAATCGTGGCTTTAGGGTTAGGGTGAACCTCCCTATTTATAGGCTCCAAATGGTGATCAGATAAACCTTAAAGATAAACCTTTTTGAATTCAAATTAAGATAAACCTTTATCTTAATAATTCAAACCCTTTTATCCTCATTATCAAAATCGAAAATATATATGTTTCCATATATAATTTCGTTCACCACTCTCACTCACTCAACTGTCACTTCTTCAACTATTGAATATTACAGTTTTAGTCCCTGCACCTTAATTAATCAATTTAACTGCCAAATTAATTCCAATTAATTCCAAAAAAATTTCTAATTAATTATTATAGTTTCTAATTAATATATTATCACTTAAATATATTAATAAACTATTTATTTAATTTCTATTGATTTATTAATCACATAATAAATCAATCTTTCTCTCTACCGGACTTTCTGCCAATCCTCCAACTATGATGGCAACCCAAATGGACTATGCTACTATTAATTAGATAAATACTAATTATTAGTCATGGCTTAGACACCTAATCCAACAGGTTCCATACAATGACATATTCGGTCATATGAGACCCCGATTCAAAAATTTCTTCTAATTGTTTTCCCACTCTGCCATCTCTGTAGGTGCTAATCGGTACGGAGCCTAAATAACATAAACAGCTCCCGAAACCAGTTTAATCACAAACTCTTCTCGCCAATCTGGCGGTAATCCTGGAAGTTCTTTGGAAGAAACATCCAAGAATTCGTTTAAAGTTTTACACTTCTATCACCGCTTTATTTAGCTTGGCTAGCACTGCATATGCCAACTAAAACATCCTTCCTTTACTAACTGTTTTCCGAGTTTAAGTAAAGAGAAGTAATCGGTATTCTCCACAACGGTCATTTACTCTGGATTTCATCCAATTCATTTCTGATTTTAGAACCATAATGTTCATATTTCTACAGTTCATGTTAGCATCATCCATTGCTAACCAATTCATATGCACAATTTCTTCAGACTCATTGGTAGTCATCGGGTTCAGATTTATAGGGAAAAATGGTCCCGTAAATCCTAGGCAGACTACCTTCTAGGTGTTCAATATCTTGAACATATTTGCTATCTGCTATAGCTACTTCTAAGATTTCATCTGTAATCGTTGATGAAATATTCAGACAAGACATCAAAGTCATCAATCCAAAGCATAGCTTCATGGATCAGATATAACGTACACGGGGATTATATTCAAAACAATCATATCTAAGACCATATCAGTTTTCTCACGAGCTTCTTCCACAATCTGCTGGAATGCTCATGGTACCACTGGTCCTTTTCGACCGTTCATTTCTTCTTTCTTTCCTCACTATTCTTTCCTGGGTTTATCACCCGTTACTCCACATTTAGCATGTGAACATTTCGTAGGGAAGTGATCTATAGCTCCGCGCTGGAAACACTTCCATTCCATCTAACAGGCTCGAGCAATATGCTCCTGTTTCCTACAATTTCAGCATTTCAACAGTAGAGTCTCAACTCTAAAATTTTCTGAGTGCTTAGATTTCAGAGGAAATTGGGACTCTCATTTACCGTTGGTGGAATTCTCCTATAATAACAGTTATCATTCTAGCATCAAGATGCCACAATTTGAGGCATTGTATGGCCGTAAATACCGATCTCCTATTTGCTGGCATGAAATTGGCGAGTCCCACGTGATTCGCGCAACAATGGATTCTCCAATCGTTGGTCCTGAGCTTATCCAGGAAACAACCGACAAAATCACTCTGATTCGCAATAACCTTCTCGCAGCTCGTAGCCGACAAAAGAGTTATGCCGACAAGCGACACAAACCGCTTGAATTTACCGTGGGTGACATGGTCATGTTAAAAGTGTCCCCATGGAAAGGTGTGGTTCGATTTGGACGCAAGGGTAAATTGGCACCACGCTATGTAGGCCCGTTCAAAATCCTGAAAAGGATCGGACCAGTAGCCTACGAGTTGGATCTACCAATAGAGCTTAATAAAGTTCACCCAGTATTTCATATAGCCAACCTCAAGAAGTGTTTAGCAGACGAGAACCTTCATGTTCCTCTCGAGGATATCCAAATCGACGAGACAATGCAATTTATCGAGAAACCCTTGGAAATTGCCGACCGAAAGGAAAAGCAACTCAAAAGAAGTCGCATTCCCCTGGTCAAGGTCAGGTGGCAGTCAGCACGTGGACCTGAGTATACATGGGAGCGTGAGGATCAAATGCGTACCAAATACCCGCAACTTTTCTCTTAAGGTACTCTCTTCTTAAATTTCGGGACGAAATTTCCTAAAGTAGGGGAGACTGTGACATCCGCCTAAAATGGATTTGGGTCAACCCAACCCAATTGGAAATTTAATAAACCCTACTCGAGATTTCTTGACGCTAATAGGATCAAAACCCTTACACTACGATATAAATTGACGTTAATAGCAATATAGCATAGTATAACGTTATAACTATAATAAAATTAAATTATGATACCATATTAAAATCAAATCAAAGTATGATGCTCTAATTAAATTAAAAGAATCAAACTTGAATGATATAATTAAACTTCAAATCAAAGTAGATTGTTATAATCAAATAATAACCTATTTTTTTTTATAAAACTCTATTTTTATAAACACTACATTAAATTTTATAAAACTCTTAAGATGATTGTGTTAGTGGAGAATTATGAAGACCACCAAAAGTAAAAGGTTATTCTCATTGTCTCCCACTCACACCTCCCATCATCTTTCCTTTCATTTTTCTCCCAACACATTATTCTCATCACCACTCAAACCATATTTATTCTTCCTCTCACTCTCAATCTCAAAATTCCTCCTAGAAATCTTCGTTTTTTCAGCCAAGAACACTTCAATATACTCAAATCTCCATCCCTCTTGAAGCATTCATCAAGGTATGTTGTTAAAAGTTCCAAATTCATACATGAAACAAATTAAATCCACCAAAATATCTAAAACTCATTTTATGCATAAAACTGATTTGTCTCAGACTCTCATAAATAAAATAAGAAGTTCTGGAAATTTTCAGAAAATAACTTATTTTTATTGAATTACTATAATTAATGCAATAAAATATGGCAATAATTCACATAAAATACGTTTTGCAGTCAATAAATTCTGGGAAAATTTTGGAACAACCCATATATTGATTAAAGTGGATTTATAAAATTTCATGCATTTATATTACTGTTTGATGCTTATTTTGTATTTTATTTTGTTGTAGATAAATAAATTGTAAAATATAGTTAGCTATGTTAAAATCTAGATTTTATATTTTTCGCACCTTATTAACATTTTAGAGACTCCATGACAAAATTTACAGATTTTTGTAAGAAGGTTTGCTTATTGTTCCTGATTTAATATTTATTTAATGGTTTAAATTGATAATAAATAGCTACACATGTCCAAAAATTATAAAACCTTATCAGAATATCATATATAACATGTTAATCATAAATAAA
Organism: Cichorium intybus; assembly: GCA_023525715.1. Classification (NCBI taxonomy): domain Eukaryota; kingdom Viridiplantae; phylum Streptophyta; class Magnoliopsida; order Asterales; family Asteraceae; genus Cichorium; species Cichorium intybus. The sequence continues at coordinate 115,096,377 of CM042014.1, read as the reverse complement.
AAGTCTAATGAATTTCTCTTAATATTTCCCTATTATTTAAGATTTTATTGGTTAGTTAATAATGAAAAACGTAAGAAATACTTCCCACAGTCCAAAATATCCAACATATTTACAGTAGGCTCAATATAATGTTAGAAAACTATGGTTAATTTTCCAGAATTTTGGGGAATCATTTATTATTTTTCCCGAATTTTGTTGTGGTTTAATTATTAAAATACTAAATAAATACTAAAGCAGTTAAGAAAAATATGAAAATTTTACAGTAATTACTATTTTATGAAATAATGATTTTCGGATAATTTCAGAATGTTTCATTACTGTTTAGTATTATAACCATTTTCCTAAATATCTAAGCATGTAAAAATGCATTTTTAATAATTATTTCATATAAATAATTGTTTATAATATAAAAAATCTGTAAATACTTATAATTTGACTAGTTATTATTTTAATAAGAAATTATTAAAATCTTGCCTAAAGTGAAGATATAAATTAATTAAGCAAAGTAATTAATTCAATTTAAACTTCATTTAACATATGAATACATTAATATTCAAAATGAAATTTGGATTATTGTTAATTCATCTAATATAAGAATATGTGTCTAATTATTTTTATTAATACTATATTACCGTTTATCGATTCCTAAGCCAAAACTATTAATTATATTAGGTTCTACGACATTTTGACTCGAGCCGTCTATCGTACAACACGCGCATTCCTTATTGGACTAATGTGAGTAATCTACCCCATATTTTATAATTTTCAATACTTTTGGGGTGTATCATGTGGTTTTAATATGTTCCAACTTCATTTTATTATTTTTTCACCATTGAGACATTGTTGGGACATTTATACGTGAATCATTATTTGTATAATTATTGTTTGTTTACGCTACATGTACTTGTAGTGCATTACCATTTTTAGTCTAATCTCCATGACTATGCCCGTATTTTTGAGGTACGTTATGGACAATAATAGCGCTATTGGGTTGACCACCCCGCCTTGGGACGCTAAGGTGATTGATTGCACGTGGTTGAGTGTGTATGATGATTAGATGCTCCATCCTATATATCAGTGTTGCAGAAATCGGCCTTGGCGGTCGATTAATCGGCGATTAATCGCTTGGCGGTCTTCAACCGATTACGATTAGGCCTAATCGTTCAGCTTGGTGGTTTGCTGCAAAAATCGGTCTTGGCGGTCATTTTCTAATTTTTTTAAACTTTTTAATTTATTTTTTATTTTTTTATTTTTAAATGATTGCACAAACACTCTCTAATAACTCAATAATACTGAAAAAAAAAATCAATATTAAAGCATATTAACAAACAAATGAATAATCTTTGATGTGCATCTCGAAATAAAAATGAGTCAAACTTTGCTATTTTTATATTTATATATTTTTAAATAAATTCCTTTATAATTTAGGGTCTCCGATTAATCTCCGAATAATCCCCGATTAGTCCGATTAATCCCTTAACCCCACCCAACCGCCAAGCTACCGTTAAACGATTTTTACAACCTTGCTATATATATACATATATATGTATATATAGGGTGAGGACTTATTGTTGTTATCATTTGTTAATCAATTTTTGATTTATAAACTGTTATCTCAATAACAGTTGCTTGTCAAATTCAATAGAAAACAAATTTCAAATTATTCAAACTCACAATTTTCTTTAATAAAACTAGATTACTCACCAAGTCTCGTAGTTGACCTGTTTTTACCCATGATGCAGATTTGAAGAATGAAGTTGATGAAAAGTAGGGTGTACCTTAGAAACCCACAAGACTATTTAAATTTGATGTAATAAATGTTGTTGTATTTGGATTTGTATTTGTATGTTGTGGATCTTGTTTGCATACTTAGTACTTAATTGAATCTAATCATATTATAACATAGTTGTCATGAGACTTTGAACAATATATCACGCCTTGATCGATTCCGCCAAAGATCGGGGTGTGACACCGCACCAGTTGGATATAACATCCAATATCATAGCCACAAGTGGCCGCACCATTCAATGACATTTCATTTCGTAATCATTTATGGCTCACGAGTTTGCCCTGCTTTTGCATAGACTCACAGCTCCGTTCTTGTCTATCGCAGACTCACGGCTTATTTGGTAATGTCTTTTCAATGCATCTGTAAACTGTCAAATTCCGTCCCCCAAATCTGTTTCAATCTGTAACAGTCCAATCAATACATATCATATATGATATAAGTGAGATTACTCACCTGGATACTTGCTGCATTTAAATTCCAGTTGTTTCTTGTGTTGGAAATCATGGTTCATGTAGTTAGTTTCAAAAACAAGAGTTTGCAACGGAAGCATAAAATCATGAACACAAATTCCATTTTCAAGAGGATCATGCTACATGCATGTAGAGATAAGATGATGAACAAACATAGATTAAGTTCAAGATCATAACCTTTGTTCTTGGGTTTGGTTTGGATGATTTTGATAGCTAGGAATCAAATTAGAATCCCTCTATAGTTGATCCACCACAAGCTTGAACACCCTTGAATGCTAGTTCCACAACTTGCAAGTTATAACTCCTTTTCTTATAAAACCAAAAACTAATTTTTTCTAAGAACTTAAGGAGAGTTTTTGGCTGATTTCTTGAAGCAATAATGATGTACTAACCCTCTCAAATTCGTCCACCATATAACCCATCAAAAGAAAAGAAAAGCACATGCAACTAGCTTAAAAGAAAGATCCATTTGATTTCTATAATCAAAAGCTAGAAGACACAAGGCATCTTCCTTTTCTTTTAAGTTCTTAATACATTCTTTTCCTTCCAATATGTCTAGTTATATGATGACTAATGAAGTGCTAGTGGGTTGTTATTATTTATAAAACTTATATAATTATAAGCTTATAAATAATACATCTTCTTATTTCTTTAATGGGATAACATTTAACCCATAATTATATATATAAATAAACCATCAAAATATACAATCTTAATTGTATAATTATATATATACATATATATATAACAATGTATATATATTTTATTTAATTTACCAATTAAATTAAATAAAAGGCTTAATTATAAATCAATTAAATCGTTTAACAATTTAAACAATTTAATTGTTACACTTAATTAATTCATCACATATGAATTACTAATCAACCTTTAATTTTGTAGTTATTATTATTTATCTCAAATAATAATAACCTACAAGATTAAATTGCAAGTTTAGTATCATTTGATGTTAAATCAAATTTAACGTTCTAAATGATCAATTGGTGTCAAACTTGTTGTTGGTGTGACCCTATAGGATCATGTATTATTAGTAATATCATTTTATGATCATCCTTGGGCATATAGAACTAACAATCTCCCACTTGCACAAGGTTGCATCATAGAATGATATCGACAGTGGAAAACGTCTAGCAACATTTCACTGCCCCCAATAACACATGACTTTGTGCCATTCAACAACATTCAATTCTTCAAAAAACACGAGGCTCTAATTGATGTATAAGGTTATCTATCAATTATCCCTTTGTCACAGACATCATGTTGAACATGAGACATGGATCTTAATCATTCTCATTTTATGTTCAACTTTCAAACAGGCGCCTTAGATGTCTAACTCTCAACACATAAGAGGAACAAATCCCGTCTTGACTACATACGCCCCTCATATAGTTAGTACTATGCATGAGTATGGCCTTTATGGTTGTCTGTATTTCAAGAACAACAGTAAACCATATCAAAGCATAGTACACTCTACACTTGAGTCCCAAATATGTATCTCAGGTCAAAGGATACAATGATAATACCTTTATTCAAGAATCACTTATGATGATGATCAATGGAGTGATCTTGAAACGGGTCAAGTCCAATACTTGTTCACTGACAAGTACCTATGAATTTGGTTGCAACCTTTTGCTACTTTTACCCATAAAAGTCAACCAATCCAATTCATATTAGTCTTACTTCATAATTTCTCCCACAACTATGATCGACTATGGACGTTTAGAATAACTAAATTATTCAAGGATTAAACATGCTAATAAAACACAATAATTATGAATGAAACATCACGTCACAAATATTACATAATTCTTGTCGTTTACATAAGTTCATATTCATAAAACATTAAACACAAATCAAATCCATTCATTAGAAAAACGGAGTCCTATACCCTTAGCATGACTTTCATGCTTAGTTTGGGGTAAAGGTTTCGTGAATGGGTCTGCCAAATTTTGATCTGTATGAACCTTGTGAATACTTATTTCACCATTCTTAACTTCATGTCTAATGTAGTTATACCTTCGGTGAATGTGTTTGGTTTTTTGATGCAATCTAGGTTCCTTTGCTTGAGCTATAGCACCTAGATTGTCACAGAAGATTTCTATAGGGTCCCGAATGGAAGGAACAACCCCTAGATCTTCTATGAACTTTCTCATCCAGACATCTTCTTGAGCAGCTTCTGAAGCAGCAACATATTCTGATTCTGTAGTGGATTGTGCAATCACTTCTTGTTTGGAACTCTTCCAAGACACGGCTCCTCCATTTAAAATAAATACATACCCAGATTGAGATTTCGAATCATCCCTATCTGTTTGGAAGCTTGCGTCAGTGTAACCCTTTACCTTTAAGCTTTCTTCCAAACCGCCGTAAACTAAGAACATATCTTTAGTTCTTCTCAAGTACTTAAGAATGTTCTTTACAGCAGTCCAGTGGGCTTCACCTAGGTTCTGTTGATACCTACTAGTCATACTTAAGGCACATGAGACGTCAGGCCTAGTGCATAACATGGCATACATGATGGACCCAATTGCCGAAGCATATGGGACATGTTTCATCCTTTCAAGTTCAGTCCTAGAGTTTGGGCACTGAGACTTGCTTAGGATGGTGCCATGAGGCATTGGCAAGAATCCTCTTTTGGAGTCTTGCATCTTGAACCTTTTCAAGATTTTATCAATATATACACTTTGGCTAAGACCAATAAGTCTCTTAGATCTATCTCTATAGATCTTTATGCCTAATACATAAGCAGCTTCCCCTAGATCCTTCATTGAGAAACAACTCTCAAGGAACGCTTTGACACCTTTTAAGGTTGGGATGTCATTTCCAAATAAAAGTATGTCATCTACATATAATACTAGGATTATGACAATGCTCCCACTAGCTTTCTTGTAAACACAGGAGTCATCCTCATTTTTGATGAATCCAAAACTCGTAATCTTTTCATCAAAACGGATGTTCCATGTTCGAGACGCTTGCTTTAATCCATAGATAGATCTTTTAAGCTTGCACACTTTGTTTGGATGCTTGGGATCGACAAAACCTTCAGGTTGTTCCATATAGACATCTTCCAATAAGTATCCATTAAGGAAAGCGGTCTTGACATCCATTTGCCATATCTCATAATCATATTATGCGGCTATGGCAAAAAGTATCCTAATCGACTTGATCATTGCCACTGGAGAAAAGGTCTCATCATAGTCAATACCATGAGTCTGTGAGTATCCTTTAGCGACAAGTCTAGCCTTAAAAGTGTGAACATTTCCATCCACGTCGATTTTCTTCTTGAAAACCCATTTGTTCCCAACAGTCTTACAATTGGTGGGAAGATTAACCAAGTTCCAAACTTGATTATCGTGCATGGATTGCATCTCAGTGTTCATGGCCTCAAGCCATTTATCAGATTCAGAATCTGATATTGCACTCTGATAGTTGACGGGTTCATCAGAATCTATCGTATAACATTCCTCTTCCATCAAAAGGTAACCATACCTTTCTGGTTCGATTCGAACCCTACCAGATTTGCGAACACCTTGTGTTACAATTTGTTCCTGATCAACCGTTTATTCAGGTTCAACAATTTCTTGTTGAATGCTAGATTCAACTTCTTGTGTATCAGGTTGTGGTTCCTGAAGTTCCTCAAGTTCCACAAACCTCCCACTAGCCTCTTCCGTCAGAAACTTGTTTTCTAGGAATTCAGCTTTTCGAGAAATAAATATCTTATTCTCGATGGGATTGTAGAAATAGTATCCAAGACAATCTTTCGGATACCCTACAAAGATACATTTAGTTGAACGGGGTTCTAATTTGTTTGAAGCTTCTTGTCTAACATAAGCTTCACAACCCCATACCTTTAGATAGGATAAAGATGGAACCCTTCCATGCCATATCTCATAAGGCGTTTTATCTACCTTCTTAGTAGGTGCCATGTTTAGGAGACGAGCAGCTGTTTGTATAGCATAACCCCAAAATGATAAAGGTAGAGTACTTTTACTCATCATGGATCGAACCATATCCAATAGTGTTCGGTTCCGCCTCTCAGACACACCATTATGTTGTGGTGTTCCAGGTGGAGTAAGTTGTGAAACAATTCCACAAGTCTTACAATGATCCATAAAGTTTGTACTTAAGTACTCACCTCCTCTATCAGAACGAAGAACTTTAATTGTTTTGTTGAGTTGATTTTCCACTTCACTTTGAAACGTTTTGAACATTTCAAACGCCTCATGTTTATGTTTAATCAAATAAACATATCCAAAACGACTAAAGTCGTCAGTGAAGGTGATGAAATATCTTTCACCATATCTAGTCATTGGCTTGAAAGGACCACATACATCCGTATGTACGATTCCTAACAAGTCCTTTGCTCTCTCATTGGTTCCGGAGAAAGGAGCTTTAGTCATCTTGCCATGTAAACAAGATTCACATATATCAAATGAGTCATTCTCATTTGCCTTCAAAAGTCCACTCTTTTGAAGTTGGGATATGCGATTCTTGTTTATATGCCCAAGGCGACAATGCCATAGATAGGTTTGACTCAAATCAAATTTGGGTTTCTTGGTGAAAGTATGGTATAAAGAGACATGGTTAGTCTTTTCATCAAGGTTTACTTCATAAATTCCATTTAAAGGTCTAGCCTCAAAATAGAATACATTATTTTTGTAAACACAAATATCATCATTATTAAAGGAAAGATCAAATCCACATTGTCTTAATTTAGCAACTGAAATAATATTCCTAGTCAAGCTAGGAACATAGTAAACATTCAACAATGTCACACACAAGCCATTATGTAGTAATAAATTAAAACTTCCAATTGAATCCACCGCAACCCTTGCATTGTTTCCAACTCGAAGTACTACCTCATTTGCCTTCAGTCGCCTACTCCTTTTGAACCCCTGCAACATATTACATATGTGAGTTCCACAACCAGTATCAAATACCCATGTGTTAGGAGATAAATTATAAAGTTCTAGGTCTATCACATAGATACCTGAAGTGCCTTCACCGGCCTTCTTTTTCTTCAACTCCGCAAGATAAGTAGGGCAATTTCTCTTCCAATGCCCAGCTTTGCCACATTCAAAGCATGTGTCTTCTTTGGCAACCTTTGCCTTCTTCTTGGGCGGATGGGAAGGTTGGACAACTTTCTTGCCCTTACCTTTGAAAGCTTTTGCTTTCCCTTTGCCCTTGGAGTTGGTGGGGTGTTCTGGTCTAGTTCTCTTTGTTCCACCTTCCTTGATCATGAGAACTTGAGTGGTTTTCTTAGGCAGATTCTTTTCCCCGGTAATTAGCATCCCATGTAATTCCGGGATAGTCTTGTTTAAACCATTCATGTTATAATTCATGACAAAAGGATCAAAGGACTTTGTCAAGGAGTTAAGGATCATATTCGTTGCAAGCTCTTCGGGCATCACAACTCCAAGACGTGCCAAATGATCAATGTGACTCTTCATTTTGAGCACATAAGAACTTACCGACTGCCCATCCTCCATCTTGCAAGCATGGAAAGCCCGAACAGTTTCGAACCTTTCCGTTCTTGCAAGTTGTTGGAACATTTCCTTTAGTTGATGAATCATGTCATAGGCTGAATGATTCTCCAAATCCTTCTGAAGGTCGGGAATCATGGTTGCCAACATGAGGCATGATGCATCGATGGAATCATCCATCTTTTTAAGCCATGCATCGTGTGCGGGCTTAGGAATGGCAGGGGGCTCTTCTGGAAGTGGTTCATTGAGAACATATTCTTTCTTTTCTTGTTTGAGAACAATTCTCACACTACGGTGCCAATCCAAGAAGTTGGTATGGTTAAGTTTTTCTCCTTCAAGGAGAGACCGTAGTGAGGTTTTGTTAGGAGCCGAGTGTGTGTTGTTTGGTGCCATCTACAAAATTTTAGCAAGGTTCTATTTAGTAAATTATGATATTAATACCTTAATAATTAATACCCTTTCTTGTTTCATAAACTTTAATTAATTAAGGTCTAGAATCCAAGTTGCATCACGAATAAGTGGTTAGGTATCCTTTATCCCGCCTATTCGAATCAACAAGGTAGGTAACGGTTTACCAATTATATCCAAATATAATTTCTAGAGTTATGGGATCCCATTATAACATTTATAAGTTTGGCATGTTTGATCCCATCTATGCCTTGGATTTCTAATGCTTAGGTGACCTTTATCACAAGAGATTTCCAAACGAATCATCCTACTTAAACGGACGTGTAGTTTTGTCAACTATTGATGGTTAGGTGTCCTTTATCCCATCAATATTGCAAAACTACTTCTTGTATCACAAGAAGACTCCAAGTGGTTAGGTATCCTTTATCCCACAAGGAAATACAAGTGATACATGAGTGTCTTTAAGAAGAACGGCATAGATTCGTATTTCATAAGGGATTTGAATGTGTTACAATTCTAATTTTGAAAAACATATGGTATCATGTAGATTGCATGCATCCAATGAACATGGTACCATTAAATCTTATTTTGTTAATTGGTTCCTAAATCATAAAATCTCTATTTTATTGATTCTTTGTTTGTGGTCAAGATTACAATTAATATCCAATATTAAGTTTGAGTTTGATCACATATATTAGAACCAATTTATAATCCTAAATAATTACCATTATTACTTAGGGTTGGAGTTTGTAAGAGTTTATAAAATCTCCATTTTATTTCTTGTTTAAATCATTTTCAAAACTTGACTTAATAGGTTTTAAACAAAACCATTTTAATAAAACCCATTTTATCACATCTTATGTTTTAATTGTCAATTATTGAAATATACAAACTCCTTGATGATTATGTTTAATTATCTAGGTTGTCTAGCATGCAAAATCTTATTTTCATCCACAACATAACATAATAAAACATTCAAACATCACAAGCATGCATGGGTGCATAAACACAAGCCAACTAGTTTGATATTTCATGTGAGCCACACATGAAATATCAAGTCCAAACCTAGGGACAAAAAGGTGACAAAAACTCAACCAAATGATCTCCGATTTGGCTACAATTTTGCCAAACTTCTTATATCACCAAATGACACTTGAACCACCATTTCTTGACACCATTGAGTGACATGTGATTTTTCTATGGAGCCCTCAAAAATTTCGAAATCAGGGGCAGCAGGAAGGAATTTTTGTTGTTTTTGTTGCATTTTTCAATTCATTCTTGGCTATATTGATGCTAATACTTGTTGAAACTTAATGTATATACTAGATATTAAAGTTACCAACAAGTATATCACCAAATGACCAAGATATGAATTTATAAAACACTTCCAAAACAATTTTGAAATCTGGACAGCAGCTCTTCAGAAGTGCTGCTGTTGGGTGCAATCTTCTCTTGGTATTTTACTTCCTTATCTTGTTACATTTTGTGAAATAAATAAAATACAACTATTCTAATATTTACAAAATGAATATTAAGAAGGAAATAACTAATTATTATTACAAACCATTTGAATAAATGAATAGATTACAACCATATCGAATACAAACACAAAACATGCATCATATGGTCCTTGGCTTGTTTATGCACCATTTTATCACATAAAATCATAAGAAAACCAACACTTTGTTTTTCTAAGGCAACAATTTATGTAACCAAAAGCATGCATACATAAGATATAGTTGGTTACATAAAATCATAGATAATATAATTGCATGTTGCCAAAGAAGCCATGCATGAAACTTTCATTTAAGAAGATGAACATTCATGGCTTCCAAAAACCAAGTTTATCCAAATAAACTTATTATCTAAACATGCAATATAGCCATGGCTCTGATACCAATTGTTGGAAATCATGGTTCATGTAGTTAGTTTCAAAAACAAGAGTTTGCAACGGAAGCATAAAATCATGAACACAAATTCCATTTTCAAGAGGATCATGCTACATGCATGTAGAGATAAGATGATGAACAAACATAGATTAAGTTCAAGATCATAACCTTTGTTCTTGGGTTTGGTTTGGATGATTTTGATAGCTAGGAATCAAATTAGAATCCCTCTATAGTTGATCCACCACAAGCTTAAACACCCTTGAATGCTAGTTCCACAACTTGCAAGTTATAACTCCTTTTCTTATAAAACCAAAAACTAATTTTTTCTAAGAACTTAAGGAGAGTTTTTGGCTGATTTCTTGAAGCAATAATGATGTACTAACCCTCTCAAATTCGTCCACCATATAACCCATCAAAAGAAAAGAAAAGCACATGCAACTAGCTTAAAAGAAAGATCCATTTGATTTCTATAATCAAAAGCTAGAAGACACAAGGCATCTTCCTTTTCTTTTAAGTTCTTAATACATTCTTTTCCTTCCAATATGGCTAGTTATATGATGACTAATGAAGTGCTAGTGGGTTGTTATTATTTATAAAACTTATATAATTATAAGCTTATAAATAATACATCTTCTTATTTCTTTAATGGGATAACATTTAACCCATAATTATATATATAAATAAACCATCTAAATATACAATCTTAATTGTATAATTATATATATACATATATATATATATATATAACAATGTATACATATTTTATTTAATTTACCAATTAAATTAAATAAAAGGCTTAATTATAAATCAATTAAATCGTTTAACAATTTAAACAATTTAATTGTTACACTTAATTAATTCATCACATATGAATTACTAATCAACCTTTAATTTTGTAGTTATTATTATTTATCTCAAATAATAATAACCTACAAGATTAAATTGCAAGTTTAGTATCATTTGATGTTAAATCAAATTTAACGTTCTAAATGATCAATTGGTGTCAAACTTGTTGTTGGTGTGACCCTATAGGATCATGTATTATTAGTAATATCATTTTATGATCATCCTTGGGCATATAGAACTAACATCTTGCCTTTGCATGCACCACAACCATTTGTCCCATACCTATATATTCATTTATATGTCAAATGATCATAGGTTAATCATCATTTCAGTTGACTCTAATACACAAGAGTCCAATATAACATAATTGGGGACCATTTCTAGATGATAACTTTCACTTACCATCTTTTTACTAATTATAAATTTTTCCCAAAATACGCGTATTCTACTACAGTACCTTCGGGAGGTCGTATACGTATTCCGACAATTTTCCACGAAGTTTTATACCATATTAGACCTATGTTCAAAATTTGAAGTCAAACGGACAAGTCTAGCATCAAGTCCCAAAATTGGACCAAGCCTTAACAGAAGGCAGGAGCAATTCATTCATTTTCGCCTGGCACGACTTCGCGTCGCGATCCACCATGTGGTCGGGTCGCGATCGCTGCTGCACAGACCAGTGAGCTCGATATTTATGCTACAAAATTCCATTTTCTCATATTAAGTGCTTAATACTCTGCTTAATCGGTAGGGGTTTGTTCCATGACCAAAACCCTTTATTTACTTCAAGTTTTTAGCCATGGAAATCCTAGATTTCAACCATTTCCACAAATTCCCGTTTTTGCATTTTTGCTCCAAAAACCGAAATTATCAAGTTTTAATCACTTCTATTGATTTATTTCAACAAATATAGCATTTGGAATTCATTATAACCCATTTACATCAACAAAATCACATAAACTCATGATTTAGGGTTCTTGAGCAAAGTTCCAAAATTTCACTAATAGCAACATACTTTCAATTTAATGTGTGTTCTTACAACACAAACATGTTTGAGGCTTAGAATTCATTTAAACCTCTTGAATCATAACTGTAATTTCAGTTCAATTCATCCTATGAAGAACACACACAAAAGTTAGGTTAGAAATTCAATTTACTAACCTTATATACTTAGGAATCTTCAATTCCGAGCTAGAATTCCATCTTCCCACTTCAATTCTTGTGAATTCCAGAAATTTCCTCTTCAAGAGCTCTTCCCGTAACCTCTTCAAGTTCAGCCAACAATAATGAGAGATATTTCTCATTTTTATATTTTCCAGTTTTTCATTTTAGCCCCTCAAGTCCTTTTTCTTGAACTTTTGGCCACATGATCAAACTTCATCACATAAGAGCTACATTTCTTACATTTTTACCACAAGTAAATAATATTTTTACATAATTGGTCTTTTACATGGTCAAATGACCAAATTACCCTTTTATGGTAAAATGACCAATTTACCCCTTTTTGCTAGAATTAACTTTCGAATACTTATCACAAGTATTTGGTGTTACAATTTGCATGGTTATTCACACCTTGTTTGTGATCATTGGCATCCCAGTCACAAACAGAAGGGCATAATCGAGATTAAACTTGCCATTGAATTGTTTAATGAATCTCATAGATCTAGGAATTTCACTTAATATGATTATTTTCCGCAGTGAGATTGGTAAATCGTCATTTATCTACCTTTATGTAATTTACAATTAGATTACGGCATCCCTTTTCTAAGTTGTATAATTACATAGTTGGATCCTAGCCTTGATATTTATCATTGGGTTGAATATTGTGGATTTCCCTATCTAATCAAAACTACCTTCTTTTATAGATGTCTTCTCCTGATACTCCTGTTGCTCCCACCGCCCCCACTCCACCCATAACACCAACTTCTCCTCGATCCTCTCGCTTTATTCTAAGGTGACATTAGATGGCACCAACTATAATGATTGGATGAGAAACATCAAGATGGCGCTCAGGTTCGAGGACAAAGAATATGTTATTGAAAAGGAGCTCATCGAGATTGATCAAGAAACCGCTACTCCTGAGGTATGTGTCTCATTCAAGAAACACTATGATGATGCTACCAAAGTGGCATGCATCGTGGTTGCCACTATGGTCCCCGAATTGCAAAGGTTCTACGAGGACTACTGGCCATACAAGATGAACAAGGACCTTATGGAAAAGTTCCGTAAGCGAGCTCGTCAAGAAAAGTATGAAGTAGTCAAGGCACTCATGGCCTGCAAGATGAAGGAGGGAGAGTCTGTTTGCGCCCACGTGCAGAAAATGCAAAGATACATGGAGCGCCTTATGAAGCTAAATGTGCATTTTGACGAGGAACTAGCTATTGATATAGTTCTGAACTCGTTGCCCAATTGTTATAATCAGTTTATTCTGACCTATCATTTGAACAACAGTGAGACAACTCTCGCACAATTGCACAACATGCTGCAGAATGCTAAAGCCGGCATGAAGGGTAAAGTTATATCCTCCACTTCTAGCAATGCTCCAGTTATGGCTATTGGACATGGGAAAGGAAAGAAGAAGAAAGGTCCTCCCAAACAAAACTGGAAGGGAAAGTCCCATGTCGGGTCATCTAGCAGTGGCTCAAAGGCAAAGTCTGGTTCTGATGGTCCTCTCGTCTCAAACCCCAATGATGCCGAATGCTTCTATTGCAATGAGAAGGGACACTGGAAACGAAGCTGTCCCAAGTCCCTGCAAGACATCAAGGATGGGAAAGGAGACCATCGTCTGCAGGTATATACACTATCTCTGATAAATCATCATCTTCTCATTCTTGGGTCCTAGATACAGGACGTGGTTTTCACATTTGTTCTGATCTGAAGGGACTAAGAGAAAGTAGGGAGATGGAGCATGGAAGGATGAACTTGATCATGGGAAACAGGCGATCGTCACCTGTCACCAAGATTGGAGTTTATAGCCTTATGCTTAGTAGTGATGTTAAATTAGATTTAATTGATTATTGCTACTCGCCTGATATGGCTCGAAACATTATTTCATTTCACACATTGTTTAGACTAGGAATTAGATATTCATTTGATAATGTGAATTGATCTATTTTAGCTTATAAGAATGGTGTATTTATATTTAATGCCTTACCTTGTCATGGTGTGTATAAAACTGTGATGTGTATAGACAACTTAGGTAATAGTGTATTTCAAATTGATTCATCTATCGGTATAGACAAAGCACACTTGTGGCATTGTCGTCTTAGACACATCAACAAGAAACGCATCGCCCAACTCCAAAAGGATGGAGTATTGGAATCATTTGACCTAAGGCCAGATGATGAATGCGAATCTTGTCTTTTGGGAAAGATGACTAAATCACCATTCACTGGATATTGTGAAAGAGGTGAAGGTCCATTGGGTCTCGTACATACATATGTGTGCGGACCCTTCAGGACTAGCACAAGGAATGCAAATCGATTTCATGTGACTTTTACTGATGACTATAGTAGATATGGCTACATCTACTTAGTCAGGAATATGTCTGAAACCTTTGAGAAATTTAGAGAGTTTAAACATGAAGTCGAGAATCAATTGGGCAGGAAGATAAAGATACTTAGATCCGAGAGAGGCGGTGAGTATCTTAGTATCGAGTTTCTAGACTATCTTAAGGAATGTGGAATAGTTTCATAGTCGACTCCTCCAAGAACACCGCAATTGAATGACATGGCTGAAAGGCGCAACCGAACCTTGTTAGACATGGTTTGTTCCATGATGAGTCGAGATTCTCTTCCTATTCACTTATGGGGGTATGCCTTAGAGACAGCCGCCCACATCCTCAATCTTGTCCCTACTAAAAAGGTTGCTAAAACACCTCACGAGATGTGGACAGGGAAAGTTCCCTCATTAGCACATATTAAGGTTTGGGGTTGTGAAGTATTCGTAAGACGAGAGACTCATGACAAGCTCGAAGCCAGAAGTGAGAAATGTTACTTCATTGGTTACCCAAAGCAGTCTTTTGTATATTTGTTCTACAAACCAAGCGAGGACGTTGTCTTTGTAGCACGAAGGGGAGTCTTTCGAGAGAGAGATCTCATATTCAAAGAGGACAGTGGGAGTACCATTGATTTTGAAGAAATTCAAGAATATGCAAATGAAGCAACCTTAAATGACACTAGCCATCAACCGGAGGAATTAGTTCCTGTTGAACCGGTAATCAGTTCATTACCTCCTAGACGCTCCAGTAGAGTTAGCACACCACCTGAGTTTTATGGATTCCATATTACTACAGATGGTGACACGTTCATCAGTGATAGAACACTGGTGAATCTGGATAAGCCAGCTAACTACAGGGAAGCAATGGCAGGCCCTGAGGCTGCTAAGTGGAAGGAGGCAATAGACAGCGAGATCAAGTCGATGTATGACAACCAAGTTTGGAATTTGGTTGACAATGTACCAGGTCGAAAGACAGTTGGGTGTAAATGGATATTCAAGAAGAAGACCGACATGGATAGAAAGGTACACACCTTCAAGGCTCGGTTGGTCGCGAAAGGTTTCACTCAAACCCCTAGGATTGACTTTGACGAAACCTTCTCACCAGTAGCTAAGATTAAATTCGTTAGGATAATGCTTGTCATAGCTGCATTTCATGACTATGAAATTTGGCAGATATATGTCAAAACCGCTTTCCTTAACGGGAAATAGGCTAAGGATGTTTATATGAATGAGCCAGAGAGTTTTGAAGATGCAAGGTTTCCTAATAGGGTGTGTAAGCTTGAAAAATCAATATATGGATTAAAACAAGCTTCTTGCAGCTGGAACCTTTGCTTCCATGAGAAAGTCAAGGAGTTTGGTTTCTCTAGGAGTGAATATGAGTCCTACATATATGAAGGGTTTTATGCAAATCAATGAACTAAAATCCTAAGTTCACATGCAACCTATAACGATCTATGTCTTCTTCCAATTGAACATATAACAAATTCCTAAAGGCCAGAAGAAATAAACTAAAAGAATAAAAACTACAAATTAAAAACTGAAAATTACAGTACCTTCTAATTCCTTCGAATTCTCAAAGAATAGTCTGTGGGTTTTTAAGTTAATTACAGTATCTTCGAATTCTTTGAGAATACATCAAAACTCTTGAACCATTCTTAGAGAATGGACTTACTTGTGACAAAAAATGTACTATTCTCCTAGAATGGGATTACCAAAACACAAACCAATAAAAAAAACTAACACTCATTCTTAGAGAATGGACTTACAAAAACACAAACCAATAAAAACTAACACCCATTCTCAGAGAATGGACTTACTAAAACACAAACCAATAAAATGACACAAGAATGTCTTTACAGTAACATTCTTATAGAATATATTCTTTGTGTGCTTAAGGCCGGCGACTTGCCGGTGGTGGTCGACGGTGGTGGAGTTGGTCCTTGTGGGCCGCGATTGATGTGGAACGAGGCAAGTGGTTGGTGGTATGTCGTTGTTAGCCTATCAAATTAATTCAAGTATCATTAATACCCATAAAAACAAAAATTCTCATAAAAAGTTATGCTCAAAGAACTCGAAAATAAGTATCAATCAGAAATATGAGCAAGAAAGTAAACTTGACTTTGACTAAAAAGAGATTTAATAGATGTGCAGTTAATTATATTATTTTCGTAATGATACATCTATAATATTTTGGTAAGACTAATATTAAAGGTGAATCATTTTTCAATTCCAATTTCTATGCATCGATTGTGGTTCAAATATATAAAAAAGTGATCTTGCTTCATGGTTACTCACTTACTCGGATTGACTTCCTTCTTGGAGACTTAAACCCACACAATAGTGATCACACATAGAATCCCCGTGATCTCACACCTGTTCATCCCTATTATCACCAAGACTTCCGAAATTCTTAGAAAAATCCAGCAATGTGTGCAGTGCTTCTATTTTCTGTCGCTATTGTAAAAATGTAATAAACAAATACACCAAAGGTGTTTGTGTTTAATGTCAGTCAAACCACTTTCACTTCGAAAGAATGCACTCAAGAAAGCCAATGACAATGTCTGCAAACGGAAAATACAAGCTTCGAGCACTGAATTTTCATTGTAATAGTCGGAAAAAATTAGACAAGAAAAAGGAGATAAGAGGGTGGAGGGTGTAGACGGTGATGGTGGGGAAGTTTGGCCGGAAAGAGAAAGAGACGAGGAGGAGAAGAAGATATGACGGCTCGTTAGGGTTCTTCCATAATTATAGACTTTATTTTTGGTAAATTGGTTTGTTATTTAGGATAATTGTTTAATTAAATAGAGAATTCCGAAATTACCCCTATCAATTGATTGTTCCAGAATTGGTCCTACATTCACACACTATTTAGAAAATGTATTTGAACATATATATATATATATATATATATATATATATATATATATATATATATATATATATATATATATATATATATATATATATATATATATATATATACATATATATAAGTTCTATTGCGGACAATAGTTATTGTGAGACCGTACAGACAGTGCTATTTTGTGAAAATGACGAATACAATATGTTTTTTCGGTAATGTGAATACGCAACAAACATATTCTTATAGAATTAGTGTCATTAAATATTCTATATGGGTTATATGAAGTTTTTATGATTATCGTGTAGTAATGCAATCTTTGACCCTTTTGGTGTTTCCTTTTCTCATGTCGGTGCTATTTTGCAGTTTAACATGCCTACCTTCTCAAAGAGATTATTGATTTGTCTTTTAGTTTAGCTCAGTACCCTAATGCAATCTTTGACCCTTTTGGTGTTTCCTTTTCTCATGTCGGTGCTATTTTGTAGTTTAACATGCCTACCTTCTCAAAGAGATTATTGATTTGTCATGTAGTTTTGCTCAGTACCCTATGTGTGTGTGAAAGTTAAATGTTATTACTAAAAAACTCAAATTTTCAATGCTATTATTGAAAGTAAAGATTTCTATACATATGTGAATATGTGTGTATGTGTGAAAGTTCAATACTATGTTCCTTTTTATTTTTCTAATTGATATTGTTTTTGGGTTTATTTTGGTGACAAGGTGTTCTTAAAATCTATTGTAATAACAAACAATACAAAAAGTATGGGTTGAATGAAGGAGCAAAAGTGTTGTATTTGATGTCAAAGATCAAAGAAATTGTTGTGAGTTATATTATAGACTTAGCATTGTGGGTTTTGGTTTACGCTTCTTTTAGTCATTTGTTTTATCATTATTATGCAATCGGAGTTGCAAAAAATATGTGTAGATTGAAACTTAAAACGGAATTCATTGGGATGGTCATTTTGTACTCTTTTCATTTATAGCATCTTTCTTTTATGTCATGTTTATTTTCTTAAGCCTTTTTTGTCTTATTAGATTGGTTGATATTAGGTTTGATTTCGATATAATGTTTTCAAATGAGATCGAGGCAACATGAAGACGCAATAAGGAACGAAATTCATTCGGATAACTAAAATTGCAAGATGCAATGGTGTGTCGTGGTTTTTGGCAAGCTTATTTTTTTTTGACCGGCAGAGGAATTTTATAAAAACTAAAGCATCTCTAGCAAGAAGCTAGAGAGAAACAAGATTACAAAACAGTCATAGCATGTTTAGGATTTAACATCCAATAATCCCAATCTAATTTACGATTATTACGCCTATTTCTAATCCAAAAATACGAAAGAGAGCGAACATCGTCGAAAACCTCGTCCTTGCAAGGATTATCCATTCCAAACACGATTTTATTTCGAAAACTCCACAAGCACCAAAATGTAACACCAATCACCGCATCGAAATTTCGTTTAACATCTGTTTGTAACATCACACCATCCGCCCAACACGCTAAAGACGAAGCTGTAATACTATTGGGTAAAGGGCTGTCCCACCAAGTCGCAATTTTTCTCCAAATATCCAAAGCTAACGAACACCCGCCAAATAAATGATCTGTCGATTCCCCAGCAATATCACAAACTGGACACATAAGCGAATGTAAATCCATCCCCCTATCTCTCAAGTTCAGCCTTGAAGGAATTTTATCCCTCATGATTCTCCAAATTAACACGTTAACTTTGATGGGAATGACACAATTCCATCTAGTACCCACATTAGAACTAGGGAGCAAAATACCATCCAGAAATTTCCTTGTAGAAGAAACTGAAAAATCCCCACCTTCATCTAGATCCCACCTGAAACCATCCCTATCCTCCAAGAGATTAACATCTTGAATAAGATCACACAATTGATTAAATTGTGTTTGTGGAACTCCCGGTCTTGGTTCGCGAACAAGCCCCTCCACTATTTTCTCTTTAGAACTCCTATCCACCACTTTAGCATTCGGGTCACTATCTAAGATAAAAACTCTAGGAAATAAGTCCTTAAAGACCATATCCCCTAGCCACTTATCCCCCCAAAAACTTGTGTTTTGACCATTCCCAAGTTTACGAACCATGTAATCATAAAGATCAATGCCCCTGTGTTTTAAACATTCCATCTCTTTTACCATATTAACCCATGGGCTTAAACCTCCAAAATTTTTGCAAGTCCGACTCCCTCCCCTTATGTCACCATGAATGGCTTGGATAGTCCTAGCCCATAAAGCATCCTTATTATTATACAACCGCCAACACCATTTGAATAATAAGGATTTATTGAACAAATCAAGACTACCAACACCCAGACCACCCATCTCCTTACTCGCCAAAACTTTTTTCCAAGCAATCCAATGTAATTTTCTTTCTCATACATCCGCCCCACAGAAAAATCTAGCCCTTAAAGACTCCAATAACTTAAGGACAGTATTCGGCACTTTAAAAATAGACATGTAATAGATAGTTGTGCTACCTAAAACTGACTTTAAAAGAGTGAGACGCCCACCAAAAGATAAAAGTTTAGCTTTCCAGGTAGAAAGTTTCTGAACAAACTTCTCTACCATAGGTTTCCAAGACTCTATCCTATTCATATTACCTCCAACCGGCACTCCAAGATAGACAAAAGGAAGCTTAATAGCTTGACAGCCCACCAACATCGCCATATCTTTCACTGTTTCGAATTTAACTCCAATCCCAATTAGTTTACTTTTAAGCAAATTAATTTTGAGACCTGAAGCAAGCTCGAAAGTAGAGCATATTTCAAGTCTTTGGAAGGTATTCAGTGGCCTTAATAGTAGGGGTGAGCATGGTGCGGTTTTTGGTCAAAACCGAACCGCAAACCGCATTATGCGGTTTTTGAAAACCTAAAACCGCATTTTGCGGTTTCTAATGCGGTGCGGTTTTACGGTTTTTCCATGCGGTGGGCGGTTTTATTTGGTGCGGTTTCGATTATTAACCGCATAATATAGTGGTGTGTGTTTTTTTCCGATGGTGCAGTTGTAAAGCCGCAGAAGTTCAAAATCGACGCATTTTTTATAAAATTTTTAGTATTTTGACTATATATTTAGTATACTGCCGCTATCAAAATACAAAATAGAACTCATTTGTTTCTTTGTACTTAGTATAGTAAATCATGAAACAACTAAAGTTTACAACTTACAATTGGTGAAAATGACAAATGGAATTGTCACTCTTAAAATACAAAATGAAATTGTCGTTCAAACTCACTCTTTTATTTAATCTATAATGTCATATTTAAACCTAATAATAAGTAAATAATACATATATTATGTAATTATTTAATACATGATGATCGGTGCGGTTCGGTTATTTGTGGTTTTTCTAAAAGTAAAAACCGCACCGCCCCGCAATTTTGCGGTTTTTGTAAAAGTATAAACCACACCATCGGTTTTTGCTTCGGTTTCGGTTTTTCGGTTTCTGTTTTTGTGGTTTTTTCGGTTATTTTTTGTTGCTGTTCGGTTTTTGCTCACCCCTACTTAATAGGGCCTTAAGAAACAATTCGTTGATGTGTCGTCCGTCGAAAGGAAACTCTGCCAGTGAATTGCTTCCTTTTTGGAATATGACATAATTACAAATAAGTTTTTGCCGAAAGAAACTATTCGTTGATGTTTTGTGTGTTTTTTTAGAATATGACATGTTTAGGAAATAAATTATCTGAAAAATGGAAACAACTCGCTGAAGGAAACTATTAACCATTCGTAGCACCACGCGGGTACCCTTGCTATGAGCTTATGGGAATTGATTGTTGTGTTTTATTCGTTTTTATCTGGAATATATCTATGCTCAATGACGTTATCTTGTGCATACTCTTGTAGATTTGTTATATTCATTCCATTTTTTGTGGTGGTATAATGTGCAGTCTCTTTCACACTAAATACGATGCAAAATAAAGACCACGCCTACATAATATGAATAAGAGTATATTACAATTTTGGTCGAGGTGGTTGTCAAGAAATTACAACGAAAGTCCATCTTTTGAAATCCTACGTCCAGGTCCTGTGGTTGGTATTTTTCGTAGTTTTGGTCCCTCTAGCCGTTACCACTTAACTTTTTCCGCTGGTCGTAAATTGACTATTTTACCCCTTAATTTTATTTTTAATTTATATTTAAAAGAAAAAACACTCCCGACCACATTTATGGAGGGTTACACCTATGTACTTTGAGCTTCTTCGAGAGAACCCACTGCTTTGATAATAACCATCAAATGAAAGAGTCTTTGTTGGATGTGTACCAGCCACCTCTTGTGCGTGTATCTTTTTCAAATGGGCACGAGGGGCACCATTTTTTTTCGACAACTATATAATAATAATTTATCCTGGAAAAGTTCAATAACATTAAAACTAAATCAAAGTAAATTCTAAATATGACCTCTTCTATCCTTCATTTTCTGAAAAATACTAATTACGAGGGGCACCATTTTCTAAATTTGACCTCTTTTAAATAGCACAAATTCACTATTTCTTATATTCTTACTTGTTTTTTCATTGTATTTCACTCTTTTAAGCACAAATTCTGCACAAAATCAACAAAAATCTGCACAAAATCAAGAGTTCAACACATTCAACACAAAATTCTGCACAAAATCAAAACTTTAACACAAAATTCTAAACAATTTCAAAACTTAAATATCAATTTTGCACAAATTTAGAACTAGGGCTGTTTTAAGACTAGAAAAATGATTAAATGAAGCATAAATTCAAAAAATTGAACATAAATTCTGCACAAATCCAGAAACTAGGGCTGGAAATTGAAAATTGGAAGTAAAAAGTTAACCTTGTTGTTGTTGATCGACCCTTCAAGCTTCTTCGATGTTGTTCCACTTGTTCGATCAGACCCACTGCCCACGCAGACGCAGGTCGCAGCCACGCTTCTTCAGTTCTTCGATGTTGCAGTTGTTCAATCAGAGAGGTCGACAGGAGAAGGAGACGAGAGATGTTCGATCAAATAGGAGAAGAGACCCAATTACCCAAATGTCTAATTATCCAACCCAATTGTTATACATTTAGCCCATTTATATTTGATAGTTAGCCCAATTTTACTATAAGTCCAAAAAACTAATTTTATGACATCTTTTATTTTCTAAAAATTTTCTAAATCGAGGAGCACTTATTTCTAAAACGGGGAATTGAGGAGCACATTTTTTTAGACGAGGGACACCTATATATAATTTTTTACGGGTAAAATTTCAGGAGGGACACGGGCACCTCGGGGTCCTATATAGGTCCGCCCCTGCTTCCCTGCTTCCATGTATGCTTCTATGATCTTCAAAGCTGCCAGTTTTTCTCAAACGATTCACAAATAAATTCTAAAAAAAATTAAAACTTGATGAGTAGACGACATGATTCAAGCAAAGACATACCAAGGTGTAAACGTGGTTGTTACTCCGGAAACGATGCTCGGTGCCTTGTATGATGCATAACTAGGATCTGTATATACTTTTGTAACAAGCAATAAGAGAAACAAATGTCATTTCTGGCTTTCTGCTATAAGTTTTTGATGATTGAATGATACCTCAATGCTTGAAAACATACCTCCTTGAAACTTGTTTGCTCGAGAATGCTCTTGCCTGCACAATTGAACACCAAATCATTAAACACTTGCCATGAACCCTAAATTAAAAGTAAGACGATCTACACACAACACACCTGGTCAACACTACCGGGCCCAATCAGGACAAGCGCCACACTTGAAGTATCCATCCTATCCTGGTAGAATGGCGATTGAGGAAAAACTGCATGAATATGATCACCGGATGGAGATAAAAAGTGTAAGATTTCAGTTCGTAAAATCTGAATACCTTCTTAGCAGCAAGCATATCATCTCGTTTGCGATAAAGTACA
The DNA here is from genome assembly GCA_023525715.1 of Cichorium intybus. NCBI lineage: Eukaryota > Viridiplantae > Streptophyta > Magnoliopsida > Asterales > Asteraceae > Cichorium > Cichorium intybus. The sequence goes on along the minus strand of CM042014.1, from coordinate 115,073,230 downwards.
TATCTGCAATACAACATGTAAGCAGGTGGATTAGGGCACCGAAATTGCACTTTAATTTCCCAAATAATCGGAAACCGGCAATTCTAGAAGATGAAATGCATACCCGAAATGACGAGAAAACGCAACGATAGCCTTCCGATCCTTCCATAAATCAGAGATCAAAATCGACTTCCCGTTCAAATCAAACACCTCTGCTCTCTCCAACAAACTACCCGTTTCTTCACCGATTCCAATCGAAGAATCAGCCGTTCCTGCACCGTTAATCCGCAAATTACGTATGTAGTTAATGAGTGCATGAATACGAGGTAGAGGAATAAGACTTGCCAGTGGAGCTGGAGACGGCGGAGGAGACAGAGCGGCAGGCATGCGATGAAGCGAGGACGGTTTTGTAGACAGTGGTGGTGGGGGAGTGTGACATTATAACTGCTAGTAGTACAACTTCGTGGGAAATTGTTAGCAGGAGAGAGATAAGCACGAGTGGTAGGAGCAATTGTCGAGAGAGTAATCGCCATTTTCTGTCTAAAATTTGTTGGCGCGGGAAACGCAACGAAGTTTAGTCGTTGTAGGTTCGTTTACGCCAGTTAACGGAAATAAAATTAAGGGGTAAAATAGTTGATTTACTACCAGTTAACGTAAAAAGTTAAGTGGTAACGCTGACAAAAGGCTTCTAGCCTAGCGGCATCAGGTGTTGCCTTCCCTACATGAGGTCGAGGGTTCAAGTCTCGTTGGAGACTAGGTGGTATTAAGGTGTAGTTTAGGAATAGGAGTAGAATAGTTTACCGTTCAAAAAAAAAAAAAAAAAGTGGTAATGGCTGGAGGGACCAAAACTGTAAAAAATACCAACCACCGGAACCCTGGATGTGGGATTTCAGAAAATGAATCCCCACTGTAATTTATTGACAACCATAGGGACCAAAATTGTAATTTACTATATGAATAAAGAATATCGGTATAGATGAATGGAAAATAAATCTATTACTCATTTATAGATTTTCGTTTTTCTTTCTCCATTTATGATTATCTACTTTGTGGTTTGTACATAGGTTAATAGGTAGAATAGACTTACTTTGTTAAATTATAAGAAGAAATCAGAAAACAACTTCATCTTTTTTAATGAACAAAACCATGTATACATCAAAATAACCCAAGATTATCATATACAACAAAAAAAATCTACAACTTCATACACAAACAACGGAAAAACATAGTAATCCAAGATTACCAAAAAATCTTAAAACACAAACTGTTTATTTTTGTTATTTCGAAATTTTAATGACAATTTTGCCACTTAAAATAATAATTTGGGGATTTTGAATAAAATTTTAATGTTTAGTGAAAAATTTTGAGTTTTTTTTTTTTTTTTTTTTTTTTGTTACAATTGAAATATCTCAAACTCTTGCAACTTCCTAAAATTTGAAATTTATGATAATTTTCGCGTTATTTCTAAAAAAAAGCCAAAATTGCAACCACAATTGTTCAATGACTTCAGTTCAACCCTTTTCTTGCTCCATCTCCCGCTCTTTCGAACCTAACAACACCATTTAAAGAATCTAATATAAAACTCACCAAAGACAATGCCTTCCTCCATGCTTACCGTGTTGTTTCTTGTTAGAAACTCAATTATGTAAATACTCGTGGTTGTTATTTGATTATAGAGATCCAATAGAAAACGAGGATAAAGAAAAATTTTCCATTCTCTTGGTCATAAGTGGCAATGGCCAATGTGGCATGTGGTCTAACATAAAAAAGGGATTTATGTATATTGAATTTTTTTATAATTCTCTCGGTTTATGAAAAAACGAAGTACTTTTTCAATGGTCAAAACTCAAGAGAAAGTGCTTTATCTGCACCACATGCCTTGCCTAGTGCCTATGCGTGGCAGAATATGTGAGCCTTTTTAAGTGTTTTTCTTCTTTTTAGTAACATCAAGCATATTTCTACTTTTGTTTGCAATTTTTATTGACAGCAACATCTCTTTCTTTGGTATCATGTAAACCTTTTTTTATTGTTTATTTGACCAACTTTCCCGTTACAGCACATTTCAAATTTTATTAGTAGTTTTCTATTGACAAAGTTCTGTCCTCTTGGACTATTATGATTTTAAATTTGGAGAACGTTTTGTTCACGAATAATTGGAGAAATTGGTGTAATAGAGAGTTAGAATCAACTAAATATTTTACGAACAGGTAAATGATAAAAATACTAAGAACAAATTTTGTATAAATTTGCTTAAATTTCAGTTACATTTGAATTTTTTTATAACTTAGCTTAATCTAAGGTTCATTTTCCAAATTTCATGTCTAATCATACCATCCAATTTCATGTCTAACCAAACTTAATCATAAACTATGTAATGCGATTTACTAAAAAATATCGGTTCCATAATTAGTCGGTTGTTTTTAATGGACAACCGATACCAAACACTTCCAATCGAACTCTGATGCTATTTTGCATTTTCTTCGTTTGATAATGCATGAAAGGGAAATGCACTTCAAAATTTTCACGTTAATGTTAGATAGTGGTTCAAAAGTTGGACATGAAGCCTGCTTTGTTGCGATGTTGTTGCGGTTTCCGACACACTATATATTATTTGAAGTATACCATGTTTTTCTTTAAGAGAAAATAACTCGTTAGGGTAACCAACTATTTGATTTGTTCACGTTTAGTCACTTTTATTTTTTCCATGCTTTATTTGTCATTAAACTATTTATTTTGTTCGTGTACATCTTTATGACCTGGAATAGCAAACTACATCCTAATTGGCATCTACGTGGCAAATGTGTGGCAAATAGGTGGCATCTACGTATCTTTTGAGGGTAGAGAAAATGACTTATAAGAGTAACCAACTATTTGCTTTGTTCATATTTGGTCACTTTCCTTTTTTTATTCGTGTTTTATTTGTCATTAAACTATTCATATTGTTCAACCAAAATCCTTATGATCGACAATAACAAGTAGTATCGGTTTAATCATTCAATGTTGTAATACAAATATTACGTGGGTTGATTACGTGTAGCAAATCATCACCCCTGAAATTTGTATCCTACCATATTATACAGACACATTAAACATGCTACGCGACCGAGTCCAAAAATAAAAAAACCTCAAGTGTTTTTTTAAGGGAAAATGAGTTATAAGGTAATGATACACGTAATCAACTCACATAATACTCGTAATACTTGTATTATGATATTGAGTGATTAAACCGACACTACTTGTTATTGCCGGTCATGAAGATTTAGGTTGAACAATATAAATAGTTTAATGTCAAATAAAGCACAAATAAAAAGGAAAGTAACCAAATATGAACAAAGCAAATAATTGGTTACCCTTACAAGCGATTTTTCCTACCCTTAAAAGTCACGTAGATGCCACCTATATACCACGTAGATGTCAATTAGGGTGTAACATGACATTCCAGGTCATAATGATGTATCATGAACAAAATAAATAGTTTAATGACAAATAAAGCACGAAAGAAAAGGAAACTGACTAAAAATGAACAAATCAAATAGTTGGTTACCATAATGAGTCATTTTCCCTTTCTTTAAATTTTCACGTTAATGTTAGATAGTGGTTCAAAAGCTGCTTTGTTGCGATGTTGTTGCGGTTTCCGACAGACTATATATTATTCGAAGTATAACATGTTTTCGAAAAAAGAAAACCTAATCGATGTCCACTGCACATTATCATATTAAATGATAAATTTGTTAATTTTTTATTATTAAAAATATGGAATTTCATATTCCGAAAATTAGGAAAAAATCATTAAATTAGATAACATCCCACTTTTTTAAGAATTAGTTAATTATATTGATTATCCATATTTAGATGTATTGTAAAATTCCTTTTATGTCCCTATAAAATGATTGGCTTAGACTTGTCATCACGTTTTCAACATTTTCAGTGTCCTCAATTGAAACTATATATATATATATATATATATATATATATATATATATATATATATATATATATATATATATATATATATATATATATATATATATATATATATATATATATATATATATATATATATATATATATACTAACTAAAGTTCAAATGAGAACCATATTTTTCCTATGAATATTTTGACTGAAATTTTTTTTTCAAAAAAAATGACATAATACATATATATATATATATATATATATATATATATATATATATATATATATATATATATATATATATATATATATATATATATATACACACACACACACACACACACACACACACACACACACACACACACACACACACACACACACACACACACACACACACACACACACGAAATGTGCACATATGCACGAAACGTGATCATATACACATTTGCGAAAAAAGTGCATATATGCACATTTCGTGTATACATATTATTTTTCAAATTTTTTTAACAGACTGTCTTAAATATAAGCGACTAGGTGTATTATGTCATTTTTTTGAAAAAAAAAAATTTCAGTCAAAAGGTTCGTAGGTTCCTAAGAAAATAATGGTTCTCTTTTGATCAGGACTATATATATATATATATATATATATATATATATATATATATATATATATATATATATATATATATATATATATATATATATATATATATATATATATATATATATATATATATATATATATATAAATATATATTGAAAATAATAATGTTATTGACATTAATTATAAAATAATAACTCTTGCACTAAGTTTATATAATTTTTTAATTTTTTTAACTATATTATAATATATAAATCTATCAAAATCATAACATTCAATAGCCTTTACCCACGGTTTGTATGTAAATAAAACTAAACATGATTTTCGATATAGTATTACAATTTAACGCTATAATTTATTGAGTAAAAGTTACTTATATGTTGATTTTCTTTTAATTTCGAACTAGATGAGTAATTTAAATATGAATTATTGATTGTAAATTAACGTAACTTTTTTGTTAATTAATTAATGGCAAATTTCATAAAAGACACTTACTTTTAAAAAAAAAATCGATTTTGAGACTGTGTTATTTTTTTTTCAATTAAGTAACTAAGTTTTCAATTTTTTTCAATTAAGTCACTATGTTTTCAATTTTGTTTTAATTTTGACAATTTGACTGGTCAACCCGGTAGGCAGCTGATGTGGCATGATGATGTGTCAGTCTTTGATGATACGACGCTGACGTGGCATGCTGACGTGGCACTCGAGTATCAAAATTGAAACAAAATTGAAAACATAGTGACTTAATTGAAAAAAATTGAAAACTTAGTGTCTTAATTAAAAAAAATAACAAAGTGTCAAATTCGAATTTTTTTTGAAAAGTTAGTGTCTTTTTTGGAACTTTTTCTACATTTTTAAAAAGTATAAATTCGTATTTTTACGTTTTTAGAAGTATAAATATTTTTTTTACAAATATAAATACATATTTTTATATTTTTAGAAACATAGATACATTGTCATAAGTATATATAAATGTATTTTTATGTTTTTAAAAATATAAATACGTTTTTCTTCATATAAACATGTATATATCAATAAAATACGTATTATAAAACGAGTTTAAAACTATTTCTTGATATTTTTCTATTATAAACATGCTTTTGATTGATAAGATATGTGATAATACGGAAAACAAACGTATTTTATGTTTTTAAAAACATAAAAATAAGTATTCGTTCATTAATTTATGTTTGTTTGTTTATGTTTGTTTAACTTTTTTTCCACTATAAACATACTTTTGATTGATACGATACATGATTATATGCAAAACAAAACGTATTTTATATTTCTAAAAACATAAAAATAAGTATTTATTCGTTAGTTTATGTTTGTTTGTTTATGTTTGTTCGTTTATGTTGATTTAAGTTCGTTTTCACTATTTTTCCACTATAAACATGCGTTTGATTAATACCATACGTGATTATATAAAAAAGTATTTTATATTTCTAAAAACATAAAAATAAGTATTTGTTCGTTAATTTATGTTTATTTTTTTATGTTTGTTTGTTTACGTTGGTTTAAGTTTGTTTTCACTATTTTTCCACTATAAACACGCTTTTGATTGATTCCATACATGATTATATGAAAAAAAACGTATTTTATATTTCTAAAAACATAAAAATAAGTATTTGTTCGTTAATTTAGAAGTATAAATATTTTTTTACGTCTTTAGAAGTATAAATAAGTATATATACTTATGAAAATTTAGAAGTATAAATATTTTTTTACTTCATTTTGAGCCCATTGAAAAGTACTTCTGTAAGACCCATTTTCATTTTGAGGTGCTTACTAAGGTAAGTAAAGTTATTACCTTATAATTAGTATGGTTCTAGCTTTGAGTTATTAAGAGTTGTGTGGCAATCTTTTATAATTACCTTTGAGTGATGAGTTGTTTGATTTGGGAGAAGAGGTTAAAACCTGTCTTATGTACTAATCTTGGTGTGATTAAGATTAGGTAAGTTAATGTATGAGTTTGGGTGATTAGAAACCCATTTGGAAGAAGTTTGAGCCTTAAAAACGCCAAAAATGGCTTACACGGGTCGTGTAAATGTTACACGGGTCGTGTAATACACGGTAATTTTGTGTTTGCTGGTTACTATAGCAAAACACGGGCGTGTTAAATTTTACACGGGCACTGTAGCATTACACGGGCGTGTTAAATTTTACACGACCGTGTTACGCGTGCAGAGCCTTTAAAGTGCAGAAAAACCCATTTCGAGGAATAACATTTCGTTTTCGATTTTGAGGGCTTCAAATGGCGATTTTGAGTGAAACGAAGCCTGGAGGTTCGTGGGGAAACATATAGAAGCATGAATCTAACCCCGTAAACGTGTTCTTGCTTCCTAATTCGTCGAGGTGAGTATTTCTCGGTTTTGGGGGTTTCAAACCCTAGTTTTCAATTTTTGTGATTTAGCTACAAATTGTTATATATGATGTTAGTAGGTTGTTAGTGGATGCCTTTAGAGTAATTGGTGTGATTATTGTAGAGTTTCTACGGTTGAATGAGTAGAACCGTGGATTTGGAGGTTTCGGTAAATATAGAGTTGATATTTACCGTTTGTACTCCTTTTTCCTGCTTTTGATTTATACATCTTTTGAGTTAGATGTTGTTGAGATGATTGTGGATGTTGGAGAATTGATATAGATTGTGGGGATACAATCAAGTCTAGCGGACAAGAGCCCGGTACATGAAGTATTTGGGAATTTCTTATACTAAGTCGATAAAAGGTGAGTATTCCTTTTTAATTAAGTAGAGATATGCTTAATAATTGTTGAGATACACGTAACATATATATGTGTGGTCCTGCTATGTTATGGTTATTGTTGTAACCTATGATTAAATGAATTGCTATATGTAAATAACATTAGTTGAGTTTAATGTACGTATGGATTGTATAATCAGAGTAGATGTTGAAATGGTTGTGTTATAGAGTCTTGTATGGGATTGTATAGCCATAAGGGCTATTGAGATGGAGTATAGTTTGTTGTTAAATGAGTGATTTTGATTGAGTATATAAGTAGTACCGAGTGTGGTACTTATTGATGAATGGATATTATTAATAATTAGCTAGTGTTCGTAAAGTTAATGTGTTTGCAGGTTTTTCCGAGTTAAGAGAAGATGGATGTTGATAATGAGATTGACAAAAGAGAATAAAGAGGATATTTATTGAGAGAGAATTATGGAGAGTGATTAAGATTTACTCACTAAGCTTTATAAGCTTACACTTGAGTTGTTTATTGTTTTGCAGGTATCTATAGCAGTGGTCGGGGAAGGCATGTGATAAAGAGAAATGGACAAGTTTAGAGCCCGTCCTTTAGTTGTAATGGATTTATTTGTAATGCCTGGTATGTAACGTGAGGACCTTTGTTGTATTAAGTTCTTGATAACATCTTGTTTTCTATGGTTTAGTACAAGTATGCCCATTTTTGATGTATAATTTGTTGAAAATTTTTGGGTGTACTTTGTATGAGAAACCGGGTGTTACAAGTTGGTATCAGAGCATGGTTTAAGTGAACTAGGTCTTGAGTTTAGAGTCCTAGACTTAAACTAAGAAGAGAGAGAGCCCCTATCACATGCTTGGGAAAGGATACTGCTGCAAATTTTAATATATGAGTTAAGTATAACTTTTATGTTATATTCGTTATTTGTTGTTTTCTGTGTGTGAAAACAAATATGGAGACAGATGAGGACGAGTTGATGAATTGGTCATAGCTGGTTGGACCAATATTGGATGATGATACGAGATTTTGACTGATAAGAGATATCAACCAACGAGGAGACAAGAAATTCAGCTAATTATGAGATGTTAGTTGAATATGAGATGAGATTCTGCTGATGGCGAATTTCCAGATGACTATGAGCTGATAAGATGAGATCCCGGTTGAGGCGAAATTCCAACTGATAATGAGAAAGAGTATGAACATAAGCTGAGTATAAACTAAGAGTTGAAGCATGTGAGTGTAGCCGAGTACACTCAAGAGTTGAGATCCAAAGTATGCAAGTTCAACTAATGAGGAGACAAGATTTCTTGCTACAAGGTATGTAAGTAATTTCACTTAAAATGTTAATTGTAATAAGTTACATGTGTTTTAATTATTGATACTACATATTGTAGAATATATGTAAAATATGTGAACACATAAAAGATAAATTGAAATTACACGTGCTATAGAATTGTGAGTATAAGGTGTAGTAATCGATATCGAGATGAGAATCTCGTGTCCATTTGAGGTAAAGTTTACATATCACATAATGAGTGCCTTGTGATTATGTATAACCGAGATTATAAGTGGTTGCTTGACGAGTACTTAGCAACCATGGAGAAATGTGTAAAATGAGCATATATATGGTAAGAAATATATAAAGAATGATATGGTGTAGATATATATATATATTGCTTGTTGTTTCACAGATGTGACGAGAATTCTGTGTACAAGTATTGTGTGGTTGAGACCACATGTTCTGTGGGGCCACATAACTAGTACTTATGAATGATCACAATGAATGGTTAAGATAGCCAAAAGAGTATGAGTTGAGAAAGACAATGAGTGTGTAGTTGATTGCACACAATAACTGATTATGAGTTGACATGCTGAGAGATGAATTGTGTAGTTTAGAGTTGTCACATAATGAGATATTTATGACAGAGTTGTCAGAGGACACTCGAGTAACCACATAAAGAGTACTTTGTGGTTATAATTGAGAGAACCTAGAGTGGTTCAAGTAGGCCTAATTGGCCTAGAGATTGGGTTAATTATCTAATAAATGTGATTGAGACCACATATTCAGTGGGGTCATATATTGAGTAAATGTGATTGAGACCACATATTAAGTAGGGTCACATATTGAGTAAATGTGATTGAGACCACATATTAAGTGGGGTCACATATTGAGTAAATGTGATTGAGACCACATATTCAGTGGGGTCACATATTGAGTAAATGTGATCGAGACCACATATTCAGTGGGGTCACATATTGAGTAAATGTGATCGAGACCACATATTCAGTGGGGTCACATATTGAGTAAATATGATCGAGACCACATATTCAGTGGGGTCACATATTGAGTAAATGTGATCGAGACCACATATTCAGTGGGGTCACATATTGAGTAAATGTGATCGAGACCACATATTCAGTGGGGTCACATATTGAGTAAATGTGATTGAGACCACATATTCAGTGGGGTCACATATTAAGTCAATGTGATCGAGACCACATATTCGGTGGGGTCACATATTGAGTAAACGTGATTGAGACCACATATTTGGTGGGGTCACATATTGAGTAAACGTGATTGAGACCACATATTTGGTGGGGTCACATATTGAGTAAAGGTGGTTGAGACTACATATATTGTGGGACCACATAGCGAATAAACGTGGTGGAGACCACATATTCTGTGGGGCCACGTATTGAGTAGTTGAGGTTAAGATCACATATTTTTGTGAGAGCACATAACAAGTACCTTGTGGTTGGAGTAATGAAATTGTTATGACTCAAATAAAAGGAGGAGTGACGGTGAGTCTATATGACTCGAGACCGTAGTGGAGACTCGCTAGAGTCAAAGAGGAGATGGATTCAAATCGGAGAATGGTACGAGGTACCATGATCTGATCAGAGGACGGTCCGAGGTACCGTGAGATAGTGTTGAATGATGAGACCAAAGTATGGTACGAGGTACCAAGAGTCGAAGCAGAATGGTGATATAGTGATTGTGCTTGTGTGTAAACAGGCATGTACTTTATGATGATGCGGAGTAATGAGACATGTACTATCCTTGCGTGCGGATAGATATGAACGTCGTGGTAAGCTTGTGTGGCTTGAAACCTACGGGTTGAGAAGAGGATGAAACAGAGGTAGATTAACAGTACGGAAGTACTGTGAGATAATACAGTGAGTTATACTGTTGAGAAGTGATGCTATGAGTAAATATGTTTGTAATGTAGTCGTGTTGAGAATGTGTGAGATTTCTTACATGTTGCACGAGATAAAGTTGTATAATTATGTAATGAGTTAAAAAGAGGAGGAAAGTAATTGTGGTTGTGATTGATAGGATTCGTTCCTTAGCAATCAAATCGATTACTGCCAATGAGATAAATATGTGAATGTTGAGATGACAAAACTATTATTCATATAAGACGACGAATAGTAGATTTTGCTATAATAATGTTGAGTTATTATTGTTTTTTTTATAAGTAAATTGGATAATGAGATATGATCCCATTGTAGAGATTGCGGTGTCAAATTTTATTATTTTGAGCCATGTGTAGAGATTTCGGTGAGTTGTATATATCACCTATTCTATGTCATTATGATGAATTGGAGATTGAGACGATAACGAGGGAGAAATGACAAGAAGAAAATCCTTACTGATAGTGTGTCAGAAGGAATATATGTGGTTGTGTTGAGAATTTATTTGACAATAAATTATCGAGTTTAATAGAATAAATGATTTATTGAGAATATGATGTGGATTTGTCCATATAAGAGAAAATATAATGAGTGAGTATATCGAGAGAAACAACATGAGGTATGTTGTTAAATTGGTATGAAGAGGAGCCACTTTGGTGGAGGATTGTTAGTTGTATATTGGGTAAAAACCTAATATGTGTGTTGAGGTGGAAACAGAGATGAATGAGCTTTCGGATAAGTTGCAATCAGTTGTAGCGATAACACAACTGAAAAGGGTATTATATAACCAAATGGTCGAGGGTTAAATACCAAATTAGAGGAGATGTGAGTGAAACTCGAAATAGTTTCTGATATTATATTATTGTTGGATTTACATCCTAGTGTTGATGAGTTATGCAACATGGGTGAGACAATTGAATATGTGTGTCTTTTATGTTGTATGAGTGTTTCTCCTACTCTAAACAATGAGAATGTACAAGTCGGAGAAATCAATAACTAGCATGTTGTTATTGGAGGAATAAATGGAGAGAGAAAATGAGCTTGAGATCGGTGAGACCATTTTTCTTATTGAGTTAGAGTAAGATAATTTTGAGAAAATTTGAAATGAAAGTTGAGTTGCAGATGTCTAGTTGGTATCATGAGGAGTGAGGTGAGATACCTTGATGTCAATGATGCTATAGAAAAGTGTGTGCCTTGAAAGAGTGAGTATTTTCCCACATAGGAAATGATGATAGCCAATATGGCTATAGAAATCATCTCACGAGAATGATGGCGAGAGTTAAGATTTTGCGGTCAAGATATCCCTTTTTGTTTCAAGAGATTCCGAGGACGGAATCTTTTGAACGGGGTAAGAACTTGTAAGACCCATTTTCATTTTGAGGTGCTTACTAAGGTAAGTAAAGTTATTACCTTATAATTAGTATGGTTCTAGCTTTGAGTTATTAAGAGTTGTGTGGCAATCTTTTATAATTACCTTTGAGTGATGAGTTGTTTGATTTGGGAGAAGAGGTTAAAACCTGTCTTATGTACTAATCTTGGTGTGATTAAGATTAGGTAAGTTAATGTATGAGTTTGGGTGATTAGAAACCCATTTGGAAGAAGTTTGAGCCTTAAAAACGCCAAAAATGGCTTACACGGGTCGTGTAAATGTTACACGGGTCGTGTAATACACGGTAATTTTGTGTTTGTTGGTTACTGTAGCAAAACACGGGCGTGTTAAATTTTACACGGGCACTGTAGCATTACACGGGCGTGTTAAATTTTACACGACCGTGTTACGCGTGCAGAGCCTTTAAAGTGCAGAAAAACCCATTTCGAGGAATAACATTTCGTTTTCGATTTTGAGAGCTTCAAATGGCGATTTTGAGTGAAACGAAGCCTGGAGGTTCGTGGGGAAACATATAGAAGCATGAATCTAACCCCGTAAACGTGTTCTTGCTTCCTAATTCGTCGAGGTGAGTATCTCTCGGTTTTGGGGGTTTCAAACCCTAGTTTTCAATTTTTGTGATTTAGCTACAAATTGTTATATATGATGTTAGTACGTTGTTAGTGGATGCCTTTAGAGGAATTGGTGTGATTATTGTAGAGTTTCTACGGTTGAATGAGTAGAACCGTGGATTTGGAGGTTTCGGTAAATATAGAGTTGATATTTACCGTTTGTACTCCTTTTTCCTGCTTTTGATTTATACATCTTTTGAGTTAGATGTTGTTGAGATGATTGTGGATGTTGGAGAATTGATATAGATTGTGGGGATACAATCAAGTCTAGCGGACAAGAGCCCGGTACATGAAGTATTTGGGAATTTCTTATACTAAGTCGATAAAAGGTGAGTATTCCTTTTTAATTAAGTAGAGATATGCTTAATAATTGTTGAGATACACGTAACATATATATGTGTGGTCCTGCTATGTTATGGTTATTGTTGTAACCTATGATTAAATGAATTGCTATATGTAAATAACATTAGTTGAGTTTAATGTACGTATGGATTGTATAATCAGAGTAGATGTTGAAATGGTTGTGTTATAGAGTCTTGTATGGGATTGTATAGCCATAAGGGCTATTGAGATGGAGTATAGTTTGTTGTTAAATGAGTGATTTTGATTGAGTATATAAGTAGTACCGAGTGTGGTACTTATTGATGAATGGATATTATTAATAATTAGCTAGTGTTCGTAAAGTTAATGTGTTTGCAGGTTTTTCCGAGTTAAGAGAAGATGGATGTTGATAATGAGATTGACAAAAGAGAATAAAGAGGATATTTATTGAGAGAGAATTATGGAGAGTGATTAAGATTTACTCACTAAGCTTTATAAGCTTACACTTGAGTTGTTTATTGTTTTGCAGGTATCTATAGCAGTGGTCGGGGAAGGCATGTGATAAAGAGAAATGGACAAGTTTAGAGCCCGTCCTTTAGTTGTAATGGATTTATTTGTAATGCCTGGTATGTAACGTGAGGACCTTTGTTGTATTAAGTTCTTGATAACATCTTGTTTTCTATGGTTTAGTACAAGTATGCCCATTTTTGATGTATAATTTGTTGAAAATTTTTGGGTGTACTTTGTATGAGAAACCGGGTGTTACAACTTCATTTATTCATAAACCAAGGAAATGATAACATCTGTCAAAAAAATTCAATTCACATAAATTGTTTCCATTATAAGGGTTCTAAAACATAGGGGGATATATATAGACGCGATATATATAGATGTTGCAAAAAGAAAGAGCATGACACCGACATATTACAATGGTCCCATGCCTTGCATGAGAAAGATAGACAGCATGCCTTATACGGGTAGGTTGCAGCACCATTTTTGTGTCAAGAAATAAAGGCACTTCTCCCAATAAACCACGTGTCAATTTGTACCGATATGAGAAAAAGTTAGATTGTGACATTTATCAAACACAATAGTTTTGGTATGGGTTAAAAATGAAAACCATTGTTGGCTCTATTTCAAAAACAAGAATACACGCTTCATCTCCAACCTCCATCGTCATGGAAATTGATACTATAGCCCAACCACGTTTCATGAAATAGTTTAATTGGTCCAACGTTTTTTTTTTGCCACATAAGGGAACAAAATATTAAATACCGGTTAATATCATCCCCTTCCCATTTGAAACTGGTTACACTCACACGTGGAGCATACGTGGCATTGACTTTGGTGAGCTGGATGTGAACAGTGGCAACCTTGGGGACCAAGGGTTCCACAGTGGATTGTGGTTCCCTTCCCTATAAAACCCGAACCTTTCTCATGCAATTTCGCAAACAATATTACCTAAATATTGAAAGCTCAAAAACAAAATGGTATCATCGACAGCATCCTCTCGATTCCCCATGCGTGGAATAAATCTAGACGATCTCAACACACCACTACAGAGTGCGAGTGACCGTAGGCGTACGATCAGTCGAAGCAAAGCTAGCACCATGTCGGTGCATTCCCCATCTCGAGTGCATTCGTCTGGAGCCCCAACGTCCGGAGTACCGCCGGCCGGAGGACCACCGTCCGGAGTACCGCCAGCCGAAGGACCACCGTCCGAAGTGCCGTATGGAAGCCCAACAGTGAGCAGGCAAGATTTTGATCGCATCCAGGCACAATTGTTGGCCCTGCAGAGAAAGGTAAACGTCATCGTTTTCTGTTTCTTTGTTGCAGTGGGGTGGTATGTTGGTTCGTCTGCATTCAACTAACGAAGACGACGAAGATCCGCCGGTGGAGGTGTAAGGAGTTAGGGGTTTCTGGGGGATCGATAATATCTAACTTATTAACAATAAATTGGGTTTTTGGGGGATGGGTATCATCGGTATCTTTTGGGGGTTAGTGGGTTAATGTTTAGTGTTCGTATGGTTGTAAGGATATTCATCCAAGTTTAGTTATCTACGATTTGTGCCTTAACGACTTAATGGATAATGTTTTGTTTGTAAAGATTATGTTCATGGGATAATGTTTTGTGGTTAATATTATGTTTTGTGGGTTAATATTCTGTTCATCTACCTTTATAATAATGGGATTTGTGCAAAATTGTATTAGGACCATTCGTAAATGATGTTCATGATGGAACTTGAGCCTGGTTTGAATCCAAAAGAAACTTGGCAGTATAAGAGTTAAGTTAAATCCAAGAGAAACTTTGTAGCAATGGCTTAATGAATAACTAAACTTGTGAAAAAAATGATAACCAAACATGCAAACTTAAACATTATCTGTTAATGGCTTAATGGATCAATCGAAATGGCTTAATAGATAACTAAATTTGAGAAAACAAATTGATAACCAAACATGCAAAGTTAAACAATATGTCTTAATGCCTTACTGGATTAATAGAAATGGCTTAATGGATAACTAACTTTGAGAAAACAAATTGATAACCAAACATGCAAAGTTAAACAATATGTGTTAATGGCTTAATGGATTAATCGAAATGGCTTAATGGATAACTAAATTTGAGAAAACAAATTCATAACCAAACATGCAATGTTAAACAATATATCTTAATGGCTTAATGGATTAATCGAAATGGCTTAATGGATCACTCAATTTGAGAAAACAAATTGATAACCACACATGCAAGGTTAAACAGTTCATAATCAACTTCATACCAAACCAAGTTGTTCACATGATCCACAGAGATAACAAACATACTCAGAACATAAGTTTCAAGTTTCGACTCACAAACATCTTCAACAATTTATTGACACACAAACAAGTCTTTCAAACTAAATATCTAATCTAAATCCAATGGGAGGTCAGAAGTGTTGCCTTCACCATTCTTTCCTTCAATTCTTTTAGCCAATTTCTTCTTCACTATCCGCTCTGACCTTTTTGGCATACGTTTCCCAAGGGTTGTGCTTTCATGTGTCATCATACCAATAAGATCCTCCTCATTTACCATGATACTTTCATCGACTCCAATTACAGCCTCAGTTTCATTGACTTCATTTCTAGCCTGTGTTGATGGATTGACTTCATTTCCAGCCTCTGTAGATAGATTGACTTCATTTCCAGTCTCTGTAGATGGATTGACTTTATTTCCAGCCTCTGTAGATAGATTGACTTCATTTCGAGGCTCTGTAGATAGATTGACTTTATTTCCAGCATCTGTTTGAGTACCTGCCTCTTTTTCATTACCTCCATTACCTACTTCACCTTCATCATGCACACTAGACTTTCTGGTTGGTCCTTTTTTTACCTGACTTTAGAGGGCCTTTGAACTTGCTTACAAGTTGTCTTGTTATGGCTAGGCTGCTTACAGAACCCATAAAGTACTCTGTTGCCCACTTTGGAGACAATATGTTTCCCAACTTTTTCTGAAGCATTTCTTCTTATTTTAATAGTTGGCCTACCCGACATTCTCCTTTTAATTGGTGGCAGAGGAGGAGTATAATTTGTAGATGGCTACATGTCACTTCCATTCATAACTAGCAACGGATACTTGTATGCATTCTTGTAAAATGTTGCTAGATATAGTGGGTCCACATATGCTTCAATTGTCCCGTTTATGTATGATATTGTTGCAATAGAATGCACACACCCGTATCCATTGAGTTACCACAGCCTGCAATGCAAGTTTTTTTTCCAAGTCTACAGCATACGATTCTCCTAAGTTCCTAGTTTCAAATTGGAGAAGGCCACTAGGAAGCACTTGCCAGTATCTGTAAATTCCAAAATATCTTATATAAGTATCTTATATAATTATCATATAAAACCATAGATACATACATTTGTTAGATTTTCAACTCATTATTTTTATGTCTAATGGTAGGGCAAACTTGGTAGTCAGGCCAATGCATCCTTTCATTTTCATTTTATGCATCTTTTCCATCACATAAGTATGTATTTCTTCAAGCATTGTTATAATTGGTTTTTTCCTTGCTTCAACAATCACACTATTAAAGCTTTCAGATATTCCATTCTCTACAGCATCACACATACTGTCTAATCTAAAAAAAGCCCTTGACCATGTCTTAGGATCCCTTTCCGTTAGATGTTCATGAGCTACAGGGTTTAGTAGCTCAATTTCTTTCAACACTGCTTTGAAATGAGGTTCGGTTGTAGCCTTGCTTGCTTTCCAAAATAAGTTCTCAAAGTGAGCACCATAAAATCTCTTCTTAAAGTTAGCATAAATATGCCTAGCACACTGCCTATGTTCAGCTGCCGGTAACACTACCTTAACAGTCTCTAACAGACCCTACATGGTGTATGGCAACATTATGAAAATAGAAAGAAATACATACTGAATCAAAGTTACACTTAAAACATACTTGTGTTGATCTAACATTAAAGTCACTCCAATACCACTTTCAAGGTGCAGATCTTCGTCCATGAACCACTTCTAGTTTTCTTTATTTTCCACACAAACTACAGCCCAAGCAATTGGGAAAATTTGATTATTTTCATCCTTTCCAACTGCACTTAACAACTCACCAGAACATAAACCTTTCAAAAAACAACCATCAAGGTTAATCTCTCTTTTACTACCAGTTTTCTGTAACATCCTTAATCTAGGGTAAATAATTTAATGAATAATAATAATAATAATAATATCTAATAATCATAATAGTTACAATATAACAAATAAATTAATTAACTCATCTTGAAGAAATAATTAGTTAGAGTAACTAATTAAGGGTAAATAAAGAATCTACCATATGAGGTTCTAGAAGAAGGACCTAAATGTAAAACTAGAACTCTTATGGAGTGGGGAGGGATTTCATTGCAATTAATAAGAAATTAGTGAGCTGGAGGGACCATATTGCAATTAAGGGAAACTTGGAGCTTTAGATGGGGGAAACCCCATTTCTCCTCTCATTTCACGATTTTAGAAGAAGGGAGAGAGAGAGAGAACGATTTCAAGGAGATTGCTAGAAGAGGAGCACATTTCCAACTAGATCCAAGTAGTGAATCATCAACCATTTAAAGATCTGAGGTAAGAAATCAACCTTTCATATTGAAAACCCACTATTGGGGTAGATTGAGTTTAAATTTCGAGTTCTATGTTGGGGGAGATGAAATCCATGATCCCAAGGATGTAAATCACGAATTCAAGTGACCATTCTTCTACAATTTGATTGTTATATGCTTGGAGAACAATTGGGGTGCTAGTTGATTCATTTGGAACCCTAATTTTTAGGGAAAACTCATCATATGGTAAAACCTTGATGATTGGATCAACTCTTATCTTCAAAATGTTCTATGAAAAGCTTAAGTAGATTCCTAATGATTTCCAAGTTATTGGAGGAATGATTTCATTATTGATTGGTTATTAGATTGGGTTGAATTGGATACTCCTTGGATCTAAGCTCATGAAGTAAACTTGAAATGATAACATGGATTTGATTCAATGGAGATGATATTGGATGTTTAAAAAGGGTGCAATGATGTATTATTTCGAGTTAGAATAATGTTATTTCAATGGTTATGAGTTTGGAGAAGTGTTGGACCTCGAATTGGATGAGAAGGAGAGAAAATGACCAAAAATCGGGGTGCAGCAGGTCTACACGACCCGTGCAGGGTCACACGACCCGTGTGAGTGGGTCTGGGCTCTCGGATTAAATCTACACGACCCGTGTCAGCCTGTACAGTCCAGAATAGTTGGGTTTTGAGCTTTAAGGGTTGGGATGTTGAGTCTAATGATCAAGTTAACTCTTAGGACATGTTTAACTAAGATTTTACTCTTAATTAGTGAAGTTTAACTAATTTAGAGCTATTAGTAATATTGAATATTATTTCTTGTAGGAGAGGAGTAATCGAAGTAAAGCAAAGAGTAACATCCTACTTTGGGACTTAAGAGATGTGAGTTATCGGGAGTACACATCCCCCTTTTAACTTGATGTTTTATTACAACTATCATGCATACTTCTATTTGTTAAAAGTTGCACAAACCTTATGTGTGCATAACATCAAAATGAGTCTTTTTCAATGTAAATCTTATAAATTATACAAAGAGGTTTTGAGAGACATTTGGACATCCTATTTGTGCATTACATTACATGTAGGATGGGGATTGACCGTGAGATGCCTTGATGACGAGTTTGACGCTTCTCTAAAACAAAGAGGGTGAGGAGTAGTTCCCGACATTAGGGAATTTGCATGAGGGAGTTGCTACCCCTCATGAGGCTAGTGTAATGGCCACTAGTCTTAGTTTCAACCCACACGGGAATCAAGTATTATGCTCCGTGCGTTTGCTTGTGATCTTAGGTGGGTGCCATTGAGGTGAGATGGACTTTATGAGATGGACATGGGTGAGGGTAGTTGCATTGCATATGGATAACATGACTTTCTATTTTGAGAAAACCTTACGATGTTTTATCTTAAATCTATATAAGTGTAAGAGATATTTTTGGAGGTTGTCTCGGGTGTTAAGGTTATCCTTTCCACTCATAATGAGATAGTCTCGGGTAACTCACTAGGCATTTCCATTGCGTAACTGTTTTGATGTGTACTCAGGTTTTGGCTAGGAGTTTAAGGCGAGGCGGGAATTTTAGAAGACCACGGGATGTGTGGCCATTTAAACCTTGTTTTTGTACTTGAATTATGATGTCTCCTCGCTATACATTATTAAACAACCTGTTGATGTTTTTGGGACCTAATTTGCGCGATGATGAAACTTCTTTTTGAATTAATGAAGTCATTTTAGAAAATAAATGTTTTAAATTATTAAACCCTGGCGAGGGGTGTCACAATTTGGTATGAGAGCACTGGTTTAAGTGAATTAGGTACTAGGATTAGTACTTAGACTTAAACTTAAGGTGCTCCTGAGTGAGGGCTATGTATTAGTCAACTAATTATATACCACAAGATTAATGTTTATCTTTCTCAGAATGGTCAACACTCGTAGCATGGTTCCGTCAGGTGAAGTTCAAGGAAGTGGGGCAGGTGATGAGGCTCAATCACAACCCATTTCCCTTGCAAGCATTGAGAAGATGATGCTTGATTTAATGGCCAAGCAAGAAGTAAAGATGATTGGTAAGATGAAAGAGTTAATGGAAGATCAAGAGGTACGTTTGAGAGACGAAGTGAAGAACTTGTTTGGGGATAACACTGCTTTGGGTGGGCATGATACAAGTAGCTCGTATGATAGTATGCAACATGGACCACCTAGTAACACTGTGTCCCAAGACATGGTAACACCAAGGAAAAGGTGTAGCTTCAAGGACTTCAACTCTTGCAAGCCACCTACTTACAATGGGACTTTAGACCCGGTTGTACTTCACAATTGGTTAATTGAGATTGAAATGGCCTTTTATGCTTGTCAATGCGGTGATGATCAACGCGTGAACTTTGCAATCACTACTCTCAAGGAAACGTCTCTTGAGTGGTGGTTGGAGACTAAAGAAGTGATGGAGTTGCATGTGTTGGAAAGCCTAACTTGGGATGTATTCTTGGAAAAAGATGAAGGAGAGGTTTTGTACTAAAGAAGAGATCCGTGACCTTGAAAGAAAGTTCCTTGACTTGAAGAAAGACAAAATGACGATCACGGAGTACAATGCTAAATTCAGGAAACTTTTGAGCTTTGCTAGAAGATTGGCCCCGGATGAGGCCACTAAAGTGGATCAATACATGGGAGGTTTGCCTTGGAACTACCGACTTAACTTTGAAGCTACTACTCTTGAAGTTGCCATGAGGAAGGCAAGGAAGATTGAGAAGACATTAGAAGAACAAGACAAGGAGAGACCCCAATTTGCAAACAAGAGAAAGGAAGGCCACGACTCACGTGGAAAAGGAGCAACCGAACAAAAGAAACTGAAATTTGATGGTAGGGGAAAGAGTGGTGAAGCTTTATCCAAAGCTAAGGAAGATGGTACGTGTTTCAAGTGTGGTGAGAAAGGACATTTCTCAAACGCGTGTCCTAAGGGTTTCAAGTGCTACCAATGTGGGGATTTCGGGCACAAGGCGAATGAGTGCACTACAAAGAGAAAGGAAGGTAGTGGAGGTGGGAGAAGCGAAGCACCTCGAATTCGAGGAAAGGCGTTTCAAATGACTGAAGAGGAAGCTAGGGAGAAGGCAAATGTGGTGTCAGGTATATTTCTCGTTAACTCTCTACCCGCTTCTATGCTTTTTGATTCGGGGGCTACTTATTCCCATGTGTCACCTAATTTTGCAAAAAGACTACAATTACATTTACATAAACTTGAGTATGAGATAGTGATAGATGTAGCGGGTGGTGCAAGCAAAATTGTGAGTAAAGAGATATCGCATGTAAAGGTGGAGTGTAGTGGGGCGGAATTTTGGGTTGATCTCATACTTTTGGATGTTGGTGGATTTGATGTCGTACTCGGAATGGATTGGCTTGCAAAGTATGATGCTGAAATTCTATGTGGTAAGAAGATGGTGAGAGTGAAGACATTCGAAGGAGAACCGATTCTTATTTATGAAAACAAAAGAAGAGTGCCCACTAGTGTGATCAACGTGATGAAAGCAAGAAAATGTTTGAGGAAGGGTTGTCAATCTTATTTAGCGTATGTGGTAGACACCGTAAAGGAAAAGAAGACTTTGGAGGATATTGAAGTGGTACGAGATTATCCCGAGGTTTTCCCCGATGATCTACCCGGTTTGCCACTGGATCGTCAAGTGGAGTTTCGTATCGACTTAGTACCCGGAACCGCGCCTTTAGCCAAAGCTCCGTATCGTTTGGCACCCGCGGAATTGAAGGAGTTGATGACCCAATTGCAAGAGCTTCTTGATAAGGGCTTCATTAGGCCTAGCTCTTCCCCTTGGGGAGCTCCGATTTTATTTGTGAAGAAAAAGGATGGCTCCATGAGAATGTGCATTGACTACCGGGATCTCAACAAAGTGACTATCAAGAGCCGATATCCTCTACCTCGTATTGACGATTTATTTGATCAATTGCAAGGTGCGGTCTATTTTTCAAAAATTGATCTTCGGTCGGGTTATCATCAATTGAAAGTAAGAGATGAAGACGTAGAGAAAACGGCCTTTCGAACAAGATATGGGCATTTCGAGTTTCTTGTAATGCCTTTCGGGCTAACAAATGCACCCGCAGCTTTCATGGATCTCATGAATCGGGTGTGTAAACCGTTCCTTGACAGGTTTGTAATTGTGTTTATTGATGACATCCTCATTTACTCAAAGTCAGAGGCGGAGCACAAAGAACATTTGAAGATGGTACTCGAAACTTTAAAAAGAGAGAAGTTGTATGCAAAGATTTCCAAGTGCGAGTTTTGGATCGGGGAAGTTCAATTTCTTGGGCATGTAGTGAATAAAGATGGAATTAAAGTGGACCCGGTGAAGATTGAAGCAGTAATGAATTGGGAGAAACCGAAGAATCCAACCGAAATAAGAAGCTTTCTTGGATTGGCGGGATATTATAGACGTTTTATAGAAGGGTTTTCCAAGATTGCATGTCCGTTGACTTCGTTGACCAAGAAGAATGAGAAGTTTGTATGGACCAACAAACAAGAAGAGGCATTCGAGTTGTTGAAGAAGAAGTTTTGTGAAGCTCCTATTTTGTCCCTTCCGGAGGGCACCGAAGATTTTGCGGTTTATAGTGACGCGTCGGGTTTGGGGATTGGATGTGTTCTTACTCAAAGAGGAAAGGTTATCGCATATGCGTCACGTCAATTAAAGGAGCACGAGTGCAATTATCCCACTCATGATAAGGAGTTGGCGGCGGTGATTCATGCATTGAAGATTTGGAGGCATTACCTTTATGGCACTCAATGCAAACTCTTCACGGATCATCAAAGCTTGCAATATTTATTTAGTCAAAAAGACTTAAACGCGAGACAAAGACGGTGGATTGAAGTGTTCAAAGATTATGATTGTGAAATCCTTTACCACCCGGGTAAAGCGAACATTGTGGCAGATGCGTTGAGTAGAAAAGAAATTAGTGAGAAAAGGAGGGTTAAAGCATTGAGAATTGAAGTGGTATCTACATTGGTCGATATGTTGAAGGGTGTACAAGAAAAGGCACATGAGAAGGGTAATATAAAAGAAGAAAGACTTGGCAAGTCAGTGATCTTTGAGGAAAATTCTCATGGGTTGAAAACATTTCAAGGGCGTGTTTGGGTACCGTTGTATGGTGGAAAAAGAGAACTAATTCTTGATGAGGCTCATAAGACCAAATATTCCATTCATCCCGGGTGTACAAAAATGTATATGGATTTGAAGCCTTTGTATTGGTGGCCGATCATGAAAGTGGATATTGCAAAGTATGTCAACAAGTGTTTAACGTATTCCTTAGTGAAAACCGAGCATCAAAGACCTTATGGGGATCTCGAGCCATTGGAGGTCCCGGAATGGAAGTGGGAAAAGATCACCATGGATTTTGTTACCAAATTACCGCGAACAAGAAGTGGTCATGATATGATTTGGGTTATTGTGGACCGGTTGACTAAAAGTGCACTATTTCTTGCGGTAAGAGAAACATGGCCTGTTGATAAGTTTGCGGAACTATATAGGGATAAAGTCGTTCGGAGGCACGGGGTGCCATTATCAATTGTGTCGGATCGGGACAGTCGGTTTACATCACATTTTTGGAAAAGTATGCAAGAGGTATTGGGAACCAAGTTATGTTTGAGTACGGCTTATCATCCTCAAACCGATGGGCAAAGTGAGAGGACGATTCAAACGCTTGAGGATATGCTACGTGCTTGCGTGTTGGATTTTGGGGGAAGTTGGGATAGACATCTTCCTTTGATTGAGTTTTCTTACAGCAGTAGTTACCATTCATCCATAAAGATGGCTCCGTATGAAGCTTTGTATGGGAGAAAGTGTAGATCACCTTCATGTTGGTTACAAGCGGGGGAAAAAGTGTTGGTGGGGCCTAGTTTGATTCAAGAAACCCCGGAAAAAGTGGAGGTGATTAGGGAACGGATGAAGGCGGCCCAAAGTAGACAAAAGAGTTATGCCAATTTGAAGAATCGACCCATGAAATTTCAACTGGGAGATCAAGTGTTACTTAAGGTGTCACCTTGGAGAGGAATCATACGTTTTGGGAAAAGAGGAAAACTTAATCCAATGTATATTGGACCGTTGAACGTGTTGGAGAAGATTGGGAAACAAACTTATCGACTTGAGCTGCCATCGGAGTTATATGGAATTCATAATGTATTCCATGTATGTTACTTGAGGAAGTGGCTTGGGGATAAGGTTGACTTTCCACCTTTAGAAGAAATTCGAGTGGATGAAAACAAGAGACTTATAGAAGAACCGGAGAAGATTTTGGATAAGAAGGTTAAAAAGCTAAGGAATAAGATGATTGATTTGGTTCTTGTCAAGTGGAAGCATTCGTCGGGAGCAAATCTCACGTGGGAAACGGAAGAAGAAATGCGGGAGAGATATCCACATCTTTTTGGAGAAGCCGAGATTCCGAGGACGGAATCTTCTTAAGGGGAAGGTAATTGTAACATCCTTAATCTAGGGTAAATAATTTAATGAATAATAATAATAATAATAAAATCTAATAATCATAATAGTTACAATATAAAAAATAAATTAATTAACTCATCTTGAAGAAATAATTAGTTAGAGTAACTAATTAAGGATAAATAAGGAATCTACCATATGAGGTTCTAGAAGAAGGACCTAAATGTAAAACTAGAACTCTTATGGAGTGGGGAGGGATTTCATTGCAATTAATAAGAAATTAGTGAACTGGAGGGACCATATTGCAATTAAGGGAAACTTGGAGCTTTAGATGAGGGAAACCCCATTTCTCCTCTCATTTCACGATTTTAGAAGAAGGGAGAGAGAGAGAGAGAACGATTTCAAGGAGATTGCTAGAAGAGGAGCACATTTCCAACTAGATCCAAGTAGTGAATCATCAACCATTTAAAGATCTGAGGTAAGAAATCAAC
Organism: Cichorium intybus; assembly: GCA_023525715.1. Taxonomy (NCBI): domain Eukaryota; kingdom Viridiplantae; phylum Streptophyta; class Magnoliopsida; order Asterales; family Asteraceae; genus Cichorium; species Cichorium intybus. Next base: position 115,048,501 of record CM042014.1, on the reverse strand, counting down.
CTTTCATATTGAAAACCCACTATTGGGGTAGATTGAGTTTAAATTTCGAGTTCTATGTTGGGGGAGATGAAATCCATGATCCCAAGGATGTAAATCACGAATTCAAGTGGCCATTCTTCTACAATTTGATTGTTATATGCTTGGAGAATAATTGGGGTGCTAGTTGATTCATTTGGAACCCTAATTTTTAGGGAAAACTCATCATATGGTAAAACCTTGATGATTGGATCAACTCTTATCTTCAAAATGTTCTATGAAAAGCTTAAGTAGATTCCAAATGATTTCCAAGTTATTGGAGGAATGATTTCATTATTGATTGGTTATTAGATTGGGTTGAATTGGATACTCCTTGGATCTAAGCTCATGAAGTAAACTTGAAATGATAACATGGATTTGATTCAATGGAGATGATATTGGATGTTTAAAAAGGGTGTAATGATGTATTATTTCGAGTTAGAATAATGTTATTTCAATGGTTATGAGTTTGGAGAAGTGTTGGACCTCGAATTGGATGAGAATGAGAGAAAATGACCAAAAATCGGGGTGCAGCAGGTCTACACGACCCGTGCAGGGTCACACGACCCGTGTGAGTGGGTCTGGGCTATCGGATTAAATCTACACGACCCGTGTCAGCATGAACAGTCCAGAATAGTTGGGTTTTGAGCTTTAAGGGTTGGGATGTTGAGTCTAATGATCAAGTTAACTCTGAGGACATGTTTAACTAAGATTTTACTCTTAATTAGTGAAGTTTAACTAATCTAGAGCTATTAGTAATATTGAATATTATTTCTTGTAGGAGAGGAGTAATCGAAGTAAAGCAAAGAGTAACATCCTACTTTGGGACTTAAGAGAGGTGAGTTATCGGGAGTACACATCCCCCTTTTAACTTGATGTTTTATTACAACTATCATGCATACTTCTATGTGTTAAAAGTTGCATAAACCTTATGTGTGCATAACATCAAAATGAGTCTTTTTCAATGTAAATCTTATAAATTATACAAAGAGGTTTTGAGAGACATTTGGACATCCTATTTGTGCATTACATTACATGTAGGATGGGGATTGACCGTGAGATGCCTTGATGACGAGTTTGACCCTTCTCTAAAACAAAGAGGGTGAGGAGTTTATATGAGTTTGACCCTTCTCTAAAACAAAGAGGGTGAGGAGTAGTTCCCGACATTAGGGAATTTGCATGAGGGAGTTGCTACCCCTCATGAGGCTAGTGTAATGGCCACTAGTCTTAGTTTCAACCCACACGGGAATCAAGTATTATGCTCCGTGCGTTTGCTTGTGATCTTAGGTGGGTGCCATTGAGGTGAGATGGACTTTATGAGATGGACATGGGTGAGGGTAGTTGCATTGCATATGCATATCATGACTTTCTATTTTGAGAAAACCTTACGATGTTTTATCTTAAATCTATATAAGTGTAAGAGATATTTTTGGAGGTTGTCTCGGGTGTTAAGGTTATCCTTTCCACTCATAATGAGATAGTCTCGGGTAACTCACTAGGCATTTCCATTGCCTAACTGTTTTGATGTGTACTCAGGTTTTGGCTAGGAGTTTAAGGCGAGGCGGGAATTTTAGAAGACCACGGGATGTGTGGCCATTTAAACCTTGTTTTTGTACTTGAATTATGATGTCTCCTCGCTATACATTATTAAACAACCTGTTGATGTTTTTGGGACCTAATTTCCGCGATGATGAAACTTCTTTTTGAATTAATGAAGTTATTTTAGAAAATAAATGTTTTAAATTATTAAACCCTGGCGAGGGGTGTCACATTTTCCAACCCTCTTTTAATCCCTAAAAACATACATAAAACCTAGTGAAGTAATGTTTACCATCCGACACGGAATTTACACCCACTTTCACATTAGAACCCAGATTCAATCTTCTAATCTCCTCTCCATATGACCAAAGTTTGGCATAGTGTTCAACAATGGTTCCCTGGATAAGATTCAGTGCATGCTTCTTTAATCTCCTACATTAACTCATGCTAACCTCTATCCCAAATTTCCGTTTCAAATCTTCCTTTAGTTGCCTAACAGTCAATTGTTGGTTATGTAGAATCTCAGTAGTGTAGTGACTACCAATCCAAGCATAGTTGACAATTGAACTAACCTTGAAATTCCTTGCATAATTATGCTCATGGATTAGAGACTTTATTTGGAATGAGTGCTCCTCGCTCATCCATGAAGCCCAAAGCCTAAATGAACAATCACCACCACAACAATTTGCCAATAATATCCTACTATCATTCTTTTTATAACACAATTTATGTAAGTCCCGAAATAACTCCAAAAACGATATCAATCATATAAAAGTTCAATTGGTGCGGAAATCCAATTGAACCTTAATCAAGAATAAGAACAAGATGAGAAACAGAATTAATTCAAAGATCAAATGCACTAGACCTGTATTGAATGAATTGTAACACCCGGCTTATTAACAAAACACCCCATAATTTTTATTTTTTATTTTTCAAACACATATTTTACATTCAAAACCATATTTAAAGGGGTATTAGTTAATACAAACAGGTACAAGAGTATCACGGATTACAATATATTAGTATTATACATCCTTCAAGCTGGGCTGCTACTTCAACATTACTGAGTCCCTAGTCACGGACTTTGTCTTTCCCCTTAGCGAGGTCACGCTCACCTGCAGGGACGTATCAAATAAACCCTGTGAGCTATAAAGCCCAATGAGTAATCAAATCTGCAACAATATGTATAAGAATAAAATCTCTATACAAATCAAATATGCATTATCTCATACAATATGATCGCATATGGCTCACGGGTTTGCCCCGCTTTTGCCTAGACTCACGGCTCCGTTCTTGCCATATCAATGACTCACGGCTTATCCGGTATTGCCTTTTTAAAGTTGACTCACAGCTCCGTTCTTGTCTATAGCAGACTCACGACTTATCTGGTATTGTCGTATTGTTGACTCACAGCTCCGTTCTTGTCTTTTTCAGACGCACGACTTATCTGGTATTGTCTTTTTATTTCATCATTAAATCTGTCAAATTCGTCCCCAAAACTGTTTCCATCTGCAACTGTTCAACCAACACTTATCATATCGGATATAAGTGAGATTACTCACCTTGATGATCGCTACAACTAGTTCCTGTTGGTTCTTGCCTTTTTGTACGCGCTACGACAATTTGTCCCGTACCTATATATTCATTTGTATACACAATGATTATAGGTTAACAATCACTTTAATTGACTCTAATGAATAAGAGTCTAATATAACACCATTTCCAATCATTTTCGAGCAATAACCATCGTTATAAAAATTTAATACACTTCCCGAAATACGCGTATTCTACTATAGTACCTTCGGGAGGTGGTATTCTCATTTTAATAATTTTCCATGAAGTTTCATACCATATTAGACCTATGTTCAAAATCTCAGGTCAAACGGACAAGCCTAGCATCAAAATCATACTTGGAAATTGCTCAAAATATTAACAGGAAACAACCCCATCTGCTGCCTCAACCACGCGTCGCGACCCAACTCCTGGTCGCGTCGCGACTGCTGCTGGTATAGACCAGTGAATTCGATTTTTATGCTATAAAGTCCCAATTTCTAATATTAAGTGCTTAATACACAACTCAATCAATGGGAATTTGTAACGCCCCAGATTTTTAAGTCAAATTTTTCTTTTTGAAAACCAAATATTGATTTATAAATGGATATTTTACAAATAGAGAAATCAGACATAGTATTGATTTTAGCAAAATACATATAGAAACTCATGTCCTTTATTCTTCACATAAATTATTTATAAAGTAGCGGAAGTCTTGGAAATAGTGGAATGCGGTGCGTCAGGTTGGAGCCTTCCCTCTGTCTTTGCCATTATCTGAAAATGTTAAATATCAACGGGGTAAGCACAAAGCTTAGTGAGTTCCTCAAAATACCATACGATCCATCACATAACATACAACACATAATAACCATTCATATGTCTGTGAGACTCGCGGGCTATCCCTGTTCCGCCTAAAGACTCACGGGCAGTTCCCGTTCCGTCTTATCACTCGCAGGCTTTTCCCGTTCTGTCTAATGACTTGCAGGCTATTCCCGTTCCGCCTATTGGCTCGCGGGCTATCCCGTTTCGTCCACAAACAATCATTATCATAGCAATAATTCATACAATTATCATAACAGGTAAGATCACCTTAGTCTAACATATCTTCCTTCCTACGCATGCAATATCACCTATAGTATAGTGAGAAGACTCGCCTGATTAGAGTTGACTATATCGTTTATCTTTCTCGGCTTTGTATTTCCTTCAACTTTAACTGTTAACATAATAAGAAATCTATCATTTCTTAATCCTTAACTATATTGTAGTCGCATCATTAAACCCTTCAGTAATTCCAATATGATACTCCATGATTTATCAAGTAAAGAACACCCAGGTAGAAGATTAGATGGGGTGGCAGGATCCTTTCAGCATTTTAGCCTTTCGGAAAATCCAACAACCAGATCCCAAGTAATCGGCCTAGTCACCGTCCTCGTAAGTAAATCAATCGGTATTATTTTCGGAATTACAAATTGTTATAATAACGACATTTTAAGGTTTTTGTTTACTATTGTTAGAAATGAGTATAATATAACATATGTTATACTTATTAAATATTCTACTTCTTAACACAAAAACTATTTTACAATACCTAATTAAGCTATAGAAAAGTTTGTAGTTACCTTATGACCAGTCGTCGGAACCTATAACTTCTTCGCTAGGCTTTTGAGCTTCCTTCCGCTCACTTCTTACACTCTAGTGCTTAGAAACCTCTATATATTGGATTGAGATTTGTTGGTGTGGTTTATGAGATGTTTTGGAGGGTATTTATACTTGAATTCTTGAATAAAAAATGGCATGACACTTTTGACAAAAGATTTTAATAATATAATTTTGTTGAAATTAAAGGCCTTCTAGAATCAGTATGTTCAAGACTGGTTTAGCCGATCTTAAACCCATTAAATTCATGTTTTTATTTGATATTCAGAAAATTCATCTCAATACCTTTCCAGGGATGTATGGTATGTATTTATACGATTTTTCTATGATTTATTATGATTTTTTGAAAATAGACTATCTAATCTGTCAATTTCGAACTACTTAGTGAAGATTGCATTTTTAACCATATATAATGCCACTTTCAAGCTTACAACTATTGTTAAGAATTGTACTAGACTCAAATTGTAAACTTTGTGCACTAGTTTGAGGTCCAAACAATGTTCCTATAATTAATTATGATTTTTCTAAAAAGATTACAAAATGTTGATTTTCATATGAAATTGTAACTAAAGTTTTTCTTAGCTTTTTAACTACCAAAAATCATAGAATTCACAACAATTATAACTAAATGCAATAAATGGAATACATGTCTTACAAGTCTCCCCCACTTCTTTGAATTTCGTCCTCGAAATTTGTATTCTCAAATAACTCGGGGTAATGTTCTCGCATCTCCCTCTCGGGCTCCCATGTGCATTCAGAGCCTTTTCGATGTTTCCATTGTACCTTCACCAGTACTACCACTTTATTACGCAAGGATTTTGTCTTTATTTCTAAGATAGCTATAGGACGCTCCACATAGTTCAGGCGTTCATCTAATTGAATATCCTCCAAAGGTACTATTGTAGATTCCTCCGTAATGCACTTCCTAAGCTGCGAAACGTGAAACGTGTCGTGAATCTGACTAAGCTGCTCGGGCAGCTCCAACCGGTAAGTTACCTTACCTACACGGGCAGTGATTCGGTAAGGTCCAATGTACCTAGGGCCAAGCTTTCCTCGCTTCCTAAAACGGATGACTCCCTTCCAAGGTGAAACCTTAAGAAGAACATAATCTCCCACTTGAAACTCGAGATAGGACCGCCGCCGATCTGCATTACTTTTCTGTCGACTCTGGGCCGTTAACAACCTCTCCCGAACCTTCTGAATTAACTCAGTTGTCTTGATTACTACCTCAGTACTACCCAATACCCGCTGGCCAACCTCGCCCCAGCAAATAGGAGTCCGACACTTCCTTCCATACAACATCTCAAAGGGAGCCCTGCCAATGCTCGCGTGATAACTGTTATTATATGAAAACTCAGCTAGAGGGAGATGGGAATCCCAACTCCCGCCAAAAACGATAACGCATGCCCTAAGCATATCTTCCAATGTTTGAATCGTCCTTTCACTCTGCCCATCAGTCTGAGGGTGATATGCTGTGCTGAAATGAAGACGAGTGCCTAATTCCTCATGAAACTTCTTCCAAAACCTAGACGTAAATCGAACATCCTGGTCAGATATCACCGAGACCGGTATACCATGCCGAGAGATAATCTCATCTAGGAAGACCTTAGCCAATTCCTTTGCAGAGTAAGTCTCTTGGATGGGGAGGAAATGAGCACTTTTAGTCAACCTATCCACGATAACCCAAATAGTGTCCATATGTTGAGGGGTTCTTGGCAACTTCGTGATGAAATCCATTGTGATATGCTCCCATTTCCATTCTGGGATCTCAAGAGGCTGCAACTTACCATGAGGCCGTTGGTGCTCGGCCTTGACCTTACGACAGGTCAAGCATCTTTCGACAAACCAAGCTACTTCCCTCTTCATGCCTGGCCACCAATAATATTCGCGTAGATCCCTATACATTTTGGTTGCTCCAGGGTGGATAGAGAACCTGGATTTATGTGCCTCCTCCAATAGGGTTTGACGAACCCCGCCCAGCTTCGGTACCCAAATTCTCTCATGGCAAGTTAACAAATCCCTACTATCTTTGACCATAGCTGCCAACTGACCCACAATCCTCTCACTTTTCTGATTTTCGCTCTTGCTTGCTTCCACCTGGGCCTTCCTAATCAGCTCAAGCAGCGGTGTCACAATTGTCATCCTTAGACAAACGCCCCGAAGGGGTGCACTAGAAGCCTTACGACTTAACGCATCCGCTACCACATTGGCCTTTCCAGGGTGGTAGTGTATCTCACAATCATAATCTTTTAATACATCCAACCATCTTCTCTGTCTCATATTGAGGTTTGTCTGATCCATCAGGTACTTCAAACTCTTGTGGTCCGTGAAGATGGTGCACTTCACTCCATACAAATAGTGTCTCCAAATCTTGAGAGCGAAGACCGCCGCTCCCAATTCCAAATCATGAGTGGAGTAGTTAGCTTCATGGGGCTTCAACTGTCGCGAGGCGTAAGCAATCACCTTGCCTCGTTGCATCAAGACTGCCCCCAATCCCGAGGTAGATGCATCGCAATAAACTACCATATCCTCCATGCCTTCAGGCAAGGTTAAAACTGGAGCTTCACACAATTTCCGCCGCAAAGTCTCAAAAGCCTGCTGCTGCTCCTCACCCCACCGAAAAGCAGCGTTTTTCTTAGTTAGCCGAGTCAAAGGTACCGCAACCTTTGAGAAGTCTTGGATGAAACGGCGATAATAACCAGCCAGACCCAAGAAACTTCTAATTTCAGAGGGAGTCTTCGGAACCTCCCACCGCATCACGACCTCCACCTTAGCCGGGTCTACCATGATTCCTTGCTCGTTGACAATGTGACCCAAAAACTGAACCTCCCGTAGCCAAAAGTCACACTTGGATAATTTTGCATAAAGCTTCTCCTTCCTTAAGGTCTCTAATACTTCCTTTAAGTGTTGTTCATGTTGCTCCCTGCTCCGAGAGTAAACTAAGATATCGTCAATGAAAACTATAACCGACCGATCCAACATCGGTCGACACACTCGATTCATTAAATCCATAAAAGCTGCAGGGGCATTGGTTAGTCCGAACGGCATCACTACAAACTCGAAGTGGCCGTACCTCGTCCTAAAAGCCGTTTTTGGGATGTCTTCCTCCCGTACTCGCATTTGATGGTATCCTGACCGCAAATCAATTTTTGAAAACCACGAAGCCCCCTGCAGTTGATCGAATAAGTCGTCGATGCGAGGTAATGGATATCGATTTTTCACCGTAAGCTTGTTCAGCTCACGATAATCTATGCACATCCTATTGGAACCATCCTTCTTCTTAACAAATAGAATAGGCGCTCCCCACGGTGAGCAACTGGGCCGAATAAATCCCTTGTCCAAAAGTTCCCTAAGTTGAATAGACAATTCAAGCATTTCTGGAGGCGCAAGACGATACGGTGCTTTAGCTATTGGAGCCGCACCGGGAGTTAAGTCGATCTTAAATTCCACCTGTCTCTCTGGCGGTACACCAGGCAGGTCCTCGGGAAAAACATCAGGAAAATCCCGAACCACCGGTATATCACCTGCTTTCTGCTGTGGCTTCTTTTCTCGTGTGTCTACAACATAAGCCACAAATCCCGAACCTCCATGCTGAAAATGTCTGCGTGCCCTAGCAGCTGAACAGAAAACGGCACCTCGATTCTTTCTCTCGCCCTGCACAACCAGCTCTCCCCCACTTGGGGTTTGAATCCACACTCGCTTGTTCTTACAATCGATCCATGATTCATGCTGACCCATCTAATCCATACCGATGATGACTCGAGAGTCACTCAACGGTGATCGATCGAAAACTTTATTCCTTGAATCACTACTTCGCATCCCCGATAAACACTAGTCACTTGCACGGCTTTATCATCCGCAATTTCTACTTCTAACGGCCGAGGAAGAGTTCCTAAAGCAATACCGAAACTCTTTCCCAACGCGGCAGACACAAAAGAATGACTAGCACCCGAATCAAATAGTGCAAAGGTAGGCATAGAGTTGACTAAGAATGTTCCTAATCAAAGCATAATAGACATATTAATTACACACACCACAAACACGAGGCAAGTAAAGAAAGAGTACCCGTGACGACGTCGGGCGCATCCTGTGCCTCCTCGGCAGTCATGACGAATGCTCGACCCTTGGTCTTAGGGGCTTCCCCTTTCCCCTGCCTACCATCGGTAATCCGGAGTGTAGTGGGTGCCGGATTTTGAACCACTCCCTGAGTCAGACGGGGACATTGGGCCTTGAAGTGGCCTACCTGATTGCAGTTAAAGCAGATTTTGGCCTCCTGTCGACAATCCCTAGCATAGTGGCCCTATTTGCCACACTTATGGCACACTACTGCCCTACACTGCCCCTCATGGTTTTTCCCACACTTGCCACACTGCCATGGCTTCTCTGACCATGCCTTCCTTGGTCCCCCCCTTTATACTTCTTTGATGGCGGATGAGATTGTGTTGGTGCCTGACGCTTCTGCCTTTGTTGGTTCTCTAGTTCCAATTCTCGAGCTCGAGCGGCTGAAATCATGTCGTTAAGAGTTTGGTGCCTGGCAGCAGACACAAACTCCCGTATATCCGTCCGAAGCATTGCCAAATATCGGTTCATCCGCATTTTCTCTGTGGCTGCATACTCTGGGCAAAAGAGCGCCCGCTCGTTAAACTTTTTGGTGATTTCTGCCACTGTCTCTGTGGTCTGAGTCAGGTTCAAGTATTCCTGAGCTAAACGTTCCATCTCTATTTGCGGGACGTACTCTTGTCTGAACTTAGTCGTGAATTCGGCCCAAGTGATAGCCTCTATCTGAGCATCAGTGAGATCTTTAGCCATCATTTCCCACCAATCCTTTGCATCGTCTCTCAACAGGTTTACAGCAAAGATAACCTTTGATTCCTCTGGGCAAAAACAGGTTCTGAAAGCACCCTCTACTGCAGAAATCCATCTTATACTAGCGATTGGATCCCTTCCCCCACCAAACACCGGGACTTGACATGCGGCAAAATCCCGATAAGTCGCCATTCTATCCCTTGGTCTACTAATTGTAGCAAGTCGTTCCTCAATCATCTTTATCAGTTTAGTTTTGATTCTACCGAAGAAACGAGGAATTTCGGCTAGCACCTCGCGTGATACCTCTTCAGCAATTAAGTCTCGTAGCTCCTCATCTGATCGAGTGGGTCGGCTTGGTCCCTCACTAGACCCAGAACCATTACCATTGCTTCTTGTAATCACCACCATTCTGATTGTACAAACAAGATGGTGAGCCTATGCTCATTATATGTGGTTACCCTACCAACCCGACTTTATAGGAGTTTTGGCGACTGACTCTGTTACATGTAAGAATCCTGTGCTTTCGGTAGTACGGGCCCTGTACTATCTTCCACACCTATTCTTACTTGTACCAAACGTCCTTCCAAAATTACTATATAGTCTCTTATTACTATACGGTTCTTGTTTATACGGTTTGTACATTCAACACTTCTTTTTACACTTCCTAGAGTTTCTTTATCATACTTGTGATAAAAGAGAAAAAAACGTTTGCTGATGCCATTAGGTAGTTTTGTTGACGCTTATTTCACACATAATTTTAAGGATAAAATATACAGTTGAATAAGTAATCTTATCCTAATGTCACCACCAGACAAGGAACAACTAATAAAGTCAGATAACTAATTCCAAAGCCATCTGATATTAACTACATGCAATTCAAGCGTTCATTTAACTTTCTAACAGTATAAGCACAGTTTCAGTTGCACATAATTGTCATCATATAAGGCAATCAGACATCCTAAATCATGCAATTATAACATGCAATTCCTGAGTGAATCCTTAGTATACTCTTTATCATATCAAGTTTCTAGCATATACATGAATGTAGATATTTTGAGAATCATTTACTCACTTAAGCTCCGGCTGACCGCACGCATCGCATTCCTTTTCTTTTTAAAATTTCTAAATTTATTTTTTTGTAAAACTCTCAGTCCTCAGTTTGAGTTCAGATTTACCCGAAAGTTTATCTAAATCCCTCAAACTAAGGCTCTGATACCAACTTGTAACGCCCCAGATTTTTAAGTCAAATTTTTCTTTTTGAAAACCAAATATTGATTTATAAATGGATATTTTACAAATAGAGAAATCAGACATAGTATTGATTTTAGCAAAATACATATAGAAACTCATGTCCTTTATTCTTCACATAAATTATTTATAAAGTAGCGGAAGTCTTGGAAATAGTGGAATGCGGTGCGTCAGGTTGGAGCCTTCCCTCTGTCTTTGCCATTATCTGAAAATGTTAAATATCAACGGGGTAAGCACAAAGCTTAGTGAGTTCCTCAAAATAACATACGATCCATCACATAACATACAACACATAATAACCATTCATATGTCTGTGAGACTCGCGGGCTATCCCTGTTCCGCCTGAAGACTCACGGGCAGTTCCCGTTCCGTCTTATCGCTCGCAGGCTTTTCCCGTTCTGTCTAATGACTCGCAGGCTATTCCCGTTCCGCCTATTGGCTCGCGGGCTATCCCGTTCCGTCCACAAACAATCATTATCATAGCAATAATTCATACAATTATCATAACAGGTAAGATCACCTTAGTCTAACATATCTTCCTTCCTACGCATGCAATATCACCTATAGTATAGTGAGAAGACTCGCCTGATTAGAGTTGACTATATCGTTTATCTTTCTCGGCTTTGTATTTCCTTCAACTTTAACTGTTAACATAATAAGAAATCTATCATTTCTTAATCCTTAACTATATTGTAGTCGCATCATTAAACCCTTCAGTAATTCCAATATGATACTCCATGATTTATCAAGTAAAGAACACCCAGGTAGAAGATTAGATGGGGTGGCAGGATCCTTTCAGCATTTTAGCCTTTCGGAAAATCCAACAACCAGATCCCAAGTAATCGGCCTAGTCACCGTCCTCGTAAGTAAATCAATCGGTATTATTTTCGGAATTACGAATTGTTATAATAACGACATTTTAAGGTTTTTGTTTACTATTGTTAGAAATGAGTATAATATAACATATGTTATACTTATTAAATATTCTACTTCTTAACACAAAAACTATTTTACAATACCTAATTAAGCTATAGAAAAGTTTGTAGTTACCTTATGACCAGTCGTCGGAACCTATAACTTCTTTGCTAGGCTTTTGAGCTTCCTTCCGCTTACTTCTTACACTCTAGTGCTTAGAAACCTCTATATATTGGATTGAGATTTGTTGGTGTGGTTTATGAGATGTTTTGGGGGGTATTTATACTTGAATTCTTGAATAAAAAATGGCATGACACTTTTGACAAAAGATTTTAATAATATAATTTTGTTGAAATTAAAGGCCTTCTAGAATCAGTATGTTCAATACTGGTTTAGCCGATCTTAAACCCATTAAATTCACGTTTTTATTTGATATTCAGAAAATTCATCTGAATACCTTTCCAAGGATGTATGGTATGTATTTATACGATTTTTCTATGATTTATAATGATTTTTTGAAAACAGACTATCTAATCTGTCAATTTCGAACTACTTAGTGAAGATTGCATTTTTAACCATATATAATGCCACTTTCAAGCTTACAACTATTTTTAAGAATTGTACTAGACTCAATTTGTAAACTTGTGCACTAGTTTGAGGTCCAAACAATGTTCCTATAATTAATTATGATTTTTCTAAAAAGATCACAAAATGCTGATTTTCATATGAAATTGTAACTAAAGTTTTTCTTAGCTTTTTAACTACCAAAAATCATAGAATTCACAACAATTATAACTAAATGCAATAAATAGAATACAGGTCTTACAGAATTGTTCCAGGACCAAAACCATTCATTTACTTCAAGTTTCAAACAATGGAATTGGTGATTCCAACCCATTTCAAGAATTTCCCGTGTTTCACATTTTTGATCCAAAACCGAAATTATCAAGTATTGATTGATTCCATTGATTTATTTCAATCAATATAACATCTGGAACTCATTATAAACCATTAGAATCAAGTTAATTACAAGAACTCACAATCTAGGGTTCTTGATCAAGATTACCAATCTTCAAAAATAACAACCTACTTCCATATTCTTGAGTTATGTTCTTAAAACATGACTTATTGGAAGATTAAAGTCATAAAACTTCATGGATCTTGACTGGAATTTCAGTCATCAAGTTCCTCTCATGAAGAACACACAAAAACTTAGGTTATAGATACAATTACTAACCTTTAATCACTTGAAACTTCCAATTCCAAGTACCGATCCGATTTTCAGCTTCAATTCTTCAAGAAATTGCCAAAGATTTCAGCCAAAAACCCTCTCCCGTAGCTTCTCCAAGCTTCTGCACATGTGGGGAAACTTTTCCCTTTTTTATACCTCCAGAATTTACAGTTTAGCCCCTGGAGTTCCATTTCTTGAACTTTTGCCACATTTGTCAAATTTTATGACAAAAACTTATATTTATAACATTTTAAGTCCAAAACTCAAAATATTATTACATACCAAATCCTTTTTCTGTCCAAAAGACCAAATTACCTTTCTAAGGTAAAATGACCAAATTACCCTTTTTAATTTTATTTACATATAAAGAGTATCTTGGTGTTACATGAATAGCAACCACTACAATGATCAACACACACAACTCGATACCCCTTGAGGATTTCGACCAACCAACCCTAAACACACCTACTAGAAGGCTATTTATACTAACATTTCGAAACATTTGCTTGGATCTTGGCGTTTTTGCCGATTTTGGACCGCTTTGATCGTTTTTGGGGGTTTCTATTCGAAGTGTTCTTCATGTTCTTGGCACGTTCAAGCGAAAAAACGGCGTTTTTGGAGGATTTCTGTCAGATCTGGAAGATTTCGGTCAGGCTCATGAGGATTTCGGTGGCGGCAGATTTTTGCACAGGATTTCGGTTTGGGTTTGCCTGGATTTTGGTCAGTTAAAGTGATTTTCGGTCAGCCCATTAAGGATTTCGGTGTAGCTAGGGTTCGTGGTGGTTTTCGGCTAGATCTTCAGTTTTCGGCAGAAATCCTTGTTTCCGATCACAATTTCGGTCTATAGGTTTTCGGTCAAAGTGCTGTTTTCGGTCTACAGTGATTTCGGCCAAAAGGGGGTTAAAACTTTCGAAATTGGGTCAAATTTTGGGTTTTCGACGATTTTTTTGGGGGTTTTCGATCAACATTTTGACGTTTGAAGGCTTTTTCGATCCACTTGAACCTTTAAAATGGCGACAAAAGAAGCTTGCGAAAAACCATGCATGCCAGATTGCGAAAAGAAACTTGCTAAATATCGTGAGCTGAATGATAAGCTTGTTAGAGAAATGTTTGAAATGGAAAATCTCGTTTATAACACTAAAAAGAAAGTAAATCCTCTACAAGAAGCATTAGAAGCTAAAAAGAACGATTTTAATAAATTACAAGAAAAATACAACGTGAAGAGCTATCATCTCAGATTTGCAAATGAGGAAGTTGTCAGATTGACTGTTGAGCTTGACTCTTTGAAAGCAAAATTTCAAAACACTGATTTTATTTTTAAGAAGTTCGAAGGGTCAAGTGCGATAGTCCAATTGACGATCGAGAAACAGCTTAAATAGGATGACAACCAGGGTCTGGGGTACAAGAGTGTTCCACCTCCTTTCAACAACAATTTTACCCCACCCCTTGAAACCGAAGAATCTGAGGAATGCTATCTTTCCAATTTCATCCCAAAGGATTAATCTCGCACCGCTGAGAGTACTAAAATGAACTATACTGATCCGTCTACCTCATGTGCAGATACAGTAAACAAGGAGGATGAAAAGAAGACTGCTATGACCTGTGCCCTTCTAAACCTTGTGGTGATGGTCCAAATTCAAAAATTCCAAATGTTGGAAAATTCAAGCCACAAAAGTTTGTGAAGGAAGGGGAAGCTCCTTGTGGACCAAGACCGAGTCCCAGTAAATGTGGTTGTGCTTGCACTTGTAGAAACTCCTTAAAAAACTCAAAAGGACAAGGACCAAGTCACAACCTCATTTACTTAAAAAGACAAACGTGCTTCAATTGTGGGATTGCAGGTCACATCGCCAGGAATTGTCTATATCGTCCATACATTCCCTTCTATGCACAACACTAGAAGAATGTGCCAAACGGAAGGTCTTCCAAAAGAAAGCCCTCAAGATCAAGTTCAAGAGATGGTGACTGGAATGCAGCAAAGGCCAAGAAGCAGGCCCCCAAGGGCAAGAAGACCGATTCGAGAGATGACTCTGCCAAATTGAAATCGGTAAAGTCGAGCTCATCTCAAGGATCGTCCTCGAGTCCATACTGGCAACATATGCACAAATCAAGGGGTAGTTCTGCTTCAAACTCAAGTGCTGATACACCCATCCGGTTAAACAACAAGCGACAAAAACCAAATTACCAATGGGTACCAAAAGGCCTCGTTTCCAATTCACCTAACTGTCATGCTAACTCTTCATGTTCTTTATCTGATAGACAGGACATGTCATGGGAAAGAGTCAAGTGTGTAGACAGCAACGGTAAACCCAGTTTCAAAATGGACTGGGTTCCCAAGACAAATTGATCCTACATCATGTATAGGAGCAGCTATGGAGGAATATCATTAGACCTCGGTTTGTTGATAGTGGTTGTTCCAGGAACATGACGGGAGACATCTCTCAAACTGCATCAAATCATTGATATAGAGTATCTTTCCGTTGTAGGAGGGGAGTAAGGAAGGATCACGTGGGGTTCGTATCTAACGATGTGTTGAAAATTGAAAAATGTAACTTTGTCCTGAACTGACTTGATTCGTTTTGATGACTAATAGTTCAAATTTTGTATATTTTATATTTTTGTTTTAGTTAAATTTGTTCATTCTCTCCATGCACAAATTTAGGGGGAGAATTAAAAAACAACAAAAAACATAAAACTCAAAAATACAAAAATATGTCTTTTACTCTTATGTCTTTACTTTTGAGAAAACTTAAAAATCCAAAAATATGTTTTACCTTTATGTTTTTCTTCTTCAAAGTTTAAAAAAATATCCAAAAAATATTGTTCTTTTACATATTTTCCAAGATCGTCAATGTTCCCGATCAACACCAATCCGGAATACAGATCAAAACTTCATGTCAAAGATGTGAGTCACTATTACCGTGACTCGCTAAGACATTCCTTACCTACCAACGACGCACTGAGTAATAACATTCACCGCTGAGGTAACACTTAAGTGCTAGTGATTCTTACTTAAGTGCTAGTGATTCTTACTGCTGCACCATGGTAAGTATGAAGCACTGACAACCTTTCTTAACCAATCTCAAAGTATTTCTGCAACACGAACTTCTAGACACTTTGAGTAAAGCCACTCAGAGTCGAGAGTTAAAAAGTATGTGTCGATGGTTAGATTGCATACCGTAATCTATCACACGCACCAATCCATTATCAACAACCTCTATCTTTCTGTTACAAGAAATAGACGACTCATCACTTTGAACCAAGTGGTGATGATATTTCGAAACTCTATGTCAATGATCTCTGCTACAACACAAGTAGTAGATGTGAGGCATCAATAACCTTTCTTACATACGAAGCTTCTAATTCAAGAGTTGGATGACTTATGTAATAAACCATACACTCATGACAATTCGAAAGTCTAGTCGATGGGTATGTCTAGTAACCAAGACATATTACACGTTCATACCACTCTTGACCTTAAACTTCTCCTAAATAAGATGTTCGTGACTCAATGTGATATTACCTCGCATTGATGAAACATCAAAACTCTGGGTCAGTTATCGTTGTTGTTTACCACAATAGCTGTGAGACCCCAACAACTTCACCGGATTCAAATTGGCACTAGGATGGTACACTCCGCAGAGTTTGGATACCATTGAACGTCTCGCCAATAGCCAAGTCAACTTGTTGACTTGTCAAATGTATTGAGATCTTTGATCAATGATATGCAGGGGCCATAATCAAAACGGCCACGAGTAGTTCTCAGATACTCAAACAATCGCAGTGCGTTCCTCCGGGTTCACACAGATACTGCGAGAAGTCTCATTCTGAGCCAAGGATGAATCCTTGAACAACTGTGGTGAGAGTTTGTAACTCCATGATCCACAGGATTTGCGGTCAAAGATCGTATCGAGAAGCGCCAGCTCAAGTTCAAGTTCAAGAATTTTGACACGAATTTCCTGTTTTCGAAGAAGGTGAAAGCTCAATTCCATGTGACTAGCTGCTTGAATTCCTCCTCAGTCAGTTTGTTACTACATCTACACCTTTATGTGATCAAGAAGAAGAGATGAAGAGTCAGACTCCAGTTCCAGTCAAAGTCAAATCAAAAGCTGGATGTGCTGACTCAAGACCTATGCTGAAGCCCATACCCAATATGCGTTCAAAGTCAAATTTTAAGACTGTCCAATCCGAAGATGAAGTTGGCTCTACAATGTGCTGAAAGTTATTAACATCTACACCCGTCACTCGTGAAGAGGGAGATTGTTAGAATGTTGCTGCAGTGTTCAACCAAGTTTAAATCCAAGAGAAGCCTGAAGATTAAATGAAAGCATTAAACCAAGGGGAAATTGTTAGGAATTATTTTAGTGGTTTAATCTTTACATTTAATAGGGACTAAAATAGAAAATATATATAATTTAGGGACTGAATTGGGTTTTCGACCTAGACCGAAATCGTCCAGGGTTTTCGGTCATCATGACCGAAATCACTTGGATTTCGGTTGGGCCAGGCTACTGTTTTCGGTGGGCTTTGGTCGAATGGGCTTAGGGTTTAGTCTTAGCTATAAATAGTCATTATAGCCGTCATTTGTAGGATGATCGTTTTGGAGGATTCTAGAGAGATAGAGAATTTGTTGCTCAAGCGATCACACAGTGTTATGTACCGGTCGTTTTATTCTATACAACAAGTGCATTGAAGATTGATTATCGTGTTCTTATCTATTTCAGATTGATTACTCATTGGGATTCCGCACCAATTGAGTGATTTCATTTATACCAAGTAGATCTAGGACTGTTTGGGACTAACAATTGATATCCATTTGCAACAACATAGTTACAAAGCATATCTTTCAACTGTTTAGGGCTTTCAAAACGCATACCTAGTACATGCTTCTATTTCTTCCACTCAAAATATGCATTAAACCTTGTTTGAACGTCAGTTTGTCTGTCAATGTCACCAATGTTAACTTGTTCTGGATCATGCTCACCCATCTGAATTTCTACGCCATCTACCATCTATGGTGGTGTTGTGGTGTTGTTGACAGGAGTGTTGATGTCAATTCTGTCAATCCCCTCTACCATTTCGGGTGGAAAACCTCCTGCAACTCCCGAATGGTGATCTTCAGGGCTAATCACTTCCTCGTGGTCTTCAACTATCCAGTCCTGCATATTGACACCGGTATGATCCACGTACAGAGGCACAACAATTCCACGATGGTATGCTATCTCGATGAACTCAACATATTCCATCTCGTCTGTAATCATCTTCAGTCCTTCTGCTATTCTCGCACTCAGGTAAACAGAATACAGGTTCCTGCACTTCTCTCTCGTAAATCTTTCGAGAAACTTTACACATTCTTCTAAATCCATCCCCGCAAAATCAATATCTTCAACCAGGTGATGCATGCCCTCAGAGTAACTTAAGGGTTGCCTTGTGAACCCTCCATGGTAGTGCACATCGACTTTGCAGTTTGATTGCATTAGCACGAAGAAGAATCTGATCGGGGAAAAGGCTTTGGTGGGAAACGCTCGAAAAGGGTTTCCGACAATATTTGAACCGCCTTTCAAGTTCTCTTTAATACACAATATAATTTAACACGGTGACATAGCAGGTGACTAGGATACGTAAGAATGAACACGGTGACTACATTTGATGACATGGCTGATGACTATGATATTTTAACCGGATGACCCCTTCAGTATGGGGTCAATGGTGTTTTTATACCGGTATTTAGGATTTTGTTCCCTTATGTGACAAAAAATGTTAGGGACCAATTAAACCATTTCATGAAACGTGGTTGGGCTACGGTGTCAATTTCCCCCATCGTTATTGATTCATATACAACTTAAAACATCATCTATCCTTACTTAATAGTAAAATTAGGGGTTTGGTGTTTATATGTCATGGGTTTTCTGAAATCTTTATGTGAGCATGTGCTTTTTAACTCGAGTTCTTGATGTAAGCATGCTGATTTCAGTTGTTTTAACATAATTATGCTAATTTCATGTGTAGAAACCATGGTACTCTTCAAGTGCTGACACATATTTACTAGAAGCAACGTTGCAAATCAAGAATGCTTTGTTGAATGAAGATGATCATGACCTTTATCCTTCGGTGTCAATAAATCTTCAATGTTTTGGAGGTAATCACACTTTTTTCATGATATTTGAAAGTCATGGTGCTCTTACGTATCAAGGCCAAAGAAGAAAGTGTATTAGGCTTTATCATACGAACTCACCCTGTTCACATAGCACAAAGCTGATTAATGATTTGGTAACTCTTTAATTACATCCTTGATATATGTTTTTTAGTTTTTTTGTGTGAAACAACTAATTACCCACTACAAAATAACTGGAAGTGTCTCCCATATCTCATCATCACTCAGATTTTCTTTTCTTCATCTCCTGGTAGTAAAGCCTTGCACATTCTGTAAATAATAGACTTTGTGAGTTAAATATTATGCATAGCCTCGTTGTTTTCATTTGAGTAAAACATCTAAAACATTCAAATCAAACGCTTGTGAGTCATCTTCCCAAATGGGTAACCCAATATTACCGGTGGGTTTATATATAACTTTTCTTTTAATAAAATGGTCCCTTTTAGAGCTGGATATGGCTCCTAAATTGTCCAAAGTCTTGTTTCTTTACTTTTCCTTCTCCTTTTTCCTTTTAACCTAACCCTCGCAAGAAATTGTGCAACAACCAACCACGGAATCTCCGTTGCTGATTATCGCCTATCGCCGGAGTTATAACCGGACGTCGGACAGCTCCTTGCCATCGCCGATTGCCGCCCCTGTTGAACGCAAACTGACCATACACACAGAGATAAGAGATTCAAAGGTATATTTCTTATATTTATATCTACTTAGCTTTTAATGGAGTTCTTGGACTCGTTAAACTCATCCATGCATCTAATTCTTCATTGTTTTCCTGTTTTTCTAATTGATAAAATATCTTTGCAACATGTTCTCCCTCTTTTTCATCTTCAGTGGTTCCTAAATGATACTGATTTATGACCCAGTTCAGTGGTTCCTAAATGATACTGATTTATGACCCAGTTCAGTTTTTATGGTTTTGAACCCCGTAAAGAAACATGATCTTTTTGCATCCAATTTGAACACCGTTTTGTATAATAGCTTTTGTCTTGCCAGTTTTATGCTAACGAACATCTTTAGTCAAACCAGATTCTGCAAATCTTGCACGCTTTCTTTGACCTATTGTGTACGCATTTGTAAACAAAAAAAACCCAGCAACTAGTTTTTGGTGCAGGAGGAAAACGAGAACAGGGAAACAAAGAAAGAACAGGGGAATAAAATAAAAACTGGAAAGCTTGAATTACTTGCTATGCCTGTGAAACACCGGATTTTTCATCAACTCGAGTGCAAAATTATTGTCTACATGAAGAAGAACAGAACTTGCTCCGGTTAGACCAAGAGGTGTGGGTGAGGGTTGTTGTGCAGGTTTCCACTTGACATATATACCCGCACGGGAACACCATCCCCTTTAAGGGTTTTGTCTGGCCTTTTTTCTTGTGTGGGTTATTTTTCACTCACGGTTATATAATCTTCCAGAAACATAAACATAACACACACACACATATATATATATATATATATATATATATATATATATATATATATATATATATATATATATATATATATATATATATATATATATATATATATATATATATATATAAAAGTTCAATAGAGAACCAAAATAAAACAAGGAACCAATGAACCAATCGTGAGCGTCGGAATTTAAATGATCGACGGCCGAAGATAAGGTTGTAAATTTATTAATTGAACGCGCATGTAGCGGATAATTCCAAAAACTCACTTCGTTATTTATTTATTTTTTATTTTTAGGGCTTATTTTTTATCGAAATAAAAAATCGAATATATCAAAATTCACAATTTTTTATTCTCTTTCAATAGACATTCATATCAATATAGTAAAAAAGAAAAAAAAATATATTCAAAAATCTAGTTCAGATTCACAACAATTAATTAATGTAAATCTGAACTATAACAAGTTTTACAAAAGATTATTCACATGCGAATGATCATTAATATTAGACAAAACTTCATAAATGGTCCCTGTGGTTTCAAAAGATATCGACTTTAGTCCCTAACTTTCAAAAACCTCATGGATAGTCCCTGTGGTTTGAAAACTTTTCATAAATAGTCACTCCGTCAAGTTTTGTCCGTTAAGTAGATAACGGACGAGGGTAAAATAGTCTTTTTCCATTATAGGGACCATTTATGAATATTGCACCTTAATTTCTTTTTTTTTTTCTTTTTAATACTTTTTTATAAGGGAAAATTTCATAAATACCCTAAATAAACGCAAAAATATCATATTTATCCATCCTAAACACTAAATATCATATATACCCTAGATAAACTTTTAAAATATCATATTTACCCAATTTCTTTTTTTAAATATTTTTAAATATTTCATAATCATTTGTTATGTTTTAAAATCATTATAAACATAGGAAAATTCTAAAAACTGAAATACCCCTCTCATTATTTCGTGGAATACGGACAGTGTCTTCCTCTTTCCAACTTTGTATTCTCTATTAGCCTTCATTTCTTTCTGGTTTCTCTCTTTAACTTCATTTTGTATTTGGTTTCTCTGTTATCTTTCTTGTACCATTATCTAGTGAAAGAAGAGCAGCCTTGCTTGCCATTGAAATTCTGTTCGTTCTCTTAGCAGTGGTAGTGAAGACAGAAAAAGATGGTGATCTTTTGGGTGCTGAGTCTGGTTAATTCCTCTGAGAATATGGACGGTGCTATAGAAGAAGGGGTGGTTAAGAAAGTTGTTGAGGTAATCGATAGCAATTTTTCATATTTGGTGGTGGAAAATTCTAGCTGTTGATATTGATGTAGAGAAGAACGAAAAGAACCCAAGTAGAGAAAGTAGTTGATTATGATGATAAAGCTTGGTCGTCTGGTAAAGGATGTTGGTTAAGCCTGCTCAGTTCAAGGCTATAAACGATGAAAGAACGTCGATGTATCAGAGGTCATTCATGAAGGGGAAGTTGTACATTCACTTTAGTGTGGAGATTCCATATTTTTTGTCGCCGGAGCAGTGCAAGACGTTGGAGTGGGTGCTGCCACCTAAACGTCCTATTCAAATGCCAGACACGGAGTTGGGTGAGTTTAAGTTTAAGATGAAGGAACCTGAGAACATTTGCAACCCGCTTATTCCTATAACATATCAAGGTTTGATGAAGCTTCTTAAAGAAAGCAAACGTTGGGACACTACTGAAAGTGGGGATGAGGTGGAACATTATTATACAGGAATGTTTCACAATTTGCAAACTAAAGCTGGGATGACATCAGCAGTAGAGAGCATTACCATAAGCCGAAGGACTCGTCAGCAAATGGTTCATGAGGTTGAACGAAGTGGAAGTACACTCATGGTTTTTCAAAAATCAACAGGAGTATTAAAGGTTGCTGGAAAGTGTGGTTTGGTTAGTCAAATTGGTTCTGTCTCCTCGTGGTGCAGGAACAATATGCAATCAAGAACAATAATTAGAACTGATGAAGTTACATCAGGAATGAGGGTGACGTGCAGATGGAATCCGGTGATGATTTTTGATTCCAGCAACAAATCAAGGGTGACGACAGCAATCTTAGGAATTGGCTATGTTTCCAGCGATGTGATCACACGATGATGTCCAATCGAAGATATTGTTTGCGTTGTTTGTATTCCACCAAATAAGAAGAAGCGTGTTTCAGTCTTTTTAAGAATTTTTTTATATTTATAATGATTTAAACTATAAAAATTATTATAAAATAGTTAAAAATATTAATAAAAAATTAATTGGACAAATATGATATTTTCGAAGTTTATCTTGGGTATATATGATATTTAGAGTTTAGGATGGGTAAATATGATATTTTTGTGTTTATTTAGGGTATATATGAAATTCTCCCCTTTTATAAAACCTTTGTTCTTACCCACCCTATGGTTCTCTCTCTCTCTCTCTCACACTCTTAGACTCACACCTCGATCCTACAACGAACAAATGGGTGTTCTTCAATGTCATCGTCGGTGTTCTAAAGATGAAGAAGTGGCATCGCCAACTACGAGTATCTCACCACCTTCAAAGCACATACGTCTTCTATATCCTCCGACAACTAAATCCAGGTCTGGCCTCCCAACCCGTCTCCATCAGTCACAAAATCGGTGGAGAAATCAAGGGCGGTGGTCATCCACACACCCCCCCCCCCCCTTCAATCCGTCTCGATCATCATCTGTAGGGATTAATTGAAATCAGAACTTTTTTAATCTTCATCGACATCCTTTTGGTGGTTTCTAACAACCCAGTTCTTGATTCAACGCCTTTCTCGACTTCAAGAGGTGTAAGGTTTTGCTGTAGAACAAGAGTTGATTAAATAATTTGGGTTTGGGGAATATTGAGATCGACGAAAATTGATGAAACTGATACAGACAATGAAGGTCTTCATTCGGATCCGGTGACCGAGGAAGGGAATTTCGATCCGGCATGGGGAAATGGCAGAGAATTGGTGTAAGGTTTCATTCTGATTTTAATCTTGACAACAATCGTGAACATCAAAAGCAGCAACATCAATATCTGATTAATCCTTTCTTTTGGAAAGATGAAGCTTGATTTTAATGGCGGGAAGGGGCTGCATATTTCAAGCCTTCGTTTCTGCAATTATTTAGATTATGATGATATACATTTGATCGGGCTACTTATTGACTTCCTCAACCTCCTCCAAAGTGAACAACTCAAAATTCTGTAAACGATCACAATCACAAATTCTAAATCGGGTACTGAGATCATGAAAGAAGTTAGCAACCAAAATTTTAAATCGGGTACTGAGATTATCTTTGATACCTTAAGCATCGTTGTGGATGAAATCTCTCTGAAATCACCCTGTTTAACACCGATACACACAGATAGACACAAACCTAGGTTCATACGCATCTTGCTCCAAACCTAGATAGACACAAACCCGATGGTTAGCCCTCAATCGATCCATACGCATCTTATTCTCTCACTTAATGAGGGAATCGATTATGGAGGTCTGGTGGGTCTGCCATGGCGATTCTCCCAGATGAAGAAGATGAGGGAGACAAAGAGAGAGAACCGAAGGGTGGGTTGATTTTTTTTTAATTTTAATACAAAATGTTAAAAAATGTATTTAAAATGGAAAAAGAAAAAGAAACTCAAAAAATAATATTCATAAATGGTCCCTGTTATAGAAAAGACTATTTTACCCTCGTCTGTTATCTACTTAACAGACAAAACTTGACAGAGGGACCATTTATGAAAAGTTTTCAAACCACAGTGACTATCCATGAGGTTTTTGAAAGTTAGGGACTAAAGTCGATATCTTTTGAAACCACAGGGACCATTAATGAAGTTTTGTCTTAAAATTATTTTTTTCAACAATCATTGATCGTTCAATAACAACTTATGTGAATTTAAATAAACTTTTAGATTCAGACGTGAATCTCACAAAATTTTCATATTGAATTTAAGTAAATTCGTTTATATTCTTCACAATTTCAACATTTTGTAATATACAATTGAATTAACTAAGATCCACAAATTAATTTACTTTAACTTATACACGAAAGAACACAAAATTGCTAAAAAAAAAATGGGGTACAATTATCATTTATACGTGAATTAATATATCTAAAACTAGATGCACACTATTTTTAACCTTTTGATCATACATAAATAAATTAATTTAGATTCATAAATTAATTTGCTTAAAATTCACATGTGGATGATAAATTGTTTTTTGAAAAAGTCAGGTACAATTACCATTTATATGTGAATTAACATGTAGAAAACAAAAAGCAGTTAAAATTCGAAATGTGAATATAAACTGTATTAAATTTGTATGGAAGATATTTCATATGTAAATGATCAATGAATTTATTTTTTCAATAATTGTTAATCATTTAATAACAACTTATGTAATTTTAATTTTCTTTTAAATTCACATGTGATTTCAAGAAAAATCACTTATGTTTTTACTATTCAATGTTTTAATATCATATACAATTGAATTAACTGATATTCATAAATGATTTACTTAAAATTCATACGTCAATGGTAAAGAATTATTAAAAAAATTGGATAGATTTTTTATTTAGATGTGAATAAATATATTTAAAACAATACAGTTCAGTTCAGGTTCACAAGGTGAATCTAGACGAACTTGAAGTAAAAAAAAATTATATATCAATATGGGTCTCTATTTATAGAGGATGAAAAATTATGAATTTTGGTATAATTAGTTTTTTTTCGAAAAAAGAATAAGCTTAAAAATTAAAAAAACATAAGAAACGAAATGGGTTTTTTGCTATGATCCGCTACATGCGCGTCCAATTAAGAATTTTACATCCTTATCGCTGGCCGTTGATATTTTGCATTCTGGCCGTAGGATTGGTTCCTTGGTTCATTGTTTAATTTTGGTTTTCCATTGAACCTAACACTATATATATATATATATATATATATATATATATATATATATATATATATATATATATATATATATACCTAATAAATAAAAATAACTTTTGCCATGTGTCCAATTTTTAAAGACTATTGTCTAGCTGACACGTGTCCTCTTGCACTCTTCTAAATTCTTTCCCGCCTAATACTTATACGATGCAATTGATTTGATCCCAATAATTTAGGCAAGACAATCACAAAATCAAGAACTGATTCGGTCACAATTAAAACCCTAATATACGGTTTCCTGATTTTAAGCAGGACTTGGGAGTATTTTGATTTTTGATTAACCCCGATCTCGCTCATCCCCCATCTGATTTCGCCAATCTGCTTTGAAAATCAAACCACATAAATGTTCTATCCCCCGATCACGCTGCATCGAATAACACACCTATCTACTTCGGTTCTTCCCTTTCTCTATCTAGATCTCGATCACCTGGATGGCGAAAGCAACATCCTCCCTCCCTCTTCTCCGATCTCCGCCTGCTGCATCCAACCGTTAGCTCCACTAACACCTCCGACCACCACCGTACCTCACTGCCGCTGCTTCTTCCTCTGTCTCTCCTTGCGATCTATCACTCGCCCTCCCTACCTCACTCACGAACCTGCATCCGACACCATCGCACCATGCCACCCTCCGCTGTTCGACACCACCAACCGCTGCACAATCCCCGGTCACCGCAAGGAAGAATTGAAGAGGGTAAGGTTCCTATTCAATTGATTATGAGATACTTGAATCTTTTCTTAAATTGGCTGTTGATTGTTATTGTTATGATCATGTTAATTGTAATTGAATCTTATGACCTTATTATTTCTCTCAAACTCGCCTAATCTTGAATCACACACCGATTGAGTCTCATTGTTCTCTCAGACTCGCCTAATCTTCTCTGATAACGACTTCTCAATCAATCCTAAATCCCAGCTCTCACGATTTCAGTTACACGCTATAAATTACCATTATCCCCATCCCATCCCCATCCGCATTTCCATCCCAATCCCTTCTCTCTACGAACCCTAAGCATCCACCACCACTCCCCTCCTCATAAGACTCGACTTTTCCAATCAGACGCCGAATATTAAATTCATAAATAAATAAGGCATATCTGATTACAGTTCCTGAAGATCGATGCCTGAACATAGGCTTCATTTCAGAAGATCGATGGTTGAACATATCCTTATAGGGTCCCATTATTTGTTTGTTTTATTTTCCAGGTAATTTTAAGTTTTGAATCTGTGTTTCATTTTGAAATATATATTGAGATCACCCCCTGAGTTATGATTATAGTTCCTGAAGATCGATGCTTGAATCTAATTGTGATTTGGTTTTGTTCTGTCTTCATTAGTGTATGTATGTGTGTGTGGTATTTGGTTTTCTGAGACACCATCTCTTTGAATGTGCTTGTTTAACATCTCCCTCTCCTCACCATCTCTTTGACTGTGTGTTTACAAAGTGGAAGTTTTGGTTCTCATATTCTACTATGAATCACACATTTATGGACAAAGGATAAAGGGTAAAGGTAATGCTTTGAGTTTAGTGCAAAACACATAGGAATCTCAAAAAAAATTTAGAAGTTTTGGATCTCATATTCTTATCAGGTTACATTTTCATGTTTGAACTTAGTCAACTTACATATGAGGTATTACAGTTAACGACTTCCCCTAACCCTTGTATATATGTGTTGCCCTTTTTGTATTACATTATTTAAGTTTGTAGATGTTATTTTGGTTTCCGTTTATGGGCCCAAGTATAAATTTGATGCCAATGGGCGACGGTGCATACTTTTGTTTGTTTTTCTGTATTCATTATCTTTATTTATCAACACATAGTATTCAAATTATTAAAGTATGAAGTTTTGATCGTTGGGAGTTTGATTTGCAGGAATTGTAATGGGTTTCAATAAATAAAAACATAATTTTTATTTTTTTAAAGTTATGTTTTGAATACATTTTTTTAAATGTATGTAGTTGAATCTATTATTTTTATTTATTTAAAGTATAAATACAATAACACTATTTTTGGTTTTAAATGAAAACATTTTCCATAAAATTTGCTCCTTTTCATACCCTGTTTATTTTTGTGAGGCAAGACACTCAAGAGATCGGATTTTTGTGATAAGGACCTTGCCAATATGGTCCTTATAATTTTATCTTATTTTGCAACTATTTCGGAAACCAGGTTGACTTTGAGTTTCTAATATGGCATTTTATGGATCCACGCTTGAGCTCCAATGACAATTTGATTCTAATCTTCATAATGACATGACAATCTCAATTTTTTTTTATTTTTGCAGGTTGTTATGCTTTGGGTATCAGTTTGGGGCAAAGTTTTAAACCTGCTGTCTGTCTATTAAGGTTTTATGCATTGCATCTTTTGTTAGGTATCATTTTCCTATTAAATTCCAATTTAGATCGATTTTGTGTATTTCATTTTTGCTGCATTCTATTTAATCAGAGTTTATGCATTCTATTTTTCCTGCTATCAAACATTTCTGTTGTCTATTCAATTTTTTATTATGTAAATTTTTGTTGTCTATTTTAACCCCAAACTTGGTAATATGAGTGTCTACATGTGCAAGTGCAGGTGCATTAAATTGAACTGAGTATGATATGGTTGATTTGAAGTTAAAAACCTTATGAAATCTGATCACCATACTTTTCTGATGCAGGTTAAACATCAACATGAAGCGGTGCACCATACCTGAGGTTTATTCTTTTCTTTTTGTCAAGACTTTGGAAGTAATAAGTGATATCCATGATCAGAGTGATCAATCTTGAATATGGATTGTAATTAAGGTAGTATTTTGAAATACTTTCTGATCATTCTCATTATTTTTCTCGCAAAACCCTTTATGAGCTCAATTATGATTTGAGGTAACCAAGTATTTACAAAAGAGACGTACACTTTTACTTTCTTACCCCATCTTTATATCACTTATGGATAATGTAAGAACCCGCGAAAAAAAAATTTGTAATAAAATATTAAATAATTATGTGTAATAATAAACTATGAAAGAAAAAGGCAAATTGGTCTTTTGCCATATTTTGAACTTTAATGTAAAATATTTTTGTAATTATGGGTATTAATGTAAGAAATTAAAGTATGGTGTAATAAAATTTCAAATATGGTGCCAAATTGGAAGAAAAGAAACTAGAGGGTTGGAAATGAAAAATTGGGTGCTATAAATAGGAGACAAGTATCCCCAAGTCTCCAGAAGTTGTAGAAGCATCGGGAGAGAGCGAGAGTGAGCGAGAGTTGAGCAGAGTTTGAAGGTTCACAGGATTAGAAGCCAAGTTTTGAAGCTTGAGAAAGAATTCTTCAATAAAAATGTTAGTAATCAAGCTTTCTAACCTAATTCCCTATGTGTTCTTCACGGGACAAGTTGGAATCTGAAGTTATAGCCATGATCCAAGTTGTTCCTATGATTCTTTCCATCTAAACAAGTTCAAATCACTCGACAAACACACAAACCTCAAGGGTGTTGTGGAATTGTCAAAATTGGGGTTTTGAGCTTATGAACTCTACCCACGGGTTCATGAGATTCAAAGCTGATTCCAGTGTTTTCATTAAGTCTTAGGAATCACTTAGGATGTATTAAGATATCCCCAAGTGATTAATTTCGAAAATTGGTGTTTTTGGGTGTAAAATGCTAAAAACGTGATTCTATGGAATTGAAGTAGGAATTAGTTGTTTCTATGGGTTAAAACCTGATGTAAACTGAAGGTTTTAGTCATAGAATGATATAAATTGGTTAGGATAAGTATTAAGGACTTAATGGACCAAAACAGGGGACTGCAGCACAAAAAAAATCGGACATTCTGGTCTGTACCAGCAGCGATCGCGACGCGACGATGCCCTTGGTCGAGTCGCGAAGCTTGCAGTCTTCGAGTCATGACCAGACACTTGGTCGAGTCGCGAAGCTTGCAGTCTTCGAGTCGTGACCAGTCCCTTGGTCGAGTCGCGAGGCGGGCAGCCTTCGAGTCGGGACCAGACCCTTGGTCGAGTCGCGAGGCGGCGCCAGCAGAACCATGCAGAGTCTCCTGCCAAGTGATTTTCAATTTTGAGTTTTGGTCCAAAACTTGTCCGTTTGACCCCAAATTTTAAACATAGGTCTATTATGGCCCAAAACTTTGTAGAAAATTGTCGGAACCGAAATACGACTTCCCGAGGGTACTGTAGTAAAATACGCGTATTTCGGGAAAATTTGCAAATTAAAGGAAGATTATTATAATGAGAGTTGTAGTCTAATTATAATCAGTAGTTACATAGTATGGCACTCCTGTGCTGTAAAATTAATTGTTATATATATGAATTGAATAAAAATGTATATCTTGTAACTAATAGGTGGTGGTTCAAATACGGTGAACCAAGCGAAGGAAAAAGGAGTACAAAGGACTAATTGACTCCTAGGTGACTCGAGGTGAGTGTTATGTGGATTTTCTGGTACATAGCAAAATGAATTTTATTTAAAATGTTTTGGAGTCAAAGTGGTTTTATGACTTAAAAGTATTTTATGAAAAATATGATTATTATGTGTAAAGAAAAAAAATCAGAAATACAGTGAACTAATAATGTGATTGGCCCATGACGATAAGTTGCTTAGTATCCGGATAAAGACCACTGCCTGCTGCGGTAGGGGTGGCAATAAGACACTACTGGGATGATACCTCCCGTCGCGAAGTAGTTGTCTTACCTTGATAGATGAATTCGTTTCATGCTATTGGGGAAGTAGTTATACGGGTGCGTCTCGTATAAAACCTACGGGTGCGCTCGTAGGAATGTACCATCACAAAATAAGGAATACCTATGGGTGCGCTCATAGGAAATAAAATATTGGAAAAAAATTTAAAGAGTAAAATTATTATTGGAAAACTGTTTTGGGTCTAAACCCATAATGCTCACGAGACATTATGTCTCACATATTGTTTTTAAAATGCTATGTACCCAGGTAAGAAGGAGGGACGTTAGAAGAGTCGGGAGTGGGACCGTAGTTTCTGCTGTTAAAAATGTAAAATAAACAGGTTTGAACTGTGGTTATGATGAAAATTTGTGATACCCCGTTTGAAAGAACTTAAATGGTTTGTAAGATTAAATATTTGTATTATATGTTTGAAATATAAAAAAAAAAATTTGTAAAAGTTGGGGTGTTACAATTTGGTATCAGAGCCATGGTTTAAGCGAATTAGGTTGGGTAACCATCCTAGGCTTAAACTAGTGGACTAATAATAAGTAAAGTAGTAGTACTAGGTACTAATTAACGGGGTAGAGTCGGTAAATTTTAACGTTGGAATCCACAGAAACCGATGAATCGGGAAATCTTGTGATAATATCAGAGCCAAAGCATATAGGTGGTTAAAATAATATTGGGCCCGTATTATTGTAACCACAGGATATGCCTTGGAAATGGTGAAGTCACGAGGGAGCCTGAGGAATTTGGTTGTGGAGATTAGTAGAGAGATACTTGGGGACATAGGTTCCATAGGAAGATCACATGCTACAGCTTTCGGATATATATTGATAAATATATTTATGTGGAATAATAAACGTAAATCTTATTTATTTTATATAGTAAATGGAGAGCGGTGATCAGAACCTTTCGAGTGAAGGACGGGCAGCAAGTCATACCCCGTCCCATGGGGGTAACCCCGTTGATGATGAGATTAACATGGGTCCTAACCCAAATCCAATACCGCAACCTCCACCTGTGACTTTGGAGGCTATACAAGATCTCATCAGCAATTTAAAAACAGAAATGCGGGAAGATATGCACCAAATGCTGAATACTCGGCTGGGAGAACCGCACCCTAATCCTTCAGTGGATGATGCCTCTTGGAGACCCACTAATGGAGATTCGGTTATAGATGAAGATAGTGTGGGGACAGAAGACAAGAAGAGATGTTCTTTCAAAACTTTCCTGGCATGTAAACCAACCGAATACTATGGAAGTTTTGAGCCCAAAGTTACGATGCGATGGATACGGGAGACGGAGCAAGTACTGGAGGTCAGCAAATGTCATGAGAAAGACAAGGTTTATTATGCCTCGCGAATGTTGAAAGATGATGCACTAGTCTGGTGGAATACCTTATACGAGCTGGTTGGGAAGGATGTAATTTATAAATGGTCATGGACCGAATTCACTACTCGCCTGAAGAATAAATATTGTCCCCTTCGGGACATAGAAAAACTTGAAGACGAATTTCTTACATTAAAGAAGGGGAGTATGACCATTGCTGAGTACACTAAGAAGTTTAGCGATATGCTTCCATTTGTGGGCAACATTTACAATACAGAGCGGGCACGAATCAACCGTTACGTGAAGGGTTTACCTTGGGAGTATGAATTGGAAGTGAAACGGGCGGTAACAATGGATGAGGCATTTGCGGCAGCAAGAAATGTTGAGGATGTGGGGAACAGGAGAACAATAGAAAGGCAAGTTTCTGGGGATAAACGTAAATTCAGTGGCGGGAGTAGTACTTGGAATAAAAAGGGGAAATCTGTGGTGATGTCTAGCAAACAGGGCAGTCGGAAGACGTGTGACAAGTGTGGGAAAGAGCACATGGGTGAATGCAAGACGAGAAGCACAGCCTGCTTTAACTGTGGAAGAATGGGTCACAAGGCTAGGGAATGTACTTATCCGAAGCTCAGCGAAATCGAGTGTTTCTCATGTCATGAAAAGGGGCACTATAGTTTCAACTGTCCGAAGAAGGGTGGCGAGACAATGGTATCAACTGCGCAGAAAAAGACGGAGCCTCAAAAGGTGAAGACTCGCGCCTTCCAACTCACCCGGGAGGAAGCAAAGGAGACACAAGACGTGGTCTCAGGTACCCTATTAATTAACCAGATGCCTGCTTACATATTATTTGATTCTGGCGCTACGTGTTCATTTGTGTCCCATGAGTTTGGCCAAAAATTCAATGTACCGTTAGAACCAATAGATCATATATGTGAGGTTGAACTGGCGAGTGGCAAGAAGGTGAAGATAAAACACGTGTACCGCGGCTGTGAACTGAGTATAGACGACCAGAAATTCTCGTTGAACCTCCTTCCAATTGGGGTGAAGACTTTTGATGTTGTCATTGGTATGGATTGGCTTGGGGCCAACGATGCGAAAATTGCATGTGGAAAGAAGATAGTGTCGGTGAAAATTCCGGATGGTAGCAAAGTATATGTTTATGGTGAAAAACCCAAGAGGATGTCAAGTTTAATTAGTGCAGCGAAAGTTAGAAGATGTTTAGTGAAAGGATGTTTATCCTATGTGGCGTATGTAATGATGGAAGATAAAGCAAAGAAAACAGTAAATGACATTGACGTGGTGAGAGAATACCCCGAAGTATTTCCAGACGATCTACCCGGTTTGCCACCTGAGAGACAAGTAGAATTCCGAATTGATCTTGTACCCGGAGCTTCTCCTATCGCCCGTGCTCCATACCGTTTGGCTCTGACCGAAATACGGGAGTTGATGTCACAATTACAGGAATTGCTCGATAAAGGCTTCATACGCCCCAGTGTGTCGCCTTGGGGTGCACCGGTGCTGTTTGTTAAAAAGAAAGATGGTACGATGCGAATGTGTATTGACTATCGCGAGCTCAACAAAATTACTATTAAAAATCGTTACCCGTTACCACGCATAGACGACCTGTTTGACCAATTACAAGGTGCTGATTATTTCTCTAAGATTGACCTTCGATCTGGTTACCATCAGGTGCGCGTAAGGAACGAAGATATTGAGAAGACTGCTTTCCGCACTCGATACGGGCATTATGAATTCTTAGTCATGCCTTTTGGTTTGACGAATGCCCCGGCAATTTTCATGGATTTGATGAATAGGGTGTGCAAACCATTCCTCGATAAGTTTGTTATCGTCTTTATTGATGACATTCTTATTTACTCGAAGAATCATCTGAGAACGGTACTGGAAGTTTTAAAGAAAGAGAAGTTATATGCAAAATTTTCGAAGTGCGAATTCTGGATGAGGGAAGTGCAATTCCTTGGACACGTCGTCTCAATTCAAGGGATTAAAGTAGATCCAGCAAAGGTGGAAGCAGTGATGAAATGGGAAATACCCAAGACCCCGACAGAAGTGAGAAGTTTTCTTGGACTCGCCGGATATTATCGACGGTTCATCCAAGATTTTTCACGAATTGCAGTACCTCTTACGAAGCTGACAAGAAAAGGGGTAAAATTTGAATGGGGGGCGGAACAGGAGAAAGCGTTTGGAACATTGAAAGAAAAGCTATGTAATGCACCGGTTCTTACTGTAACACCCCTTTTCTCAAACCATATTTAATATAGAAATACAGTTTCCAAACATATTTTACAACTTGTGACTATAAAACAGCCACTAAATTTTTTTTTTTTTTTTTACAAACTTAACTCGAGGGGTATTACAGACTCAATACCAATAACCATAATTTAAACTTACATTGTACAATAACGGTCCCAACTTCAATCTTCGCTCCGTTCACCTAAGTACATAGCATTTTAAACAAAACATACGTGAGACATAAAGCCTCGTGAGTAATATGGGTTTAGACCCAAAACTTTTCTTTTCAAAACTTGAAATATCAAAAGTACATTGCTAAAACTGATTCATTATATAAATCTCAAAATAACTTTTTCTTCTTCTTTACTTTCAAGCTTTAAAATACTTTCTTTCATAAAAACTGCTTTTCTTTCTAAAACTGCTTTTCTTTCTCATTTCTCGTGACCAACTGAAACTTATGAATTAAGTTTATTAATTCATTCAACTAGCTCCCCTCGCGGGACAGAACAGATCTGCCCACTCGGTTTGCTCATTCTGTCTCCCCTTCGTGACTTGGAACAAATTCAAGCACAAGGGTATGCTAAGCTAGACAACTACTTCGCGACGGGAGGTACCATCCCAATAGTGTCTTCTGATCCCCGATTATGTGGGTGATCCTAGTCCGGACAACTGGCTCATACTTCTTTAATTCTTACTTCATGTCATCTCAAATTGGTCAAAGTGGGACACAATTTGTAAACTATTCTTACTCAAACATTTTATAATTCTTTAACAAAAATACTTTCAAAACTGCTTCTGACAACTGAGTTCCTATAAGGAACTTCTTTCAAATTACTTTATAAATCATATTTTAAAAATATACTTAAAATACTAAGCCCTTGTATAGAGCTTCATTCAAAACCATTTTCCAAACTTTAGTATTTTGAAAGATTGGAAATCATACTTTTCTAAAAATAACTTTTTGCTATGTACTAGAAAATCCTCATAAAACTCACCTTGATGTTGCTACAAGTCTCTATGCTTCTCGTATTCCTTTCCCTTTTCCGTGCTCAACCACGTTTGAAGCACCACCTATATAAGTATTATATATAAATACTCAATAAATACATATTCTACAGTTCTAAGGTCTCATACATCTCAATTCTAGGTTATAACAAATGTTTAACCATTAATAGACTCTTTTTATAATTTGTCCCCGAAATACACGTATATTGCTACAGTGGTCCCGAGAGGTCGTATTTCAGTTTTGACACTTTTACATGAAGTCTTAAGCCATATAAGACTTGTGTTCCAAATTTGGGATTAATCGGACAAGTTTAGCTTAAATCCCAAAAATCAAGTTTTAACAATATACTTTGCAATTTGCCACTGCCGCTACAGTGATTTTTCCGCAAGGTCGGATTGCAAATTTGAAAGTTTCTTACATGTTTTCATACCATTTTAAGGCTATGGTATAAGTTATAGACCAAACGGACAAGCCTAGCATCGATTTCAAAACTCAAAAATTGGACAGGCTGTTTTCCAGCAAGCACACGACTCGTGTTCTTTTTGTACTAAGAAGGACACGACTCGTGTCTATCTGCAGACTCAGTTTTTAAGTTCGATTTTTGTGCTACAGACCTCTATTTTGACCTGTTAAGCACCTAATACATATCTTAATTGTTGTACTATCATTCCATGACTAAAACCCTTGCTTTACATCAAGTTTTAAGCCATGGAATCATTGATTCCAATTCCAATTCTACAAAATCCCGTTTTTGTCATTTTAGTCCAAAAATCCAAGTTTTTGAAATTAATCTCTTGGGAGTGTCTTATTACATCCCAATTGATCATTTGGACCTAGAAAAATCATATAAACTAGCCTTGATCTTGCAAAACCCGTTTTTAGTGTTCTTGGCCAAAATTACCATTTCTTAGCTTTTAACACATTTAAGTGTTAAGATATGCTAAATGGATGATTTTGAGCAAGACAAGATCACTAGAACCATGATCTCTGGAAAATCAGAAGTTGAGGTTGGTTTCCCGTTCAAGAAATTTGAGTTCTAGGGTTAGGATAATACCTCTTGGAGCTTGGAATTACTAATTCCTAAGCTTTTGTTCTTGATTCTTGGCAACGATCCTTGAATTTTCTTCTCCCCGTGTTCTTCCTGCTCACTCACGCTCTCTCTAGCTCTCTCTGGAAGTGTCTACTGATTTCTAGGAGAATGAGAGTTTAATTCTCATTTTATAATTAAATTTTTATAAAAACTTTACATTTTAGTCCTAAACTTTCAATTTCTTTACATAAATGGTCCTAAGACCCAAAATCTTGCATCAAGGTTCCATTAACTTCCAACTTGACATTTTCTTGACATTTTGGTCATTTTCATGTCAAATGACCATTTTGCCCTTTTTTGGTCAAATTTTTACTATTCACGCGGAAAAACTCCGAATTTCATATAACTTCATATTTCTTATCATATTATTTTACAAATACATATTATTATACATAATGGTCTTATAATGTGACAAAAGACCATTTTACCCTTTTACAAATTTCGCGGGTTCTTACAGTCACCCCTCCTTAAGCGGATTCCGTCCTCGGAATCTTTTCGTAATCTGTGAAATTCGGATATCTTCTCTTCATTTCTGCTAACGTTTCCCAAGTTAGGTTTGACCCTAACGGGTGCTTCCACTTGACTAGTACAAGGTCAATCTCTTTGTTCCTTAGCTTTTTAGTTTGCATTTCTAGGATAGCTTCGGGTTCTTCAATCAATTTGCTAGGAGTCTCCACCCTCAAATCGGTATAGGGTATTACTAACTCTTCTTTGCCAAAGTACTTCTTCAAGTAGCATACATGAAAGGTATCATGTATTCCACTGAGTTCGGGTGGTAACTCTATCTTGAATGCTTGTAACCCAACTCTCTTTAGGATTCTGAAAGGTCCAATGTACCTTGGACTCAGCTTTCCTCTCTTGCCAAATCTAACCACTCCTTTCCATGGCGACACTTTAATCATCACCAAATCTCCTTCTTGCAAGTCATATGGTCTCTTCTTTAGATTTGAATAACTCCTCTGTCGATCCTGTGCTGCTTTCATATTGGCTTGAATTACTCCAATCTTCTCATTAGTTACTCTAACAATCTCTGGCCCCGTAAGCTTCGTCTCACCCGCTTCTAACCAGCATAAAGGAGTTCTACACTTTCTACCATACAATGCCTCAAAGGGTGGCATTTTAATGCTAGAATGGTAGCTGTTGTTGTATGCAAACTCCACTAATGGCAGGTGTTCATCCCAACTACCTCCAAATTCCATCACACATGATCGTAGCATGTCTTCTAATGTCTGGATCGTTCGTTCACTCTGACCATCTGTTTGTGGGTGATACGCTGTACTTAGCTGAATTCTTGTCCCCATTTTATCTTGTAAAGCTTTCCAAAAGTTAGAGGTAAATCTGGGGTCTCTGTCTGACACGATAGACAACGGTGCACCATATCTTCTTAATACTTCATCTGAATACAACTGAGCTAACTGCTCCAATGGAGTAGTTTCTTTTATGGCTAGAAATAACGCACTCTTTGTCAATCTGTCCACTATGACCCATATACTATCATGACTTCTTCTCGTTCTTGGTAACCCGACAACTAAGTCCATGGTCACATCTTCCCACTTTCCGGCTGGAATATGCAATGACTGGGCATCTCCATGCGAGACCTGATGTTCCGCCTTGACTTGTGCACAAATAACACACTTGGAGATGTACTTAGCTATCCTTTTCTTCATTCCAGGCCACCAATACTGTCTTTTCAAATCTTGATAAGTCTTGGTACTCCCAGGATGAATGGAATACTTTGACTTATGCGACTCGTCTAGAATTAGCTTTCTCAAACCTCCTGTCTTTGGTACCCAAATGCGGTTTCTGAAAGTCTTCAATCCTTTACTATTGGTTACAAACTGCACATCTTTTCCTAATTTTTCGTCTTTCAAGTTTCCACTTTCTTCAACTTTTTGCTGAGCTGCTTTAATCTGTTCTATGATACTGGACACCAATTCTATGCGCATCGACCTTGCCTTGATTCTTTTCTCAGGAACTTTTCTACTCAGTGCATCTGCTACTACATTCGCTTTACCCGGATGGTACACAATTTCGCAATCATAATCACTGATCAGCTCTAGCCATCTACTCTGTCTCATGTTCAACTCTTTTTAAGTGAACACATACTGCAAACTTTTGTGATCGGTGAATAACTTGCATTTTGTACCATACAAGTAATGTCTCCAAATCTTCAAGGCAAAAACGATCGCTGCAAGCTCTAAATCATGAGTTGTGTACTTTTTCTCTGGATCTTTCAACTGTCTGAAAGCGTATGCTATGACCTTCCCTCTTTGCATCAACACACAGCCAAGCCCCCGATGAGAGGCATCGCTGTACACTTCAAAGTCTTCTGTCCCATCTGGCAATGTAAGGACAGGCGCGTTACACAACTTCTCTTTTAAGGTAGCGAAAGCTCTTTCTTGTTCCTCTTGCCATCTGAATTGCTCTTCTTTCCGGGTTAGTCGTGTAAGTGGCACTGCTATACGGGAGAAATCTTGAATAAATCTCCTGTAATACCCGGCAAGACCGAGAAAACTTCTAACTTCTGTTGGCGTCTTAGGAGGCTCCCATTTCATTACCGCTTCAACTTTCGTTGGATCAACTTTTATACCTTGGATAGAAACAACGTGTCCAAGGAACTGTACTTCTCTCATCCAAAACTCGCACTTGGAGAACTTTGCATATAGCTGTTCTCGCTTCAAAGTCTCAAGTACTAACCGCAGATGACTCGCATGCTCTTCTTTATTCTTTGAGTAGATCAAAATGTCATCTATGAACACTATAACAAACCGGTCTAGGAATGGTTTACAGACCCGATTCATTAAGTCCATAAAGATCGCTGGTGCATTCGTAAGACCAAATGGCATTACTAGAAACTCGTAATGCCCGTATCGTGTACGAAACGCCGTCTTCTCTACATCGCTTTCTTTTACCCTGACTTGATGATACCCAGATCTCAAATCAATTTTTTGAGAAATAATCTGCTCCTTGCAACTGGTCAAACAAATCGTCTATTCTGGGCAACGGGTAACGGTTCTTGATGGTAATTTTGTTCAATTCTCTGTAATCAATGCACATCCGCATTGATCCATCTTTCTTCTTCACGAATAGAACTGGAGCACCCCACGGAGAAGAACTAGGCCTGATGAAGCCTTTATCTAGTAACTCCTGTAACTGGGACATTAATTCCCTCATCTCTGTTGGTGCTAGTCGGTACGGTGCTCGTGCTATTGGGGAAGCTCCTGGGACAAGATCTATTCGGAACTCAACTTGCCTTTCTGGTGGCAAGCCTGGCAATTCGTCTGGGAAAACTTCTGGAAACTCTTTTACTACTTCTATGTCTTTGTACGTCTGTTTCACTTTGTCTTCAGTCATCACATAGGCCAGGAAAGATACACATCCTTTCCTGATACATCTTCGAGCTTTAGCTACACTGATAACACTGGGCACGTGCGTTCTTCTTTCCCCATATACGTACACCTTGGCTCCTAGGGTTTTAACAGACACCCTCTTCTGTCCACAAGCTATCTTCGCATCATTTGCACCAAGCCAATCCATCCCAATTATTACATCAAAGGACTTAATTCCAATAGGAAGGAGATTAAGTCGAAACTTCTTTCCGTTGATGTCAAGCTCACAATCTCGGTACATATGCTGGACTTCTACAAATTTCCCGTCCGCCACTTCTACCTCAAAAACTAGATCTAACAATTCTAATGGGACTTTTAATCTAGCTCCAAACCCATGGGACACAAACGAATATGTAGACCCGGAATCAAACAAGACATATGCAGGTGTCGAGTTGATCAGTAGAATACCTGAGACCACATCATGAGTCTCCTTTGCTTCCTCCCTGGTGATCTGAAAGGCTCTGGTCTTCACTTTCTGAGGTTCGGTCTTCTTCTGGGCTGTTGACACTATAGTTTCTCCTCTCTTATTTGGGCAGTTGAAACTATAGTGTCCCATCTGATGGCATGAAAAGCATTCCACTTCGCTGGCTTTCTTGGCTTTGCAATCTTTCGCTTTGTGACCGAATCCGCCACAATTAAAGCAGGCATTTGATCCCGCTCGGCATTCACCACCGTGTTCTTTCCCACATTTCTCGCACTTTTTCACACTTCCTTGTCGGCTCTGACTTGTACTCATTTTTCCTTTCTTCTTTAAGTTCCCACTGATACTGCTAATTGTCTTCCTTTTGTCACCAAAACCAGGTCCTTCTTCCTTCCTTCGTTTTCC
This sequence comes from Cichorium intybus, assembly GCA_023525715.1. Taxonomy (NCBI): domain Eukaryota; kingdom Viridiplantae; phylum Streptophyta; class Magnoliopsida; order Asterales; family Asteraceae; genus Cichorium; species Cichorium intybus. Next base: position 115,008,458 of record CM042014.1, on the reverse strand, counting down.
AATATCTTCCACAGTTCGGGCAGCATTAATCGCCCCATCAAGTGTTTCGGCTTTCTTCACTTCTAACTCGTAGTTCCATGGCAAACCGCGGACATAGCGGTTAATTCGGGACCGCTCAGTAGGGTAGGATTCCCCCACAAAAGGTAACATGTCGCAAAACTTCTTCGTATACTCATCCACCGCCATATCTCATTTCTTTATCGTTAGGAAATCTTCATTCATTTTCTCCATATCGCGCGTGGGACAGAATTTATCTTTGAGACACGTAACAAACTCCGCCCATGACCAACCATAAACCACATCTTTTCCCAAGCTTTCATATTTGGTGTTCCACCACACCAGTGCATCGTCTTTCTGTTGGATTAGGTGTCTAAGCCATGACTTGTAATTGAACTTTTATCTTATGGTTAAAAGCAAAGTCCATTTGGGTTGCCCTCATGGGTGGAGGAAAGATAGTTCAGTAGAGAGAATAGTTGATTTATTAATTGTATAATAAATCAATAGAAAATATATATATGGTTTATTAATATATTTAAGTGCTAATATATTAATTAGAAACTATATTAATTAATTGAGATTTAATCTAGAATTAATTGGATTTAATTTGGAGATTAAATTAATTAATTAAAAAGGTGCAGGGACTGGTATGGCATTTATTCAATAGTTGAATAACTGGCCAGGAAAACCAGGGACCAAAAGTGGCGCCAACTTGGAGGCTCCTCCAAGGGTTTGGCGAAACCCTAATTAGGGTTTGGTAAGCCTGGTCCAAGTGGTCAAAAGCCTTGTCCAATTGGAGGCTCATTAGGGTTTCAGGTGTAACCCTAGGAGGCTATAAAAGGAACCCCCTGGCACCTCATTCTTCACGCCACCTCTCTCTGGATTTACTCTGCTGGACTGATTCTTCCATCCCCTGGGTGTGACTTTCATCTGAGGCAGGATAATTTTGCTGCTGCTTAAAAGGATCATAAGATCTAAGGTTGGTTTTTCTTGATTCTTCTTTAGAATTGAATTGTATCCTTTAGGTTCTTAGTTCTAATCTTCATAGAAGAAAACATAGATCAATATTAGGGTTGCATGTGAACCTTAGGTTATTTTGTGTTCATTGATTGCATAGAAACCCTTCAGTGGTATCAGAGCTAGCTTGTTTTCTTGTGATTGATTATGAACTGCATAAACTGTTTTGTGCCTTAGGGTTTTTGCGAAAATAAACCCTTGGGAGGAGGCTAAATTCGATCCCAAGGCTAGGGTTTCCTAACCCTAGCCGCCACCCTCCTTGGTCCCTTCCTTGATTGCTTGATTTGCTTGCCTTATTTGTGTGTTGTTATTTTTGGTAACTAAATCAATTAAAATAACTTGAACCCTTTTATTTGGCATGTGAATTTCGAAAATCTAAGGGCCAATACAGATTAATTAATTTGATTAATTTGGTAATCTGTAACCTAGATTTAATTAGTTTAATTAATTGATTAATTAAAGGACCAATTAAATCGGATTAAAGAATTAATTAATATTTTCAAAAAATTAGTAATAATTTTAGAAAATTAGAACTTAATTAATTCTAAAATATTTTAATAAGATTAAAATATATCTTATATGTATTTATGATTAAAAGTTAATTTAATACATATAAGAAAATTGGTTAGTCTACCGCTAGTAAGCCTCATTCACAAAACTGTCCTATAAAGAGGGTATAAGGCGACTGACTATAAAATGTTAGTCTAATGGGTATCTACTCTTACCCACCGCTCTCCTGGTCAGTCGAGTGTCGTTAGCTGAACGGGTATGATAGAACCGCTAAGCCTCTTAAAAGTATAATGCTACAATTGAAAGTACTAGAACCCTAAAACAAATCCCAATCTAGTTACTTTAGGAAAATGTGAATTTGATGCTACCCCATGAAATTGCACATTGCACTTTATGAAACGTTGGTGGAGCGTGTGTGGTTTACCGGCACACCAATAGGGGTTCATAAAGAGTGGCAATGGGTGTCTCGGGTGTTATCATTGTTGATGGAGCGTGTGTGGTTTACCGGCACATCAATTTGAGATGATAATGAATCCCGAGAGCACCAAGCTAATTTGCATGGTTATTCACACCCGGTTTGTGATCCTCGGCATCCCAGTCACAAACGGTGGGGCATATCCGAGATTAAACATGCTATTGAACAGTTCAATTAATCTCATAAGAAACTAGGAATTCCATTTATAATAAGATTATTTTTCCGCGGTGGAATCGGCTGAATCGTCATTCGCCTACCTTTATAAAATTTGCTTATAGATTACGACATCCCTCTTCTATGTTGCAAATTGTTATAGTTGGATCCTAGCCTTATTTTATATTGGGTTAATATAAGGACCGACAAGTATCTAATTAAACTTACCTTCTTTTATAGATGTCTTCTGCTGATCAATCCGCTCCCCAATCAAACTCCAGTGTTCCCTCAATCCTCTCACTATGTTCCAAGGTTCAATTGAACGGGACAAACTAAAATGACTGGATTAGAAACATCAAGATGGCTCTGAGGTATGAGAACAAAGAGTATGTTCTCGAGACCGAGCTTGTCGATGTCGACCCAGAAACTGCTACTCCCGAGGAAATTGCCTCGTACCAAAACATACTGATGATGCAACCAAAGTGGCCTGCATCATGATCGCCACAATGAACCCCGAATTGCAGAGAATATACGAAGACTACTGGCCCTATGAGATGCACAAGGAGCTAGCGGAAAAGTTCCGCAAGCAAGAGCGCATCGAAAGGTGCGAAGTGGTCAAGGACTTCACAAACAGCAAACCCAAAGATGGAGAGTCCATCTGCGCTCATGTGCAAAGAATGCAAGGTTACGTGGAGCGGCTTAGAAAGCTTGCGATGCCTGTACCGGAACAGTTGGCCGTTGACATAGTGCTTAACTCGTTGCCGAGTTCTTATGACCAGTTCAGGCTGGCTTATCATTTGAACAACAATCAGGCTAATATGACTGAGTTGCATCGCATGCTTCGAGTAGCTGAAGACGGGATGAAGGGTAAAAGTGTACCCTCGGTTAATCAGCCCGTTCTAGCCATTGGAAGTGGCAAAGGAAAGAAAAGGAAGGGCCATCCTAAGCAAAATTGGAGGGAAAAGGTTCAGGCCGGGTCATCCAGTAATGGCTCGAGAACCAAGACTTCCCAAATTCCTTGTGTGGCCAACCCCGATGAAGCAAACTGTTTCTACTGCAAAGAAAAGGGTCATTGGAAGAGAAGCTGCCCCAAATACTTGCAGGATGTCAAGGATGGGAAAGTAAAGCCATCGACAGCAGGTATATACACTATCTCTAAAAACTCACCATCTTCTAATTCTTGGGTCCTTGATACAGGATGTGGTTTTCACATTTGTTCTGATATGCAGGGCCTAAAGGAAAGCAGGGAGGTGGAGCACGGTAGACTGAACTTGATCATGGGCAATAGGAGATCGTCCCCTGTTACCAAGATTGGAGTTTATAGTTTAGTGCTTAGTAGTGAAGTTTGTTTAGATTTATTAGATTGTTGCTATTCGCCAGAAATGGCAAGAAATATTATTTCATTTCACGCATTATTCAGACAAGGATTTCATTTTTCTTTTGATAATAATATTGGATCTATTTCTGTTTTCAAAAATGGTATTTTGAATTTTACTGCTTATCCTTGTAATGGTGTGTATGAAACTGTGAAATGTGTTGACAATCTAGGACAAAGTGTAAATTATATTGATTCTACTAGTGACGTGGAAAAGGCATGTCTGTGGCATAGTCGGCTCGGCCACATCAGCAAGAAACGCATCGCCCAACTCCAAAAGGATGGAGTGTTGGAATCATTCGACCTCAAGTCGGACGATGTATGCGAATCTTGTCTGTTGGGCAAGATGACTAAATCACCTTTCAAAGGGTCTTTTGAAAGAGGTGAGGGTCTATTGGACATTATTCACACGGATGTGTGTGGTCCATTCAGATCAACCACAAAGGATGGCACGCGGTTCTACGTGACTTTTACCGACGATTTTAGTAGATACGGTTACATCTACTTGATCAAGCACAAGTCGGACACCTTTGAAAAGTTCAAAGAGTTTAAGAACGAAGTAGAGAATCAATTAGGCAGGAAGATAAAGATGCTCAGATCCGACAGAGGCGGAGAGTATCTAAGTATCGAGTTCCTGGACTATCTAAAGGAATGCGGAATAGTTTCGCAGTTGACACCTCCCAGGACACCACAGTTGAACGGTGTTGCAGAGAGGCGCAACCGAACCCTGTTGGACATGGTTCGTTCCATGATGAGTCGAGCTTCACTTCCCATTCACTTCTGGGGGTATGCCTTAGAGACTGCCGCCCATATCCTCAATCTTGTCCCAACTAAGAAGGTTGCGAAAACACCTCATGAGATGTGGACGGGGAAAGCTCCCTCGTTGGCACATATCAAGGTCTGGGGTTGTGAGGCTTTCGTTAGACGAGAGACTCAAGACAAACTCGCAGACAGAAGTGAAAGGTGTTTCTTCATTGGTTATCCCAAACAGTCCTTTGGATATCTATTCTACAGACCGAGCGAGGACGTGGTCTTTGTAGCTAGACGAGCAGTCTTTCGAGAGAGAGAGCTCGTATTCAAAGAGGACAGTGGGAGTACCATTGATCTGGAAGAAATTCAAGAGTCATCAGATGACGCAACCTTAGGAGAAACTAGCAACCAACATGAGGATGAAGTTCCTGTTGGACCGACAGATGTATCCTTACCTCTTAGGCGTTCTGGTAGGGTTAGCATGCCACCCGAGTTTTATGGGTTCCATATAACTTCGGATGGGGACACTTTTGTCAGTGATAGGACACTGATAAATTTGGATGAACCAGCTAACTACCAGGAAGCAGTGGCGGGCCCTGAGTCTGCCAAGTGGAAAGAGGCCATGGATAGCGAGATCAAGTCCATGTATGACAATCAAGTTTGGAACTTGGTTGACAATGTACCGGGTCGAAAGACAGTCGGGTGCAAATGGATCTTCAAGAAGAAGACAGACATGGACGGAAAGGTACACACTTTCAAGGCAAGACTGGTTGCGAAGGGTTTTACTCAAACCCCAGGGGTTGATTATGACGAGACCTTCTCACCAGTAGCTAAGATAAAGTCTATTAGGATTATGCTGGCCATAGCTGCATTTCATGACTATGAAATTTGGCAGATGGACGTCAAAACCGCTTTCCTTAATGGGAAGCTGACTGAGGATGTTTACATGAATCAGCCAGAGGGTTTTGTCGATGCAAAGTATCCTAATAAGGTGTGTAAGCTTGAGAGATCAATCTACGGATTGAAGCAAGCTTCTCGCAGCTGGAATCTTTGTTTCCATGAGAAAGTCAAAGAGTTTGGCTTCTCTAGGAGCGAGGATGAGTCCTGCGTATATGTCAAGGCTAGTGGGAGTATAGTCACCTTTCTGGTGCTGTATGTCGATGACATACTGCTCATGGGAAACGATATTCCAACCTTGCAAGATGTTAAGGCTTGGCTTGGGAAATGTTTCGCCATGAAGGACCTAGGAGAGGCTGCCTATATTCTTGGGATTAGCATATTGAGAGATAGGAAGAAGAGACTGATTGGACTCAGTCAGGGTACATACTTGGATAAGGTACTAAAGAGGTTTAGTATGGAAAATTCCAAGAAGGGAGAGCTGCCTATCCAAAGTAATGCGAAGCTGAGTAAGACTCAAAGTCCGAGTACAGACAAGGAAATAGCTGAGATGAGTCGAGTACCATACGCTTCGGCTGTGGGATCGATCATGTACGCTATGACGTGTACTCGCCCTGACGTGGCTTTCGCCTTAAGCATGGTCAGTCGGTACCAGGGTAACCCTGGAAGGGCGCATTGGATAGCTGTGAAAAATATACTCAAGTATCTGCGAAGGACAAAGAACATGGTGTTAATCCTCGGTGGCAGTGATACCTTGAGAGTTGAAGGATATACAGATGCCAGCTTTCAGACGGATAGAGACAGTGGTCGGTCTCAGTCGGGCTGGGTATTCCTTTTGAACGGTGGAGCAGTGACTTGGAAAAGTTCCAAGCAAGAAACAGTGGCTGATTCTACGTGCGAATCAGAGTACATAGCAGCAAGTGAAGCGTCAAAGGAAGCGGCTTGGCTGAAGAACTTTATCGGTGACCTTGGAGTAGTCCCGAGTATTCAGGAGCCCTTGGAACTGTTCTGCGATAATGAAGGTGCGGTCGCCTTGACAAAGGAACCGCGAGATCATGGAAAGTCCAGACATATCGACAGAAAGTACCACTACATCAGGCATAGGGTAGAAGAAGGTCACCTCCTTGTAAAGAGGGTATCATCGGAAGATAATCCTGCAGATCCCTTGACAAAGGCTCTGAGTAGGATTAAGCATAATCAGCATGCTAGGAGCATTGGATTAAGAGATGATATAAGTTTTGGTAATTAGATAGGTTCGAAACTTGTAACAATGTATTGTATTTGACTCTTGTGATTTAATAATAGAGATTTATTATGGTTTACTACTCTTGTCAGTACTTTATCATTGTGTTTCATTTTGCATGTTTTACTTCCTGAATAATTGGATTATTCAAATATCCACAGTCGATTACACTTTAAGGGAGTAAGTGTGAAGTAAGACTGTCATGAATTGGTAATAGATTGTCTAAGGAGTTAGACATTGCAATTGGATTGCTGAACCATTCGTGAGTACTTGGAAATGGAGATTTGAGTATTGGATAAACCCGCGCTCAATGGATTGCTTCATGGATTACATCACGAGCAATGTTGAGACGATAATATCTTTTGATCTTTAAGCTAAGACATATGAGTTATGATTTATTAGACGGTTGTTCATTGATAATATGAAAACGCATCGGTAACTCGGTGTTATAAAACGTATTGTTGTGAGTGATTTGTCTGGTAAAAGACATAAGTATATGAGTCGAAGTTTATTCGTCCCTTGACCCTAACGGGAAACAGATATCTGTAGGCCTCTCGATGATTTTGAAGTTGACTAAAATGGTTGGCCAACCGGGACTAAATTGGTAGTCTAAGAGTCATATGCAAATCGGAAATCGAGGAACAGTGAATCAGACCAGATTGATTTTATCCATGTCTTGAGTCTGAAAATATCTTGTTGGACGGAGGATCATCTGATCACTTATCTTTGGACAGAACTGACTGGGTCAGAGTTCAGACAATTAAAGTCATAGACTTATCCAAGTGGGAGACTGTTGGATTAGGTGTCTAAGCCATGACTTGTAATTGAACTTTTATCTTATGGTTAAAAGCAAAGTCCATTTGGGTTGCCCTCATGGGTGGAGGAAAGATAGTTCAGTAGAGAGAATAGTTGATTTATTAATTGTATAATAAATCAATAGAAAATATATATATGGTTTATTAATATATTTAAGTGCTAATATATTAATTAGAAACTATATTAATTAATTGAGATTTAATCTAGAATTAATTGGATTTAATTTGGAGATTAAATTAATTAATTAAAAAGGTGCAGGGACTGGTATGGCATTTATTCAATAGTTGAATAACTGGCCAGGAAAACCAGGGACCAAAAGTGGCGCCAACTTGGAGGCTCCTCCAAGGGTTTGGCGAAACCCTAATTAGGGTTTGGTAAGCCTGGTCCAAGTGGTCAAAAGCCTTGTCCAATTGGAGGCTCATTAGGGTTTCAGGTGTAACCCTAGGAGGCTATAAAAGGAACCCCCTGGCACCTCATTCTTCACGCCACCTCTCTCTGGATTTACTCTGCTGGACTGATTCTTCCATCCCCTGGGTGTGACTTTCATCTGAGGCAGGATAATTTTGCTGCTGCTTAAAAGGATCATAAGATCTAAGGTTGGTTTTTCTTGATTCTTCTTTAGAATTGAATTGTATCCTTTAGGTTCTTAGTTCTAATCTTCATAGAAGAAAACATAGATCAATATTAGGGTTGCATGTGAACCTTAGGTTATTTTGTGTTCATTGATTGCATAGAAACCCTTCACTTTCAACTGCCGGGAGGCGTAGTTGACTTGATCTTTTTCGCCACATTTGCTCGCTTGCATCACTTGTTCAATTTCTCGAACCCAACGCATCGTCACTTTTGGCTCAAAACTGCCATGGTATTCGGGCGGTTTACAAGCCATAAAGGACTTAAAGGAACAGCCCTTCTCTTTCTTTCTGTTTTCTCCACTACCTTCTTCTTCAGTCGCCTTTTTAGAGACTTCTTGTGAAGATTGGGCTCTTGGTTCACCCATTCGACCATCAATTATGTTGTGCACATCTTGTCTCAGCTCAGTTCGTAAGTTATCGATTAGAAACTGAATTGCCTCCATAGTGACAGGTTGTGGTGGTGGGTTTGGCTCAGCCTCATCGTTTCGCAAAACATGTGGTTCACTTCCTCTTGAAGAAGTGTGACTGCCCTCACCCCTGTCAGCTTGTCGTCTGCCTTCCATTACTATATAGATAAACAATTATCCGTTTAATACACAATTCTATATAATATTTAGTAAGCGATAGCATGTTATCTCCTTATCTTGACTGCACTTTTAACAGTCATACTCAATCTATGCCTTCTATATTACTAAGGCAATCTACTACTACGCTTGCTAGTTTAAGCCTAGGATGGTATTCCAACCTAATTCGCTTAAACTATGGCTCTGATACCAAAATTGTAACACCCCTTTTCTCAAACCATATTTAATATAGAAATACAGTTTCCAAACATATTTTACAACTTGTGACTATAAAACAGCCACTAAATTTTTTTTTTTTTTACAAACTTAACTCGAGGGGTATTACAGACTCAATACCAATAACCATAATTTAAACTTACATTGTACAATAACGGTCCCAACTTCAACCTTCGCTCCGTTCACCTAAGTACATAACATTTTAAACAAAACATACGTGAGACATAAAGCCTCGTGAGTAATATGGGTTTAGACCCAAAACTTTTCTTTTCAAAACTTGAAATATCAAAAGTACATTGCTAAAACTGATTCATTATATAAATCTCAAAATAACTTTTTCTTCTTCTTTACTTTCAAGCTTTAAAATACTTTCTTTCATAAAAACTGCTTTTCTTTCTAAAACTGCTTTTCTTTCTCATTTCTCGTGACCAACTAAAACTTATGAATTAAGTTTATTAATTCATTCAACTAGCTCCCCTCGCGGGACAGAACAGATCTGCCCACTCGGTTTGCTCAATCTGTCTCCCCTTCGTGACTTGGAACAAATTCAAGCACAAGGGTATGCTAAGCTAGACAACTACTTCGCGAGGGGAGGTACCATCCCAGTAGTGTCTTCTGATCCCCGATTATGTGGGTGATCCTAGTCCGGACAACTGGCTCATACTTCTTTAATTCTTACTTCATGTCATCTCAAATTGGTCAAAGTGGGACACAATTTGTAAACTATTCTTACTCAAACATTTTATAATTCTTTAACAAAAATACTTTCAAAACTGCTTCTGACAACTGAGTTCCTATAAGGAACTTCTTTCAAATTACTTTATAAATCATACTTTAAAAATATACTTAAAATACTAAGCCCTTGTATAGAGCTTCATTCAAAACCATTTTCCAAACTTTAGTATTTTGAAAGATTGGAAATCATACTTTTCTAAAAATAACTTTTTGCTATGTACTAGAAAATCCTCATAAAACTCACCTTGATGTTGCTACAAGTCTCTATGCTTCTCGTATTCCTTTCCCTTTTCCGTGCTCAACCACGTTTGAAGCACCACCTATATAAGTATTATATATAAATACTCAATAAATACATATTCTACAGTTCTAAGGTCTCATACATCTCAATTCTAGGTTATAACAAATGTTTAACCATTAATAGACTCTTTTTATAATTTGTCCCCGAAATACACGTATATTGCTACAGTGGTCCCGAGAGGTCGTATTTCAGTTTTGACACTTTTACATGAAGTCTTAAGCCATATAAGACTTGTGTTCCAAATTTGGGATTAATCGGACAAGTTTAGCTTAAATCCCAAAAATCAAGTTTTAACAATATACTTTGCAATTTGCCACTGCCGCTACAGTGATTTTTCCGCAAGGTCGGATTGCAAATTTGAAAGTTTCTTACATGTTTTCATACCATTTTAAGGCTATGGTATAAGTTATAGACCAAACGGACAAGCCTAGCATCGATTTCAAAACTCAAAAATTGGACAGGCTGTTTTCCAGCAAGCACACGACTCGTGTTCTTTTTGTACTAAGAAGGACACGACTCGTGTCTATCTGCAGACTCAGTTTTTAAGTTCGATTTTTGTGCTACAGACCTCTATTTTGACCTGTTAAGCACCTAATATATATCTTAATTGTTTTACTATCATTCCATGACTAAAACCCTTGCTTTACATCAAGTTTTAAGCCATGGAATCATTGATTCCAATTCCAATTCTACAAAATCCCGTTTTTGTCATTTTAGTCCAAAAATCCAAGTTTTTGAAATTAATCTCTTGGGAGTGTCTTATTACATCCCAATTGATCATTTGGACCTAGAAAAATCATATAAACTAGCCTTGATCTTGCAAAACCCGTTTTTAGTGTTCTTGGCCAAAATTACCATTTCTTAGCTTTTAACACATTTAAGTGTTAAGATATGCTAAATGGATGATTTTGAGCAAGACAAGATCACTAGAACCATGATCTCTGGAAAATCAGAAGTTGAGGTTGGTTTCCCGTTCAAGAAATTTGAGTTCTAGGGTTAGGATAATACCTCTTGGAGCTTGGAATTACTAATTCCTAAGCTTTTGTTCTTGATTCTTGGCAACGATCCTTGAATTTTCTTCTCCCCGTGTTCTTCCTGCTCACTCACGCTCTCTCTAGCTCTCTCTGGAAGTGTCTACTGATTTCTAGGAGAATGAGAGTTTAATTCTCATTTTATAATTAAATTTTTATAAAAACTTTACATTTTAGTCCTAAACTTTCAATTTCTTTACATAAATGGTCCTAAGACCCAAAATCTTGCATCAAGGTTCCATTAACTTCCAACTTGACATTTTCTTGACATTTTGGTCATTTTCATGTCAAATGACCATTTTGCCCTTTTTGGTCAAATTTTTACTATTCACGCGGAAAAACTCCGAATTTCATATAACTTCATATTTCTTATCATATTATTTTACAAATACATATTATTATACATAATGGTCTTATAATGTGACAAAAGACCATTTTACCCTTTTACAAATTTCGCGGGTTCTTACACTTACCTTGCCGGAGGGAACTGAAGACTTCGTGGTGTATAGTGATGCCTCGAACAGAGGATTGGGTTGCGTACTAATGCAACGGGGAAAAGTGATAGCGTACGCTTCCCGCCAATTAAAAGAACCATAAACAAGATATACAACGCATGATTTAGAACTGGCAGCGATTGTATTTGCACTAAAAATCTGGAGGCATTATTTGTACGGAACGAAATGTACTTTGTACACGGATCACAAAAGCTTGCAGTATGTATTCTCACAGAAGGAACTCAACATGCGGCAAAGTAGGTGGCTGGAGCTAATAAATGACTATGATTATGAAATCGCCTACCACCCTGGGAAAGCAAATGTGGTAGCAGACGCGTTAAGCAGAAAGTTTCACGAAAAGAAAAGTCAAGAAAGGTTGATGCGGATAGAGTTGAAATCAGGCCTAATAGAAAGAATTAAAGACGCGCAAAAGCAAGTATTAGAAAGAGGTGACTTAAAGAAAGAAAAGCTGGGAAAGGATTTGGTATTTGGAGAAAATACGCAAGGATTGAAGACAGTCAAAAACCGCGTATCGGTACCAAAAGCTGGTGGAATCAGAAAGTTGATTCTAGAAGAATCCCATAAGTCAAAGTATTCCATTCATCCTGGAAGTACGAAAACTTATCGGAATCTCAAAGAACAATACTGGTGGCCGGGAATGAAGAAAAGGATAGTCAAGTATATTTCCAAATGTGCAACTTGTGCACAGGTGAAGGCGGAACACCAAGCCCCGTATGGAAATACTCAACCACTGCAAATTCCAGCGGGAAAATGGGAAGACATAACCATGGATTTTATAGTTGGGTTGCCAAGAACTAGAAGAGGTCATAATTGTATATGGGTCATTGTTGACCGCTTGACCAAGAGTGCAATGTTTTTGGCAATTAAAGAAAATACAGAATTGGAAACATTGGCGCAGATATACAGAGATGAACTGATAAGGCTTCATGGAGCTCCCTTGTCAATCGTGTCTGATAGAGACCCACGATTTACCTCAAATTTGTGGGAGGCACTACAAGAACGGATGGGGACAAAAATTAAGATGAGTACAGCTTATTATCCCCAGACAGACGGGCAAAGTGAACGAACTATTCAAACCGTAGAAGATATGCTACGATCGTGTGTTTTGGATTTTGGTGGAAATTGGGACGAGCACTTACCATTGGTGGAGTTCTCTTATAACAATAGTTATCATTCCAGTATTGGAATGCCACCATTTGAAGCTCTATATGGCAGAAAGTGTAGAACCCCTTTGTGTTGGTTAGAGGCAGGGGAGACTAAAATAACTGGACCAGAAATCGTAAGGATAACAAACGAAAAGATCAAGATAATTCAAGCTAATATGAAAGCTGCACAAGATGGGCAGAAGAGTTATGCAGATTTGAAGAAGAGACCTTACGATTTGAAAGAAGGTGATCTGGTAATGCTCAAAGTATCACCATGGAAAGGCGTAGTCAGATTCGGAAAAAGAGGTAAACTGAATCCAAGATACATTGGACCTTTCAAGATCTTAAAAAGAATTGGCGAACAAGCTTTCAAGTTAGAGTTACCACGTGAACTAAGTGGTATTCATGATACGTTCCATGTATGTTACCTAAAAAGGTACTTTGGAAATAGTGAGCTTGTTATTCCGTTGGGAGACTTAAAAGTAGAGGCCCCGAATAAGCTCATAGAAGAACCAGAAGCAATGTTGGAAGTGAGAACCAAGAAGTTGAGAAATAAGGAAATTGACTTAGTTTTGGTCAAGTGGAAGCACACGTCGGGTTCAGACTTAACCTGGGAAACTTTAGAAGACATGAAGAAAAGATACCCGAATTTCACGAATTACGAAGAGATTCCGAGGACGGAATCCTCTTAAGGGGGAGAGGTTGTAAGAACCCGCGAAAAAAAAAATTTGTAATAAAATGTTAAATAATTATGTGTAATAATAAACTATGAAAGAAAAGGGCAAATTGGTCTTTTGCCATATTTTGAACTTTAATGTAAAATATTTTTGTAATTATGGGTATTAATGTAAGAAATTAAAGTATGGTGTAATAAAATTTCAAATATGGTGCCAAATTGGAAGAAAAGAAACTAGAGGGTTGGAAATGAAAAAATTGGGAGCTATAAATAGGAGACAAGTCTCCCCAAGTCTCCAGAAGTTGTAGAAGCATCGGGAGAGAGCGAGAGTGAGCGAGAGTTGAGCAGAGTTTGAAGGTTCACGGGATTAGAAGCCAAGTTTTGAAGCTTGAGAAAGAATTCTTCAATAAAAAGGTTAGTAATCAAGCTTTCTAACCTAATTCCCTATGTGTTCTTCACGGGACAAGTTGGAATCTGAAGTATAGCCATGATCCAAGTTGTTCCTATGATTCTTTCCATCTAAACAAGTTCAAATCACTCGACAAACACACAAACCTCAAGGGTGTTGTGGAATTGTCAAAATTGGGGTTTTGAGCTTATGAACTCTACCCACGGGTTCATGAGATTCAAAGCTGATTCCAGTGTTTTCATTAAGTCTTAAGAATCACTTAGGATGTATTAAGATATCCCCAAGTGATTAATTTCGAAAATTGGTGTTTTTGGGTGTAAAATGCTAAAAACGGGATTCTATGGAATTGAAGTAGGAATTAGTTGTTTCTATGGGTTAAAACCTGATGTAAACTGAAGGTTTTAGTCATAGAATGATATAAATTGGTTAGGATAAGTATTAAGGACTTAATGGACCGAAACAGGGGACTGCAGCACAAAAAAATCGGACATTCTGGTCTGTACCAGCAGCGATCGCGACGCGACGATGCCCTTGGTCGAGTCGCGAAGCTTGCAGTCTTCGAGTTGTGACCAGACACTTGGTCGAGTCGCGAAGCTTGCAGTCTTCGAGTCGTGACCAGTCCCTTGGTCGAGTCGCGAGGCGGGCAGCCTTCGAGTCGTGACCAGACCCTTGGTCGAGTCGCGAGGCGGCGCCAGCAGAACCATGCAGAGTCTCCTGCCAAGTGATTTTCAATTTTGAGTTTTGGTCCAAAACTTGTCCGTTTGACCCCAAATTTTAAACATAGGTCTATTATGGCCCAAAACTTTGTAGAAAATTGTCGGAACCGAAATACGACTTCCCGAGGGTACTGTAGTAAAATACGCGTATTTCGGGAAAATTTGCAAATTAAAGGAAGATTATTATAATGAGAGTTGTAGTCTAATTATAATCAGTAGTTACATAGTATGGCACTCCTGTGCTGTAAAATTAATTGTTATATATATGAATTGAATAAAAATGTATATCTTGTAACTAATAGGTGGTGGTTCAAATACGGTGAACCAAGCGAAGGAAAAAGGAGTACAAAGGACTAATTGACTCCTAGGTGACTCGAGGTGAGTGTTATGTGGATTTTCTGGTACATAGTATTGGGTGTAGAAATATGAAATTAGATGAACTAGTATAGATATGCAATCAATAACACAATCAATCACACGATTAGAATGCAACAAAGCTAATTGAACAGTGTAATATGAATAACATGTGCCGAATGATTTGATTAGAACTTGGTTTTACAATGGGGTTTTCTATCTTGGAGATATACAATTCTCGTAAGTTAATCTTGTAATCTCACACTCGACACGGTATGGTATCACTGATATTTATACTGAATCAGTGATACCAATAGTACATCTTTTACAGAGAATATCCTATCAGTGTACTAGCCAATAGGATAGAAGATTCATGCAACATGTATTGTACTATACGCGTGCACACAAAAGACAAGATGACAGACTGTAAGGTCTTCGGATCCTCTATGCATTGCACTTCGGAGTCTTTAGACTTCGGTGTCTTCTCTTGTTTATTCACTTCGGGGTTTCCTTCATGGGTAGGACTTCGGATGTATCAGCACTTCATCACAAAATATCTCAACAATCTCCCCCTTTGTGTGAAGTGCATCCGAAGCCTATACTCGAAAGTTTCTCTTGTATGCTCGCTTCAGAGTATTTCTCACTGCAAGATACCATTTCATATGGTCTATGAACTTATTCTTCTTCTCAGTGGTATTTGCATGGCAGGCGTTTACGTGAGAAATCATTCCTGAGATAAAGGAGGAGGGATGGAGGCATATGTAGTCTATTTCAAAGAACTTGATTGTGACTTCGGTTTCATTTCGAAGTCCTTTGAAAACTACGCCATATGGTTCATCTAAGATTTCTCCATTCTTGAATCTTACTATGTTCCAAACTACAACAGGAGGAGTGTTCAAAGGTTGCCTGTAGTAGGAACATAGCTCCAGGTCATGTTTTGAAAATCAGAGTAGATAATTGTTAAGAAAGCCCAGCAGAAAGCCCAGCAGATGGTTTTTGATGGCAATGGAGGACATTTCAGCATGAGCGGCATCCCCACTTCGTAGAAGATCAAGAATCTGGATGAAGTCCATAGGATTCATGATTGGGAAATCAGCAATTGAGAATCTGGATTCAACTTCATCTGCCCCCCTGAGAACAATAAATTCATAATTTCTGAAGCCTAAGTAGTCATCAGCTTCTTTGATAGAAATAATTTTCTTTATCTTGTTCAAGCTCCAGACATAACTCTGTAGTTGAATGTATTTGGCATGGAAGTTTATTTTGTTGGACCAAAAACTTGCTTTCTGATCCTCGGGTACCGAAGAGGCGAATTGAAGAAAAGCAAAAGTCTTCGGATTGAAGGGAATATCAAGCTGGATGTCTTCGGAGTCAGTAGTTGCAAAACTCCGAAGGGGAAGTCTGTTAAGTACATTTGGATTTTGGAATCCAAATTGCTTGATTGCCTCAACGGTCCATTTACCATTTCCTCGAGCAAATTCATTTATCTTTATCATCAAAGTGTAGTCTGCTCGTCTGGCTTTGTATATTTCTTCCATGTGTGGGGCAATTAAGCTCTCTAGTGATCGGTCTGTTGAGCTTCCAGCTCCAGCCGATCCACTAGCACCCATGCCAGTGGTTGTGATGGTTGAGGTTGTAGGACCTGCAGTGGCTGCAGGGATCTGTCTAGGCAAGCCCTGTGGCCTAGACAATCTGTCAGAGAAATTTATCAGAGGCTGAAGTGCAACTCTCAACTTAGTAATTAAATCTTGTGTGAGAGCTGCATTTGTTCGTTGCAGTTCCTCTGTAAATTTGGTGACATCCGAAGTGGTTTGGGCGGCAGTGAGCTCTTCAATTTTTGCTCTGGCTTCATCAAGCTGTTTTTCAAGCTTGGTACTTTGCTGGATTTCGCTCCGAAGTCCTTGCAAGGTTTTCATGACTTCGGAGTTTGTTTTATCGGTCTTCTCAGTCAAGGCATCAACCTTTTTTTTTTTATGGAGGTGACAGCTGATTCCAACTTCTTTTCGAAGGAAGATTGGATCTTATTTTGTTCATCCAAGAGCTTCTTCTCAAGACGATCTACCGACTCTTTTATCTCTTTTGATAGAGTGAACTCCAAAGACTCTATCTTATCGGTGACATCACCAATGGTTGGTTTTGTGGGGTCGAATCCTGTTTGAGCTTGAATGAGAGTATCAAGCTTGGAGTTGAGGACTTTGTACTGTTTCATTAGTACAAAGCCTTCATCCGGTAGGTCTTCTTCTGATGCTCCTTCAACACTCAAGGGAGCCATGTGAAAGGCTTCGAAGAGTGCTGCTGGAGTGGGGTTTTGTCTTGATGGTGATATGGGTAAATCAAACTCAGGCAAAGAGAAGTCGATACCAGTAACAGGTATTTCGGAGGATGGGAGAGCAGTTGTTGGTGGTGTTGAAAGAGGAATTGTATGTGGAGGTGTTTCAGGTCTGGTTGATTTTGGTGGTGAAGGAAGGATAGTTGTTTGTGGTGGTGTGAGTGGTTTAGTTGTTTTTGGTGGTGAAGGAGGGACAGTTGTATGTGGTTGTGATGTAGGAGAAGGAGGTTGATCAGCAAGTATTTCTTCTTCTTGTTCTTCTTCATGGACTGTGGATGGAGTCCTTTCTGAGTCCGAAGACTCATCCACAACCATGATTTTTCTTTGCCTCTTAGGCTGTTTCCTCTTCGGTGTGGTTTTAACCGAAGTTTTTCTTTTCTTATCTTCCTTTCTAGGACCACTGGGTCCACCAGCTATTTTCCTCTTCCCTTTTTGTTTAGGGATTTCTTTCACAGAAGTCTCCTTGCTTGGATCACGAGTGGGATAAGGAATTACCAAGGTGTTGCGGTAAGAGCTTACTTCAATGCATTCCATGGGAACCTTTGAGAGCATGGCAATAGGTATTTGTGCACAGTAGGCTGCTGGTTCATTATCCAAAGGCGATATAGTGATTGGAGTATACCTCATTTCGGGGAGAGAGACGTCTGCCACATATCCAGTCTTTTGATAATGGGCATGAACAACAATTTCCCAGAACCTCGCATTTGAAATTTCAGTCCCTTTCAGACTATGATTGATGTGTGAACAGAAGTCAGCCCACAGAAAAGAGGCGTAATCGACTTTGACATCATAGTAGATTCCGAAGAGCATGCTCTGAAACGCCACACTTGCAGAATCTAATCCTGAAGTTCTTCCAGACAGACATCTGAGGAAGATACTAAAGAAGTATCTCCACAGATCTGGCAATTGGTTCTTCTTGAATAAGCTGATCTTTTCGAGTTGGGGAAAGTACCCCATTTCATTGAACATATCGACGAGTTGCTCAGCAGAAGGAGTTACAATCTCCGTAGGATCGTAAATGGGAAGATGAAGAGCCTCAGCAAATTTTTCCTTGGTCAGTTGCACTTTCTTAGTTTTTCCCTTTAAATCTATGGTTTCGAAGAATACGGCTTTTACGTGATTGTTCGTATCGAACAGGGCATTCGAGGTGTAATGTGCCCTATGAACAAGTGTTGCTGGAATCGATGGTGTGCAGGTTAGGGCGTAGCCAAGAATCGATCTCTTCAAGCATTTAACAAGAGCATCGATGGGCTTAGGATAGAGTTGAAGGTTGGTGCGTAGTACTAGATTTGCTGACTGGCTTTTGAGAACAGGTACTGAAATAGCTTCAGTGGTTTGAGAAGATCCTTCAGCGACCATTGTTGGAGGTTTGATGAAGAGGACGAAGAATGTTGTGTTTGCTGAGAGAATTGGAATGTAAGGTTTGCGTAAAGAGTGTGATGGAAGAGATGGAAAGTTTATATAGTATTCGTGGTCCCAAGGCCATTTAATGCACGTTTAAAATGGTCCAGTAGTAGGTGGAGACCTCATCACCTGCTCGTCCCACTTTCTCTGCAAAAGGAGAAATATACGGCTGTCAGTTACAATGATTCAAAATTTGAACCGTTTAACTTTTTGAGACATCATTATGAATAATGTTTTCATTTAATTTTTATTGACAGCTGTATGTAAACAGTTAAAAACTCAGGGAATGTTTGTCTCTGTTGTTTATCATAAAATTGAAAATCATTTGAACATTTAATTGACTTCGTAGTTATGAAAAATTATGACCGTTGAGAATGTGCTTCGGAGCATAAAGTTCCTTACTTCGGTGTTTTTGTGATGGACTCCGAAGAGAGTTCTGTTACTTCGGTGATTAACAAACGATTGAAAAGTGTTCACCAGTGTAACAAAGTCCATATGTTTTTCTATAAGTTTTTGATTTTCCTTTTGACTGATGCAATATTTCGTTTAACTATAGCTTTCATGAATATTATGAAAAGAAGTTTTAATGAATTAAGGTTCAGAGTCGTTCGAATCATGTTGGAAGTCCATTTTTCAATTGGAAGTTTGTTTGATTCAATATCAATCATGAATTTTTAAGTCTAATCACCCCATCACTTACTTTTGTGTTGTGCTTATTTGCTTCAAAGTTTTCAAATATAATGAAGATAACATCCTTTGTATTTGAAATTTAAAGAAATTTTCATTCATGAATTGAACGTCAGAAGTGTTTCAGAAGATTTGATTGGATTGTTTTGAAGATTTATTTGAAAATTTTATTCCATTTCATCAGTTGAAGTGTTTGGATACTAAGCTTAGATGACAAGCCTTTGAGCTTCGTACACCACTCCTACTTTATCATTTAAGACAGACTACTTGAAATGTTCATATTCTTCTAAAAGGTACTCGACTATGTTATATGAGCTCCTTGTACTGTTATTTAAAACAGAAGAATATGTTTTTGAATGCTGATTTTCCTTTTGCATTCCCTTGGTTATCTTTTGATTTTTGTTTGTCTTTGTTTCTTTTGACAAGTGTTTTATATTTTTCTTTCTTGTTTTCTTTTACGAATTTGCTTATACGAAGACATAGATCATCACCATTTGGTTTCTTTCTTTGATGCTTTTGTTTTTGTTTTAAACAATCCCTGTGAGTGAAAATCTTCATATAGTTCAATTTTGTATCATTTAGTGAAAAGAGATTTAAATTTACTTATCAAACGATGTTGGTTCAATTTTTGATGAATACTTCGGAACACTTTGAATTATCCTTTGTAGTTTTGAGGCTACATGATTAATTGAAGTTGAAGCGAGTCAAGTTTCGAGGGGTGATTAGAAATAGACATTATGTTGAGGTTATTGAAATCAGACAGGGCTTCAAAGTGTAAAATAGCCTTGACCTCATTTCGAAGTCTGTTTTCTTACCAATGTTTCAAGTCGATTCCCAAATACCTTTTAGTGCAATAAGGTATGATTTTCAGAATCTAAAATCAAAGTTTTGTCCTTTACTTGGTTAATTCATGAGAGTAAAGTTAAATTTTGTCATTTACATCAGAGTTTTCTTTTCGTTTGATATAAGTTTTTCTTGTTTTTGAATTTTCTTAGTCTTAAAACAACTCTTTATTTTTATGAAGTTAACATTTGTTCAAGTGGTTTTCAATTTTTGAAGGATTTATTTTGAAGGAGAGTTTGTTCCGCAGACCTCCGAAGTGATATTTTACTTCGGAGTACTGCGGGGAAATGGCAAGTGTTTTTGCTTGTTTTTCTCCGATGACCTCCGAAGCCAGAATTGACTTCGGGGATCTGCGGAGTCTATTTTTATGAAATTTTAGAACAGAGTAAGAGTGAACAAATCTGAGAATTATTAAAGGGTTGATCCATTTATCATTCCAAGTCCTCGAACGATTCTTGTGAATGCTTCTTCATTTAGAGCCTTTGTGAAGATATCTGCCAATTGTTCTGTAGTGTGAACAAAGTGCACCTCAATATTCCCCTCCTCAACATGACTTTTGATGAAGTGATAGCGAAGAGCTATATGCTTCGTCTTGGAATGTTGAACTGGATTGTGGCATATACGAATTGCACTTTGAGAGTCACAGAACAGAGGAATTTTTCTCATATTGATGGCATAGTCTTTCAATTGATTCTGAATCCAAATGATCTGAGAAGTGCATGCAGCAGCTGCTACATATTCAGCCTCTGCGGTGGAGATAGAGACACAAGTTTGTTTCTTGGATTGCCAGCTGATAAGTTTTCCATCTAAGAATTGACAACCCCCCGAAGTACTCTTGCGATCAATAGAGCATCCACCAAGATCAGAGTCTGAGTATGCTTGAATGTAGAAACCAGAATTTGCTGGATACCATAGACCATAAGCAGTAGTTCCATGAAGATATCGGAATATTGTCTTAACAACAGCCAACTGAGGTTCCCTTGGATCAGCCTGATATCTTGCACAATTGCAGACTGCAAACATGATGTCAGGTCGACTGGCTGTAAGATAGAGCAATGATCCAATCATGCTTCGGTATTGCTGTATGTCGGTCTTTGGTTTGTCCAATGATGGATTTAACCTTGTACCTGCAGGCAGAGGAACTTTTGCTTTGGAGCAGTTAGTCATTCCGAAGAGTTCAAGCAGACTCTTCGTATATTTTTGTTGATTGATGAATATCCCCTCCTTAGATTGTTTGATTTGTAAACCAAGAAAGAAGTTTATTTTTCCCATCATACTCATTTGAAATTTGCTTTTCATCAGTTTTTCAAAGTCTTTTGACAAATTGGGGTCAGTAGATCCAAAGATTATGTCATCTACATAAATTTGGACTAACATCAAGTGAGATCCAACTTTCTTTCTAAAAAGTGTTGGATCTACTGATCCCTGTTTGAAGTTTGATTCTTTTAAAAATTTGGTCAAGGTTTCATACCAAGCTCTTGGAGCTTGTTTTAAACCATAGACTGCTTTGTCTAGCACATAACAATAATTCAGATGAGTTTTACTTTCAAAACCAGGTGGTTGTTCAACAAAAACGGTTTCCTCGAGATCACCATTCAGAAAAGCACATTTAACGTCCATTTGATAGACATCAAAATTTTTGTGTGCAGCATAAGCTAAAAATATCCGAACTGATTCGAGTCTGGCAACAGGAGCAAAAGTTTCTTCATAATCAATCCCCTCCTGTTGACAGTAACCCTTGACAACCAACCTAGCTTTGTTCCGAACTACGTTGCCTTCGGTGTCTAGTTTGTTACGATACACCCATTTGAGACCGACAATTGAGGCATTTGCAGGTTTTGGAATTAGCCTCCAGACTTTGTTTCTTTCAAATTCTTCTAATTCCAATTGCATTGCTTCAATCCAGTCTGAGTGATCAAATGCATCTTTGACGTTCTTAGGTTCTACCTTAGAGATAAAGACATTGAACATGCACAACTCTGAATTTTCGTTGAGATCTAATTGCTTTTGGTGAAGTTTTGCACGAGTCAGTACTTTATCTCGAACATCACCAATGACAAGTGATGGAGGATGATTTTTCGTCCATTTGTCCAAAGGAGGATAGTTTGGATCAAAGTCAGGAGGTCCTTCAGCATCGATGTCCTCAATGTCTGAGGGATATCCCGAAGTGGAGGGAAAATCATCCATTAGCAAGTGATTATTTGAATCTGTGTTAGTTTGTAGTGTGTGTAATTGTGAGGTTGAGTTTGATATGTGCTCCCCCTGGACATTTGTTGGAGTTGGAGAAGTTGTAGCTTTATCCGAAGCGGTTGTTGTGGCTGAATTTGGAGTTGCAATTTCTGGCTCCCCCTGGATTGTTGGATACATGGATATGATATTTGAAATTGACTGGGGAGTAGAAACAAGAGTGTTGGAACCTCTTGGACTGTTGGTTGTTGCATCATTAGTCCTTAAATTTCCAGTACTTCGGTTTGATGGCTCCCCCTCAATACTTACATTTTCCAAACTTTGATTAGATGACTCTTCCTCAATAGAAGATGGTCTTTGTATGCTGCTAGTAGAAGAGTCATCGGGTCCGTTTGTGATCTTGGAGAGTTCAGATTCATGGTTGTCTGGTGCTCTGACTTCGGAGTCCACAGCTCTTTCAGGTTGATCAAATAAAAGTGAGAAGTCTGTGTCGAATGTTGTGATTTGAGCAGCTTCTACAGCAGGGTTTGGAAAGATTGAAGACATAGGAAAAGGATGCAGAGACTTCTTGATGTAGTAGTCATCAAACCTTAGATTAAAGGTTTCTTCGAATTTGCGAGTTTTCTTGTTCATGACTCTGTAGGCTTTTGAGTCTTGAGAGTAACCAAGAAAGATGCCTTCTTCTGATTTGTTATCGAACTTGGTTAAGTGATCCTTCATGTTCAAGATAAAACACCGACAACCAAAGATGTGAAGGAATTTGACATTTGGCTTTCTTCGATTGAGTACTTCGTAAGGTGTTATATGTAATCTTTTGTGAATATAGGATCTGTTTTGAGTAAAGCATGCAGTAGAAATTGCTTCGGCCCAGAAGTACATGGGCAAATTTGCAAAGTTGAGCATTGTTCTTGCAGCTTCACACAGGGAGCGATTTCTTCTTTCTACAACACCGTTTTGTTGAGGAGTGTAGGGTGCTGAGAAGTTGTGGTTAATCCCCTTTGTTTTCAAGAATCCATCAAGAGTCTGATTTTTGAACTCCGAACCGTTGTCACTGTGCACAGTTCGGACTTTCTTGTTAAGCATCAATTCCATTTTCTTTAGAAAGTTGATGATTTCTTCAGCTGCATCGGACTTGTTCCGGAGGAATATCACCCAAGTAAACCTTGAATAGTCATCAACAATAACCAGAATATACTTCTTCTTTCCTATTGATTCTATTGCAGATGGTCCACACAAATCTATGTATAGAACAGAAAGCGGTTCGGTGATTTTGGGGTTGATCACTGTAGGATGTCTTTGTTTTGTCTGCTTGCCATGTTCACATGCAGAGCAAAGAGAATCATTGTCAAATTTGAGAGCTGGCATCCCTCGAACCAGATCTATGGCCACCAACTTGTTCAGATCTTTGAAGTTTAGATGGGCAAGTCTTCGGTGCCATAACCAGCTGACATCGGAGTTGGCTTTGGAGAGAAGACATAGAGATTTCCCACCTGTTACTGGCTTCAGATTTAAGGGAAACATGGATCCCTTCCTTTCTGATTTCAGTAAGACTTCGTTTGTTGCTTCTTTGGTGATTATACTCCCTTGGTTGTTGAACGTTACAGCGTTTCCCGTTCCAACCACCAATTGAGATATACTCACGAGATTATGTTTTAGTCCTTCAACAAATGCCACTCGGTTGATAGTGAATTGGCCATTTGTTATTTTTCCATATCCCCGAATTGGACATGTTTCATTATTACCAAAGCGTACGTTTCCAGCATCATCCAAATTCCTGTAATCTCTGAGATATTCCTTTCTCCATGTCATATGTCTTGAGCAGCCACTGTCCATGTACCATTTTGAGTCATACCGCTCATCAGACATAACCTGCAATCAATCAAGAAGGAGTTGGTACCCAATCAATCTTGGGTCCTCAGGGTAAGCAAAGGATTCTTGAATCCATTTTTCTACGGCCTCTTCAGAAATTTCATTTGCATTTAAATTAATCAAATTCTCCGAAGCGTCATGTGATGAGCATGATTCCGAAGTGTTTGAGCAGGATTCCAAAGAGTTTGTAGCTAAAAATGATGAGTCCGAAGTGGCTGACAAAATGACAGACTTCGGAACCCATTTTTGAATGGAATATTTTGATTTAGAGGAATTGGAAGATTTTGAAGTTTTTGTTTTTGCAGTTAAGTTTTCTTTCAAGTCATTTCTTTTCCAATTTTGTTTTAGTTTTTCCGTTTTTGACTTTGTTGAAATTGAGCTGCACAACATAGAGGTACAAAGATACTCTTCGTATGCCAATTTGAAGTCATTTAATGAGAGATTCTTATCCTTGAACATTTCCAAATTGTTGTCCAACCATTTGTGGAATGTATCTATCAAATTGTTTCCCTTTGAAAATGTTCTCTTCGTCGGTTTTTGAAATTTAGGATTTGGAAAGTTAGGTTTCGTTGGTGTAAAAGATGGTTTTTCATTTCGATTTTTAACTTTTGAGATTTTTGAGCAAACAGGTTTTGTACCAGAAGTGGAAGCAATTGCCTCATTTTGTTTTAAATTTCTAAAAGAAGTTTTTCTTTTCACAAGATTTAGGGTTTGCTTGGTTTTCGAATTTTCAACAGTGGGTTTTTGAGTTGGTTTTGAAATCACCACTGCTGAATTTGGTTTTTGTAGAACTTGTGGTCTTTTCAAAATTTGGGGTTTTTGTGTCAAAGTTTTGAAATATGAAACTTCTGATTTTGAAATTTCATTTTCGGGATTAAGTGAAAAAGGAACACTTTCACAAGACTCCATTAATTCCAATACATCCATCTTCGGAACTGTGGGTTTTTCCACAACTTGAATTTGTTTGTAGTTTCGATTAATGTAAATGTGATCATCATTTTTGAGGTTTAGCAAGTGTGACAAATTATTGGGCACTTTCTCCTTTTCAAAACAAAGACGATTATATACGTTGTGGCCGTATAGTTCTTGTTTCCTTATATTCACTTTTACTTCCATTTTCTCATTTATTTCATTTTCAACCATTTTGGATAATCCACCGGGTGTTACAAAGATTGAGTTTTTGAAGTAAGAAACCTTAGGATAGATACAAGCCAAATGGACTAGTCTTTTTGAATTATCCTTGAGATATTGATCGTAAGAAACAGATTCATCTGTGATTTGAAGTTTAATATTTGAAGTTTCTTTGGTTTCAAGAGTTTTTGATTCACAAATCATTTTTGTTTTTCCTTTGTCCACCGAAGACTTTTGTGAGATGTCTTCGGAGGTTGATTCGGATATGGAGGATGATTTTAACAAAATCAAAGATGAACAGTCAATCTCCTCCATGTCCGAATCACTTTCAGAATCCTTTTCAATTTGAGGTACAGCCTTATTCAGGATTGGAATTTCTTGAGGCAAAATTTTCAACAATTTATCAGCAGTTAGATGTTTTTCCACAGATATCATGCCATGTTTATATGATCGATTAGTAACTTCGGAGCCTGATACTATAGATTCGCATTCATAAGATATACTATCAACTTCTTTTAATTTAAACTCAATAAAAGGTAATAGTTGTCTATGTTGGATATTACAAACATCGGCTGAATGATAAATTCTCGTAATATGCGCATATAATCGTCTGGCTGTTTCACAAAATATGTTTCTCTGTCTTAAGATTACATCATGATTGTTTAAAAATTTTTCTCTATTCTCTTCTAACAAGGAGATTCTAAGATTAGATTTCTCTAATGCTAGCTTCAGGTTCTCTACTCTCCCCCTTAAGCTTAGAAGCTCCTGTTCACTGAGTATTTCCCTATTTTTGGCATCAATGAGTAATTTATGCATGACAGAACAATCACGAGTTATTTCATTTATAATGGGAGAAGATTGAGACGTAGGAATTTTAAAAGATGAAAGAAGTTTTGATACATGTTCTGGGATTGTCAACCGGTTGTCATTAGCCATCAAGCACACTTCCTCATCATCATCAGAGGAATCTTCATCCCAAGTCTTCGGAGTATCAGCAGCAGTTATTTCCAGTCCCTCCGAAGTCACAAACCCAAGACCCGCAGTTGCTTCAGTCTGCATCCACTTCTCTTCATTCAACTTCTCCGAAGTGTCTTGTAGAAAGCTCTTATCAACATCATAGGCCATGAAAGCACTATGAGATGGCTTTCTCACTTCGTCATCATCTGAATCAGAGGACCAAACTTGATATGATCCTTGACGATCATCAGCAGCCATTAAGGCTAGGTCTTTGGTCCTCACTCTAACTTCCTCCATTTTCCTTGCGTAATAGGCTTCGTCCTTTATCTGTGGTTTCTTTTCATTTTGCTTCCGAAGCATGCAGTCCTTTGCAAAATGATTCTTGCCATGACAATAATTGCAATCATAACCAGAATCACCTGAGATTTTCTTCTCTTCGGACTTCTCTTTAGATAACTCCGAAGCCGTTTTTCAGATGGCTTCGGGGTTGACAGTTTGATTTGTTAAAGTTTTTCACAAATGGCTTTCCAGAATTGTTTTTGATGAATGGTTTCTTGAATCTTCGATTGTTGGCGGCATAGAGAGCAACAGTGTCTCCATTATCATCTACCATGTAGGCAGCAATGTCTTCATCACTTGATTCTTCCTCTTCTTTTGATACGAGAGCTAGTGGTCCAGAACTAGCCATTTCACTTCTTCGACCTACTACATCGGGTTCATGTGATTTTAATAGATTGTATAGGGCAGCCAGCTTGTATTTCTCAATGTTCTCATAGGATTTGACCATGAGCATGATTGGTCTCCATTCCTTGCGAAGACTGTAGAGAAATTTGATATTTATCTCTTGTTGGCTTCTTGTTTCTCCATATTTATCGAGTGTGTAAATCATGTTGCTCAAACGTTCATAGCAGGCTTCTAAGGACTCATTTTCCTCTTGCTTAAAGTTTCCGAAGTCTGTAAGAATCTCTTGAACTTTGCTGGTATGAAGAATTTTATCTCCTCCGAAGCGGAGTTCGAGATTGTCCCACATCTCTTTTGTAGATTTAGCATCAGCAATGTGGTGGCTGACATTGGGACCCAAGCCACTTCTTAGTTCGCGCATGGCTCTCTCGTCGTTTTCAAGCTTTTTCATATCTGCAGCATTAAGAACAACAGCTTCTTCTCCGTCAGGAATAACGAATCGACCAGCAATGTCAGTGTGTGGACCTTCAGTCACAGATCTCCATAGATCTTTGTCCAGTCCGATAAGGTAATCCTTCATTCGACCAGCCCAATAATCGTAGTAAGAAGTTACTAGAACAGGGGATTTCGTTGCTGAACCGATGAGCTTGGCATAGTTAAGCATATTAGCATAAGTTGCTGTGGAATCAGTCATCTTGATGTATTTCAACAGGATCTTTTCAGTAAAAAAGGGGTGGCAGAGATTTGCAACAGATGCGGAAGACTAAATCTGAGAATCGATTCAGATTTAGAACTGAAGCAAACGAATTTGAACTCTATCAACAAGTTTTTGAGCTGACTCGCTCTGATACCACTTGTTGGGTGTAGAAATATGAAATTAGATGAACTAATATAGATATGCAATCAATAACACAATCAATCACACGATTAGAATGCAACAAAGCTAATTGAACAGTGGAATATGAATAACATGTGCCGAATGATTTGATTAGAACTTGGTTTTACAATGGGGTTTTCTATCTTGGAGATATACAATTCTCGTAAGTTAATCTTGTAATCTCACACTCGACACGGTATGGTATCATTGATATTTATACTGAATCAGTGATACCAATAGTACATCTTTTACAGAGAATATCCTATCAGTGTACTAGCCAATAGGATAGAAGATTCATGCAACATGTATTGTACTATACGCGTGCACACAAAAGACAAGATGACAGACTGTAAGGTCTTCGGATCCTCTATGCATTGCACTTCGGAGTCTTTAGACTTCGGTGTCTTCTCTTGTTTATTCACTTCGGGGTTTTCTTCATGGGTAGGACTTCGGATGTATCAGCACTTCATCACAAAATATCTCAACACATAGCAAAATGAATTTTATTTAAAATGTTTTGGAGTCAAAGTGGTTTTATGACTTAAAAGTATTTTATGAAAAATATGATTATAATGTGTAAAGAAAGAAAATCAGAAATACAGTGAACTAATAATGTGATTGGCCCATGACGATAAGTTGCTTAGTATCCGGATAAAGACCACTGCCTGCTGTGGTAGGGGTGGCAATAAGACACTACTGGGATGGTACCTCCCATCGCGAAGTAGTTTTCTTACCTTGATAGATGAATCCGTTTCATGCTATTAGGGAAGTAGTTATACGGGTGCGTCTCGTATAAAACCTACGGGTGCGCTCGTAGGAATGTACCATCACAAAATAAGGAATACCTATGGGTACGCTCATAGGAAATAAAATATTGGAAAAAAATTTAAAGAGTAAAATTATTATTGGAAAACTGTTTTGGGTCTAAACCCATAATGCTCACGAGACATTATGTCTCACGTATTGTTTTTAAAATGCTATGTACCTAGGTAAGCAGGAGGGACGTTAGAAGAGTCGGGAGTGGGACCGTAGTTTCTGCTGTTAAAAATGTAAAATAAACAGGTTTGAACTGTGGTTATGATGCATATTTGTGATACCCCGTTTGAAAGAACTTAAATGGTTTGTAAGATTAAATATTTGTATTATATGTTTGAAATATAAAAAAAATTTTGTAAAAGTTGGGGTGTTACAATTTGGTATCAGAGCCATGGTTTAAGTGAATTAGGTTGGGTAACCATCCTAGGCTTAAACTAGTGGACCAATAATAAGTAAAGTAGTAGTACTAGGTACTAATTAACGGGGTAGAGTCGGTAAATTTTAAAGTTGGAATCCACAGAAACCGATGAATCGGGAAATCTTGTGATAATATCAGAGCCAAAGCATATAGGTGGTTAAAATAATATTGGGCCCGTATTATTGTAACCACAGGATATGCCTTGGAAATGGTGAAGTCACGAGGGAGCCTGAGGAATTTGGTTGTGGAGATTAGTAGAGAGATACTTGGGGACATAGGTTCCATAGGAAGATCACATGCTACAGCTTTCGGATATATATTGATAAATATATTTATGTGGAATAATAAACGTAAATCTTATTTATTTTATATAGTAAATGGAGAGCGGTGATCAGAACCTTTCGAGTGAAGGACGGGCAGCAAGTCATACCCCGTCCCATGGGGGTAACTCCGTTGATGATGAGATTAACATGGGTCCTAACCCAAATCCAATACCGCAACCTCCACCTGTGACTTTGGAGGCTATACAAGATCTCATCAGCAATTTAAAAACAGAAATGCGGGAAGATATGCGCCAAATGCTGAATACTCGGCTGGGAGAACCGCACCCTAATCCTTCAGCGGATGATGCCTCTTGGAGACCCATTAATGGAGATTCGGTTACAGATGAAGATAGTGTGGGGACAGAAGACAAGAAGAGATGTTCTTTCAAAACTTTCCTGGCATGTAAACCAACCGAATACTATGGAAGTTTTGAGCCCAAAGTTACGATGCGATGGATACGGGAGACGGAGCAAGTACTGGAGGTCAGCAAATGTCATGAGAAAGACAAGGTTTATTATGCCTCGCGAATGTTGAAAGATGATGCACTAGTCTGGTGGAATACCTTATACGAGCTGGTTGGGAAGGATGTAATTTATAAATGGTCATGGACCGAATTCACTACTCGCCTGAAGAATAAATATTGTCCCCTTCGGGACATAGAAAAACTTGAAGACGAATTTCTTACATTAAAGAAGGGGAGTATGACCATTGCTGAGTACACTAAGAAGTTTAGCGATATGCTTCCATTTGTGGGCAACATTTACAATACGGAGCGGGCACGAATCAACCGTTACGTGAAGGGTTTACCTTGGGAGTATGAATTGGAAGTGAAATGGGCGGTAACAATGGATGAGGCATTTGCGGCAGCAAGAAATGTTGAGGATGTGGGGAAGATGAGATTAATAGAAAGGCAAATTTCTGGGGATAAACGTAAATTCAGTGGCGGGAGTAGTAGTTGGAATAAAAAGGGGAAATCTATGGTGATGTCTAGCAAACACGGCAGTCGGAAGACGTGTGACAAGTGTGGGAAAGAGCACATGGGTGAATGCAAGACGAGAAGCACAGCCTGCTTTAACTGTGGAAGAATGGGTCACAAGGCTAGGGAATGTACTTATCCGAAGCTCAGCGAAGTCGAGTGTTTCTCATGTCATGAAAAGGGGCACTATAGTTTCAACTGTCCGAAGAAGGGTGGCGAGACAATGGTATCAACTGCACAGAAAAAGACGGAGCCTCAAAAGGTGAAGACTCGCGCCTTCCAACTCACCCGGGAGGAAGCAAAGGAGACACAAGACGTGGTCTCAGGTACCCTATTAATTAACCAGATGCCTGCTTACGTATTATTTGATTCTGGCGCTACGTGTTCATTTGTGTCCCATGAGTTTGGCCAAAAATTCAATGTACCGTTAGAACCATTAGATCATATATGTGAGGTTGAACTGGCGAGTGGCAAGAAGGTGGAGATAAAACACGTGTACCGCGGCTGTGAACTGAGTATAGACGACCAGAAATTCTCGTTGAACCTCCTTCCAATTGGGGTGAAGACTTTTGATGTTGTCATTGGTATGGATTGGCTTGGGGCCAACGATGCGAAAATTGCATGTGGAAAGAAGATAGTGTCGGTGAAAATTCCGGATGGTAGCAAAGTATATGTTTATGGTGAAAAACCCAAGAGGATGTCAAGTTTAATTAGTGCAGCGAAAGTTAGAAGATGTTTAGTGAAAGGATGTTTATCCTATGTGGCGTATGTAATGATGGAAGATAAATCAAAGAAAACAGTAAATGACATTGACGTGGTGAGAGAATACCCCGAAGTATTTCCAGACGATCTACCCGGTTTGCCACCTGAGAGACAAGTAGAATTCCGAATTGATCTTGTACCCGGAGCTTCTCCTATCGCCCATGCTCCATACCGTTTGGCTCCGACCGAAATGCGGGAGTTAATGTCACAATTACAGGAATTGCTCGATAAAGGCTTCATACGCCCCAGTGTGTCGCCTTGGGGTGCACCGGTGCTGTTTGTTAAAAAGAAAGATGGTACGATGCGAATGTGTATTGACTATCGCGAGCTCAACAAAATTACTATTAAAAATCGTTACCCGTTACCACGCATAGACGACCTGTTTGACCAATTACAAGGTGCTGATTATTTCTCTAAGATTGACCTTCGATCTGGTTACCATCAGGTGCGCGTAAGGAACGAAGATATTGAGAAGACTGCTTTCCGCACTCGATACAGGCATTATGAATTCTTAGTCATGCCTTTTGGTTTGACGAATGCCCCGGCAATTTTCATGGATTTGATGAATAGGGTGTGCAAACCATTCCTCGATAAGTTTGTTATCGTCTTTATTGATGACATTCTTATTTACTCGAAGAATGCAGAAGAACACAAGAATCATCTGAGAACGGTACTGGAAGTTTTAAAGAAAGAGAAGTTATATGCAAAATTTTCGAAGTGCGAATTCTGGCTGAGGGAAGTGCAATTCCTTGGACACGTCGTCTCAATTCAAGGGATTAAAGTAGATCCAGCAAAGGTGGAAGCAGTGATGAAATGGGAAATACCCAAGACCCCGACAGAAGTGAGAAGTTTTCTTGGACTCTCCGGATATTATCGACGGTTCATCCAAGATTTTTCACGAATTGCAGTACCTCTTACGAAGCTGACAAGAAAAGGGGTAAAATTTGAATGGGGGCGGAACAGGAGAAAGCGTTTGGAACATTGAAAGAAAAGCTATGTAATGCACCGGTTCTTACCTTGCCGGAGGGAACTGAAGACTTCGTGGTGTATAGTGATGCCTCGAACAGAGGATTGGGTTGCGTACTAATGCAACGGGGAAAAGTGATAGCGTACGCTTCCTTCCAATTAAAAGAACTAGAAACAAGATATACAACGCATGATTTAGAACTGGCAGCGATTGTATTTGCACTAAAAATCTGGAGGCATTATTTGTACGGAACGAAATGTACTTTGTACACGGATCACAAAAGCTTGCAGTATGTATTCTCACAGAAGGAACTCGACATGAGGCAAAGAAGGTGGCTGGAGCTAATAAATGACTATGATTGTGAAATCGCCTACCACCCTGGGAAAGCAAATGTGGTAGCAGACGCGTTAAGCAGAAAGTTTCACGAAAAGAAAAGTCAAGAAATGTTGATGCGGATAGAGTTGAAATCAGGCCTAATAGAAAGAATTAAAGACGCGCAAAAGCAAGTATTAGAAAGAGGTGACTTAAAGAAAGAAAAGCTGGGAAAGGATTTGGTATTTGGAGAAAATACGCAAGGATTGAAGACAGTCAAAAACCGCGTATGGGTACCAAAAGCTGGTGGAATCAGAAAGTTGATTCTAGAAGAATCCCATAAGTCAAAGTATTCCATTCATCCTGGAAGTACGAAAACTTATCGGGATCTCAAAGAACAATACTGGTGGCCGGGAATGAAGAAAATGATAGTCAAGTATATTTCCAAATGTGCAACTTGTGCACAGGTGAAGGCGGAACACCAAGCCCTGTATGGAAATACTCAACCACTGCAAATTCCAGCGGGAAAATGGGAAGACATAACCATGGATTTTATAGTTGGGTTGCCAAGAACTAGAAGAGGTCATAATTGTATATGGGTCATTGTTGACCGCTTGACCAAGAGTGCAATGTTTTTGGCAATTAAAGAAAATACAGAATTGGAAACATTGGCGCAGATATACAGAGATGAAGTGATAAGGCTTCATGGAGCTCCCTTGTCAATCGTGTCTGATAGAGACCCACGATTTACCTGAAATTTGTGGGAGGCACTACAAGAACGGATGGGGACAAAAATTAAGATGAGTACAGCTTATCATCCCCAGACAGACGGGCAAAGTGAACGAACTATTCAAACAGTAGAAGATATGCTACGATCGTGTGTTTTGGATATGCTACGATCGTGTGTTTTGGATTTTGGCCAGCGCTTCTGTCAACTTCAAAATCATCGAGTGGCCAACAGATATCTGTTTCCCGTCTGGGTCAAGGGACGAATAAGCTTCGACTAATATGTTATATCTTTTACCCGACAAGTCACTCACAACAGCACGTTTTATAATACCGAGTTACCGATGCGTTTTCGTACTATCAATGAACAACCGCCTTGCAAATTATAACTCATATCTCTCAACTTTAAGACCATAAGATATTATCGTCTCAACATTGCTCGTGATATAATCCATGAAGCAATCCAATGAGCGCGGGTTTATCCAATACTCAAATCTCCATTTCCAAGTACTCATGAACGTTGCAGCAATCTTATTGCTATGTCTAACTCCTTAGACAATCTACAAACCAATTCATGACAGTCTTCCTTCATACTTACTCCCTAAGAGTATGAACGACTGTGGATATTTGAATAATCCAATTATTCAGGAAGTAAACATGCAAAAGTGAAACATAAAATCTGACTGGTAGCTACTCCTGCTTATTACCAAGTCTCCACGAGGTAATCACCAAGTCGGATTTATCATAACTATTATCGGTTTCTTATTCTCTTTTAAGCTTTCAATTCAAGCCTTTTATATCTATGTCTATGACCTTTTCACTCTTTCTATGTATCCAAGTGTCTAACACTTATACACTTTATTGCAGATGATCCTATCGGATACTCTTCCGATGATATCTCAATTTGTCAATTTGTCATTCTCTCTCACAACTCCATTCCGGTGATGTGTACTGTGACTGCCCATGGTTCTCGGGTCTTTAGTCTACATGACTACACCCTAAGACAATTTCGAGGTGTCATGATGTGCCGGTGAACCACACGCGCTCCATCAGAAACCAACGAAATTCTTTAACTATGAAGTCCTACAGCACCACGTTCTGGTGTAAACAATTACCGATTTGAAAACCCTTTCAAATCAATCACCCTAATCATTTCCCAATGATTTCTCACGTCTGTTCAAAAATCCATTCAGTATTCTCAGCCAGGCAATATCCTGAATCCAACTTACAATGCTCTAAGCATTAAGTCATCAGGATATGTTCATAACACTTCTGATTTGTCCAAGAGGCTCGAGGAACCTGATGTAATCTCATTCCAAGCCCTTTCAGAATCCTAAGATTACCAATAATCCTTGTGTCATGATTTCCGGAAACCATTTCCTTTCAGGGACTCTTTCTTATGCATCTTGAATCCCATCAATATCATATTCTCAAAGGCTAAGTCAATACTGTCAGTCACATCTATCTTATAGATGTCTATGAACTACGTGAGTATGTTGCACCTTCTTTGTTTCTTTCATGCCAATTCATTACACTTTGCAATGACAGGAAACTCCATTCCTGGGGTTATGCATCTTGAATCTCATCAAGATCATATTGGTAGAATTCTGATCTATCTAATAGATGTTCACAACCACCTAAGTATGTTGTATCTCTTAAAGTCTTTCATAGCGAACCGTTTCTTAACACCAAGTCATTACACTTTGTAATGATAAGAGACGTTTCCTAGAACCAGTATGTAACCCACATACAATGATAGCAGATAACAACGATACTCCCACTGGCTTTGACACCGTTATATGACTCTTTCAGACTATACACAAAATCCAGAACTTATGGCACATTTTGCGAAACCGAAATCCAAACCTTTCCAACATATTAAAGGAAATCTTTCAGGCTATTCACAAAATCCAAACCTTTTGGCCTATTTTGAAAATCCGAATATCTTTTCTTGTGAGATGCCTATGGGACGAATCTCGGGGCCATGTACCTTTTGTAATGGCATGCTCTATGTGAGTCCCTATTAGTGTGCCGGTAAACCACACACGCTCCACTAACGACTCACACTATGCCACGCAGAATCCTCTCGGATTACATCTTCTATTGAGAGTGCTTCTCTCAGAATCAGTTGCTTGACTCCAAGTGATGACTCATTCAACCAGATGTTTTGTAAGTACATTTCTATGTTCCCTTCTTTTGATGATTCAATTACTCCCACTGGTTCCTAGACCAGTTGTAAAGATCAATCAAACTGTCACATAGACTGTGTCTCGCGGTAAGGTTCTCTTATTTGGCAGCGACCGGGCTCACCAATGCTTCTAGTAGTCGGATTACTTATTCGTACCATCTTTAGTGTTTTACCACTACTCGGTATATCACCCGGATCATAACTCCTTATGACGGTGACAGTAACTATTGCTCAAGCGAAGAGAGGGTATGTCAGGTTTAACAGAAATCTAATTCCTGGTCAAGGCCCAGTGATGACTAAAGATTCTTTCACTTGGATAATCCCTGAACTCCTTCAGAATTATTCTTACTCCCACTGTTTCCTTAGAACATGAGCTCTTTCTAAAAGGGCTCTTCTTTCAAAGGATAACCGGGATGGCCAATGAAACGACATCGCAGATCAGTTTCAGGCATAACCTACTTAGTCTTAATATACGGTCGGAATATGGTTTTTGCGGACTGACTGGTTGAATATTTAATTCATTGAAATACTAATCGGAAATGTATCTTATACATCGAGGATCAAAAACTATTTCGATCAACGCTCCATCATCTTCCCTAAGACACATTATAACTATTAGTGTTCTTGGAAGAGGATAAACTGTGAAACATTTACTCTGACTATGTAGTTATTCAGGTTCTGTTGATCTTATACTTCCTTTGAAATCCTTGAACACTTCAAGGTTCCAATCAATCGCTTATTCCGATAAGCGAAGCCATATTTGTCAAACTATTTGGCAAATATTTTGAAGCATAATTAATCGTGTTCTGTTCGAGGATTCGAGCAATACACATAAACTTATATGTCTGTTGCCCAAATCTTAAGGTCTTTTACATCTCCATGTAAATTTATGACTTTGTTAATATTGTTCAAGACATGCAATCATCACCTGACTCCAAGTCAACTGATTCCAAAATCCTATCCATTGGATCTTTGGGCGATTCCTTTCTACACAATTAATTTTATTAAGCATTCAATTCATCATGTGACTCTAAGTCAAATGATTCCAAAGTCCTGTCCAACTGGACCTTTGGTTGAAGTGGTTCTCATAAAATTCACTTTAACAATCATATAGAACACAATTTACAAATATAATCCCATTGGATGTACCAACATTCAAGTTATTACCATTTACGTCATCAACACATTCACACAACATTTCGAGGACAATTAAAACAATCATGTTTTAAAAAAAATATATTTCATTAAACCAGAATTATCCTCAGAACAATGTACAATGCGAATCTATGTTAAATGTATCTATAAACCAATAACAAGAACAAATATCTAGCTTAACTCCAAAAATGCACGAGCTCCATATCCAATCTGAATATGCTCTTGTGCGACAACATCCCGCATCCTACAGATTCCGTGCATACAGTGCAAATGTGAGAAACACATCCTGTATCAAGGAAATGAGGATCAGGTATTCTGAGTTTTAAGATATTACTGAGTTTGCCAAACGGTTTGGCTTTAGAGCATTTTTCCAATCTTTATGTGACTGTGTCCCACCTTATGGATTCCTAGTTTGAAACATCGAGCAATCGGTCCATACGATCTGGATCATTTCTTGATGCACCTTAATACTGGACTTAATCCTGAAACAGCTGAATCAACAGAACTATGCTTCTCCATGAACGACTCATTTAGAGTCGACATTGAATGCATTTCCATGATTGTCTTATCCGGTTACCCTTCCTGTTCATTTAGATGAACGGATCAGCGAGTCGAGCTAATGCTTAACTCCTAATCACAAGGGGAAACCAGTTTTATACTGTTCGCCTATGTATCCCTCAAACTTGGGAACATGCAAACTGGTGCTGGTTCATTCTAGCTTGCAACTTCAAGCTCTTTGAAGATCCTAGTTCGTTCTCCTTTTTCAACCAGTTCTCGGAACCTTTCCTCAACTAGCTGTGCTAACTTATCTGACCCCAGGAATTCTAAATCCCTGCGGAACACGGGGTCAATGATCAATAGCATAAGGCAACGAACTTCCTTGGACTCAATAGTCAAGGAGTCATGCTCATCACAAGCTGCTGTGTGATGCCATGTTTGGGAGCGGACACTCAGTTTGATATGGTTCGCCAGCAAAACTAAGAACTATTCTGTAATTGCAAAACCATATCATATAGTCAAGGCCAGTCAGCCTTACCATTTTTAACAGGTGCTTTCTGAAGCTCTCAGAAATAGGTGAAGGAGGGGAAGGAGGAGAATGACACTTTCTTCAGACATATATAAAATTTGAATTTATTCGTTTAATTCATGCTTTTAAATAATTACCCAATATACATTATTTAACAAGGCTAGGATCCAAAATACCCCAACTATGCTGTGAAGAGGGATGACGTAGTCACAACACAGTGGTCATTAAGGTAGATAACTTTTATCAATTTCAGTCTTATGAAATTCCTAGATCTGTGAGATTCATTGAACTGTTCAATGGCATGTTTAATCTCGGATATGTCCCACCGTTTGTGACTGGGATGCCGAGGATCACAAACCGGGTGTGAATAACCATGCAAATTAGCTTGGTACTCTCGGGGTCCATTATCATCTCAAATTGATGTGCCGGTTAACCACACACGCTCCATCAACAATGATAACACCCGAGAAACCCATTGTCACTCTTTATGAACCCCTATTGGTGTGCCGGTAACCCACACACGCTCCACCAACGTTTCATAAAGTGCAATGTGTAATTTCATGGGTTAGCATCAAATTCACATTTTTTCTAAAGTAACTAGATTGGGAATTCTTGTACGGGTTCTAGTACTTTGATCATTATACTTTTAACGATTAAGCGGTCCTATCAAAACTGTTCGGCTAACGACCCTCCACTGATCAGGCTAGCGGTGGGTGAGAGTGAACACCCATCAGACTGCCATTTTATAGGCAGTCTCCTTATACCCACTTTATAGACCAGCTTCGTGAATGAGGCCTACTAATGATTTGACTAACCAATTTATCTTATACATATAGTATTAACCTTTAATAATATATATAAGATGTATTTTAAATCTTTTAAAATATTCTTGGTTTATCTTTTAATTTCCTGAAATTTAACTATTAAATTTCAAATTAAATTAAACCTTTAATTTGATTTAATTTATCTTTTAATTAAACTATTAATTAAATTAATTAAATCTAGATATTTTAAACCTTTTAAAATATTTTAGGATTTATCCTTTAATTTTCGAAATTTAACCATTAAATTAAAATTAAATTAAATCCCTTGAATTATCTTTTAATTAAACAATTAATTAAATTAATTCAAATGTAGATAGGTTTTTCCAAATTAATCAAATCAATTTAAACCTATCTTAAACCCCTAGTTATTGAATTCAAACAAACTGGGTTTAAGGTTATCCATTTAATTAACCAATTAAAGTTACCAAAAAATAGAAAGCCTCCTAAAACCCTAACCAGGAAAATCGAAAAAGAAGGGGGGAGGGGCTAGGGTTTCAAAAACCCTAAACCCCAAAATCGAAATCAGGCCCAAAAGATTTATAAACAATAAACCCTAATTAGGAAAACTATTACAGCCATTCAATAAGAAAACAACCATTTGCTCTGATACCACTGAAAGGTTTTCCGCAACCATGAACTAAATAACCTAAGTTCACATGCAACCTAGAAAAGATCTATGTTTTCTTACTTTGAACATGTAACTAATTCCTAAAGGCCAAAAAAAATTAACTAAAAGAATAAATCAGAAAAACTAACCTTTAGTTTTAATCTTGAAGCTAAGCAGCACAAGTGTCCTGCCTCAAATGAGATCACACCTAGGGAGCCAGAGGAAGGTCACGAAAATTCCAGAGAGAATAATAGAATGAGCACTTATAATGAGGTCTAGGGGTCCCTATTTATAGGGAAACAAGAAACCCTATGTAAGAACCCGCAAAAGTTGTAAAAGGGTAAAATGGTCTTTTGGCATATTATAAGACCATTATGTAAAATAATATGTAATTTGTGGAATAATATTACAAGAAATAAAAGTCTATGTAAAATTTGAAGTTTTATCGCGTGAATAGTGAAATTTGGCCAAAAAGGGCAAAACGGTCATTTGACATGAAAATGACCAAAAATGTTAAGAAAATGTCAAGCTGGAAATTTATGGAACATTGTTGCAAGATTTTGGGTCTTAGGACCACTTTTGTAAAGAAATTGGAAGGCTAAGGACCAAAATGCAATTATTTTATAAACATTAAATATAAACATATATGAGAGTTAATTCTCTCATTTTCAGAAAAGTTGTGGAGAATTCTAGAGAGAACGAGAGAGCTCTGGAGAAGTGTACGAGCAGCCAAGAAGAGTTGAAGAATCAAGTTCCAAGATTGAAGAATTTGAACTTCAAGAGGTAAGAAATCAAGCTTGAATACTTACTATTCATCGTCTTCTTAGGATGAAATCTGGAAATCTGATTCATGAAGTTCATGAAATGTTTCCAGAGGTTTATCTTCATCTAAGTATGCTAAAACCATCAAGTAAGCATGTTCTAGTCCTTGAACATGTTGAAAAATCAAGAAATGATGATTTTTGCTCAAGAACCCTAATTCACGGGTTTGTAAGATCAAGGCTAGTTTTTATGGTTTTGTTGAGTCCAAATGATCACTTAGGATGTATTAAGACACTCTTAAGTGGTTAATTTCACAAACTTGGATTTTTAGTGACAAATAGCAAAAACGGGTTTTCAAAGAATTGGAATTGGAATCAGTGATTCCATGGGTTAAAACCTAATGTAAAGCAAGGGTTTTAGTCATAGAATGGTAGTAAAATGATTCAGAACAGCAATAAGAGCTTAATACCTCAAAACTGCATGCTACAGTGCCAAATCGCAACTGGTCTGGAACCCTGCCCAGGCGCCAGGCGCAGTGCGCCCAGGTTCCAGGCGTAGTGCGCCCTGAGACAAGGACTTCAAATATGTGATTTTTCGTTTGGCTTGTCCGATTTACCTCAAACTTGAACCATAAGTCCCTAATGGTTTGAAAAGTCTGGGAAAAATACTAAATTGAGTTTTCGACTCCTCGGGGGCACTGTAGAACAATACGAGTGTCTCGGTAAAATGTTGACTTTTGGAATTTGAGCTAGACTTATCCAATTAACCCCAAATTTGAAACACAAGTCTAATATGGCTTAAGAATTCATGGAAAAGTGTTGGAACTGAAATACGACCTCCTGAGAGTACTATAGCAAAATACGCGTATCTCGGGAAAAATTGTAAAAATTAGTAATTAAAGGTTATACTTTTGTATGGCCTGTAGTTATGTCAAGTCATATACTTAGTTGTAGTATACATTTATTAAATATATATGCTACTTGTATAGGCGGTGCTTCGAATATTGTTGAGCACGGAAAGGGGAAAGGAGTACGAGAAGTCTAGAGATCTATAGCTATATCAAGGTGAGTTTTATGAGGATTTTTCTAGTACATAGCAAAATGATATTTTCAGAAAATGAGTTTTCCAAATATTTTTAGATATTAAAGTTTGGAAACAGTTTTGAAAGTAGCTCTAAGAGCTAAGTGTTTAAAAGAGATTTCTTTTAAAGAAGTTCAGTTTTTAAAGAAGATTAGTTTGTAAAGTTTTGAAAGAAGCTCTATATGAGAGCTAAAGATTTTGAAGTCAGTTTTAAAGTAATTTTCAAGATTATGAGTCAAAGAGTTAAAGTTTGAGCTTATTTTGAAATTGTGTCCCATTTTGACCAATTTGAGATGAAATGAAGAAAGTGAAAAGATAAGAATCAAAGCAAAGAAAGTAGTAAGAGTTAGTTGTCCGGACTAGGATCACCCACATAATCGGGAGATCAGAAGACACTACTGGGATGGTACCTCCCGTCGCGAAATAGTTGTCTAGCTTAGTATACCCTTATGCTTGAATCTGTTTCAAGTCATAAAAGGGAGTCAGAAAGAGCATAACCTGGCGGGTGGATCTGTTCTGTCCCGCGAGGGGAGCTAGTAGAATGAATTAGACTAAACTAATTCATGAGTTTCAGTTGGTCACAAGTACATGAGAAAGAAAGCAGTTTTAAAGAAAGAAAGCAGTTTTAAAGAATAAAGCAGTTTTTAAAGAAAGAAATCAGTTTTGAGAAAGAATACAGTTTTGATAAAAGAAAGTAATTTTTGAGAAAGAAAGTAGTTTTGAGTTTTGAAGATAGAAAAGAAAAGAGATTTGAGATTTATTATGAAATAAGTTATAGTGGTTTACTTGTTTATATTTCAAGTTTTAAAGCAGAAAAGTTTTGGGTCTAAAACCCATATTACTCACGAGACTTTATGTCTCAGGTATTTTTTTTAAATGCTATGTACTTAGGTGAGATGAGCAGGAGCTGGAGTGGGACCAGTGTGAATACAGTAAGTTTAAATTATGGTTTTCTGTATTGAGTCTGTAATACCCTTTCAGAATAAAGTTTATAAAAAAAATTAGGTGACTTTTCATGGTCACGTTTTGTAAAAATGTTTTGTAATATAAACTATATTAAATTATGGTTTGAGAAAGGGGTGTTACAGTTTTGGTATCAGAGCCATAGTTTAAGCGAACTAGGTGTCAGTACTTGAACCTAGACTTAAACTATGTAGGAGTTACGTAGAGTACATACTTGAGTATGATGTTGAGAGTAAGTAGAACTGGGAGTAAACCCATAATAGCGGAACATGAGTCCTGGTGGTAAAACGGGAAGCAAATGTGTATAGGTGGTTATAATAATATGGGCCCGTACTATTCTAATCACAGAATATACATTTGAGTCTGGTGGAACCACACAGGAACTATGTGAAGCTGTCAGAGATAAGTGTAGAAGGTTTGAGGAGTATAGGTTCGATATACCTATGTAAAAAAATCAAGTATGAATGAAAATACTAAAGTATAAAGGAAAAGTGTTAAAGATGAAGTAACAAATACGAAGTATGTAGTGGGGAAAACCCCATACCTTATATGAATTAATATAAAGTATATGTAATAAAACATAAGAAAGTATGAGCAAAGAGCACTGAAAATAAGATGACAAGAATAAAAAGGTAATGACGAATGAAAGTTCAAATTTGTGGTTGTGATAACCACTGTATAATATGAGAAATAACGTAAAGTATGAAAGGAATTCGTAAAAGAGACATGACCAGAAAGTATAAATGTTAATAGAAGTAATGGAGTATATAGTACAAATATAAAAGAAAAAGTAGAACTAAAAAAAAAAAAATAATAAAGAGTAAATATTGAGAAGTAGTATGATGTGTTGTTCATGTACAACCAAGAGATTAAAGTATATATATAAAAGTTGTGAGTAAATAAGATAGTATAAAATGAAAGCAAAATACTTAACCAAGTATTAGAAGAGGAATCAAAGACAGAAATGAAAGTATAAGAAATGGGAAGTTGTGACTTCCAAACTTGAAAGTAATATGACAAATAAAGACATCTAATAGTTAGAGCAAATAACCAAGTTTGAAGAATACTATAATGAGTAACATAAACAAAGCAAGTTACCTGAAAGAGAAAGTAAAAAAAATCGTTAAAGACTATGAGCAAGTTGCATTGTTATAATGTAAGAGAATGAGTTGAGAAATAGAGATTAAATGCCTAATCAAGTGTTGGGCTAAAAGTTAAAAATAAGACAGACAATGATGATAATGAGAAGAATATAAAGACAGTTATCAAAGAAATGGTCATTTGAAATCAGATTTAGTAACTATATAAAATATAAATAAGAAGAATTATGAATGATAAAAGGATAACCGAAAGAATGTGAGAAAAATGACTGAGAGTCATCAATAATATGAGATAAAGAGTAAAAGTGAATATCCAGATAAGTCTTAGACAAAGAGTCAAATATGAAATAAGAATTAAAATAAAGAGAAAGGAAGTGACTACCTCTAAGCGGAAGTAACAGGTAAAAGTAGCCAAAGATTAGAGAAATGGTCGGTACATGACTAGTAGTTATGGAACATCGGAAAGAGTATAACGTATATCGCTTTAAAATATATATAAATAAAGAGAGTAAAGAAAAGAAGCTTAAAGGAAAGAACAATGTAATGTGTTGGGCATATAGCCTCATGGCACATAGAGAGAAATGGTAAAAAGAATAATAAAAGAAATTTTGGGTATCAAACCTAGAAAGTTTATAAGTAAAATATGTGAGATAAAGAGACTAAATGTTTATGAAAAATGGTGGTAATCTATATGATTATGAAAGTAGTGTATGCTTAATAAGTATAATGGGATAAAACAAGAAATTGTTGAGTCAGAAATGCCAATCTTTATTGAAATATGGTTAAAATGAAGTCATGATAAAAAGAGAAGTAAATGTTATTTTTGGCGTTAGCCATAGCAAGTAAAGAGTAAGCAAGAGATAGAATGCTAAACTAAGCATTAGTGTGAGAAATAAGAACTACAAGAAAATACTAAAACATAAATAACAAAATGAGGATGGTACATGGGGTACCTAAATTTAGTGATTTAGAGATCTGATCGAGACCGATGAGAAGTTTGATGCCCTACGAAAAGAAATGCAAGAAGACCTAGCCAAGGAGGCTACCGCAATCCGATTAGAACCCGATGCCCGTCACAGTGAAGTCTTAAAACTTTTTACTCAGATTTCCCAACATGCCGCCAACCCCACGCCACCGTCAATGGCACCTTTCGACTCCAACTTCTTTCGCCGCCGCCATCCAAGCACCACCGGACCACCCAACCGACCAACATAACCAGCTTCACCCCCGCCTTCTCGGGTGGTCAATCTACCGGTTTTCAATTCGAGCCACGAGTGTTTACGTCGTTAGAGCAATAGGAAGGGTACTCCACAAGCCTTACCGAGAATTTCATGG
Source organism: Cichorium intybus (assembly GCA_023525715.1). Classification (NCBI taxonomy): domain Eukaryota; kingdom Viridiplantae; phylum Streptophyta; class Magnoliopsida; order Asterales; family Asteraceae; genus Cichorium; species Cichorium intybus. The sequence goes on along the minus strand of CM042014.1, from coordinate 114,964,604 downwards.
CACCACCTACGCCCATCCACTTTGCTTAGGGCGAAAGCGTGTTTGAGTGTCCCAGGGGCGGTCCTAGCCCATCGCCGTGAGTTCCACCAAATTGTGTTGGTCTAATCCACAAGTCGCCTATGGGGACTGAACGGGGCTGCGTACCAGGACCCGAACGAACCCGTGCAACTAGAGGTAGTGGAAGTCTCGGCCAACTCGGTGTTGGGTTTTACGACCAATTTCTCCCTAAGAATAAGAAAGCATGATAGAAAGACCAAATGATGACACGACCTACAATGACACTTTGGATGAAAATAAAAAGTGTGGCTATTGGCATATGGTTACGATTTTTTGGTGCGACCATAAGTCATTTTTGTACTATTGTAGCAAATTTGAGTTTGATTTCAACGAGAATATTTTCTCTCATAAATCGCTAATGTTTTGATGAGATATAATATTACCTTTGAGCATTTGAGAAAAATGGTCATGATTGTGATTTTCTAATGTAAATAAATACATTTGGGGGTTGTTAATGTCATAACAATCAAACACTTTTGCACGATTTTCCTCTTGAGAAAATCCACCGTCATCGAACTTTTTAGGTGGTAAAAATTCTTCCACATCCTTTTCGACCGGAATGCACTCTCAATTCTTTGTCCCAAGTTTCTTCCTTTTTAATCCTAATGTTGTCGTGTTTCTCAAAGTAACGACACTCGCCTCCCCGTTGGCTTTTTTCTTAAAGTTCAAAGTGGCTTGGTTTTTGAGCTTATTGTTATCCAGATTCTTTACACACGATTGGTAGTGTTTATTTCGTATCAGCTCTAATTAGCATAGAACAAAATTTACATCGACCTTGCTTCCTACATACACCGTCCTCCTCTACTACCATAACAGGTGTAAAATAATTCCAACATTTCGCCGTGTGTTTTAAATTTGAAACCGTCTTTTGTTTTTTGTTCTTATTTGCCAAATCGTCTTCAACATCAACATGTTGGTGGTAGGCGCAATGAATACACCATCATCATTCTGAAAACCAAGTTAAAAAAAACACTTAAACTACATTATATATATATATATATATATATATATATATATATATATATATATATATATATATATATATATATATATATATATATATATATATATATATATATATATATATATATATATATATATATATATATATATATATATATATATATATATATATATATATATATATATATATATATATATATATATATATATATATATATATATATATATATATATATATATATATATATGAATAAAAAGCCAAATAAATATAATCATCATCATTCTGAAAACCAAGTTAAAAACATACACTTAAACAACTCCATAATATATATATATATATATATATATATATATATATATATATATATATATATATATATATATATATATATATATATATATATATATATATATATATATATATATATATATATATATATATATATATATATATATATATATATATATATATGAATAAAAAGCCAAATAAATATAATCATCATCATTCTGAAAACCAAGTTAAAAACATACACTTAAACAACTCCATAATATATATATATATATATATATATATATATATATATATATATATATATATATATATATATATATATATATATATATATATATATATATATATATATATATATATATATATATATATATATATATATATATATATATATATATATATATATATATAATCAGGATCGGGTGAGGACTCTTCTTAAAGTGAGGACGTGCGAGGACACCTTAAAAAAATTAAAAAAATATATAAATAATAAAATGGATCATAGTACTATATCGGAGAAAAAAAGATTCAAAAAAAAAAACTTTGGATCATTATTTTTTTACAATGAAATAATGATCCAAAATAAAAATAGAAAAATTGGATCATTATATTTTACAATGATGCAAAAAAAATTTTCAAATTTTTTTTTTGATAATGATATAGTACTATTTTCGATTTTATGATTTGTTTTTTTCTTATATTTTTTCAATTTTTTAAGGTGTCCTTGCAAGTCCTCACAAAAAAAAAAAAAAAAAAAAAAAAAGAGTACTCACCGGAACCGGACCCTATATACATATATATATATATATATATATATATATATATATATATATATATATATATATATATATATATATATATATATATATATATATATATATATATATATATATATATATATATATATATATATATATATATATATACACACACACTAAGGCAGATGAATAAAAAGTCAAATAAATATAATACATGTGCATGGAATATATTATGAGTATCAAAATTAGAACTCTACTGTGCATTGACTAAATGTAATCCACAATTTCGCATGATGTTTGATCATTTGACTTATTAGATATAGTTTATATAAGTTAAATCGATATATTAACTGTGTACATAAACTATATTATTAACATATCACACTTATCTATCATTATTTTTGAGTTTTATGCCCTTCATATTCTATCGTGACAAATAACGTCACATGATAACAAGCCTACAGGCGTTTAATTGAGGAACATATAGGTAAAACCATGTTTTACTTTAATATGATGTGCATGATGTAAAGTTAAAGTCCACTGTGGCTGCCATTAGCGTAAGTTTTGGGTTATAACTCTTGATAAAAAATTCTTGATTTCACATTGTATGCATTACGCAAAAGATCAAACAAAAACAAAAATTAAGTCTTGAGCAAACGTTCTTGATTTCACAAGGGCTGTAAGTCCTGACTCAAGGAAAACAAAAATTAAGAAAACTTACAAATGATCACCGGAGAAAACAAACTAAAGATCACCAAAATTAAGAAAACTTACAAGAGTATCATCGTTATTAACTTCTTCAACCCAATTATCAATTTGCTTTTGATTTATTTTATTGCGATTGACTTCCATTAGTGTGGGACTGTGAGGAATTACCGACTAAACATTGTGTGCGTAGAGATTGAAGGATGATGTTGGTTAGTTGTATGTCAATCGGCTCTAAGGGTTTACTGGGGTTATCTGGTTTTACCTAAACAACCTTTAGCCGTATATGGAAGTGATCTTTTGCGTAATGTGTACAATGTGAAATATGTTAGGAACCGGACCGGGTACACGCAGCGGAAACACACTATCACACACACAAACTCACGAAAATAAAGCAAGAAGAACACAAAGATTTTTATGTGGTTCGGATTCGGTGAAAATCCTACGTCCACGGGCTACAACTAGATTTTATTTAACAAGGAGATTACAAGATATACGCTCAATTTTTATAGGTATTGAGTTGTGGTGCATTTCTCTACAAACTAGAATCACCTTTTTATATACATTTGAGAATGTATATAATATAATAAATCTACACCCCATATTTAAAAAACAAAATCTTCACCAAACTTTCTTTGAATTCAAAATTTACCTAACAATCTCTCACTTGAAGATTTTTAACATCTCTTATTAATCTCCTAACATAACAAGTCTTCCAAGCTTCCAGTTCCCAAGAACAAGCTAAGACCCAGTCAAATTCTCTTAGTTGTAGCCGCCCCTCATCTTCAAGTACTAGAAGAGCCAGTTGAAGCTCCCACTAGCTCCAACTCAGCCGTGGCTAATTCCACCACCGACTCATCCTCTATCTCAACCGGTTTGGACATTCCACCAGCTCCAGAGATACACCGAGGACCACTAACACTCTCCAAACTTTGCAAACTTCCAACAGGAGAGAATTTTTCAGTCTTAGTCTTCAAAACCCAACGGCTCTTTGTAACTGTACCAGGAACACACCCCGTGCTCCCACTGTCACAAAATCCCCTGAATGGTTTAGACTTTCCGACTCGTTCAGCTAACATCCCCTTGGCTCCAGAATTCATGTTTGCAAAATGAACTCTCTTAGCAGTAGATTTAGCGAACCAGATTTTGTCATGCTTAACGGGAACGATCATACTTCCCTCAGCAGTTACCTCAACCATATACAATGACCCACGCTTCATACCTTGAGCAATCACCAAATTACCATTAACCACCCTCTATTTACCACCACCAAACCTTACTTCCAGTCCTTGTTTATCCAGCTGACCAACAGAAAACAATTTCTTCTTCAACTTTGGAATCACCCTGACATTCTTCAGGTTCCATGTAGTTCCCAATGAAGCATCTCGTCATTTGCTAACCGTACCTTCCCAAAATCTCCTTCTTTTAGATTCACCATCGTTTCTCCGTTGTCCATGGCGTGAAACGAAGCCCCTGAATCCATGACCTAAGAGTCTACAGAACTTTCCATACTTAGTATCGGTGCATCATCCTCAGACACACTCTCAGCACCAGCAATGTTCAATTCTTTCTTTGGACATTGACTCTTAACATGTCCCACCTCTTGGCAGTTCCGGCACTTCACATTCTTCCGAGTTCTAGATGAACTTCTTCCTTGGCTCCCACTGTTCCTGTTATTCCTTATACCTCTGTCCATATTTAATAACGCAGAAGAAGATGATCCACTTTGATTTTTGCGTCTCATATCCTCGCCCAAAACCAAGTCTCTAACCCCTTCAAAAGTCATACCACTAGCTCCCATGGAGCTAGTAACAGTCGTAACTGTTTCGGACCAACTATCAGGTAGTGAAGCTAGTAGCAGTGCAGCTTGAGTTTCATTATCAAATTTAATTCCCACAAATGATAATCTGGACAGAATTGAATTTAAATTGTTAATGTGAACCGTAACTGAACTTTCCTCATTCATCCTTGTAGTGAACAACTCCCTCATCAAGAACACCTTGTTAGCTGCCGACGGTTTCTCATACATATTCGACAGAGCATCCATCATACCACGCGTCGTGGTTTGATTCATGATGTTGAAAGCAACGTCTTTGACAACGACAATGTAATAACCGCCCTAGCTTTCTTGTTCTTTGAGTTCCAAACATCTTCATCAGCTTTTTCCATTTTCTCCGGCTTGTCCCCAAGTACCACATCCAAGTCTTTCTGACATAGCAATGCTTCTATTTGCATTTTCCACCAACTAAAATCAGAACCGTCGAACTTCTCGATTACAATCTTGTCTTCGGCCATTACGACAAACAAGAAACAAATTGAGACAACAAAACAGACATAACAATGGTACGGGCCTGACCGATTCGTTCAGTGTACTGGTGTGTGACAGAACAGTACCCTTCAAAGTACCAAGATACCTTTAATACGAATAATAGAAATTAGTTTCTGATGTGGAAGATCAGACAAAACTGCAACCACAGAGCATACTTTAATTTCTAAAACCGAGACTTCTTCCAAAACCCGAAGCTTTGATACCAGTTGTTAGGAACCGGACCGGGTACACGCAGCGGAAACACACTATCACACACACACAAACTCACGAAAATAAAGCAAGAAGAACACAATGATTTTTACGTGGTTCGGATTCGGTGAAAATCCTACGTCCACGGGCTACAACTAGATTTTATTTAACAAGGAGATTACAAGATATACACTCAATTTTTATAGGTATTGAGTTGTGGTGCATTTCTCTACAAACTAGAATCACCTATTTATATACATTTGAGAATGTATATAATATAATAAATCTACACCCCATATTTGAAAAACAAAATCTTCACCAAACTTTCTTTGAATTCAAAATTTACCTAACAAAATCAAGAATTTTTGCTCAAGAGTTATAACTCAAAACTTACGCTAATGGCAACCACAGTGGACCTTGACTTTACACCCATGCACATCATAAAAAAAGTAAACATGGTTTTACTTATTGACCATGTTGCTCAATTAAAGTCTTGCAAGCTTGTTTTCATGTGACGTTATTTGTCACAATAGAATATGAAGGGTATAAAACTCAAAAATAATGACAAACAATTGTGATATGCTTATAATATAGTTTTGTACACAGTTAATAAATCGATTTAGGTCATATAAACTCTATCTAATAAGTCAAATGATCAAACATCATGTGGAATTATGGATTTCATTTACTTGATGCACAGTAGAGTTTTATTTTTTATACTCATAATATATTTCATTAACATGTGTTATATATAATGTAGTTGTTTAAGTGTATGTTTTAACTTGGTTTTTAGAATGATGATGATGTATTTGTTACACCTACCCCCAACATGTTGATGTTGAAGACGATTGGAATTATTTTACACGTGTTATGGTAGTAGAGGAGGACGGTGTAAGTAGGAAGCAGGGTTGATGTAATTTATGTTCTAAGCTAATTAGAGCTGATACAATTAGAAACTGGACCGGAGCACTAAATAAACACTACCAATCATGTGTAAAGAATCCGAATATCAAGAAGCTCAAAAACCAAGCCACTTTGAACTTTAATAAAGAAGCCAACGGGGAGGCAAGTGTCGTTACTTGGAAACATGACGAAGTTAGGATTAAAAAGGCATTGTTAAACCTATTTGTTACGGGGAACTACCATATAAGTTTGTTGAAAACGAAGCATTTATAAAGCATGCAAATGCTTTAAACGGTAAGGTTGTAGTGCCATCTAGGCATACAATTAGCCGGGATGTTGCCAAGTATTTTATTGAAGAACGAAATAAAATGCATCAATATTTGAGTAACCAAACAACTACCATACACTTGACAACGAACACTTGGACGTCCGGATGTCAAAGAAAAAATTACATGGTTGTCACAGCCCACTTTATTGACAAAGATTAGGTCATGCACAAACGGATCATAGAATTTAAAGTGATAGATAGTCATAAGGGGGAAGATGTAGGATGCTTATTATTAGATTGCATACATGGGTGGGGCATTAAAATGTAATGACTATGACCGTAGATAACGCAACATCAAACAATACGGCTATAGAATATTTGATTAAGAAGTTGCCCAATTTATATGATAGTGGAAAGCATTTGCATATAAGGTGTATGGCTCACATCTTGAATCTTATTGTCAAATATGGGTTAAAACATCAGAACTATCACATAGAATGTATTGAAAAAGTTGTTAGGTACATTAGAGCATCGACCCAACAAATCACGAAATTCAAAACGTGCATAAAAAATAGCCGGATAGAAACTAAAAAGTTCTTATGTGGTGACACCCCTACGAAATGGAACTCAACCTTTGAGATGTTGAAGCGCGCTTTAGAGCTAAGAGGGGCATTTTTCGAGTACGAACTATCAAGTACTTTCTTCTTATTTCTTTTACTTTAACTGTTGCAAAAACTATTTTTAGTTGACTTTTCTTTTTTGTTTTTTGTGTAGATCATTCATTAGCACGGGAAGTCGGTAGAATTCCTGACTCAGACTTCGGAGTGGTTTAATATTTGGTGGATTTTCTTGAAAAATTTAAGATAAAAACAGACATAGTCTCGACATCATCAACACCATTAGTCCTCCTTTTTTTTCTTCACGAAATATTAGATGTAGAGGAAATATTAGATTTAGACAGGCATCTATAGCTTTGGTAAAAGAAAGAGAATTATAAAAGCATGGTGAAGGGAACGAGGACCACAAAATATGACAAGTATTGGGGTGTCATTGAAAAAGCGAATCATTTTATGTTTTTCGCAGTCTTACTTGATCCACAAATGAAATCAAACCTTTTGGAACATATCTTTAGCACTATGATAAAGGAAGTAACTTGGGACAAAGAATTGAAAGTGCATTCCATGGTTCAACTGGTCGAAAAATATATGGAGGAATTATTTACGACCTCTAAGGAAAAGTTCGATGATGGTGGATCTTCTCAAGAGGAAAGTCGTGCAAAAGCAGTTGATTGTGATGACGATAATGAATTTTTGGGTGATTTTCTAAGTAAGGGAGGTGTCAGCTTGGTTTCCATTGATAACGAGTTTAGAAGGTATTTAAAAGATCCAGTAGAGTGTTACAACAAAAAGTTTGACATCCTCAAGTGGTGGAAAGAAAATGGTCATAGATTTCCTATTCTCGCTCGGATGGCCAAAGGTACTTTATATAACATTGTCGTTAGTTTTTAGTTTAATTAAAATATTATCATTATAATTTTTAATACTTTTTTGTTAGATATTTTGGGGATACAAATTTCAACAGTAGCATCGGAGTCAGCGTTTAGCACATGTGGTAGAATATTGGATGATTATCGAACTAACTTGTCGCCAACAATCGTTGAAGCCTTGATTTGCGCCCAAGATTGGGTTAGGAAGTCGAGAAAACCAATTATAGACGACTTGAACGACATATTTAAAGATGATGCCATTGCTTTGGGTAACTAGTTTTCAATTTCCAAAATATATGTATGTTGTAGTAATTTAGTTATTAATCTATATATTAAATCACGTAATTTCTCAATATATGTGTACGTTTTTTTCCCCGGGTCATGTAACGCGTTATTCGGGTCGTTTAATTGGATCTTTCCACCCTTTTCTCCCTCATTCGTCCCACTTCTTGAATTTACAGCCTGCTCCACCGCTTCACTCCCGCTTCTCCCCTGCATTCACATCGTGTCTTCATCTTTTCCCCACCGACACCACCATTTTCTTGCATCACTGAAGCTACCGCGTAGTTCTCGATCACCCTCTTCTCCACCGATTGCTGCTTCGATTTCACCCTCATCTCCACCGATCGCTGCTTCTATTTGTCGATCGCCGCTTCGATTTCACCGATTGGACTTCATATCTGTGAGACCGGTGCCGTATGAGTTGCAGAAAGCTAGGGCGGGAGCGATGATGTACGAGCATAGAACCAGGTACCATTTTAATTGTTTTCTGTTCGCAAAGAGTTAGGGTTTTACGAAGGAAAAACATACAGAAACGCCATTGGAATTGTCGATGTCGGACCATGAACCTGACGATTCCGATACTGAGTTCGTTGAGGTCGATCCCTCCGGTCGTTATGGTCGGGTAAGTAGGTTTAAATTTGTTAATCTTATATGTTGATTTGAGTAATAGCTGTTAAATTATGTTTTTACGCGATGATAAACGGGAAGTAGGAGACGGCAGGAATTGGGTCAGTGAAGTTACCTTCGAGATTGTGCAAAGCGCTTTACCCTAGATCCCACGGCGTCGCACACTTTTCCGCCATCGTTTATCCCTTGCTTTGTTGCATTCTCGAAGAATCGAAGGCAAGAACCGTCGAATTCAGGTACGTGGTTCGAAAACGAATTTCAGTAAGAAAAACGAGTTAATTCTGTCTAATTTGTAACTTTCTTATCGATGTATAAACAGGCATCGCGATTGATAGGAACTGGAACCTTTAATGTCATGGTTATCTTCCTCGACGCTGAAGCTTCTATGGGTAAGAATGAAAATTATCTTCTTTCTTATTGTTGGGTTCTCCTGGTTCCAACCTATCTGAAAAATATCAAATGGCGACTATGTGATGGTTCTAAGTAGTTCTGAAAAGAGAGTCGAATACAACCAGGTAACAATTTTTTTAGTTTATTTATGGTTGTAATTGGTTTTAGTTACAAACAAGCTCAATGAAGCAGTTTTCGACTTAAACATTAAGTGTTGTTTGGTTGCAATGAATACTTTTAACTCTACTTTGTGTTTCTATTTAATCATAGTAATTTGGGAAAATTACGGAGGTCCTGCAAGTTGAAATAGAAGATTACGTCACTACCCCCAAACCGGCATGGGCAGTGCTGAGTCGTAAACACGTGGCTAAAAACTGCACCTCTCCACAGTCCACCCCAGTGGTACCTTTGACGTTTTGCTACGTTTTTTCAGTTTTATTTTTATAGCATATATTATTGCTATACCTATCATAAATAATATATGAAAGTGCATTGCTATTTTTGGTCTTATGAAAAGGGATAAAAGAATACGATACGAGTCAACTGCTTCTGACTTTCAAACACCCGATCCACCTGTGGAAAAGTATGAATATCAAGCAGAGGTATATACTATATTAAATAGAAACCATGGTGTTTAGTTGTTTACTCTTTCTTATATTATAAACTTCAATATCGTGATTTATCATGTTTCTTTTTCAGGTAAGTTGGCTAATGGACCTCATTGTCAACAGTCTATATAGCAACAAAGAGGTGTTCCTTTGTGAGCTTAGTATGCAAGTTTTAAACTTTTAGCAAATCTTTAATTTACTTTTATGCCCTTATGTAGACAATTTAACAATTATATTAACCAAAAAACTTTTATTCTTTCAGCAATGCAAGTGATGCCCTGGACAACCTTCGATTCCTTATTGTTACTGATCAACAGCTTTTGGAAGGTACTTCTGAACTTGACATTCGCATTAAAACTGATCAAGAAAACAGAGTAATTACCATACACTAAGTTAAGAATCTTAATTAAAATTTTACATGAATTTTTTTATTTAAACACCGTAATAATAACTTTTGGACTTGCAGGTTTCCCCAAAAGAGATGAAAGTGCTTATGATGCTTTTGGTGCAGGCGTGCAGCACATAGTTCTAACAACATCTCTGTCGACATAGGTATGACTAAATTTTCATATTTTAAACCAATAAATTTCTTCTTTAATTAAAGGTACAAAGTAAAAAGTTGAACTGATTTAATAGGTATAGTTGTCGTCTTCTTGTGAGGAAATGGCATCGACTATGACGAGTGCCGAAAGTCCTGTTCTTAAAGGCCTCCAACAATGCATCGATATAGTAATTGCTGAGGTCTGGATTATAACATTCACTTGATTGAGGGCAAAATGGTCATTTTCATAATTAGAAAACTGAGTGTATTTTGGTGTGTAGGTGGATAGGTTGCTTTCAACCGAGCTAAAGCCGCTTAATTACAGGTCAGCAGATAATAGCATCATATGGCAGATCATCCACCTACGGTTGCGTGTGCAAGGTTAATATTTTCCTTACATTAAATAAGAAAACAAATTTTAATTTTTAAATAGCATTGTACTTTGGAAAATTTCACTACTATAATAAGAAAAAAAAATGAAATTACAATGCTATAATTGAGTAGTTTTTCAAAGTAGTTTGCTTTTTCTTATAATGAAGAATTACTTTTCTGTGAAATATATATATATATATATATATATATATATATATATATATATATACATATATATATATATATATATATATATATATATATATATATATATTTAAACAGGTTGAAAAAGTTGAAGGGGTTGATGTTGTTTGCAAAATAAAAAATTCTGCAACTTTTGTTGGAACATTATTCGCATTGCATGCCTCTCAAATTCATATTGACTTGCCTACTTTGAGCCTACTTTGACCGATAAAGATAAAGAGGTAAGTTTATATTTTTATTCTTATATTATTACTTGAAATATGGGTTTGGATTAATTTGTGTTTTCATTGGCTTTTTATATATGGGTTTTCATTTGTTATTATGCAAATAAGCTTTGTTTGTTTTCTGCACTAGGTTTTGGGTTTTTTTAATGTAACATTCAAGAGGTTGTAAGTACTTAAAAACAACTACCAATTGAAGATGCTGCTGGATTTTGGTCAGATATTACACCGCAATTCGATTGGAAAAAGAAATGGGGTTAACGGGTTTAGTGAGAGAACCTTCATGTCACAAAAGAGAATATTAAAATTGAGGTAAAAAGAACCATCCTGAACCCGTGCGTAGCACGGGGTCCCACTCGTTACTTTTAAATACTAACCATACTTTATTTTTGTATTTATATAGAGATTGAAACAACGTTAAAGATGGGTGAGAGTGGAAAAGAGACAATGTCGGTTGAAGTTTAAGTCGGTTGTTTGAACTTTGAAATATACAATGATATTTTTGGCACTTTAGTTTTTGACATTTTATTTGGTTGTGTTATCGACACTTTAACATTATTGTCACTTACGCATGTTTGATTCACAATATTTAGTTTTTGACAATATACATTTTATGTTTATACGAATACTAGATTCTAAACATTTTAGTTTGTCAATGTATAGAAGGACATGAGTTTGGCTGCATCGGTCAAAAACAATTTTTTTTTGTTTCAACAGGTCAAACACCTTTTGATGGCTCAAATAAAATGTATATTGTCAAAAACCAACTTTACTTGTTAAGGGAAGTGATCCGTACACAACAATTTTTTTTCATACACAACAATGCATGCTTTAAAGATGTTGTACATTATGCATAAAAAATGTTAAATTATTGTGTATGGAGAAAAATTGTTGTGTACGGATCAGTTCCCATATTATATGGTAGTAAGTGTGGGGAAATGTACAACTCCTAGCAGCGTAAAATGGCAAAGGAGACAGCTCATTGCCATGACTAATTAGTAAAAATTTAATTAAGTAGTTCACGAATCCATTATTTTGGTGCAATCTTTTAACGACTCAAATAAGAGGATTAGAGAAAAGCCTCTTATCGTCTAAGATTGTCACGGATGGGTTTTTCTTAACCTTTTTGGTTGATTGCAGAAGCATAAACGCAATATGTTAACTTACAAAATACAAACCACGAAAAAATAAAAAGTTTTAAGTGATGGAAGATTTTAAACATAATTTGTTGTGATATGGATATTTTTGTTTTATATCCAATCCTTTTAGCCCACTAGTTTTTTCACTAGATAAAAACTTGATCTTTAATCATGAAGCTAAAACCCATAGAAGCGAGCTTTCTACACTCCTGGTACCGAATACCCGGCACCGGTACTCGGGTCTTACATTTTGCTTCACACGGTTCGGTTCCAGCCGGTTCCGGTCCCGGTTTTGGCCGGGCCGGACCTCGTGCTCACCCCCGGTATATACCAATTATAGTCATGGCTTAGACACCTAATCCAACACTAAGCATGTAACATGTGGCAAAACATAGCCTTAAAAAATGTCAAATGACAATTTATGTTTGTTTTATTAGATAGGATAGATACACGTCTAAATATTGTTTGATTGAAAATAGTTGCATGGGCTTTTAATTTAAAATTGATAACTATGCATGTACCTATAATCTTAGATAAATAAACTCACTTCGGTGCTGCTTGTTTTGTTGGAATTAAAATCATTGGGGGATGGAGATTGGGTGTTCATGGGAGACTTTAATGAGGTCAGGGGTAAAGATGATAGGCTCTCTTCGTTTTGTTGTGAATCAAGCTCAAGGGATTTCAATGATTTCATTAGGGATGCGGGTCTTGTTGAATACAATATGGGTAATACACGTGGATAAAGCAACGATGGAATGAAATTAAGTAAACTAGATAGATTCCTAGTGTGTAATCAATTCATGTCCAAACGGTCCACTGCCAATGTGACAGCGCTTCCTAGATATTTATCAGATCACTGCATGCCCAGTAATTCTCATTAGTGTGCATGTGGATTTCGGCCCCTCTCTGTTCCGATTCTATAATTATTAGATCTCCATTGATGGGTGTAAAGAGGTGGTGCTTAAGGCATGGACGAAGGATGATCTTGAAAGCAATAAATATAGGAATTTTATGGCTAAACTCAAGAGGGTGAAAAATGCAATCAAGAATTGGCGGGCCTTGGCTTTAGAGGCGAAGTTAAAAAGTGCTATCGAAGAACTCGAGAAAGTGGCTGATCAGATGCAATTATCGATCCAAGAGAGAAATGAATGGAAGAAGCATCAACCAAAACTCATTGATATTAATAATTGCAGAAAGCTTGACTTGAAGCAGAAATCAAAGCTTAAATGGGAGGTGGATGGCGATGAGAACTCCAAGTTCTTCCATGGAATCATTAATGGAAACAAGAAAAAATCACGAATTAGTGGTCTAATGTGTAATAACATCTGGATCACTAAACCGGAGGAGATTAAACATGAAGTCTGGAAATTTTTTTCTGCAAAATTTGATAATCCAAGAAGTACTAGACCGAGGCTCATATGCAACAAGCTCAAAAGGATTTCCGAAGATGAAAAAAATATTCTTGAAGCAGAATTTTCGTTCAAAGAAGTCAAGATTGCGGTGTGGGATTGTTCGTCAGAAAAAGCCCCTGGTCCCGATGGGTTCACATTCAAATTCTTTAAAGAATTTTGGGATGTAATTAACGTTGATCTGTTTGCAACAATAAAAAATTTGAAGAATCTGGAGAGCTATCAGGTCGATGTAACGCTTCATTCATATCTCTTATACCTAAAATCAGGGATCCATCCACACTCAAAGACTTCAGGCCGATTAGTCTTATTGGCTGCCTGGCTAAAATCTTATCCAAAATCTTGGTTAATAGATTGAAAAGGTTAATTCATAAGGTGATTATCGAGAATCAATCAGCCTATCTGCAAGGGAGAAGCATAGTGGAGGGCCCGTTCATAACAAATGAAATTTATAGTTGGGCTAAGAAGTCAAGGACTAAATCACTTCTATTTAAGGTTGATCTGGAAAAGGCGTTTGACTCGGTCGATTGGGGATATTTAGACTCCATATTAGAACAGATGAACTTCGGCTTTAAGCGGAGGAAATGGATATCTGGCTATTTAAAATATGGTAGAAGCTCCATCCTAGTCAATGGTTCTCCAACACAGGAATTTAGCATCAAAACATGAAAGGTTTTCCGCAACCATGAACTAAATAACCTAAGTTCACATGCAACCTAGAAAAGATCTATGTTTTCTTACTTTGAACATGTAACTAATTCCTATAGGCCAAAAAAAAAATTAACTAAAAGAATAAATCAGAAAAACTAACATTTAGTTTTAATCTTGAAGCTAAGCAGCACAAATGTCCTGCCTCAAATGAGATCACACCCAGGGAGCCAGAGGAAGGTCACGAAAATTCCAGAGAGAATAATAGAATGAGCACTTATAATGAGGTCTAGGGGTCCCTATTTATAGGGAAACAAGAAACCCTAGCCGTCAGCCATTTTCCGGATTATACGTACGCGCGTCGCGACCTTTACATTTGCGCGCCGCGCGCCGCAATTCAACTATTGAATTTGTACGACTTTAATCCCTGACTTCCTGATTAATCTAATTATTGCCACAGAAATTAATCTAATTAATTCCTGATTAATTATTAATCAATCAATATAGTTTCTAATTAATATATTATCACTTTAATATATTAACAAACCATATCTTTTATTTCTATTGATTTATTAATCCCATAATAAACCAACCTTTCTCTCTACCGCACTTTCTACCAAACCTCCAACTATGGGGGCAACCCAAATGGACTTTGCTTCTATTAATTATGTAAATACAAATTATTAGTCATGGCTTAGACACCTAATCCAACAAAACAGGAGTCAGGCAAGGAGATCCATTATCCCCGTTTCTGTTCATCATTGCAATGGAGGGATTACATGTTGTTATGGAGACAACTAAAGAAAAACATCTTCCATGGACTTCAACTTCCAAACAACGGGCATGTGTTGTCACATCTAATTTATGCGGACGATATAATATTTATTGGAGATTGGTCCCCCGTTAATTTTCTCAACCTTAAAAGGATCTTAAGATGTTATCATTTTGCTTCTGGGTTGAAGGTTAATTTTGTCAAAAGTAAAGTGTTCGGTATTGGAGTGGATGACATAGAGGTTCAAGGGCTTGCAAAACATTTAGGGTGCGAATCAGCAAAATATCCGTTTGTCTATCTTGGTCTTCCAATTGGGGCAAATATGAAAAAATATGTGAATTGGAATCCAATCATAGATCGTTTCAAATCCAAACTCAATTTGTGGAAGAAGAAGACATTGTCCTTCGGGGGCAGATTGACGTTGATTAAAAGTGTTCTTGGGAGCTTACCAACATACTATCTTTAAACTAGGAATAAGTTTGAGGGTCTTATGAGAAAGGAAAGTGGGGAAAGGTGATAATACATGGTTTTGGAAGGACATATGGTTAAGCAATTATCCACTCAAAAAAAGGTTTCCCAAATTATACAGCCTGGAGTCCAATAAGAACTACCTTGTATCTGAAAGGGTATGCTTTTTGGAAGATGGGTCAAAGAACATAATATGGGATTGGAAAAAAGACATAAAAATAGGATCTGAAAAACTGGAATTTCAAGAGCTGTCTGATGCAGTATCCAAGTTTGAATTTACTGTACATTCAAACAAGTTTAACCGGTTCCTTGAACCGAATGGCATTTTTTCGGTTGGTTCACTTCGCAAGGCTATTGTATAAGCAAATAGAGATAATATCCATATTCCCTTCACCTGGAACTCATGGATTCCAATCAGAATCAATTGTTTTTCTTGGAAACTAGCCCAAAACAGAATATCATTGAATTGTAACCTTATCAAGAGAAATATCCCTATGCTTGACAGCAAATGTTCACTGTGTGGTTTAGTATAAAAATCGAGGGATTACTTATTCATTGGTTGTGAATTTTCATTTGAAATATGGTCTTGGATACTCAATTGGTGCGGTATTCGGATGCGAGTTCAATCAACTTGGGAAGGGATGGTTCAGGAACTTGAGAAACATCATAAATCCTCTAAAAAATCAAAAATCTTTTTACAAGCAGTCTTGCAGGCGACTTGCTGGTTCATTTGGAAAGCAATAAATGAAGTTGTCTTTAGAAAGAGTAGGAGGAGACCCACGGTTGTGGTAGATGAGATTCAAATTAATCTCTTCAATTGGGTTAAGCTTAGCGGCAAGGTGACAGGTTTGGAATGGTTCTCTTGGTGTAGGTCTCCATTCAGTTCTGGTTCTCTGTGATTCGGTGAGGAAATGTGTGGTAACCGGTGAGGGAGTGTTTTTTCTTTGACAGTTTTGGTGAGGTTCTTAAAAGAGTGAGGATGAGAAGTTATTTGAATGATATTTCCCTTTGTAAATTGAGGGATCATAGCGAGGTCTGTAATTTATTTTCTGAAATTCTGGGGTCGTTTAGGGTTTATGGGTGATTTTGGGTACTTGGTGTATGCGGCTCACAAAGCATATATTGATGGGTAATGTGTGTGTTTGGCGTGTGTTTTCTTTCTTTATTCCTGGGGTAGACAATAATTAGGTGCTTTGTGAGTTTAGCATTCTTTCGTGTGGGTCAATTAGATGTGTATTATTCTTGTCATTTACATTTTGGTGTTCTCGTTTTGGTTCGTTTTGGTGGGGTGGATGGGGGTGTATTTGCGTGTGAGTTTTCTGTTTCTTGTGTTATATGGCCAAAATCGTTTCTATAAAGTTTCGGTGCAGGTGTGTCAATTGGCGGATATCTAATAGACTTTAATCTCTGAAATCATCTTTGGGTGGCTCAATTCTAGCTTGAGCTCTCAATCGGGCTCTAAATCTGTATTGGTGGCGTGGATCGGGTTGTAGTAGTGATGCGGCTTGAAGGTCTTTATACATTTTAACAGAGGTGTATGGTCAAGTCAGCTTTGGTGGTCTATCGGCTTGATTATATTGGTGTCTGTCTCGCGGCATTGTTCAAGTTTAGGCCAGATTGATTAAAGTTCTTTGCTTCATGGGCGATTGAGGTATATTCACGAATTCATGCCCTGGGGCAGTTCGTGCTTGGGTGAGTGCGATGACCTGGAGTGGAATTGGTTTGGATTCTTGGTAGCTTAAATTTGCTTGTTTTAAAGTTCATACCATATTATTATTGGTTCTGGACGATTTTGCCCTTGGTCAATTGGATAAATTTGCTTTTATCTTAAGTGACATTGACTACTAAATTAGTCAAAAATTCGTGTAAACTTTTGTTTAAGTCATTGTTATATAACCCAACAATGCACCAATAGTGTTTAAAACATGTCTAAAGCTTAATGGAACCTTTTAATCCATTTTTCGTTTCGGTACTTTTTGACCGTTTTCCCATTTAGGCATCCTACTTTGCCTAATTGTGTTTTTGCGGGTTTTAACATGAAATTTTAGTAACTTGATGATCTTAACATGTTTATAAAACAATATCAATGCCTAGATGTCAAAACATCTTTCGTTTCGCTCTTTTATTCCATTTTTGGCAAATTTGCCGTTAAAATTATAAAAATAAAAATTATTTTTAAACATCACACTTTTTACATATTTTGTTACCAAAACCACCCAACAACACATAAGTGTTGATATAATTTCATTTCATACTCATACAGACTCGTATTTGCTAAAACGATAACTTTTAGTTCAACCACGACTATTTTGATCCATTTTTAAACTTAACCAAAACACCTTTTTCTTGACCCAATTTGGTTATTTCTTTTAATCTAGCATAATTATATGATAATGAATCATAGTATTTAATTCTTGGTTTTAATTCTCAAACTTTTGCTTCTTAGGCCTAAAACGGCAAATTAACTAAAAATAGTCTAATTATAGTCTTTTTATGACTACACGATACTTTATAAGATGTTTAACCAAATACTTGTATCTGCAATTCAATGTTACCATTTTCAAATGTAAACATGTCTCATAAATCATATTTTAACTACCTTTTTAATCCCAAACCTCAATTTCCAAATTCTTGTCCCATTTTAGACTTTTACAAGTCAATGTTTGTCCCTCTTTTGCCACTTGATTGTTACCTAGCAAACCAACTCTATAATGTTAATTCTTTGGTGTTTCTAACTTAGTACATATAGTATTTCATATATCCAAACTCAATTTCTCTCATATATCCAAACTCAATTTCTCATAGACAAGCCAATTCCAAGTAATTTGATTTTTAGTCTACTGTTTGACTTTGACAAAAAAGTCAAAGCTGCCAATTTTCTAAACACCAAGTTTAATGTTCTTGATTCTTTCACTATTTCGATTTATTACCAAGCAAAATACTCATAACTTAAAACATTTAAAAGGGTAAAAATCATATTTTTCAAGCAAGTAACTCATGTGTTCTTGATTTTCTTAGAATCCCAACTTACTACCATGAATTCTTCATACATTCAATAGTTTGTAAAACATGCACTCAAGAATCTCAAACCAAATATTCAAAACCTTCGATCCATTTATGATTTTGAACTCATATCAATAAAAAAAACCAAAACACATGTTCAATTTCAACATGCATGTGCAAATTTTCGGATTTTCGGATTTGGGAACTAGGGTTTGAAGAATCTTTATACATTCCTGTCCAATAGCTCTAAAAATCTGAGATTGATGAAAGAATTTGGGCAATAAATCGTCTTTGCAACTGTTCCTCAACCTCCCCCTTGCCGTCGCCGGCCACCATTGGCCGTAACTCGCCGGAAAGACGCGTCGGACGGCTGTGCTTCGCCTTCTCACTGTTGCTATCGACCACGCTGCTGTTCCAGCTCGTTCTCGACCCACCTGCTCGCGATTTGCAGACCAGATCGCTGGTTTCTCTCTTGATTTGAGGTTCACACATAGAAACGAGAATGGGAGGAGGATGTGCGGGATTTTTTTGGTTTCATTCACGTTGTCTCTTTCAATTTTGAGGTGATAGAGGCGTGTCTGGGGAATGCGCAGTCCACAGAGGCTTTAGAAGCCAATTGGCTGAATTTAAATGACCATCGACGAAAATGCCCCTCCACTCCTCTTTTTTAAGACCCAAGAATTTTCGACTTTGTTTCTTTATTTGTTTCCGATTTTCTTTTTAACCCTAACTCTCTCATATAATGTCCAAATGCTACATACTTTATACTTCTAGAAAGCTGAGAATGAGATCTACAACTTTCCCCTACTGACTTATGTCTGAATCTTAATATATTTTCTGCGATTAACCCTTGAAAATGACTATCTGGTCGTTTTTGACACTTTTGAGCCATTTTAATTCCATCATAACTCATTCGTTACAACTCCAAATGACCCGAATCATTTTCCTATATTTTTGTTATCTCAAATATTACAAAAGTCATCTGATGACTTTTTCCCAGATCTTTCTAGATTTTGAGATAATAATTTCCAAAGTTTGCACAATAAACTTTTCTCTTTTAGTCCTTGAATCTTTTTCTGTCCATCCATAAAACTTAAGCATCAAATTATATATATTATACGCGTAAAACTTTTTGGTTGTCACAATTTAGCATAGGTTTCTTTCGGTGATGTAATTGTTTTCTGTAGTTTCTTTGTTTTGTGCCAGTTTTTGCTGATTTTAATAAAATTGTTGTTCAAAAAAAAAAAACAAAAATCATGTAAATTTTTTTACATAAATAAATTAATAAAAAATAGTTGGTTTAATGACACACATTAGTATAATCAAATATTTTTGGCCGCCAAAAATATAGATAAAAGAAATCAACCAAGACTTGGTATAACAAAATGAACATCACATGAGACTAAAGTTTTACCCAAAAACACCACCCACCCATCTAGAAGTTTACCTCATTTCTCATGTATCTCTAGCAAACATTTTGCCACCCCTTATCGGACCCATACCAACCCTATGTACCCATGCTTTTGCTGAATGCTTTGAACCTTTAAGCTCCCTAATTGTATTCCTCCCCTTGTGCATGGGATCACATTTATTAGGTCTTTGCAAATAGATGAAAAAAATGTACATTGGCTGTGCATAAAAAGAATGGATGAAACCCGAGTGAGTTCTTGTTTAGACAGGTTGGCTGATGTTTTCTTATCCTTCTTATCCTTTTTAATCTTCAATTTAAGGGGAAGGGTTGTTAGCATCAATGTTTTAAAACCCACAATTTTAGTTGATTCGGTATGGTGACCGGGTCACGGGTCAACCGGTCCAACCGTCAAGTCAACCTGGTTTTTACAGTTTTCATACATATGATATGTTTCAACATAATTATAATATTTCTAAAGCATAAACAATGTAATTTCACATTTTTGGTACCAAAAAATATATTTTGTCAAGTTTAAATAGGAAAATTTTACATCATGTGACAAATGGTGGACTAATTTTAAAAGTTTGAGTCTTGAACTCTTTAAACAAGTTTTTAAAGCTCAAATTCTAGTTTTTTGTTTTAACCAACGGGTCAACCCGGTTCCAGGTCACCGGTCTAACCGGTTTTTTGAGGTCGGTTCAATCCAAGTCAGAAACTAGCAAAAATCGGTCATAATTGACCCGCTCTCTTCATTGGATCACGGTTCAACCGGTCTGACCAACCGAGTCAACCCATGTTTTAAAACATTGGTTAGCATATATTATATATTCACTTTCCATGGAATTAGCCTATTAATAGATTAGCCTTAATGTTTACTCTACATACTTTAGTCCCAACCTCATTGAAATTTATGCAAAGCACTAATACAATTACATTTCATATCAAATATAACATATTTTATGATAAACATTTTCATATTGCTATAAGAAATTCAATACCTAATGGACACCACACACAAACAATACATTATATAGTTATCAAGTCAAAGGGTAATCAATCAATTTCCTATGTCTTTGAGACTCCAAAATGGTATATTGATAGCCTTTAAAAGATAATGTAAAGAAACATCCAAAAATTTTACCCTCGTTCTATTTTTTTGAACAACTTTTTTCGTTCTCTCTTAGAATTTGTGTTAAAAATAAAGAAAACCAAAAACAAAGTCAAAGCAGAGGAGCGCCCATTGAAAGTCAGCATTTCACTGCCATTCTCTCGCTTTTCTTCGCCCCTAACATCTCCCCCTCTCTTTATTCCACTCGCACATCGACTCCAAGTGCATAAACACAAATACTCCTACACGTACATCCAAAAAATTCATTCTTTATTGTTCATATAGTTATCGTCTCACATCAACTTCAATTCACTGTTCTTAGCTTGTAATTCGCACAGTTTGATGCAGATTGATACATACGAATCATCGCTTGTATTCAAATTTCACTTCAATCGGAGATACTGAAGTTAAAGTTTAAGGTTCAAACAAGCTTTCTTGTGATTTTGCTTCGTCGCTGGTCATCTCTTGGTAAGCATTACTAAGTCTCACTGTACTATTTTGAGGATTGAGTTTCGGATGATTAAATTCAATGGAGTTTGACTTACTTTTTTCAAAACTATCTCGCTTTTTGTTACGCCGATTCTGTTTGGAAATTGACTACATGTGTTGCTTAGGGTTTTACTTTTCTTCAAGTATCAGTGCTGGGATGCAGTTTGAAGCTTGAATACGATATTGTGCAGTTGTGTTAGTTCATTCATGGCTTATTAGGGTGCACGGAGTAATCTCGGGCTCGATGATAGATGGGAGTGGGATGGGTGCGGTACCGCCGGTACCGCCGGTACCTCCGGTACCGCTGCCCCCTCCCTTTCGGTTTCGTCGGGCTCGGCCTTGGCGGGTTGGAGTTTGGCTTCGTGAACCTCTTGATCCCGCTTGTGTTTGGTATATATATATATATATATATATATATATATATATATATATATATATATATATATATATACACACACAAAAACATATATATACATACACACGTATGTATGAATATATATATATATATATATATATATATATATATATATATATATATATATATATATACACACAAAAACATATATATACATACACACGTATGTATGAGTATATATATATATATATATATATATATATATATATATATATATACACAAAAACATATATATACATACACACGTATGTATGAGTATATATATATATATATATATATATATATATATATATATAAATTATTATTTTGGGTATTATTTATTTAATTTAATATTAAGAATCTGATGTGGCATTGTGGGTTCAGTGGGTACTGGTTCCATGGGTGAAAGATTGGTGAAAGATTGGTGAAAGATGGGGAAAATGGAAGTGAGAGGAGAGAGAAAAGCTGACGTGGCGCGTGGGTTCAGTGGGATGGGAGAGATCTACTCCCCCCACCCTTATATTTGTTATCTACAAACATTACTACACCTTTTACAAAATTTGTAATTCTTCATTGCTTATACAATTACCTTCTAAAATCAACTCGAATTCAATATATCTGTCCTTGTATGACTATGATTGGCATCATTACATGTAAACCCCAACAGGCCAACACTTTAGTTTCATATTATGACCTTCAAGTTTCTTCTTAAATTTGGTCTAGGAACTTTCTGCAATGCACCGTGTGGCAAGTGCAGGCAATACCTCCAATTCATCCCGTCCTCGTAAGGAGAAAAGATTAACATATGTTTTAAACGATTCTGACAACACAAAGGTCAGGGTTTCTTTTTCTGTAGATCTGTTTCTTCGTAGTTTTTTCCGGTAAATTCAAGTTATTCTGGAATTTACTCAAATTTTTATACTTTTGTATCTTTTTTTTTTTTTTTTTTTTTTTTTTTTTTTTTTTTTATCCTTTCTGTTTCCAGCATTGTGGAGGTGTGAACTGTTTGGCTGTCTTAAAGCATTCAGAACCAAATAACCGTAGTCAACTCTTCACTGGGAGCCGTGATGGAACATTAAAAAGATGGGAACTGAGTGAAGAGGGTGCCACCTGTTCATCTACTTTTGAATCTCATATTGATTGGGTATAATTCTAAATAACTGGTATTATATATTTAAATTCATATTACACTTCATAACATAATCTTAAAAGAATTAAAAATAGTTTTTTGTACTAAAAAGGAAACGAGTTTGGTTTTGTACAGGTCAATGATGCGGTCCTTGTAGGAGGGAATACCCTTGTATCCTGCTCCTCAGATACTACAGTCAAGGTTTTATTTATTTTTAATGTGTAAATGATAAATTTTTATATAATTTGTACTAATACTTATATATTATGGTGGCTTTTACAGATTTGGGATAGCTTTTCTGATGGAACTTGTACAAGAACTTTGAGTCAGCACACAGATTATGTTACTTGTCTTGCTTCAGCAGAAAACAATGTAAATACATCTTCCATTCTTATTTCATATGAAAATAAAATTACCAATTTACCCTTTTGTCTAGAAGCAATGTTGAATAACGATCACTTGTTTATTTACATCTTTTTAGAGCAATATAGTTGCATCTGGTGGATTGGGTGGTGAGGTGTTCATTTGGGATGTTGAAGCTGCACTTGTTCCAGTGACCAATAGTAGTGAGACAGGTGTCAGTGATTCTTCAAACGGGTCAGAAAAGTCAATGGCAGTTACAAGTCTACGTGCTGTAAGCTCAAGTAATGGTATTACATCACTTGCAAATCAACCTCAAGGATATGTTCCAATTTCTGCTAAAGGACATAAAGAGTCTGTTTATGCATTATCAATGAATGATACTGGAACTATTCTCGTGTCTGGTGGCACTGAAAAGGTAATTTTTTCTTCTTAAGACATTGTACTTTGAAAATTTTACCTAATTATAGCATTGCACTTTGAAAATCTTCTCAATTATAGCAGTCAAAATTGCTTTGTATCTTGATGACAACACTCTTAGTGACTTAATGTTTTATAGGGTTTAATGCAAGAAATAGTAACGTACTTTCATTTATTTGTTTATAACAGCATCTTACCTCCATTTCTTTCTATTACAATTTACAACATTGTACTCCCAATTTTATTTCGGGCAAATTACGAAAAAAGCACTAAATTTTAGCAGTTTTTCTGGTTTAACCATTAAATTTTCATTTGTTCTAATAAACCACACCCGACCATTATGACTTGAATAAGCTGGTAACAATGGGTTCGATGAAACTTTTTACCAAAAAATGGTGGTTTTTCCGAATATTAAAAATTGGTGGTTAAACCAAGTTTTTGGCAAAATATAGTGCCTTTTTCCTAATTAGTCCTACATAATGTTTACATTTTAATTTATATAATTACGAAAAAAACACAATATTTCACCACTTTTTCTGGTTTAACCATCAATTTTTCATTTGTTCTAATAAACCCCCAATTTTTAGAAGAAGTTTTAGCCCGACCATTATGACCGTAAGAACCGGTAATAATGGCCTTGATGAAACTTTTTACCAAAAAGTGGTGGTTTTTTCAAAATATTTTAAAAATTGGTGGTTAAATTGAACTTTTGGCAAAATATAGTGCTTTTTACCGTAATTAACCCTTTTATTTCTCATTAAGACATTGTACTTTGAAAAATCTACCCAAATACATTGTTATAAAGAAAAGATTTTTAAAGAATACAATGTGATAAGGGGAAGAAATGAAAGTAGGATGCTATAATAAACAAATAAACAAAAGTACGTTGCTATTTCTTACAATTAACCGTATTTTGTAATATCTTGTAGGCTGTACGCGTTTGGGACTCGAGAAGTGGTTCAAAGATGATGAAGCTTCGGGGACATACAGATAATATTAGGGCTTTGCTTCTCGATTCTACAGGGAGGTTTGTTTTTTAATTCTATTTCCCTTTTAATTTCGAAAAAATGGCTGAATTACAGAAATGGTCCCTGTGTTTTTAATTTTGAAAAAATTACAGTAATGGTCCCTGTGTTTCTTAATTTGTAGAATTACAGAAATGGTCCCTGTGTAATAGTATGCAAAATGACAAATAGTTTCTGTGTTTTTAATTTGAGATATATTCAGGATTCAGGAAAGTCCTTATATTTTGACACTATATTCGATTAAGCCCTAATTGTTTTTTTATATTCAATTAAGCCCGATATTTTGTTAAGTGTTTACAATTTTAGTTATATATAGAAAGCAAATATTCATTAAAGCCCTTACATTTTGACTCTTTTAATAATTTAGAGTTGAATTTTCAGTTTTTATTCAATTAAGTCCTTACATTTTGATCCTTGCATTTTGACCCTATACATTATCAGTTGTAAAAATATAAAAACGGCATAACCAGCTACTATCCAAAATTGTAAACATTTTATAGAATGTTGCGCTTAATTGAATATAAAAAAACAATCAGGGCTTAATCGAATATAATGTCAAAATATAAGGACTTTAATGAATATATCCCTTTTAATTTTTCAGAAATTTCAGAAATGTTTTTAATTTTTCAAAAATTTCAGAAATGATCCCTGGGTTTTTAATTTGCAGATTACAGAAATGGTCCTGTGTAATAGTATGACCAAATGACAGAAATGGTCCCTGTGTTTTTAGCATTGCAATTTATACAGAAATGACCCCTGTGTAATAGTGTAAAACAAATTTACAGAAATGGTCCCTGTCTAATAGCAAAATTACTGAAATGGTCCCTATGTTCTTACTTTTTGCATGAAATAACTTTTTGTATGCGTTTATTTAGTTGAAAATATAGGTTGCATCACTTATTATAATGATTCATGAATACATAATTTAATCATATATTTCAATGATTCCTCAAGAAGCTTTATTCTTATAATCTTATAAATCATTAATCTAATAGTACCTCAATTTCATGATTCCAGATTCTGCTTATCAGGATCTTCCGATTCCATGATCAGGTACCATTACCATTTACCAAGAGAATTATTTTTGTTTCATGAAAAAAAAAATCATTTTTTTTAATAAAAATGACAGCTTGATATATATAATATTTGTTTTAGATTATGGGATCTTGGTCAACAGCGATGTGTACACTCATACGCTGTTCATACAGATTCTGTATGGGCACTTGCTACCACTCCAACATTCAGTCACGTGTACAGTGGTGGAAGAGATCTTTCTGTGAGTATGATTTTATATATTTCTATTATCATCATTATTATTATTTATTATTATTCTCTTTTGTACTTGTAGTTGTACTTGACAGATCTTTCTACAAGAGAAAGCTTATTGCTATGTACTAAAGAACAACCGATTCAGCAATTAGCATTAGATGATGATGGAATTTGGATTGCAACAACCGATTCATCTGTTGACAGGTGGCCTTCTGAACATTTGAATCCTGAAAAGTTGTTTCAAAGAGGCGGTTCGTTTCTTGCTGGAAACTTGTCTTTTTCAAGGGCAAGAGCGTCTTTAGAAGGATCTACCCCTGTGAGTCATCTTTTTCATGTTTGAGATGAATTATTTATATACATTATTTAATAATAGTCAACGTTTAATTATTTGATGTGTAGGTTCCTGTGTATAGAGCGCCCAATGTCACTATTGATGGAATTCCGGGAATAATTCAACATGAAATATTGAACAATAGAAGACATGTCCTCACCAAGGTAATATTTATCTTTTTTCCTTTTCTTACATTTTTTTAATAGTTTTAACATTTTAAAAAAACAACTTTCGTCTCCTATTTTGTTGTGTTTGTTTTGAAGAACTGATGATGTGAAGTGCCAATTTGATAGGATAATTCTGGTTCCGTGAAGCTTTGGGAGATCACTAAAGGTGTTGTCATTCAGGACTATGGACAGGTGTCAATTTTATATTTGCAGGCATTTTAGATTCTCATTTAGGTAGTGTTTGGTACAACGGAATCAGTGAAAGAATGGAATGGTTGATTACATTCCATTCTTGAACGAATTTGAGTCCTTCCATTTTGCTAATTTTCATTTTTTTAGCCTAGGATTTTTTTTTCATGTTTATGCAATTTTTAGCGAATATTCGTTTTAAACAATTTCATGATTTTAATGAATTACAAAATTATTTTCTAAAAGAAGCCAGAAAATATATTTTTATTATATCCTTTTCTGTTTTAAAATCAGGGAAAGAATGGAATGGTTGATTCCATTCCATTCCTGAACGAATTTGATTCCTTCCATTTTGCTAATTTTCAATTTTTTAGCCAAGGATTTTTTTTTTCAATTTTATGCAATTTTTAGCAAATATTCGTTTTAAACAATTTCACGATTTTATTGAATTACAAATTTATTTTCTAAAAGAAGCCACAAAAAATATTTTTATTATATCCTTTTCTGTTTTAAAATCAGGGAAAGAATGGAATGGTTGATTCCATTCCATTCCTGAACGAATTTGATTCCTTCCATTTTGCTAATTTTCAATTTTTTAGCCAAGGATTTTTTTTTTTCAATTTTATGCAATTTTTAGCGAATATTCGTTTTAAACAATTTCACGATTTTATTGAATTATAAAATTATTTTCTAAAAGAAGCCAGAAAATATATTTTAATTATATCCTTTTTAGGTTTTATTGAGCTTGTATTATGTGTAATTTCTATATCTTTGTAGATGAAACTTCGTTAACTATAATTAGAATAATGTATAGGGTAGTGTTAAAATTATATATGATATATTGATATAATATAAAAAAAATCCATATCCTTCATATAGGCAAATTACAGATTAAATATATTCATCATATTTTTACCTCTTTATTTCTTTCATGGTACAGGTTTCATTTGAAGAAAAGAAGGAAGAATTATTTGAGATGGTATGTAATATGTACGAATATAACATTATAGAAATTATATAAAAAATATCCATTTGTCCTCTTTTTTATTTAATTTTGTATTTTCCAGGTCAGCATTCCTGCATGGTTCACTGCAGATACCAGACTTGGAAGCTTGTCTATACATTTGGATACCCCTCAATGTTTTTCTGCAGAAATGTATTCTGCTGACCTCAGCATCACTCAGAAAGCCGAAGATGACAAGGTGCACATACGGAATCGGAATTCGAGATTCCATTCCATACCCTGTTTGCCAATTCCGTCGGAATCTTTCAAATTCCATGTTTGAAAGATTCCACACATTCCTAGCGGAGGGTTGATGGAACTCCTTTCTTTATAAAAACATCAAAATACCTTCATTATATATGTATTTAAGTAAATAATTACAAAAATTCAACAATTTATATTTTCAATAAACAAGAAAAAAAATTAATAAATAAAAGTTATTAAATTCCATATCGCTGAAATACTCTCATTATTTTTAATTCTAAATAAATCAGAACAAAAAATTAATAATATATAACAACACCAAACAAAAAAATTAAAATAATAAATATACATAAAAAAAAGGAAATCTCAGAAAAACCCAGCATATTTTCATCAAATTCCTAAAAAAACCACTATATTTGTTTTTAGTACATTAAAGCCCTTATATTTTCTGAAATGCCTAATTTAAGTTTTCTTATCTCAGAAAGACCCAACATATTTTCATCCAATCATTAAAAAAACAACTATATTATATTTTTAGTGCGTTAAAACTCCTATATTTACTGATCTGAAACCTTAAATTAGACATTTCAGAAAATATAAGGGTTTTAATGCACTAAAAAAATAATATAGTGGTTTTTTTAAGAATTGAATGAAAATACATTGCCCTAAAAAAAACTTACTTTTTATTATTAAAATTCATATTATTAACTGCTTACAATCTCTTTATTTTTTACAGATTAATTTAGGTCGAGAAACCCTAAAAGGACTATTGGCATATTATTTATCTAAAAAAAAACATAGATTCGTACCTCAACCTTCAGTCAATGGAGATATTCCTTCCAATAAAGATATATCTTCCAAAAACATTACACTTTCAAAAGCTGAAGTAGATGGTAACGTTCAACAAGATTCCAGAATACACCCTCCATTTCAATTTTCGTCCACTTTCCCCCCTTCAATTATCACAGAAGGTTCACAAAATGGACCATGGAGAAAAAAAATAACCGACCTTAATAAATCTGAAGATGAAGACTTCCCTCGATGGGTTTTGGATTCTGTTTTGCATAATCGTATGCCCCCAAGAGAACACACCAAGTAATTCTTTCTTCTAAAGTTTTTGATATTAAATAAAATCTTAAAAATAGCAACGTACTTTTCAATTTGTCCCATTTAGGTCGTTGTTATCTCATATAATTATACAGTAAACTGTCTTATAAGGGTAATAAACTTTACCGTAAGTACACATTTAGTCCCTTATCTTTTTATTTGTACACATATGACCATTATACTTTTTGTTTTGTACAAATTTAGTCACTTATGTTTTTTTTACACATGACCATTAAACTTGCTTTTTTTGTACACATTTAGTCACTTATGTTGATGGTCATATATGTACAAAAATAAAAGTTTAATGGTCATATGTGTACGGAAAAAATAAGTTTCATGGTCATATGCGCACAAAAAAAAAAGATAAATGACTAAATGTGTAATTAAATGGTCATATGTGTACAAAAAAAAGATGAGGGACTAAATGTGTACTTACGGTAAAGTTCATTACCCTTATAAGTCATTTTTCCAATAAAGATGCTCAATTAATTTTCTTCCATTTTTCAGGTGTAGTTTTTATTTACATCCATTTGAAGGGTCAACTGCTCAGATCTTGACACAAGGGAAGCTGAGTGCGCCGCGTATATTAAGAATACATAAGGTGCGATATTACGAAATTGACCTTAACACGAGTTTTTTATACTTTGTGTGTAATATTTTTATTTTTTTATATATTTTTGAAGGTTGTTAATTATGTTGTGGAGAAGATGGTTCTAGACAAGTCATCGGATACTTTGATTAGTGATGGAACTTTGAAGCCATGGAAGCTTAAGCCTTCTATAGAAATCTTGTGCAATAATCAAGTAAGTTCATGAGTTTATTAATAATGATTTTGATTTTATTGGCACTGATTTTTCTATGTTAATTCTTGGGATAATGTCGTAAAAACCCTTAAGTTTGGCAGAAATGTTCGGTTTTACCCTTTTGTGTTCACTAAAGCCTAAACTTTGCAAAAAAAAATTCATTTTTACCTTGAAACTTGCTATCACAGTTTCCAGGTTACCGTCAAATGAATTTTCATAAAAAACCGTTAAGTTTGCAATTTTTTATGTTTTTACCCCAAGTATTTTTTTTTTCATATTATACCACCACCACCATTGCTGCCACCACCCACCACCACCGCCACCACCCACCCCACTGCCGCCACCGCCGCTGCCACCACCACCACTGCCACCACTCACCACTACTACAATAGCAGTGGTGGTGGTGGCGGGTGGCGACAGTGGTGGTGGGAGCAGTAGTGGTGGGGTTCGTGGTAGTGACGGTGGTGGGTGGTGGCGGGTGACGACAGCGGTGGGTGGTGGTGGTGGTTGGTGGCGGTGGTGGCGGGTGGTGGGGTTCTTGGTGGTGGCAGTGGTAGTGGTGGTGGTGGTGGTGGGTGGTGGGTGGTGGCGGTGGTGACAGTGTTGGCGGTTGGTGGCGGTGGTGGTGGTGGTGGTGGGATCAGTAGTGGTGGCGGGTGGTGGGGTTCTTGGTGGTGGGTGGTGGCGGGTGGCGACAGTGGTGGTGGTGGGGTTCATGGTGGTGGCAGTGGTAGTGGTGGTTGTGGTGGTATAATATGAAAAAAAAATATTACTTGGGGTAAAAACGTAAAAAATTGCAAACTTATGGGTTTTTATGCAAAATTCATTTCATGAAAACCTGTGATAGCAGGTTTCCAGGGTAAAAATGAAAAAAAACTATGCAAAGTTTAGGCTTTAGTGAACACAAAATTTGCAAAAGGGTGAAACCGAACATTTCTGCCAAACTTAAGGGCTTTTATGAAATTATCCTTAATTCTTTGGTAATTATTGGTATATTAACAATGATTTATTTTATGTATTGTGTAGGTATTGGCACCTGAAATGAGCTTAGCCACTGTCCGGACTTATATATGGAAAAAATCAGAGGATCTTGTCCTCAATTACCGGATTGTGTCGGGAAAATGAAATTAATTATATTTTTATAGAATTAAATTTTGGGTTTTGTATTTTGACTTTTTGGCAACAAGAGGTGTTGACTTCAGAGATAGAAGAGTGAATAATACAAGAAAGCAACTCTCTTGTATTTGGAGATTTTGCTGGTTTCTGAGTTGATCTCATAATTGTTTTGTTTTCCCATTTCCTTGTATCTTTTGGGACTTCACATTTTTTTTTTTTTTTTTTTTTTTTTTTTGTATTTATTTGTACACTATGTGTTCATTGTTTGTTGTATTTATGGATTGGTTTTGGTACACAAAATTCAACACTTGTTCAATTTATAATGTACTTATGACATTTGGTAATGCAATTTCAACGAGAAAAAGCTATGCAATTTGAACAGGAAAGAGTTGTAAGAAAATTTTTAATTATTCTTTTTGTTATTTGTCTTCATAGTAAGAAGAAAACACTCAAGTTTTTAATTTAATCAATAACATGTAATGTCTGCAAGGGTAATGAACTAATTTTTGTGTTAAATCACTGTCGTTCGAAAATAAAGCAAACATTGGAACATTTTGTTCACAAGATACCTATGTTATAATGATAATTTGAGAACAAATGCTTACTTTATGATAATACTTTTTGTAATAATGATGTTTTGTAATAGAAAAGTTTGTTAGCCATTTATAATATTAACTCTAAATTTATATATATGAATAATAACATAATAAATATTTTAGAGATTTTTTCTTGTATTTTACCAATTTAACCCTACCGTTAGCCAAAGGCCAAGTATTGGAAAAAGTATGAGCAAGTTGTGATGATTAAATCTTAAAGTTCTCTTTAATTTATAGGACAAAGTGTTTTTAAAAGAAAAGGTAAAGATAATGTTATACAAGAAAATAGAAGGAATTATCGCAACGTAAAAAGTAAGGTCATTTTGCAAGAAATTTTTGTGATTGTTTTTACTTTTAGGAAAAGGTTATGAAAAACATAAAGGTTAAAATGTACAGCACACGTCAAAATCTAAAAGATTTCCAAAAACATCGAATGTACTATATAACGTACGGAAAACATTGATTGATAAGAAAAAATGTTTTATCATTAAAAAATAGAGTAACAATGCCAAACAAGTTTAGCATGAAAAACTATCCCGAAACAAAAGAAATGGGCGACTAGATTGAAAAGAACAAAGGAGTTTATCTTTCAATTTGATATCATTTAAATCATATCAATACTGCCTAAAACGAATAAAATAATCATTATATAATAATTTCATAAAATTATAAGAAATCTTCAACTAGAAGTAAAATAAAGTTTAGAAGTAAAATAAAGTTTAAAGATATCTTTCTTAATTTTCTTAATATTTATATTATGATTTAATATATGACACTATGCATACTATTTTTATGGTACAACTTTACGGGGTGTTTGTGATTGTTTATTTAACTTAATAAATGTTTTTTAATATAAATGTTTATTGATTTATATGATGACAAAAATAAGTTTTTTGAAAAGTGTTTGTATTGACTTATTTGTATAAAGAAGTTATAAGTTAATAAGTGTTTGAATTGCTTTCTTTAAAAAAGTTGTTTTTTTTTTCAATAAGTTTAAGGAGATCTAATAAGTAATGATAGCATTACTTATAAAATTTGACTTATTTGTTTATGTTGAAAATGAGTTTTAAAAGTAACTTATTAACTTATTTATATTTGCAAAACACACTTATTGGCTTATTAACTTTTTGAAAAGTCAATAAGTCAATAAAGAGTTTTCGTAAACACCCTTTAGATAGCTGCACAGTCACAGCTGGGCATTGGGACTGGCCTGGACAGGCCCAATCCAGTCTCGACTTGGCTTAGCTTTTTTGACAAACACCGGCCTAACTTTACTCACATACTTTATTGGGCCTGTTTTCAATCACATGACCGATCATATATCGGTCGGTATCCCCGCTTTTTAAGAAATTTGTACCGGGCTTCATTTAGACCATGCTTTTGGGCTGGGCCTGAGTCAAAAATTCGAGCTACCAAAATGGAGCTCTTGAAAGCTGAGAGGGGAATTAGGCTTTTGAAATTTTTTGTCTTATTGCACCTCAAATAGCCAACCAGGCAACCATTACCTTCTACTTTATTATTATTATTTTTTGTCTAATTTATTAATTTTAGTACTCTACTATTTTATCCTTCCAACGACTACTACGTATTGGTTTTCTAATATAAATATATGATTTTTGTGGTGATGTTAATTCCACCGATCATCACATAATCCTCTTTACGAATTCTCTTCAATTGTATTTGTAACCGTTTCATTTATAATACTTTAAAATTTCTCTCAATTCATCAGTTTATAAAATGATTGGTTCATCAAACGGTGATCGACCGGGGTTTTGAAGATTTTTAACAAAACAAGCCGGATGTCCAAAAATTGGCAAGTAATTTGCACAATGTTCTTAGATGTATGAATTTGATACGACACTTCAACGACATTGGTATATAAGTATGTCCATTTTATGTAAATATTTTTTAATGAAATTTAAATATATTCTAATCTTTTTTTTTAAGTAATTAGCGTGAGAAATGCCGAAGTTTATCCGGTCAATCCCAAATGAAAGACAATACTCAAAATTTTTTTATCATGATAATAACGTTAGGACAAATTTCAAAAAAAAAAAAAAAAAATTTCTACAAAAATTCAATTTTGACACTATGTTGTTTTTTAATTAAGTCGCTACATTTTATTTTTTGTTTTAATTTTGACATTTAGAAAGTAATGTCGTCATAAAGTGTCATGTCATTATGTCATTACAGCATAGTATCATCAAATACTGATATCTCACCTTGTCACACCAGCTAACAACAAAATAGACCGGTCAAATGGTCATCATTGAAACCAAATTGAAAACATAGTTATTTAATTATGAAAAATTGAAAACTCAGTGAGTTAATTGGAAAAAATAATACAATGTCAAAATCGAATTTTTATGAAAAATTAGTTTTTTTTTTCCTGAAATTTGCCCTACTATTTACAATACCGATGACAGCCAACAATCAAAGCTTGAAATTTTTGATTTCAGATGGTACTCCCAATCATCTATTCTTAAGTGCTAGTAATCTAAGAAACGAAAAAAAATGGAAGCAAAAAAGATCATTATAAGTATAATACCTTAAAGTAGAAAAATATAAAAATCATTACATTTTATTAGGAAGTGACTACGAAGACAATTGGATGTTTTAAGTTTGCTCATAAAGAAGAAAAACATAGAAAGCATTACATTTTTATCAATAACATAAATACTTAGTTAAGTCTATTACACGTATATACAAAATATTAGTTAAGTACTATTGAACGTATCAATGAATGATTACATATATTATATTTTTAAGATTTCCTTTTCTGAATTTACATGAAAAATTTGCTGCGTCCATGAGTCGAAAAAGTTACGGACGTACGGCAAAATTTGATAAAAGAATGAGCAACTTGTAAAATTAAAGTTCTAGTTGCATTATAGGACAAAAGTTGCTCTAAAAGGAAAAAAGTATCGATAATGATTTACAACAAAATGGAAGTGGATAATCATGACATAAAACAAAAGGTCATTTTGCAGGCAAATTTTGTGAATCGTTTGTGAAAGAAAAACGTTCTTTCTATTTTTAGACAAAACGGTATAAAAAAAAAACCAATATACAAAAATACAAGAAGGACAAATTTTCAATTCCATTTCTTATCAATCAAACATAATATGAAATTGAATTCCAATTCAATTTCTGTCAACTAAACAAAATATGTAATTGAATTCCAATTTCCAATAAACTCCAATTCTTTCAAAAAAATTATGCGAACCAAACACCACCTTAGAAAAATCACCCATTTATAAGGAAATAACATTTAACATGAGAAAATGATTATGACCATGATGATGCCCGAAGACAATCGTTGTTTCTAAGAGTGTAAAATGAGTCATATAATTAAAAAAGTAAGGGAGTGATCTATTGTAAATTAATCGAACTTTCAACGAACTATTCGTAAACTGTTTGATTGAAAGTTTTTTTAATGTTCGTTTAATTGATAAATTAACGAACATGAACACGACTTTTTATTTCCTTAGGTAAACAAATGAACATGAACAATGACATCATTTCATTTACGTTCGTGAACGTTTATTTATGCGCATTCGATTAATGATCGTTTACAATCGCCTATATCCGTTCGTTTATGTTCACGTATGTTTGTGAGTATTCTTGTTTATCTACTCTATTCTAGCAACATCTAGTTGATAGCTTGTTCATTTATGTTCGTTTATTTACGTGTGGTTCTTTATTTGAATGTTTGTATTTATTTATGTTCATACTACGCAAATACTCGTACATTGCGCGTCATTAATTATATAGTTACAATTAAAGCAAACACATCTTGAAAATAGTTAAGCTATTGACATTATTTATAAAATAATAATTGTTACGCTAAATTAATATATAATATCGTAATTATTTTGAATTATATTGTAATATACACATCTATCAGAATCATATTAAATGATATTTACTTGTTACTTATGAGTTAATAAAATTAAATATAGTTTTCGATTTAATGCTATTTTTCATATTATAATTAATTAATATAAAATTTTATTTTATTTGAATATATATATATATATATATATATATATATATATATATATATATATATATATATATATATATATATATATATATATATATATATATATATATATATATATATATTGATGCGAACTCGGCCCCGAGGGTCGGGTCTTGGTGTTAGATCTGGATCGTGGATCTGGTGTGGTGCCGTCAGCTGGTTCCCGACTCGGTTCCTAGCTGCCATCAGAGAACAAAACCATTAGAACCGTCCCAGGGCGTGAGCCCCGGGAGACGGCTCCGACGATCAAGTTAGTGTGGTGAACGATGAGAGATGATCTCTCCTGGCTAAAGAGAA
Organism: Cichorium intybus; assembly: GCA_023525715.1. Taxonomy (NCBI): domain Eukaryota; kingdom Viridiplantae; phylum Streptophyta; class Magnoliopsida; order Asterales; family Asteraceae; genus Cichorium; species Cichorium intybus. The sequence continues at coordinate 114,928,507 of CM042014.1, read as the reverse complement.
TCATCCTGGTGTGTAGAGGAGAGAAGTGGAGGCTGATCACCTAGAGAATTAGGGTTCCCTCATGTTCTATTTATAGGGAACAATTAGGTCAGGCCTTGGGCCAGCCCAACTCAGGCCAGCTAGCCGGCAGCACCGCTGGGCCGGCTGACAGGCAAAGCAGCCCAGCGCTGGAAGGCAGTCCACGCCGGAAAGTCCACGCTGGAAAGTCCACGCTGGAAAGTAGTAGGTCGGCCGGCGGACCTATACTATCATATATATATATATATATATATATATATATATATATATATATATATATATATATATATATATATATATATATATATATATATATATATATATATATATATATATATATATATATATATATATATATATATATATATATATATATATATATATATATATATATATATATATATATATAAAGTTCAATTGAAAACCTAAAAAAGTGAGAGAACCTAATAACCCATTTTATGAAATTTTTTTCTATATAATAAAAAAAAAATATATACCCAACTTTTTTATACTATACGATTATAATATTTAAAAAAAATAAAAAAAACATTTTTTTTTCATATGCATATGCATATGAAAAAATGATTATTTTTTTAAAATTTAATCTCTTAAACGTTGTATATACGTCAGTTAAAAGTGTTTTGTTTTGAAAAAAAAAAGTTTATATATGCATATATGCATATACATTGCATATGCATATAACAAAAATGTTTTTTTTGAATTTTTTTTAAATCTCTTAGACGTTGTATATACGTCACATTGAAAAAAATGAAAAAAAAGCTTATATATGAATATACATGTGAATTTTTATACGCATATGCTTATAAAATTGGGTGCAATCTTTTTAGAAAAATATTGTGTAGAAAAAATTTCCTAGGGTCTCTCACTTTTTTAGGTTCTCTTTATAACTCGACCATATATATATATATATATATATATATATATATATATATATATATATATATATATATATATATATATATATATATATATATATATATATATATATATATATATATATATATATATATATATATATATATATATACTAGTGGTGTACCCGCGCAATGCGGCGGGGGGCTATTGGGGGGGGGGGGGGGACCAATGTTCGGCGATTAGTTTTATTTCCATCAAACCAAAAGGTTAAAACTCATAAACTATCGCCAATAGCATGTATTACCAAGCATTTGTTACAAAGTAAACATAATTCGTTACATATTGAAGCACTCGCTAGCGTAGAAAGAGCTACAAATAGGAGCAATTCCAGCAGCAACTCTTGAAGCATTTATAGTTGAAGTCCCTAAATTTCCATTTACCTGCATCCTAAATTAAAAATAGGTAAGAGAATTAGATGAAAAGGTTTTAAAAGAAGATCAAATTCCAACAATAGCACCAAAATATGAAGGCAATATAGATGGTTCCAAGTACACGTGCACCAATGAGGCAATAACAGTGTATGCATACAGATAATTGATATGTTTGTTACAAGGTATGTGACCATAGGCATCTTATCACCTAGTGAGAGTTATATGTGAGAGCTTATTGAAATCTGGACAGTAAAGAATTCACTGATCCTTTTCAACCATCAATTTAGTAGGAAAAAGTTCCACCATCAAACATTGACTTAGTGTGTTTGGAAGCAATTTACAAACTCAGCCAATAAATGACAAAGGTCAAAAACGGCTACAAATTGCAACAATAAAATATCACCGATATACACTTACAAATCAGAATACATGACATTAAGAACAATAAATTATAGTACGAATGTTGTAATAAAATCAAAATGAAAGTAAGATGCTATAATACATATATAAATAAAAGTGCATACCAAAATGAATTCTGACACCTTTTTTTTACAGATCACAGATTTTCAATAATAATACAACGTCATATGCTCTGTATATTTTTCAAAGTATAAAAAGCAAATCCACAAACCCCTTGAATCGTCAATATCATTTTTGAGCTGTTGTCAAAAATCACTTTTTAGCTACTGTAAAAATGAACTATATTGAACTCGTGAAAAATTAAACCAAAGTTTGAGCCACATTATAAATACTCATATAACATCTAAACCGTAAAAAGAATTGAGTTATAAAAACATTAAGAAGCGATGATGGTGCTTCCGTCTTATCTTTTAAGTGGCCATTTTCGTATAAAATACTAAATATTTATTAATTGGTTTAATGTCAAACGTTACACATAAACAACTAAATCTTAATACTCAAAACACTATTTAAATAAGCATTCATATACATACTTTGAACTTTAAAGTAATTTTACTTGGAATTTTGTTTTCAGATCTCCAACTTTGAACTAAAACATTAAGAAACATTTGTACTCAACATTATGATGACGTTTGATGTCATACATCTAGCTTGAGGTATCTGAAACAATCAATGCAAAATCGGTAGTCATTTTCATGTTCATTTTTAATAACCAAACATCAGTTAAATGACAAAGCATCAATAAAAGTAGTTTTCTGCTTCACAGGCATATGCATATCAATTTTCAAAAAAGCCCTCTGTATAAATATTCTTTTTTTTAGTTGTATACAGTTAGTTGTCCCTATCACGAACCGATTTCCTCTTGCACAGTCCCATTTACTCAAATCCCGTCATTGCCAGCCCTCTCCATCAAACCTGCGACAGATCTATAATATTTTCCGCAACCTGGTAAAATCAAAAATGACTATTTCTTAGATGATGATTTAATAAACTACTCAAAAGGACTAAAATTAAACATGAAGGTCAGATCATATAAAAGTACAATACCTGGTGCTTTGTAATTCAGATTTGTTATGAACTTATACTAAAATTTCATTCCTTCCATACCAAAAACCTGAACCAGTACATACATAAAATGCTAGTAGATAGGTAAATTAAAAAAACCTACAAATAAAAAGGTTTACAATTTTATTGACCAGATGTTTGTTTACAGAATTCTTATTTCTATATAAAGAATTTACTGGTTTAGGTTTAGCTTTCTTCTGTTTATGCACTCAATAACCACAAAGGCACAAACCAATAAGTTTTCTAGTAGAGAAAAGTAAAATAACAAACAAATAAAAAGACATAGAGAGACCAGTTCAAGATAATGCCAAAGGTCTTCAACTTCATACCATGAGTTGTAAAGAAATTTGTACGTTAATGAGATTTGCCTTTTCCAAAAATAATGCAACTTGTGTACCAATAGCTTCAATATTCCAGCAAATGCCACTATGTAACCACAATAAGAATCTTGTTATGTCAAAATAGGACCATGTAATGTTTTAGAAAAAGGCATTTAGCCTTCAAAATCCACCTAGAATTCTCAATTTACGATATATTAGAAATCTTAATACAGAAGATAACAATAATAAGATACATTAACCCAATAATATGAAATACCAACCTGAAACATTTCATTTGTCATTTGATCGGTATATGACTTTATACAACCTGTCCTTTTTTCATCTAGAAGGTAAAAAACATAGAAAGCATCTAGAACCACTGATATTTTTGATATTTTTTATTGCAACTCAAGAAAATACAAAAATCTCACCTGAAATCTTTTTCTATCCATGTTGGCTTATGATCGATGTCCTTTTACTTTTTGTACGGGCTCTGCTTTAACACTCAACTGGAAAGACGATCAAATGAAATAGATTACTTTACACGTATATTTACAGTAGAGATGAAATATAAAAGGTTAGTTACATGTATTATACATTGAAATAGGTTTTGGTGAAGCTTTTTGTCATAGCTCTGAGGGTTATTCCTCCACCTTTCGTTTGAGCGAGACGGAATCAAATACACACACTGCACACATAAATCCACACACGAACAACTAAAACGAATAGAGGCCAAAATATAAAACATCTATAAAGCACAAAAGAATAAAAATCAAACCTGGGCTTCGTTATACAGATTTAAGCTCCAACACGTTCTTTTTCAAAACATGGTCATGTCAAGCCTTAATTTCTATGCTGCAATTGGAACCCAAATGTTCCACCCACCATTTGAAAAACATATACCTGAAAATCAAATCAAAATCAGGATAATACTAACACAAATCTATAGAAAATTAAGGAACGATGGAGATATAAACTCACCAAGAAAGGCGTAGTTCGTGGAGGTGAAGGTCGTTTCCGCATATGTATGAGTTGACGTTTGGTCGGGTTTCTGTATTAGGGTTTGGAGAAAGGCGTAGTTCGTGGTTGGGTGACGGCTATGTTTAGAGTTCTGATAAATAGGCCGAGTTTACATCCGCGTAAATCGTAAATCAAGGGGTAGACGGTTTTGAAAGAGGGGAATAAGGTTTTGACTAAGCTAAAGGGACCGAGATTACGGGATAAGAGAGAGAGGGGACCGAAGATTGTATATGGCTTTGCCATTGCTTCAAAATTTGTACTATGTGCATAATAAATGGTACCTCTTAAAAATTAAGAACACATATAGGATTAAAGGTGTGTAAATTGTGCAGAAAAAATTGTAAAAATGTGCGTTGTATATGTATTCTGTGCATAAAATATTGTACGACTTAAAAATTCAACAAGCGAAGGGTATATATGTCATTATACTAATTGCATTGATTAAACTAAATTAATGAGATCCCATTATACTAATTGCATTGATTAAACTAAATTAATGAGATCCCATTTATTATGAAAGGCTATTCAGTTTCCTTAATTCTAGATTGTTATCGTCTTCGTATTATCATTTACTCATCTGAACAAGTAATCGTTCAAAATCAATCCTCCAAATGGATCCGACCAACAATCGAAAGTGCAAAACGGAAAAGGAGGTCGTGTCAATATTCCACGTCATTGTTCTGTTTGTGGAGAAGTCGGTTTCCATAATTCTACGAATTGCCCCTGAAGAAGAAAAAAATAAATCTGAGAAGAACATCAGTTCGAAGAATAGTATGAATGAGTTTTAGAATATATTTTTGTTTTTGTTTAATCGTTTGTCGTGAACGTAAGGATTGAATAAAAAAATATTTCTTTTTTAGTCCAATGTGTTGCATGTGTTGATTTTCATTTTATTCTAACATAGAAGAACACATTCAAATAGATACAAATGAGGTAGAGGTGGATAGATTTGCTAGCATTTTACATTGTGAGCCCGCGGTTTTACCTTGCACGTATCTTGGTCTTCCTTTAGGGGCAAACATGAAACTTGTTAAAAATTGGAATCCGATTGTGGAAAAATTCAAACTTAAATTATCTTCTTGGAAAGCTAAAAACCTCTCTTTTGGAGGTAGAGTCACTCTTATTAAATCCGTGCTTGGAAGTCTTCCTTTATATTATTTCTCGATGTTTAAAGCGCCAAAAAAGGTTATTGAAGATCTTGAACGTATTAGAAGGCATTTTCTTTGGAGTGGAGTGGAAGACAAAAGGAAAATTCATTGGGTTTCTTGGGACACGGTGACTAAAGCTAAAGTGCATGGTGGGCTTGGAGTTGGGTCTATTAGGAGCCTTAATTTAGCTCTTCTAGCTAAATGGTGGTGGAGGTTCAAAGTAGAAAGGGGTAGTCTTTGGTCGGCTTGCATAAAGGCAATTCATAATGTGAAGGGTATTGACGGGACGTTGCCAAAAAGGGTATCTCGGGTGCTTGGCTTTCTATTTCTCAAGTTACTTGGGATCTAGAGGATTGGAACGTTTCTTTGGATAACTCCTTTTGTAGGATTCTTGGAGATGGTAAGCATACCTACTTCTAGAAGGACAAGTGGTGCGGGACGGTTGCTCTCAAGGACTTGTTTCCTAGGCTCTATAATATTGAGGTGTGCAAAAATTGCTTTGTTTCTGATCGGGTTCATGTTTCTAGTGTTAGTAACCCGGTTTGGAGCTGGAAGAGGAATCCGAGGAGGGGAAGTGAGGCGGTTGAATTGGAAGGTTTATTGAAAATTATTGATTCTGTGAACCTTTCTATGGTTCCGGATAAATGGGTTTGGAAGGAAGATGTATCGGGGCTGTTTTCGGTTAGTTCCTTGCGCGTCTTATGGATAATAAGATTGATGTTTCTGCCTCTTCTTGGAAGTTCGAGTGGGTCAATTGGGTCCCGCTGAAAGTCAGCTGCTTTGTTTGGAAATTACTTCTTAACCGGGTTCCTGTTGCTGCTAATCTTTTGGAGAAAGGAGTTTTGTTGACTTCCAACTGTTGTCCCTTGTGCAGATCAGATATAGAAACTACATAGAAACTACTGATCACATTTTTTTCGACTGCAGTTTTGCCAAAAAGGTTTGGCAGCGGTCTTCGTCGTGGTGTAGTGTCTCCTCTGTGGTCCCTTCCAGTCGTACTCGCTTTATGGAGGTTCTTGATTTGGTGCTTCCGAACAAGAGTAAGGAGAAGTTGAGGAAATCGCTCTTATATACGGTTGTTTGGTGTATTTGGAAAGCTCGAAATGATTCTATTTTTCGGAGTATCAATGCCTCTCCTTTTAAAACGGCGGATGAGATTAAGCTTTTTGCGTTTAATTGGATCAAATTTAGATCGCGTTTCTCTAGCATAGTTTGGTTTGATTGGATTGTTTCTCCTTTTAATGCTTGCTTATTGTAATTCCTGTTGTATCTAGCGCCTTGCTAGTTGTTTTGTTGTTATATAAATGACGCCGTTCAAAAAAAGATACAAATGAGGATTTATAGGCGACACATGCAAATAATGCTCTTGATAGCAATTCATTTAATGAAAATGAAGAAGACGATACCGTTGAGGGTTTATAGTCAACTCATGTACATAATATTTATGATTTGATTCATTGAATGCTAATAATGAACTGCAAGTTGACAATGTCCATGATGATTGTAATATTGACTCTAGCACGCATACTAATTAGGATGATGTGATAAGTAATAAGAATTTGTTTCAACAACGAATAGGTAGTATTCATAATTAATTTTTTATAAAGTATTTTGTTTATATGTTTTCAGTTTTAATGGAAATTTACCAATTATCTACTAAATTAAATATGACAGTTTGTTTAAATACAAACGAGTCATGTTCTAGTACTCATTATAAATCACCTAGTGGTAAAATGTATTGGATACCTCCAGTTCCAGACAGAATCAGGCCTAAACTTTGTGGACAGATTCCTTCATACAATATGTGAAAGCTATGTTGTGCATTTTGGCTTAACGAAAAGCATATGCAGAACACCTAAGTCCTTCAGGCTGTTGTTCATGTTGTTGATAGATGTTTGAAGAACATGGACGAAGACTCGAAAAAGCACTTCCTCGATGATATCAATTGGTGACTTATGGTGAGGCAAAAGATGCTGGAACTTTTTCCAGACTTGTTCCTAGATTTGGTTCCTAGGGTTTGAACATCGATATTGAATCGTCTCTCGACACAAAGGGGGAGACTGTTAAGTCAAAGACCAATGCATTTGGGATGTGCTTCGGATTGGTTTTGTAGAAGACCTTTTGACAGTTGAAGTCGAAGCATTTCGACTCTGTTCCTTCGATTGCATCCACATGCTCAAGTAGGGTTTCTGCATCATGGTGTGCGCATGTTGCTGATTCTTAGGCCTAATTGTACGATCCCTGCAACATGATCTGCTAGACCGTTATGCACGCCTACCCTAACAGATCAACACGTGGAATAATCTCATTGATCATCGGATCCACTATCATATCCTTTTGTATTATATAAATAAATAGTGTTGATCATTGTTATAGATAGACGCGTTGGATAATTGAGGTAGAAATTAGGGTTTTATTGTTCGTATTATTCATCCTTGTAATACTTGAGTTATACCCTATTTTCATCAATGAATATCATGAATATTTAGTACTTCTGATTGTTCTTTACATTCCACATTCGACATATTGTTAGGGACAAATTTGAATACTCATAAACTTAGTCTTCGAATCAGGGTTATTCTTGTTGTAAGCATCCCCCAAACCCTTCACATGTTTACGTGTATTATACTTGCACGCCATATGATAGAATGTGTAGTTATCACTAAGCATTGTTACCAGTTGTTTATTAAACTTTTTTAGGACCCTTTTAGGTAAAAAGAGGGAATGACCCATTGTGATTGCTTGCATTTTCAAATTTTCAAATTTTATTTTGACATTATGATTGTAACCTGGGTTTAGACTTCCACATTTGTATACAATTAAATTTTTAATGTACATTGATATGCTTTTATAAATTAATAAAAGGTAATTTAATATTTATTTTAAGAAAAAAATTGGGTCATTGCAAGATTTGAATATCAAACTCCCCCTTGAATAAACAACTCCCCAAATAATCTTCAATAAGTATAGGAGAAGATCCAGAAATACTAAAGCTAAACATGGAGTGCGTTAACAAATAACACCATGGAGCAATCAAAGCACATCAGAAAAAGATAGTGCTCCAATTTACAATGAATAAAGAGCAACTGTATAAATCCCATGAATATTCTGAGTGTTGAATCCAACTTTCATAAACTTCTTGTCAAAACTTGAACAAAAAGCACCTTCTTTTTGGGTTTACCATAGTTTTTAAGAAAATTTTCTTTCAAAAAGATTTCTTTGAACTTTTTCAACTTCAATTTTCCTAATAGCAATTGTTTTGGTACATTTCTTTTTAGGAACCCATATCATTTTTGTTTTTGGTTTCTTTTTCTTCCTTTTCAACTTTGTTGGCTTTTGATATGAACTTCTTTAGCAAAAATACTCATCTTTCTTCTTGATCTGACTGCCAAAAGCCTTCTGTACCCAAATATTACTAGATTGGTACTTCTGATAATCTTGTATGATAGGCTTTCGATAAGGTTTAATGTAACACCCGGCTTTTAAAACAAAAACACCCCTGAAAATTTTTCATTTAAAACATAGGTTTCAGTACTTAAAACCATATACAAAGGGGTATATTTTTAATAAAAACGGGTACAAGTGTATCAAGGGGTATACAAATATAATAACCTCCTTATAAGCCGGGCTGCTACTGACAGCATCTACAAGTCCACTTCTTGAGTCACAGACTTTATCCTTACCCTTATCAGGGTTATGCTAACCTGCAGGGACATTTAACAAACGGTATGAGCTACAAAGCTCAGTGAGTAATCATATCTGCAAATAACGTCACACATATATAAGAGAATAATAACAATTAAACTCTCTACTCAGTTTTTGTCCCACCAATCATAGTCATCATTGATCGCACCATATGTCATAGCCATATAGGCCGCATTAAAACATTTAACCTGTTCAGATCATAGCCCTGAGGCCGCACCAATAGTTTCCCTGTTTAGATCATAGCCCATAGGCCGCACCAGTTTAGGTTCAACAACCCAAAATAATGGTCCTAAGACCGCACCATTTAATTTCAAGGATAACTATCATATCTAACCTGTTATTTGCATATTGAACAAATCAAACCTGTTAGCCACATAAATCCACATATATACAAGAGAAAATAAACATATAAATTATCAATTACCATTTCTGTCCCATATCTCTTAGTCACACTTGACTGCACCCTATATCATGGCTATATAAGCCGCACCATGTGTCATAGCTATACAAGCCACACCAGAACAGTTTCAACTTTTATCATAGCCCTCAGGCCGCACCAATTTGTTTCAATAACCCGATATCATAGCCATATAGGCCGCACCAGTTGGATATAGCATCCAATATCATAGCCACAAGTGGCCGCACCATTTAATGACATTTCATTTCGTAATCATTTATGGCTCACGGCTCCGTTCTTGTCATTTCATTGACTCACGGCTTATCCGGTATTGCCTTTTCACCATATCTTTAAATTATCATTTTCGTCCCCCAAATTCTGTTTCAACCTGAACAGTCCAATCGACACATATCATATGTGATATAAGTGAGATTACTCACCTAGACATTTGCTGCATCTAGTTCCGGTTGTTTCTTGTCTTTGCGTACACCACAACCGTTTGTCCCATACCTATTCATCCATTTCGTATCAAATGATAATAGGTTAATAACCATTTCAATTGACTCTAATACATAAGAGTCAAATATTCTGCAGCTATAAACCATCCCTAGATGATAAACTTTCCATTTACCATCTTTTCATGAGTTATACACATTCCCGAGGCATTCGTATCGTTCTACAGTGCCCCCGAGGAGTCGAAAACTCAATTTAATATTTTTCCCAGACTTTTCAGACCATTAGAAACTTATGGTTTAAGTTTGAGGTAATTCGGACAAGCCAAATGAGAATTGACACATTTGAGGTCCCTGTCCGGAGGGCGCACTGCGCCTGGAACTGGGCGCACCGCGCCTTGCGCCTGGGCAGGGTTCCAGACCAGTCACACTTTTACACTGTAGCATGCAGTTTTGACATTTTAAGTCCTTAATCCAGTTCTTAATCATATGGGGTTTGTTCCTTGACTAAAACCCTCCATTAATACAAGGTTTTAATCCATTAAAATTAATTCAATCAATCAAATGCAGGAATTAGGGTTCTTGATCAAAATCTCAATTCATCAAGAATAGCAACCTACTTCCATATTTTTGAATTAAGTCCTTTTAGCTTGACTTACCGGAAGTATTAAGCTATTTTAAACCACATAATCATAACAGAAATTGCAGATTTCAGTTTCTATAAAACCCATCAAGAACACTTTCAAGAACTTGGTTAAAATTCAAATACTAACCTTGTTTAACTTAGGAATCACCAATTCCAAGCTATGATTCCGATTTCCTGCTTCAAGCTTCAAAGATTTTCCAGAATTTGCTCTCAAAAACCATTCCCGTAGCCTCTAAATGTTCAGCCACACATAGGAGAGTCAACTCTCCTGTTTATACTTCAAAACTTTACAAATTTAGTCCTTAAGTTCATTTTCTTGAACTTTTGGCACTTTTATCACATTTTATCACAATAAAACTCTCTTTTCTTATACTTTTGCCACAAGCAACGATATTTTTACATAATTGGTCCTTCACTTGGTCAAATGACCAAATTACCCTTTTATGGTAAAATGACCAATTTACCCTTTTCTAGTATTAACTTTCTAATACTTAGAACACCATATTAAATCATAAATACACTATGATTAACATATTAATACTTGTCAAAAGTATCGTGGTGTTACAAATTCTCCCCTCCTTCAAAAGATTTCGTCTCCGAAATCATACAAACAAGCGAAGGTAATTCTTTCTCATGACAATTTTGGTCTCCCACATCATATGGGAACCTCTATGGTATTGCCAAAGCACGTTAACCATACTAATCTTCTTATTTCGTGGTTATATCACTGTTCATCTAACATTCCTCCGGTTGTCCCGGGTACCTTAACTACTTATCTACCTTCATTTCAACATGAGGTATTCGTTGAAATTTCTCAATCCATGTTCTCAGAACTATGAGACCCATATAAAACATTATAAATATCTTGGAGTTCATCAGGAATCTTCGATCAGTACACCAAAATTCTTAATCTTTGGGACATATAGAAAAGTCCAATTAATGAGGACTTAACTTTCTTTTCGTCCCAAACAGATTCTAATCTTCCCAAAGGTTTACTTTGAGTACCACCATCTTTCCTTACTTGGACTTTCAATGGTTTTTACTCGGTGATCCGCATACTACTTTTACTGCTTCTTAGCCATTTTCAGATTTTCTCGTATTCATCAAGTCTTCTTTTTAACTTGTACCACAGTCTAGGACCTAGCCAACGGCTTTTCCATATCTTCAATCCTATAAATTGAAGGATAACACGGTACTCCGTACAACACTTCATACGAGCCAGTAGAATACTAGTATGTAAGTCGTTATTTCTTACAAATTCTACCAACGATAGACGATCTTCTCATCTTCCACCAGGGCCTGTTGTGCAAATTTCAAGCATATCTTCTAGAGTCTGCGTCACTATTTCACCTTGTTTATCAATCTGCAAATCTTATACAGTACGTACTAGTACTTTTGAACTAATTATTCTTGGAATTTATGCCAAGATTAACGAATAATTCTATTTTCTCGACTCGATACAATCGACACCGCTAGCGCACGTCGACAAATTTCTCTTTCTATGTAGTTTTTCACTACTTTTCGATCTTAATTTCTTCCCTAATCGGTATAAATTTACACTGATTTCATCAATCAATCTGCAATTACCCATATGGTGTCATACCCATGCGGTACTTGCAAAGACTTTACTACAAAGTCTATGATAATATCGTCCCTTTTTCTTCTTTGGGACTAACAACGGCTAAATTTTCTGTATGCTTCTAATGATTTGACTGTAGTTACACACAAGTCAAACACTTTTCACATGTCTTTCAATGTCTTCCTTTAGTCCCGGCCACCAATACATAGGTTATATCATCCTACACAGTGTGGTACTGCCCCGGGCATTTTGCATATCTACCCCAATATACATCTTTTAAGGGTAGATTTCATATCTCACCTTGCTTGGAACTCACATACACAACCCCAAGGGTTTTCAATCGTCATGAGTTTCTAACTAGCTTCTTTCGATAGCTAATCATTCATTCACTTTTCACGTTTTCAGACTTGCACACTTCTTTTTGTGCTACCCGAATCAACTCAGGTAATCAATTCGCCACACTCATACATGTGGATGTAACCTTCAAAGGATATTTTCTTTTCAATTCAAGGCATCTATAGTCACCTCCGCCTTTACAAGATGGTACAAGATTTCATAACCAAAATCTTTAAGTAACCCATCTATCTTTGCTATCTCATATTTGGCTTCTTTTTGATCAATTAAGTATTTCAAACTTTTATGATCCATATAAACAGTAAGCTGTACACCATATAAGTAGTGTCTCCCAAGCTTAAATGCCAAATCATAATTGCTACTGCAATATCATGTATCCAAAGTCAACTCTGGATGCATTTCTATAATCCAGTTTATCTTCTCCGCTTAGCGATAATGCTAACACCGGAGCTTCACACAAGGTTTATTTCAACCTTTGAAAAGTTACTTGGGGTCTTTCTACCCACTCCAACTTTTCACATTTCTTGGTCAACTTTAGTCAACTAGACAGCAATCAAGGAGCAGTTTTCTACAACTCTCCTATAATAATCCGTCAGTTTAAGGAAACTACAATTTTAGTCAGATTCCTCAGGCGGTTCCCGTTTTATCACAACCTCATCTCCACTGGATCTACTTTAACATCTTTGGCACTGTTAACATGCCCAAAGAATTAAAACTTCTTTTAGCCAAATTTCATACTTGGAAAACTTCGCATATTATTTTTCTCTACGAAGTAACTCCAATATTTAGCACGACTGTACATCATATTCAATCTGGTTTCGAGAATATCAGCTTCTCGGTAGTCAATGCACATACACATCAACTTGTCTTTCTTCTTTTCAAACAAGATAGGGCTCCACACGATGACAGATTCGGCCATATGAGACCCCGATTCAAAAACAATTTCTTCTAATTGTTTTCCCACTCTGCCATCTCTGCAGATGCTAATCAATTTAGAGCCTAAATAACAGAAAGGGCTCCCAAAACCGGTTTAATCATAAACTCTTCCCATCAATCTGGCAGTAATCCTGGAAGTTCTTCAGAAGAAACATCCAAGAATTCGTTTAAACTTTTACACTTCTGTCACCCCTTTATTTAGCTTGACCAATACTACATATGCCAACTAAAACATCCTTCCTTTACTAACTCTTCTCTGAGTTTAAGCAAAGGGAAGTAACCAGTATTCTCAACAACGGTCATTTACCGTGGATTTTCATCCGTTTCATTTCTGATTTTAGAACCACAATGTTCATTTTTTCTACGATTCATGTTAGCATCATTCATTGCTAACCAATTCATGTGCACAATTTCTTCAAATTCATTGGTAGTCATCGGCTTCAGATTTATAGGGAAAAATGGTCTCGTAAATCCTAGGCAGACTACCTCCCAGGTGTTCAATATCTAGAACATATTTGCTAACTGCTATAGCTACTTCCAAAATTTCATCCATAATCGTTGATGAAATATTCAGACAAGACATCAAAGTCACCGATCCAAAGCATAGCTTCATGGATCAAATATAACATATACGTGGATTATATTCAAAACAATGATATCTGAGACCATATCAGTCTACTCACGAGCTTCTTCCACAGTCTACTGGAATGCTCATGGTACCACTGGTCCATTTCGACCATTTGTTTCTTCTTTCTTTCCTCCCCGTTCTTTCCTGGGTTTATCACCCGTTACTCCACATTTAGCATGTGAACATTTCATAGGAAAGTGATCTATAGCTCCGCGCTGGAAACACTTCCATTCCATCCAACAGGCTCGAGCAATATGCTCTTGTTTTCTGTAATTTCATCATGTCAACGGTAGAGTCTCAACTCTACAATTTTCTTAATGCTTTTCCTGCACTTCTTACACCACATCACCTTTTTCGTTTTGGTCCCTTACCTTTAAGGTTAGACCTAAATCGTGTTAACTTCTTTTGAAGCATCCACTAATATTTTTCTGCTTTTCCTGTAGTCTCAACTACTTTTCTTTCACCTTGAATATCAGTCAGGGTGAGCAACCAATTTCTCTTTTTCTGACCACATCAGCTACTGTTGCTTGGTATGTGGATTTTCTGCTACTTGTCTCTTTGCCCCTCGTTCGATGGAGCCTTGAGAAAGGGCTGGTCCACTACTAAAAGCTCCACGCCCTAAATTCCTCCTAATAAATTCACTGCTCATACTTCTTATACGTTAGAAGTCAGCAACAGTTAGGTTATATATGTATAATAACAAATTATATACACCTAACTATACATCGTGTCTACTATCTCAAGGTTTAAGTCCAGGAATCTACTCTATAGACATCTAGTTCACTTAAACCACGGCTCTGATACCAACTTGTAACACCCGGCTTTTAAAACAAAAACACCCCTGAAAATTTTTCATTTAAAACATAGGTTTCAGTACTTAAAACCATATACAAAGGGGTATATTTTTAATAAAAACGGGTACAAGTGTATCAAGGGGTATACAAATATAATAACCTCCTTATAAGCCGGGCTGCTACTGACAGCATCTACAAGTCCACTTCTTGAGTCACAGACTTTATCCTTACCCTTATCAGGGTTATGCTAACCTGCAGGGACATTTAACAAACGGTATGAGCTACAAAGCTCAGTGAGTAATCATATCTGCAAATAACGTCACACATATATAAGAGAATAATAACAATTAAACTCTCTACTCAGTTTTTGTCCCACCAATCATAGTCATCATTGACCGCACCATATGTCATAGCCATATAGGCCGCATTAAAACATTTAACCTGTTCAGATCATAGCCCTGAGGCCGCACCAATAGTTACCCTGTTTAGATCATAGCCCATAGGCCGCACCAGTTTAGGTTCAACAACCCAAAATCATGGTCCTAAGACCGCACCATTTAATTTCAAGGATAACTATCATATCTAACCTGTTATTTGCATATTGAACAAATCAAAGCTGTTAGCCACATAAATCCACATATATACAAAAGAAAATAAACATATAAATTATCAATTACCATTTTTGTCCCATATCTCTTAGTCACACTTGACTGCACCCTATATCATGGCTATATAAGCCGCACCATGTGTCATAGCTATACAAGCCGTACCAGAACAATTTCAACTTTTATCATAGCCCTCAGGCCGCACCAATTGGTTTCAATAACCCGATATCATAGCCATATAGGCCGCACCAGTTGGATATAACATCCAATATCATAGCCACAAGTGGCCGCACCATTTAATGACATTTCATTTCGTAATCATTTATGGCTCACGGCTCCGTTCTTGTCATTTCATTGACTCACGGCTTATCCGGTATTGCCTTTTCACCATATCTTTAAATTATCATTTTCATCCCCCAAATTCTGTTTTAACCTGAACAGTCCAATCGACACATATCATATGTGATATAAGTGAGATTACTCACCTAGACATTTGCTGCATCTAGTTCCGGTTGTTTCTTGTCTTTGCGTACACCACAACCGTTTGTCCCATACCTATTCATCCATTTCGTATCAAATGATAATAGGTTAATAACCATTTCAATTGACTCTAATACATAAGAGTCAAATATTCTGCAGCTATAAACCATCCCTAGATGATAAACTTTCCATTTACCATCTTTTCATGAGTTATACACATTCCCGAGGCATTCGTATCGTTCTACAGTGCCCCCGAGGAGTCGAAAACTCAATTTAATATTTTTCCCAGACTTTTCAGACCATTAGAAACTTATAGTTTAAGTTTGAGGTAATTCGGACAAGCCAAATGAGAATTCACACATTTGAGGTCCCTGTCCGGAGGGCGCACTGCGCCTGGAACTGGGCGCACCGCGCCTTGCGCCTGGGCAGGGTTCCAGACCAGTCGCGCTTTTACACTGTAGCATGCAGTTTTGACATTTTAAGTCCTTAATCCAATTCTTAATCATATGAGATTTGTTCCTTGACTAAAACCCTCCATTAATACAAGGTTTTAATCCATTAAAATTAATTCAATCAATCAAATGCAGGAATTAGGGTTCTTGATCAAAATCTCAATTCATCAAGAATAGCAACCTACTTCCATATTTTTGAATTATGTCCTTTTAGCATGACTTACTGGAAGTATTAAGCTATTTTAAACCACATAATCATAACTGAAATTGTAGATTTCAGTTTCTATAAAACCCATCAAGAACACTTTCAAGAACTTGGTTAAAATTCAAATACTAACCTTGTTTAACTTAGGAATCACCAATTCCAAGCTATGATTCCGATTTCCTGCTTCAAGCTTCAAAGATTTTCCAGAATTTGCTCTCAAAAACCATTCTCGTAGCCTCTAAATGTTCAGCCACACATAGGAGAGTCAACTCTCCTATTTATACTTCAAAACTTTACAAATTTAGTCCTTAAGTTCATTTTCTTGAACTTTTGGCACTTTTATCACATTTTATCACAATAAAACTCTCTTTTCTTATACTTTTGCCACAAGCAACGATATTTTTACATAATTGGTCCTTCACTTGGTCAAATGACCAAATTACCCTTTTATGGTAAAATGACCAATTTACCCTTTTCTAGTATTAACTTTCTAATACTTAGAACACCATATTAAATCATAAATACACTATGATTAACATATTAATACTTGTCAAAAGTATCGTGGTGTTACATTTAATGCCTTCAAAAGAATTAGTAGATCTTGAAGAAATAACAGATTGGGTTTGGTTGTAAGGTTCACCAACATAAAGAACTTTACTTCTGAATGTTTTGCTGATGAATATTGTATTTTGACTTCTGTAACTTAAGATTCAGAATCAGAAATAGAAAATTCAGATTTAGAATCAACAAAACCACAATGAACTTCTGAATATCTAAGCTCTCCCTCAATTTTTTCTTCTGAATGAACTTTCACTTCTAACTCCCCCTCTACAATAACAACTTGCTCTTCAGATAGGGGATCAAAAAAAGATCTAGAGCTTACTTTTTCATTTTCAGAAATAAGAACATCATCTTTAACAACTTCGTAAACTTCAAGAACTTTTGAATCATCGATAAGAGACATATTTTCTGATAGCTTTTTCTTTTTTCCTTGTTTTATTTTGATCTCATTAACAACTTTAAGAATTTCAGTCAACAAAAATTTGTTCAATTCATGCCTCAAATGATGAAAAATCATTTTCCAGAACTATCATTATCACCAGAAGAATTAAGAGTATCATATGTGACTTTTTCATCTCTAAAAACAAAATCATAAATTGTTCCAAATACACTTTGTACCTGAAATCATCTATTGCAACTATCCAAGTTTCAGAATCTCTTTCTTCTATTTCAGATAAAATAGCAAGATATTCAACAGATCTAGAAGAATACGAGAGAGAGAAAGTAGATCTGGAAGGAATTCTAGAGAGAGAAACGGATCTAAAATAGATTCCAAGGAGAGAAAACAGACCTAGAATGAAAATTAGAACCAATTTTGCATATCTTATTCTACTATGCTTTCTTAAACAAGAGATAAGAGTATGTCTGGACTGAAAATTCGTTTGTGATGATAAATTTGGCTTGAAGCTTCACATTTGAATTAAATTTTGCATTTACAAGAACAACTTCACTCCCTTTCCACAAAACTTACAACATATGAAGAACAGTGTTTGATGCATAATAGAAATTCGTCATTGCTAATCGTTGACTTGAAAAAATCGCTTAGATCTTCAATATTAGGATCTGATACCACTTGCTTGGACCAGGAATCAATGACTTATGGAATAAGATTGATTGAACATGAATCAAACAATATATTTCACACAGTTTTCAAAAATATTTATTGATTAGCTCAATGAGATCTTTCTCTCTATAATATCTCACTTTATAAATCTGAGGGAATTAGGAAGCTTACTTAACAATTAAGCAAACAATCCTATATATAATGGTTAATTACATCAAGAAATTAACGTTAAGTCTAAACACCAAAACATAATACAATAAGAAATGTCACGTCATCAGTTTCAGTATTTTCAATCCAACAAGTCGACAATCTAACGCGAAGGTGAGGGAGGGGAAGTTGTGTAGGTTTCAGTTTCTTTTTGTGTTAAGTTTGAAATTTGTATGATTTTGTTTTATATTTATTTATGTTTTTGCTTTAAATTTTTTTATTAAAATAATAATAATATTAATAAGAGATAGAAAAATATTATTAGAAAAAAGATAAAAACACAAAATAAAAAGACAAGAAATATCAAATACTCATTTAAAAAGTACGATATGATATACAATGAAATTAACAACAGAAATCAAACTTGCAACAAAATAAAACAACAATACTTACTAGTGTAACGAATAAAAACTTGAAGTAAAATTATAATTTTCACTATAATACATGTATAAATTATCTCTTTGAGATCATTATTTTAATTTTAAGGAAGAACTTTCTTTATATTCTTATGAAGGGTTTGATCAGTTGACAAGTGAATGACTTATAAACAACTAAACATGGTAGCCGTTTATTCTAAAAATATATCATATGTTGGACAATTTTTAAAATTGAGATGAATCTTTTCAAAGTAAGTTTTCAATCTTAATTTCGTTTTAGTTTATTTGTATCTCCTCCTGTCCTTATCTCGAATCTGATATATACAAACGATTTAGCAATTCTTGCACTTCCAATTTGAATTCTTCCTGCTACCTTAGGGGAAAAAAGCATTTTAGATTATTATTTAATAATCATATATTTTATGAAAATATCTGTCAACTCAGATCATACTTTTAGTTATTTAAAAGGATGGATTAGGTTAATTTCAATAATAGAAAAGCAACAATAGACACAGGCTTAAAAAGGAACTCCATTCAAATATCTTTCTTATCTTCAATCACCCTGGGGTATGTTGATGTAGTTGGCATTCAAAATATTATCATATAATAGTGACTATGGAACCACTATCACAATATTGCTCCTTTAAATCTAAATTAATGAATCCAAATGATGAAACTTTTTATTATATGTTTATTAATAGATGTTTACTTTAATTAACGATTTTAAGAGCATAAGATTCAATCTAAAAATGGCCTACGCATTTATTTTAATGATAAGAAGGCTAAAATTTATGAATAACTTTTTAAGACTAAACTTAGACGTAGAGACATTGCTGTTTACCTTAAACTATAGTCTATATATACGAGTTACATAACTATAGATTATCATGAATATATATGTAACTATGTCTATGAAAATACCATGTTCTAGCAACTTTTTACCTCAAAGGCATAAATCGGCTATCAAGAAACTTTTCTATGTAAAAATAGTTGTGATTTGAATTAACTTATGTTATGTCTCAAATAACAAACGTGTATTAGTATCAAAATATCCAAACAGTTAGCTTAATATGTACGTTGTCGTATTTGATACCGTTGTATTCTTACTTGAGTAGTCAAAAGTTAGACATAAAACCATCAACTAGAGACAGTGAGACACTATGAGAATTATTAAGTCAAGTCCAAAGTTATAAATTACTCCAATAATATTCCTTTCAATTTAAAACTACAATAAAATATTGGTAACGTTATATAAAACTTATAAAACGATGAGTTTTTTAATATCCACCTATGCGATTTATTGTATAAAATCATGAAAATCTTTTTTTTTTCTAGGATCAATGATAGGATTTACACATTATTAAAAGAAGATAAGAAAGTTGTGCATAGCACCAACCAGTTTTTTATTTTGTATTTTATACATCTTAATTTGAAACACTTGTACTTTACGTTAGTTCTCTTTTACCTTGACTTTATGTACATTTGATGTACTTTTCATTGTACCTTTTGCGAATTAAACTTTCACTTGTAAATGTCCGGACACTTGGCACCATATAACCCCTCTAAGGCTGCATGGAGTAACAATGGCCAAGGGGGTCGCCAAGCCCCTTGACGAGCCAAACCCACACGCCAAAGCCACTCCGCCCTAGCTCGCCAGCGGCTCGCCAAGATGAAGTCGCCAAGGGTTTGGCGAGATGCCAAGCCAGGAAAAACTTTCAAGAAATGTCAAAATACCCCCCTGAACGGCTAGAAATTTAATTTGGAATCTTTTAAAAATTTTATACTTTTAACCCATATATTAAAAATAGCCGTTTTTTTAAAAAAAAAATCAGATTTTTAAAACCTCTTTCATCCCATATATATATATATATATATATATACAACACACTCTCATTCATTTCACACAACAATCCCTTCCAAAACTCCCTCAAAATGTCTTCAAACAAAAAAAAGGTTCAAAATCTTCCAAGAACCAATCTTCCAACACTCCACCTCCAAACCATCCATCAAACCTAGATACAAATGCTTATCATCCAATAATGTTTTCACCACAACCCGATGAGCCGTTGTTTTCACCGACACAAAACCAATTCTTAGCCAACTTTGTCTACAATTTATCCCAAAACCAAAATACTTTTCCCACACAATCTCAAAATTTTTTCACCACACCTTCTCCACCACAAGTACACTCTCAAGTTTCTGGAACACAAATCTTCTCAACTCAACCACGACGTCTTCTTGCATCGGACTCGAAAGAAGAAGAAGAATAACAACAAGAAGTTGAAGAAGAAGACGAAGAAGAAGAAGAAGAACCACAACCAAAAAAATCATCAAAAGGTCGTGGAAAAGGGAAAGCCCCAGCGAAACAGAGAGCCAAGGTAGAGCCTTGGAAAGTTGATGAGGTGATAGCTTTAGCAAAAACTTTGGTGGACATATCGGAGGATGCGGTTCACGGAAACGACCAAGAAACCCAATTGGTCGTGATCAAGCCAAGAGGAAGATGAAGGAAGGTAGTTCTGGCACGAATAGTAGCGCAGAATTGCAACAATTGAATGAGCAAGTCGCCACTTTGCAGACTTTACATGAAGAGAAAGTCAAAACCAAGTTGATGGATATTGTGACGAGAAACATATCCGATCTACAAGGGTTCGAATATCAAATTGCACTTCAAGCGAAGAAGGATGCGGCTAGGAAATTGAAAAGTAATTTTCCATGTTGTTACGATGTACGTTAAACCATATATTGAAAATTAATTTTCAATATATTGAAAAGTAATTTTCCATGATGTTACGATATATTATTAGATATTATAGTACTACGTACGCTAATTCAAAACAATTATCGAGTAAACGTCGAAAATACGGACAGTAAATTATTGTAGCGTGAAAATTCGATAAGTAACGTAATAATATCTAGTATTTGATTTCAAAGCTAAATACAATTTCCGGTAAAACGTCAAAAATCGCGAAATCGGAAGAATACTGCGCTTAAACGCGTATTTCATCGTCTAACGAGTTATGATTCAATCTAAATAAATGTTTTACAATGTGTTTATACATAATATTTATTTAGAAGTTCGTTTCGTTGAAAAACTCATAAAATTTCCCTAAAACGTCTTACGATTTTATAAAAATCACCTATTTTTATAAAAGAATGATATTATTTATAAAACTAACCCACCCCCTACCCCCCCCTCTCTCTCTCTCTCTCTCCAAATCAGCTGAATCTCTCCACCCATAAAACCAACATCTTCACTTTACTATTCACAAATCTAGCCATGGTGCCTAAGAAAGATTTATTAATAAATAAAGAAGTGTGCCATGTTTCTCAAGACTATTTAAGGTGATGCATCTCATTTGAACACAAGAGAAAATCTCCCAAACTCTCCTCCTTCCTCCCTCAAAATCGGCACACACACACACACTCCACCACCACTTTCTCTCCAACCCGCCACCACCATACACCACCACAAACCACCACTATCTTCCACCATTTTAGGTGTAAAACATCCTATTCTTGGTAAGTTCACTTCTCTTGTGATTTTAAACACTATTACACAAGTTTTACACCATTTACACACACTAACATTCATGAAAAACCTTTGGGTAATAGCATTGTCCAAGGGTTCTCCGAGCTCCAAGGCTTGGATCTTCATTCCTACCACCGATCTTCCAAGAAATACGTAGTTTTTAAGTAAAGCACGCTACAAGGGTGAGTTCATACCCCTCATTTTATCTTTTCAAACCTTTTTGGGGGAGAATACAAGTTCATTTACTATAAATGTTGTTTTATACAAGTTTATATGTGTTTAAATGCTATAAGTGATGTTTTACACAAATTTATAAAACTAGTTGTTGTGTAAAAATATTCTTGACATGAAATATGGATAGATCCATGTATTATAAATACTATGATATATTAAGTTGTGTAAAAGTTACAAAACTACAAATAAAGTGTACAAAAATACTAGATCTTGGATAAAAACGTTATAAAAATGAAAACTAGTAAAAACTACGTTTTTATAAACAAAAGTACTATTTTCTAGCAAAAATGGTTATAACCAAGTTATTACACCATTTTTGTGAGAAATATCTTAAAAGATGATATTTATAATTATTTGAATAAGTTACTTCGTTATTATTTACAAAAATATGATTATTACGACGGAATACTAAAAATAGACTATTATTGGAATAGTTTATGAACACAAGGTTATTATGACGTTTGAACATGACAAAAATAATTATATAAAATTATATAATTATTAAACATTACTATATTATCATGGGAAATGATATTTTTACAAGGAAATTGACATTTTAAACAAAATGACTATTTGGAAAGATTACCATCATTTTGACAAAATCACAAGATTTAAAATGTAGCCATCACTTATGTAAGATGACTAAAATAAATTTATTTGCCATGACATGTTGATAAACTTTAAATCTATCTTATTAGTATATTTAGTGCCTTAGATGTAAGAAATTATAATTTTCAACTCATTGACATCTTTTAGGCTTAAATACGTTAACACAGCGAAAACATTTATATAAATTATAATGGATATAATTTATGGAACGAACGACAAAGATACGACATAAATACGAAAGATAATTATATAATTATATAATTATTACATACTATAATTATCATGGACAATTTGATAATTACAAACGTAAAGGAGTTTTCAGTACATTACATACTATAATTATCATGCACAATTTGATAATTACAAACGTAAAGGAGTTTTCAGTACATTTACATACTATAATTATCATGGACAATTTGATAATTACGAATACAAAGGGTTTTCACTTCATTTACAAGCAAGGTTTTACACTATAATTATCATAAGTATATTTTGATAATTACGAATACAAAGGGTTTTCACTACATTTACAAGCAAGATTTTACACTATAATTATCATGAGCATATTTTGATAATTCCGAATACAAAGGGTTTTCACTACATTTACAAGCAAGATTTTACACTATAATTATCATGAGTATATTTTGATAATTACAAATACAAAAGGATTTTCATTGCAGTACGAACTAGGATAAGACATCACGTTGGGTGGTTATGTGAGACATTTCTTCACAGTACTGAAAGATGTATGCCTTAAGTCCTGGATTATAACCTTAATCATTCATGAGCGAGATAGTTGTGTATAGATCTATACGGGACTGACAATCCCGCACCTAAGCTGCTAGCTACAGCTAGACCGGCAGGTCTGGGGTGACAAATGTCTTAACATTACGACGCCTGAAGAACGTCGTGGCAGGCCTACATACTAGTCATAGCAAGGTTATAATAACTCACATGAACGACAACGAATATCCTTAGTTTGGGGAAAAACATTCTTCAAATGGTTTTATATAAATATAAAACTACATGTTGCTCTACACTAAATATAAGTATGGCATTTACTTATACATACGGGTTTTATGGGATTAAAACCACATTTTATCAAGATACAAATATAAGTATGGTTTTACTTATACATACGAGTTTTATGGTATTAAAACTACACTGGAACAAGTTACAAATATAAGTATGGTTTTACTTATACATACAAGTTTTATGGAAATTAAAACTACATTTTATCAAGATATAAATAAGAGTATGATTTTACCTACGTAAAGATTTTACGGAATTAGATCTACAATTAATCTACGAATAAACATGTATTTACATGGTTTCATACAAGAATAAGATTACGTAATACTAATTTCAAGTACAGAACACTTATACATCTTTCAGTCTTTGGGTTTTTAAGACTACGACTCATTTATAAGAAAATATTGGATTTTCTGGGTTCAAACATTATCTCTTTACAAGGAAAAACGATTATGGATTTTGTCATACAAAAAAAAAATCTTATGAACTCACCAACGTAATGTTGACACTCTTTCAAATTACTTGTATTATCATGTAACAATTAGTCAGGTCCGACTAACTTTTTGGAATGGGACGCGAAGACGTCTCTTTTATTTATTTCATTATCATACTGTAATTGGGTTGAAACAATATCATTCGAATAATGTAACTTTCCAATTATAATGTATGATGGTTGTTATCTACTTATGTTTCAATGTATGTAATGGTTTTGATGCTATGTCCCGTTCCGCCCTCAGACGATTCCGCCATCGTGGTTTGGGGGTGTGACAGATTGGTATCAGAGCATTGTTTATAGTGAACTAAGTATATCAATCCATTTAAGATATACAACTATAAATACAATGGGACTAAAACTCTCCAAAAGTTTCATAGAAGTATACTTTAAAATACAATGATATTTATATAAAAGTATACGCATACAAGCAAAGATAGTATCACAATACAACAATCCAAGAACATTAGGGTTTAAGTTGAACATTATTATTAGACTTAGTATAATATGTTATCAAACCATGGGGAAACGTAGCCTGATCAACTACGTTTGACTAGGGTTTGACCGACATATAACTAAGTGTAAGCATAATGGGCAACGGAGTAAAAACTCGAGAATCCTACAACACCTAGTAACCACGTCAACACTTAACATAAATACTTCGATAGTATTAGTTATTATTAAGAGACACTATTGACAATCCTAAGGCGACACTAATATCAATATTATCTCGCTGCCTCTTATTCGTCTACGTACCTGAGTTACGACTAAGAAAAACAGTTCTAATGCCGACAAGGGCGACAACAAGAGCTTCGCGTTTAGAGACAGTTAAGTCGCCATGAGTAGTCACGACTTGAAAACCATTGGTGAGTATTCCCGATATGACTCACGAGAAGATACATAAGTTTAACCCATAGTTGACCGATACATGAGACTTTCCTTTTTGTGCTACAGAATTAGCCTTAATATCGTTTCCATCTTGAGCTTAAGATTTAAGCTAGGATATCTCTTGATTCTAAACCTCCCTTTTTGGGAATGCTTACCCAACCACCTTTACTTCATATATCGTAATTCACAAACCCCTTCCACTATGTCAAAAATTTCTAAGTTTTAGTTCAAGGCCCTCAGATACACGAGTGATATTCTCAAGTGTACCATCATGTTATACTTTCCAAATTACTCACATGCTTCTAGAACAATCATCGACCTTACGCTTTTCATTCCCGGTTCAACTTCGCACATTGTCGACACACGGAAATTCCTACAACTTTGAGTTATCCTTCGACTCATATCGTTTCATACATTCGTTTGAGTCCTTCTAACATCATTGGTATTCTCATTGTTATCAAGGATTAAATCACCTTACGCCACACGTCAAACCTATAGCTTAACCGCTGACCCCATAAAAGGTACATGACTGCATTCACACCATGAAGGGTTGTGCAAACAATTTGCCAGGTCCTCTATTTTGAAGAGAGAAAGTTAAAAGTTACGATTATTTATCCTCCAAAGGATTACCTTCCTAGAATCACTAAATTGAGAATGTACTCATTCTCGATGGTCAATAATTCTACGCCTTCCTTCAAGGTAGCACCCTACCCTTACAATTTCAAATGATTTCCTGAATCCTAAACTCATTTTTATTCCGACTCCTTGCAAATTGCAATTGGCTTGACTTAAACAGTTGGATAAATCATCAAAATAGAAATCAAAATAGTTCTATATGAGTCCCTCATCGACGACTTAGGCCTTTATTATAAGGAATTTCTTCATTCTCTTACTACCTTGTTTGGTTACGAAGTAAGTATCATCATTCGCTTGGAGTTGTACGTATTTTGATAACAGTGAAGTTACTTATCGTTCTATAACCTTCCAACATCACCTAGATCATGTGGTCTAATCTATCATGATCTTACACGGCCCCCGTTAGAGACAACGACTCCCTAAACTTATTCTTTGAATATGGTTCTATTGTAGTGATAGTACTCGCAACAGAAATTGTGTTTCCAAAAATCCTCGATCGTTTCATAACTTGTTTGGTAGACGACACCTGAATAGTCCTTACATTTGAGACCTATCAAAACTTTGCTGCCTATCCTTAGTATGTACCTTTAGGAAATTTATCGAAACAGTATTTCGGGAATCTCCCAAAGTGCAACAAATGCCATCTTCATCATACTGGTGCCTGCAGAGAGATGACCTGCTATGACTGCAAGCAGAAGGGACATACAGCCCGCTTTTGCAAGACTCTGGCACTGGGAAACCAATCAAGCGTCCAACTTGGGTTTGCGTCGCGCTTGTTGTAGGTATGACGAAATCGAGCACTTCAAGAGAGACTACTCGAAGGCAAAGGGGTCTAGTCGGATGCGATCAAGGAAGGAAATCGCTGACATACCAGAAGTCTATGACCTTCCTGATTTGTTTCCAGAAGATATTCCGGGGATACCCCCAACATCACAGGTTGAGTTCAGAATCGACTCAATCCTGGGAGCTGCCGCCTAGCAAAGTCTCCATACAGACTAGCCCTAGCGGAGATGCAGGAGATAGCTAGTCAACTACACAAACTACTAAAAAAAAGATCCATTAGATTGAGCTTCTCGCCTTGGGGAGCACTAGTTTTATTTATGAAAAAGAATGATGGATCCTTTAGAATGTATATTGACTATAGAGAGCTGAACAAGTCGACTATCAAGAACAGATACCCATTTTCCCAGAATCGATGACCTGTTCGACCAGTTACAGAGATCCAACTACTTTTCAAAGATCGATTTGAAAGTTGGGTACCATCAACCTAGAGTTCAGGAGGAGGACGTTCTAAAAACATCATTTAGGACTCAGTATGGCCACTGCAAAATTGGTCACGATACCTATTGGGTTGACCAATGCCTCGACGATGTTTCATGGACTGAATCCAGACACCAAAGTTCGGTGGCTTCAAGGAGTTAGTCCTGGAAGAGACTTGCAAGACAAAGTATACTGGTAGTCAAACATGAAAGCATAGATTGCTACTTTATGGGCAAGTGTTTGACTTGTGCCAAGGTCATGGTAGAATATCAAAAGCCCTCGGGTTTATTACAACAACCAGAAATACCCGAGTGGAAGTGGGAGCGGATAACCATGGACTTCATAACTAAGTTACCCAACGCAACTGGTGAGCTGGACACCATATGGGTAATTGTCGATAGGTTAACCAAGTCCGCACACTTCCTACCAATAAAAGAGACAGACAAAGTAGAGAAACTGACAAGGACATACATCGAATAGACTGTACGATTGCATGATGCGCCAATATCTATAATCTCAGATAGATATAGTCGATTTACGTCACGTTTTTGGCAATCATTGCAAAGGACCTTGGGTACCAGGCTCAACATGAGTATAACTACCATCCACAAACCAACGGGAAAAGTGAAAGAACTATCCAAACGTTGAAAGACATGTTAAGAGCTGGCGTGATGGATTTCGGCAAGTCGTGGGACACCCACTTGCCGCTTTTCAAGTTTTTCATACAACAAAAGATGTCACACGAGCATTAAAGTTACTCCCTTTGAAGCCTTATACGGACGCAAGTGCAGATCCCCTCTGTGCTGTGCCAAGGTGGGCGACACCTAGTTAGACAGAGGACGCGTACCTAACAGCACTCTCACCGGTCTCGAGATCACACGGGAGACGACAGAGAAAATCGTTTAGACCCGTGAGCGATTGAAAGCATCTCGTGACCAACAAAAGAATTACTCGGATAAACGATGCAAGCCCTTAGAAATCCAGGTTGGCGACCGTGTTTTATTGAAGGTCTCACCCTGGAAGGGAATGATACGCTTGAGAAGCATGGAAAACAAAACCCAAGATACGTTGGGCCATCTGAGATCCTTGCTAGGATCGGTCTGGTAGCCTACAGACTCCAACTACCACAGGAAATCAACAATGTACACCCCACTTTCCACGTGTCAAACCTAAAGACGTGTCTGTCCGATGAGACTCTCGTCTTTCCGCTTAACGAAATTGAAGTAATCGAAAATCTCCACTTCATTAAAGAATCGGTGGAGACCATGAATAGGGAAGTCAATAGGACGAAACAAAGCCGCATACCGATAGTAAAGGTCCGCTGGAACGCCAAGCGTAGACCTGAATCTACTTGGGAACGTAAGGACCATGTGAAACTCAAATACCCACATCTCTTCCCAAACCCTTGAGGTCCTACTCAAGTGCGAAATTTCGGGACGAAATTCTTTCTAACGGGTAGATGATGTGACAATTGTAAATTTCGGTCAACGAAAGTCAACTATAGTCAAACGAAGCATACGTTAAACCATATATTGAAAAGTAATTTTCCATGATGTTACGATGTATTATTAGATATTATAATACTACGTACGCTAATTCAAAACAATTATCGATTAAACGTCGAAAATACGGACAGTAAATTATTGTAGCGTGAAAATTCGATAATCGTACAATTATTATTTTGAGAATAAGAATATTCATAAAACGATCTACTCGTAAATACGAACCCGTGGATATATAGAACGTCGAAAACGGAGTTCGTATGTGAAAGTTACAACAATTAAACCGCTGTGAACGGATAAATGTACACAGGGTTTGGACTCAAAGTACAAAATGTGGTGCCTTAAACATCAAATATGAAATGACAATTCATATGATAAGTAACGTAATAATATGTAGTATTTGATTTCAAAGCTAAATACAATTTCCGGTAAAACGTCAAAAATCGCGAAATCGGAAGAATACTGCGCTTAAACGCGTATTTCATCGTCTAACGAGTTATGATTCAATCTAAATAAATGTTTTACAATGTGTTTATACATAATATTTATTTAGAAGTTCGTTTCGTTGAAAAACTCATAAAATTTCCCTAAAACGTCTTACGATTTTATAAAAATCACCTATTTTTATAAAAGAATGATATTATTTATAAAACAAACCCACCCCCTACCCCCCCCCCCTCCCCTCTCTCTCTCTCTCTCTCTCTCCAAATCAGCTGAATCTCTCCACCCATAAAACCAACATCTTCACTTTACTATTCACAAATCTAGCCATGGTGCCTAAGAAAGATTTATTAATAAATAAAGAAGTGTGCCATGTTTCTCAAGACTATTTAAGGTGATGCATCTCATTTGAACACAAGAGAAAATCTCCCAAACTCTCCTCCTTCCTCCCTCAAAATCGGAACACACACACACACACTCCACCACCACCACCATCTCTCCAACCCGCCACCACCATACACCACCACAAACCACCACTATCTTCCACCATTTTAGGTGTAAAACATCCTATTCTTGGTAAGTTCACTTCTCTTGTGATTTTAAACACTATTACACAAGTTTTACACCATTTACACACACTAACATTCATGAAAAACCTTTGGGTAATAGCATTGTCCAAGGGTTCTCCGAGCTCCAAGGCTTGGATCTTCATTCCTACCACCGATCTTCCAAGAAATACCTAGTTTTTAAGTAAAGCACGCTACAAGGGTGAGTTCATACCCCTCATTTTATCTTTTCAAACCTTTTTGGGGGAGAATACAAGTTCATTTACTATAAATGTTGTTTTATACAAGTTTATATGTGTTTAAATGCTATAAGTGATGTTTTACACAAATTTATAAAACTAGTTGTTGTGTAAAAATATTCTTGACATGAAATATGGATAGATCCATGTATTATAAACACTATGATATATTAAGTTGTGTAAAAGTTACAAAACTACAAATAAAGTGTACAAAAATACTAGATCTTGGATAAAAACGTTATAAAAACGAAAATTAGTAAAAACTACGTTTTTATAAACAAAAGTACTATTTTCTAGCAAAAATGGTTATAACCAAGTTATTACACCATTTTTGTGAGAAATATCTTAAAAGATGATATTTATAATTATTTGAATAAGTTACTTCGTTATTATTTACAAAAATATGATTATTACGACGGAATACTAAAAATAGACTATTATTGGAATAGTTTATGAACACAAGGTTATTATGACGTTTGAACATGACAAAAATAATTATATAAAATTATATAATTATTAAACATTACTATATTATCATGGGAAATGATATTTTTACAAGGAAATTGACATTTTAAACAAAATGACCATTTGGAAAGATTACCATCATTTTGACAAAATCACAAGATTTAAAATGTAGCCATCACTTATGTAAGATGACTAAAATAAATTTATTTGTCATGACATGTTGATAAACTTTAAATCTATCTTATTATTACATACTATAATTATCATGGACAATTTGATAATTACAAACGTAAAGGAGTTTTCAGTACATTACATACTATAATTATCATGCACAATTTGATAATTACAAACGTAAAGGAGTTTTCAGTACATTTACATACTATAATTATCATGGACAATTTGATAATTACGAATACAAAGGGTTTTCACTTCATTTACAAGCAAGGTTTTACACTATAATTATCATAAGTATATTTTGATAATTACGAATACAAAGGGTTTTCACTACATTTACAAGCAAGATTTTACACTATAATTATCATGAGCATATTTTGATAATTCCGAATACAAAGGGTTTTCACTACATTTACAAGCAAGGTTTTACACTATAATTATCATGAGTATATTTTGATAATTACAAATACAAAAGGATTTTCATTGCAGTACGAACTAGGATAAGACATCACGTTGGGTGGTTATGTGAGACATTTCTTCACAGTACTGAAAGATGTATGCCTTAAGTCCTGGATTATAACCTTAATCATTCATGAGCGAGATAGTTGTGTATAGATCTATACGGTACTGACAATCCCGTACCTAAGCTGCTAGCTACAGCTAGACCGGCAGGTCTGGGGTGACAAATGTCTTAACATTACGACGCCTGAAGAACGTCGTGGCAGGCCTACATATGAAAGGTTTTCTGCAACTATGAACTAACATACTTAAGTTCACATGCAACCTATAAAGATCTAGGTTTTCTTCTAATTAAACATATAACATATCCTAGAAGGCCAGTAAAAGATTAACTAAAAGAAAGATCAAGAAAAAAACAACCTTAAAGTGAATCTTGGAAGCAAAGCAACAGAAATCTCTTGCCTCAAATGCAGTCACACCCAAGCTGGAACTTTGGCCGAAAATCCTTCAAAGAGAGCTTCAAAAATCGTGGCTTTTGGGTTAGGGAGAGCCTCCCTATTTATAGCCTCCATGTGGTGATCAGATAATCGTTACAAATAAGCCTTTTTGAATTCGAATTAAGATAAACTATTATTTTAATCATTCAAACACCATTTATCTATAATATATATATATATATATATATATATATATATATATATATATATATATATATATATATATATATATATATATATATATATATATATATATATATATATATATATATATATATATCGAAAATATATATATCTATATATATATATATATATATTCGGCCACCACATGGTCACTAACACTGCCACTTACTCAACTATCGAATAATTACAGTTTTAGTCCCTGCACCTTTAATTAATCAATTTAACTGCCAAATTAATTCCAATTAATTCCAGAAAAATTTCTAATTAATTATTATAGTTTCTAATTAATATATTATCACTTAAATATATTAATAAACTATTTATTTAATTTCTATTGATTTATTAATCATTTAATAAATCAATATTTCTCACTACCGGACTTTCTGCCAATCCTCCAACTATGAGGGCAACCCAAATGGACTATGCTACTATTAATCAGATAAATACTAATTATTAGTCATGGCTTAGACACCTAATCCAACAGTCTCCCACTTGGATAAGTCTATGACTAAAATTACCAATTTACCCTCTAATTAATTTAGCAACTATAGCTTCCTAGAAAGCGCTGCCGAACTCTGACCTAGTCAGTTCTGTCCAAAGATAAGTGATCAGATGATCCTTCGTCCAACAAGATATTTTCAGACACGAGATATGGATTGAGATCAATCTTTGTCCGATACTCTGTTCCCCGATTTCGGATTCTGCTTATGACTTTAGAACTTCTAATTGAACACATCAATTTAGTCCAGGCTGGCCAGCACTTTAGTCAACTTCAAAATCATCGAGAGGCCTACAAATATCTGTTTCCCATCAGGGTCAAGGAACGAATAAGCTTTGACTCATATGCTTATATCTTTTACCAGTCAAATCATTCACAACAACATGTTTTATAACATCGAGTTACCGATGCGTTTTCGTATTATCAATGAACAACTGCCTTGTAAATTATAACTCATATCTCTCCACTTCAAGATCATAAGATATTACCGTCTCAACATTGCTTGTGATATAATCCATGAAGCAATCTATTGAGCATGGGTTTATCCAATACTCAAATCTCTATTTCTAAGTACTCATGAATGTTGTAGCAATCCTATTGCTATGTCTAACTCCTTAGACAGTCTACAAACCAATTCATGACAGTCTTGATTCAATACTTACTTCCCAATGTATGAGCGACTGTGGACCTATCTGAATAATTAAATTATTCGGGAAGTAAAACATGCAAAAGTGAAACATAAAGATCTGACTGGCAGCTACTCCTGCTTATTACCAAGTCTCCACAAGGTAATCACCAAGTCTGGTCTTGTCATAAACTATTATCGGTTTCAAAAATTTCTTTTAAACTTTCAATTCTAATTTTACATCTATGTCTTTATGAACCTTACACTCTTTCTATGTATCCAAAGTATCTTATACTTGTACACTCTATTGCAGATGATCCAATCGGATGCTCATCCGATAACATCTCAATATGTTATCCTATCAATTTCTCTCCTAACTCCATTCTGGTAAAGTGTACTATGACTTCCTATGGTTCTGGGGTCTTTAGTCTACTTGACTACACCCTAAGACTATTTCGAGGTGTTATGATGTGCCGGTGAACCACACGCGCTCCATCAGAATACCAACGAGATTCTTTAACCATGAAGTCCATTAACATCATGCCCTGATGTTAATAATTACCACTTTGAAAATCTTTCAAATTAATACTATCACTTTCACCCTAATCATTTCCTAATGAATTCTCACTTTAGTTCAACCAATGCAATGTCCTGAATCCAACTTACTATGCCCTAAGCATTAAGTTATCAGGACATGTTCATGACTTTATGATCGATCCAAAACTTGTGGAACCCGATCTAATCCTATTCCAAACCCTTTCGGAATCCAAGGATTATTTATAATCCTTTGTGTCATGATTTTCGAAAAACTATTTTCCTTCCGGAGACTTTTCTCGTGCATCTTGAATCTTATCAAGATCATGCTTACAATGGCTAGGTCTATGCTGGTGATTTCATCTTTCCAATAGATGACTGTGAATTACATGAGTA
Source organism: Cichorium intybus (assembly GCA_023525715.1). NCBI lineage: Eukaryota > Viridiplantae > Streptophyta > Magnoliopsida > Asterales > Asteraceae > Cichorium > Cichorium intybus. The sequence continues at coordinate 114,894,507 of CM042014.1, read as the reverse complement.
TGTTGCACCTTCTTTATTTCTTTCATGCCAAGGCATCACACTTTGCAATGACAAGAAAAACTTTTCCTAAGTCTATGTATCTTGAATCTCATCAATATCATCTTGGCAGAATCTGGAACTATCTCATAGACGTTTACAACCACCTGAGTATGTCGTATTTCTATTAAGGCTTTCATAGCGATCCGTCTCTTAACACCAAGTCATTACACTTCGTAATGAAAAGAGACGTTTCCTAGAACCATTATTTATCCCACATGTGGGGATAGTGGATAAAGGCGACTCCCACTGGCTTTGACACGGTTATAGGCTATTCACAAAATCCAGGACTTATGGCACATTTTGAGAATCCAAACCTTTCTGACATTTTAATGGAAATCTTTCAGCCCTTTCTCAAAATCCAATCCTTTGGCATATTTTGAGAATCTGAATATCCTTTCTTGCGAGATGCCCGTGGGACGAAACCCGGGGCCATGTACCTTTTGTAATGGCATGCTCTATGTGTGTCACTATTAGTGTGCCGGTAAACCACACATGCTCCACTAACGACTCACACTATGCAACGCAGAATCCTCTTGGATTTCATCTTCTATTGAGAGTGCTTTACTCGGAATCAATTGCTTGACTCTGAGTATCGACTCAACTAGATGCTCTGAAGGTATGTATATGTCCATGTTGCTTTTTTTTGATGATTCAGTTACTCCCACTGGTTTTTAGACCAGGGGTAAAAACAATCAAATTTTCACACAGACCGTGTCTCGCCCTAAGGTCCTCTTATTTGGCAGCAGCCGGGCTTACCAATGCTTCCAAGTAGTCGGATTGCAAATCCGTACCAACTGCAGTGTTTTACCACCAATCGGTATGTCACCCTGATCACAGCTACTTATGATGGTGATCAATACTACTGGTCAAGAGGAGATTATGTCAGTTGTAAAGCAAAAATCTGATTTCTGCTCCAAGCCTAGTGATGACTAAAAGGTTCTTTCATTGCTAATCCTAAACTCATTTAGGACTATCCCAACTCCCACTGTTTCCTTAGACCATGAGCTCTTTCTAAAAGAGCTCTTTAATAACAGTGGGATAGCTAATGAAACGACAATGCCGATCAAGTTCAGCTGGTCATGAGGTTCAGATGAACACTACAAGACCCTGGACTTTCTATGTACTAGTAGGATAATCCCAACTTTACATTTCAGGCAGTGTTTGCAAGACCTAATTAGTCTAGGATGTGGTCGGAATATGGTTTATTCGGACTGACTGGTATAGTATATATCTTATTGGAAACTAATTGGCAATGTATCTCATATATCGAGAATCGAACTGTTTCGACCAATGCTCCATTATCATCCCTAAGACACATTATAACCATTAATGCTCTTGGAAGAGAATGAACTGTGAAACCCTTTTCTCAGTTTATGTTATCGCTCAGGTTCTGTGAAACTTGTACTTCCTTTGAAGTCCTTGGACTGTTCAAAGTTTCAATTCAATTGCTTATCCTGATAAGCAATGTCACATTCATCATACCGAATGATGAATATTGTGAAGTACAAACCATTGTGTTCTATGTCTTTTGTAGACTAATGACTTTGTTAACTTTGTTCAAGACTTGCAATCTTCAGTTGACTCTAAGTCAACTGATTCCAAAATCCTATCCTCTGGATCTTTGGGTGATTTATTTCTTGCCACATGTGCTTTGTCAAGAACTTAACCATCATCTGACTCTAAGTCAGATGATTCCAAAGTCCTGTCCATCTGGACCTTTGGTCGATTCATTTCATGACACATTAAGAAGTCAATTCATCAAGTGACTCTAAGTCAAATGATTCCAAGGTCCTGTCCAACTGGACCTTTGGTTGAATTGATTCTTATAACATTTGTATTAACAATCATAATGACACAATTCTTGATTTCAAAACATTTCGGATCATCATTCAAGTTATTACTAAACATACATTCAACACATTCATATAACATTTCAAGGACAATTTTAGACAACAGGTGTTAAAAGAAAAATGACAATTTTATTAAAACAAAATCCTTGAACAATGTAATAGACAATGTCAAAAATGTATCTAAAGACTAATAACAATATTTAATATCTATCTAAACTTCAAAACTGCACGAGCTGGAGATCCAATCCAAATGTGCTCCTATGCTCCAGAGTCCCGTGCCTTCTTGATTCCCTGCATACAAACCAAAATGCGACTGTCACATTATGTATCAAGAAATCTTGGAACAGGAGTTTTGAGGTTTTTAGATATACCTGAGCTTTCAAAAGAGTTGGAGCGTCTTCCAATCTTTCTGTGACTGTATCCGATTTAGCGGATTCCCAGTTTGAGACATGTCTAGTCGATCTCGACCGTTTCTTGTTACGTCTCTTCACTGGACTTAATCCAGAAGTAGCTGAGCCATTGGAGCTATGCTTGTCCAAGAGTGACTCGTATAAAGTCAACAGTGGACGCATTTCCATGAGGGTCTTTTTCCGGTCTTCCTTTCTATACGTCTGAATGAACAGATCGTACTCATTTGTCAGCGAAGTGAGAAGGATGTTAACACTCTCCTCCTGACTCATGGGATAACCAAGTTTATACAATTCGCCTATGTATGCTTCAATCTGAAGAACATGCGAATTGATGCTACTTCCTGCTTTCAGCTTGCACTCTGCAAGTCTTTTGAAGATCCTGGTTTGTTCCTCTTCGACTGGTTTTTGGAACTTTTCCTCAACCAGTTGCATTAACTCATATGGCCCCAAGTATTCAAAATCCTTGCGGAATTCGGGGTCAATGGTTGACAGCATGGGGTCACGAATCTCTTCGGATTCATCATAAGAACATTTTATGATGACTTGTTCCGGTGGAACTGGGATCGGATACTCGGTGAGATGTAGCTTGCCAGCAATGCCGAGACCCAGTCTCCAATTGCGAAGCCATTCTTTACAGTTGAGGCCAGTCAGCCTTTCCATATTTAGCAGGTGCATTCTGATACTTTCAGAAATGGGTGAAGGAGAAGAAGGAGGAGAATTGACACTTGACAAGAAAATAGAATTTATTAGTTTAACTGTTCCTTTTAAATAATTACCCCGGATCCAAAATACCCCAACTATGGTGTGAAGAGGGATGCCGTAATCACAACATAATGGTCATTAAGGTAGATAAACACTTATCAATTTCATCTTATGAAATTCCTAGTTCTGATGAGATTCATTAAACTTTTAAATGGCATGTTTTAATCTCGGATGTGCCCCACTGTTTGTGACTTGGATGCCGAGGATCACAAACTGGATGTGAATAACCATGCAAATTAGCTTGGTACTCTCGGGTTAATTATCATCTCTAATTGATGTGCCGGTAAACCACACACGCTCCATCAACAATGATAATACCCGGGAAACCCATTGCAACTCTTTATGAACCCCAATTGGCGTGCCGGTTAACCACACACGCTCCACCAATGTTTCATAAAGTGCAATGTGCAATTTCATGGATTAGCACCAATTCACATTTTTCCTAAAGTAACTAGATTGAGATTTTATTAAGTGTTCTAGTACTTTGAATCATTATACTTTTAGTGATTATTAGGCGGTCCTATCAAAGCTGTTCGGCTAACGACCCTCCACTGATCAGGCGAGCGGTGGGCGAGAGTGTTCACCCATTAGACCGCCATTTTATAGGCAGTCTCCTTATACCCACTTTATAGATCAGCTTCGTGAATGAGGCCTACTATTGATTTGACTAACCATTTTTAATCTTATACATATAATAATAACTTCCTAATTATAATATATATAAGATGTAATTTTTTTTTAAACCTTTAAAAAAAATTGTTTCTGGTTTATCTTTTAATTTATTGTCGATTTAAACTATTAAATTTCAAATTAAATTAAACCTTAAAAAAACGATTTTAATTATCTTTTAATTAACTAATTAATTAAATTAATTAAATTTGATATTTTAAACATTTTAAAATATTTTAGGATTTATCCTTTTAATTTTCGCCAATTTAAACAATTAAATTCTAAATTAAATTTAAATCCTTGAATTATCTTTTAATTACCAATTAATTAAATTAATTCAAATGTAGATAGGTTTTATCAAATTAATCAAATTAATTAAAACCTATCATTATCCCCTAATTTTCGATTTTTAGGATAAAGGTTTTAAGGTTTATCTTTTAAACAATTTAAAGTTACCAAAAATAGAATACCTTCTAAAACCTAGCCACAAAAATCGCCAAACAAGAGGGGAGGGGCTAGGGTTTTCAAAACCCTATCCCTAATTGTCGATTTGCCCAAAATTAGGGTTTAGAGACTATAAACCCTAATTACAAGGAAAGCAGTTATAGCAATTTAACAAGAAAAACAACCAAATGCTCTGATACCACTGAAAGGTTTTCTGCAACTATGAACTAACATACTTAAGTTCACATGCAACCTATAAAGATCTAGGTTTTCTTCTAATTAAACATATAACATATCCTAGAAGGCCAGTAAAAGATTAACTAAAAGAAAGATCAAGAAAAAAAACAACCTTAAAGTGAATCTTGGAAGCAAAGCAACATAAATCTCTTGCCTCAAATGCAGTCACACCCAAGCTGGAACTTTGGCCGAAAATCCTTCAAAGAGAGCTTCAAAAATCGTGGCTTTAGGGTTAGGGAGAGCCTCCCTATTTATAGCCTCCATGTGGTGATCAGATAATCGTTACAGATAAGCCTTTTTGAATTCGAATTAAGATAAACTATTATTTTAATCATTCAAACACCATTTATCTATAATATATATATATATATATATATATATATATATATATATATATATATATATATATATATATATATATATATATATATCGAAAATATATATATCTATATATATATTTTCGGCCACCACATGGTCACTAACACTGCCACTTACTCAACTATCGAATAATTACAGTTTTAGTCCCTGCACCTTTAATTAATCAATTTAACTGCCAAATTAATTCCAATTAATTCCAGAAAAATTTCTAATTAATTATTATAGTTTCTAATTAATATATTATCACTTAAATATATTAATAAACTATTTATTTAATTTCTATTGATTTATTAATCATATAATAAATCAATCTTTCTCTCTACCGGACTTTCTGCCAATCCTCCAACTATGAGGGCAACCCAAATGGACTATGCTACTATTAATCAGATAAATACTAATTATTAGTCATGGCTTAGACACCTAATCCAACAACATACTAGTCATAGCAAGGTTATAATAACTCACATGAACGACAACGAATATCCTTAGTTTGGGGAAAAACATTCTTCAAATGGTTTTATATAAATATAAAACTACATGTTGCTCTACACTAAATATAAGTATGGCATTTACTTATACATACTGGTTTTATGGGATTAAAACCACATTTTATCAAGATACAAATATAAGTATGGTTTTACTTATACATACGAGTTTTATGGTATTAAAACTACACTCGAACAAGTTACAAATATAAGTATGGTTTTACTTATACATACAAGTTTAATGGAAATTAAAACTACATTTTATCAAGATATAAATAAGAGTACGATTTTACCTACGTAAAGATTTTATGGAATTAGATCTACAATTAATCTACGAATAAACATGTATTTACATGGTTTCATACAAGAATAAGACTACGTAATACTAATTTCAAGTACAGAACACTTATACATCTTTCGGTCTTTGGGTTTTTAAGACTACGACTCATTTATAAGAAAATATTGGATTTTCTGGGTTCAAACATTATCTCTTTACAAGGAAAAACGATTATGGATTTTGTCATACAAAAAAAAATCGTATGAACTCACCAACGTAATGTTGACACTCTTTCAAATTACTTGTATTATCATGTAACAATTAGTTAGGTCCGACTAACCTTTTGGAATGGGACGTGAAGACGTCTCTTTTATTTATTTCATTATCATACTGTAATTGGGTTGAAACAATATCGTTCGAATAATGTAACTTTCCAATTATAATGTATGATGGTTGTTATCTACTTATGTTTCAATGTATGCAATGGTTGTGATGCTATGTCCTGTTCCGCCCTCAGACGATTCCGCCATCGTGGTTTGGGGGTGTGACAGAACATCCACCTTTGTCTGTCTCTCTATCCCTCTGCATCAATCCATCTGTCTCGATCTATCTCTCGTTTTCTTCTTTGATCCCTCTGCCTCGATCTCTCTCTTTCTCCCTTTCGTTCTCGATCTCAACTGTAGTCGGCGGAGGTGAGGTTGTAATTAATTGAATACTTGAAAATAACTAGGAAAACTTGTTTGTAATTAATTGAACAACTGAATAATTGAAAACAACTAGGAAAATCTGTTTGTAAGATTGTTGAGGTTGACTTCATCCTTTACATGTTCACTAATGAACATATGTTCACTAATGAACATATATGAGCACACGATGACCAACTCAACAGGAAACCACTTACTTAATTGAACATATGTTCACTTATGTATACATTTTGAAGGATCTAACAATTAAACAAAGAGAATTAAACCAACGTATATGCATGTTCATCGTTATTACAATTTACAACAAAGCTCTAGAAATTGTGTAATGATTTCAACTAAGACGAATATTATCGAACTCTTTATAAATTAACAGTCTGTGAGAAAAAATCCTACTTCAGTCTCATCAAATTGCAAACAGTTTCATGTAGTACACCTTTTTTAGTTCATTTAAGTGAGTTATTTTGGAAAATAAACAGTTGTTGGTAAATCATTCTGATACAGAGAGACATTTAGAATAGGTTTCTAATTACAAACGTTTTAATTGAGAAAACGGATCGATAAAGCATATGAGCTATCAATTAAGATACGATTTCACCATACACTTTTCATCAGCATTGTGGATGCCAACAAAAATCGATAAACAGCCACAACTATCCTACAATAATTCATTTGTAAGGAAATAATCCTGTCGAAATCACCAACACGGAGTGAAGCAAATACTCATATCGAAACTACAGTCTAATCAAGTGTAATAAAATCAATTTATACAACTATGAATAACTAACAATAGTAGAAAAACAATTAATCTACGCAACTCTCAATCACTACATCATAGAACTGGTAGAAAATCGTCCAATCGTTTGTAAAGAAACCATAAATAACAGAAGAAGATGCACCTACTGTGGAAAACTCCGGCAGATTAATTGTTTCACCGAAGCACAGAGAGAAAGAGAAGGAGGCAAGATGACAGTGTTTCACCGGAGCAATGATGGAGGCGAGCTAGCGGAGCAGCAACAGAGCTTGTTCACTAGTCGTAACAGTGGTGGCGATGGTGGCGATCAACTGAAATGGTGGCGATCGTAGGTGGTTCAAATCAAAGAGAAGGATTTTTGGTTCTTAAACTTTGTGAGAGGAGAAAACTCAGATCTAGATCTGAAACTAGATCTGATAACATGTTTATAAAAAGGTGAATACCAATTTTACCCTTCCAGATCTAGTTTAAGAAAAAAAATAATTTTATTTAAATCAAAAATCATCTTTTATTCACAACCATTGATTGAATGATCCAGTGGCTTAAAATGGGGTTCTATGGTTCTATGGATAATAATAGGTTCTATGTTGATACTATATATATATATATATATATATATATATATATATATATATATATATATATATATATATATATATATATATATATATATATATATATATATATATATATATATATATATATATATATGTATGTATGTATGTGCATATATATATATATATATATATATATATATATATATATATATATATATATATATATATATATATATATATATATATATATATATATATATATATATTGTTAGTATTAAATACAAATTCTAATTATTGTGTGATTGTAAGACCAATCTTAGACTGTTAGATTGCAAAAATGAGTGGCTATGATCAAGGTGGCATTTCTGTAAATAAAAAGAAACAATGAATATGTTCCCTAAAAAAACTGCCGTTCAAGGGTGTAAAAGTAATTTTGGATTGCCTATAATTAAGGAATGAATTATTTTTAAAACCAAAAAAATACTACGATCACAAACACGATTATGTAATCAGTTAAAAAACATTACAAAAATACACATTAAAACGTAGTTCGTATATGCGATCAGTATTCTCGTAACACATTTTTTTCGTATTCTCAAAGAATATGTTTTTGGTGAGTTAATTGAAGTTATTTTCCTTTGCATTCTGAAAGAATATGTAAAATGTGGATAACAGAGATGGTGAAAATATGTTTTGGGTGAGTTAATTGAAGTTCTTTTTCTTTGCATTCTTAAAGAATATGTAAAATGTGGATAACAGAGAAGGTGGGTAACATATTCTTTGAGAATTCTCATATACGTATTACAAACAAACAAACAAAAAGTACTGCTATTCTCAGAGAATGCAAACAGCCAACAAAGAGAACTGCTATTCTCAGAGAATGTAAACAAAAAGAACTGCTCTTCACAGAGAATGCAAACAGCCAACAAAAAAAATTGTTATTCTTAGATAATGCAAACAGCCAACAAAAAGAACTGTTATTCTCAAAGAATATTCTATTAGAATTCTTATATACACATTACAAAAAAGCAAACAAAAAGAACAACTATTCTTTAAGAATGTAAACAGCCAACAAAAAGAAGACCATTCTCAAAGAATGATTGTTGATAAAAAAAATTGAACTGCACATACATTCTTTTGATTTTCGACGGTCACTTGTTGTTCTCCTTCTTCCTCTGTTTTTCTGTCTCACGATCTCTTTCGATTTCTTGATTTGTTGCAGCTTTCTGATCTCAACAATCGCACATATAGAGTCGATGTGTGTGCGAGACGTGTTTGTGAACCGCTCCCCTTCTTCTGAATTTTCATTCCCGTTTTCAAATTTGCACACCAAGGAGACCAAGGCAGGTCTCGATCTTGCTTCCCCTTCCTAATTTTCATGCTTCTCGTAGTTTGGGCAACGGCTGTGGAAGCGGTCGTAATGGTGGGGCAAGAACATGAGATCGGTGAAGAAGAGAGCGATGAGAGGAGGAAGAAGAAGAAGATGGCGGTGAAGAAGAGAGCGACGAGAGGAGGAAGAAAACGAAGATGGCGGCTGGGGAAGCGGTCGTAGTGGTGGGGCAAGAACAGATGAATGAGATAATCTAGGGCTTGATTACCTAAATTAAAGGAAAAATAAAATATAATTATTAATTATAATGTTAATTTACCATGGTATCCTTTACAAATGATTGGACCACATTTAGTCCTACAATCACACAATACTTAGAAAATGTATTTGAACCTCTATATATATATATATATATATATATATATATATATATATATATATATATATATATATATATATATATATATATATATATATATATATATATATATATAGGGAAGGGTTCAAATGAGAACCACTAAAAGGTTGAGAACCGTGAGAACCACTGATTCACAGTTTAATAAAAAAATTATTTTATAGTATTCACAGTTTAATAACTAGAAATTTTATTATGTTGTGAATATTGTAAAACGTATTAAAAAATAAGAAAATTTATTAAATTTGATGTATTTTCACATAATAAACAATTGTGAAAAAACAAAAAAACGAAAAAAAAAAACTTAATTTTTAATGTGTGAATATCGGTTCTCACGGTTCTTAACCTTTTAGTGGTTCTCATTTGAACTTATTCATATATATATATATATATATATATATATATATATATATATATATATATATATATATATATATATATATATATATATATATATATATATATAAAATACGATGTCCCTTAGACCAAAACAGTATTACTATTATTAATTTTAGTTTCGGGGATTGGCATTGAATCACTCGCAATTTTATAAACCCTAGTGCTTTTATCCACAATCCAACTTGATCATTGAAAGTTTCTTATTATATAGTAGATCTGGACAACATAGGTTACAATTTGCATAAATTAAAGGCCAACTTTGTGTTAGTGATTCTTGGAGCTTATTAATTATGATATTCTAATATTTGTCAAAGAATCTAACTGTAAAAGTATTTTTATGCCGATATCTGCCTTGCAAGTTGTCCAATTAGAAGTTCTTACATTTTGATAATCCCTTATTATTATTTTTTTTGTTGAATATTTGTGTTGAACAATCCCAAGCAAGTATTTGGGATATGTTGGATTGTTGGTAGTTACTGTCATGGTAAAAGTTTCTTTTGTAATACGAACGGTGGCCGAATGAAATTATGGTGTTTACCTTTATACGATTTTAAATTTAAAAGTGTGTTTAAACATATTAAATAATTTGATAAATTAGTAGACTCGAGGTGTGGGTAGTCACTGAGTTCGTGTCGCACAAGAAGGGATACAAGTGGCGGAAATCAAATGGCCAAAAAAACTCACCCCGCTTAAAATCCCCAAACCCCCCACCCCCTCTAAGTCTTCTAGAAACCTGCTGTAATTTAATCTATATAAGAATTATTTCATTCCGTCGATTGTAGGTTTTTTTGAGGCTTTCTTAGTTGGTTTATGGTTTCTTATATGTAATTAACTAATTTTATGGGCTACAACAATTTATATCTGGTTTTGATAAAATACTATGTTGTATCTATTCAATCTAAATACGAAAGAGTACAATATTTCATTTGACATGAAATTTAACCAAATTAAAATATTATGTTGTACTTCTTCCTTTCAAAAACAAAAGAATATATTATTTCATTTGACGTGTAATTTTATCAAAATTACTCATTGAAGATGAAATATTTAACAACAGCGTGGTTAAAATATTTGAAATGTCGGTTTTAGTTTTCTAATAAAATCATTACTAGAGCTAATACATTTACTTTTACTACTTCATTGATAAAAATTATTTCTCGATATTAACATTTAATTATGTTTCTAAAATACTATGTTGTATTTCATTAACTTACAAAAATAGAATGTCTTACTTAACATGCTATACAACCAGAATCTAAGACTAGAAAAGAAAACTTAAAATACACTTTAGTAAGAAAAAAAATGAAAATATGAGTATTTGAAAAATTAATATCGTATATTTAATTATTTATTGATAATTTAAATTATCTTATTATCTTTCATATAGATTATTCCATACATATGAGTGGATTTAGTATATAGGAAGTGGGGAAAAAACTTCAAAATTTGTGGAAGGAGAGTGTATGTATTATATGTGATTGTGGTTTATAAAATTTTTGAAGTTTAGAGTGATGCTCTATTAGCGATTCTTTTACCATATTTATGTTTTTAAAGTTGGTCAATTGTCAATTACTTATTCGTAGGAGTAGGGTTGTGTATCTTCGGATTTCGGGAATTTTACAAAATTGTGTTTTATTTTGTGAAAATTTTAAAGTCGTCTTTGAAAGGGATGTAGTATCTTTCACCATATTTAGACATTGGCTTGCAAGGACCACAATTACTTATTCGTAGGAGTAGGGTTGTGTATCTAGAAACTCAAAAGTTGGTAAAACCTGTGAGGACAAATCTAAACATTTAATCTTGAAAAATGGGTGGATAAGATTAAATGTGAAAAAAAAACATATTTTAAAAGTTTGAGAGAGCTAGTTGTCTAAAAATCAAACTATTGGTGGATAACACAAATTAGGAAGGGTAATATGGTAATCTTGACGAACTCCCAACCATATTGCGGCACTTGTCACCATATGGTTTGCTGGGTTTTTTATTTCCGTTCACTTAGTTTTTTGGGTCATAATTTTTTTTCTTTGTAAAAAAAATTCTAAAAAAACCAAAGTTCTTAAAATTTAGTTCTCTACAAAACAAACATCATCATGCAAATTTGAAAAAAAAATGCTTTTTTACTTTTTATTTTTATAAAAAATCAAAATATAAAAAAATCTCCAAAATTTTTAAAAATTTAAGGGATCATTCTAGACATCATATTTTTAAGTTTGTAAAAAAAATTGAAAATAAGTTTTATGTGTATATATATATTTTTTAAGTAAAAAAACCCACCAAATTACCAAAAAAAAAATTCTATGATCCAAAATATTAAGAAGCAAAATATGTTTTATGATTGAAAATATTATGAACCAAATTTTGTATGAATGAAAACTTATTGTAATCTAAAAATATAATAAATCAATCTTATGATGATTCAAAATTTAAAATAATCCAAAAATGTGTCTTAAATTTTATAATCCAAATATTATGATTCAAAATCCTATAATTCAAAATACTATGATCCAAAAAATAATAAATTATAAATGTTACGAGACAAAAGATTGTGCTCTTTGAAAAATGTTACAATTTTAAATTATATGATTCAAAATAATATGATTTAAAATATTATAAGATCAAAAGTGATAAGATACAAAAAACTATGATCCAAAATGATTAGATTAAAAATACAAAGAAAAAACGTAAAAATAAGATTGAAAAACATTAAAAAATTAAAAATATATATAAAAAGTAAAAAAGTAAAAACAGTAAAAATCGAGTACTGTAGGCATATATAAAAAATAAAGAAAAATTAAAATAATAATAATAATAATAATAAAATGATAAAACCGAGTATAATAAAAAATAAAAAAAGATAATTTTTTTGAAAGAAAAAATAAATAAATAAAATAATAAATAAATAAACGAAAAAAGACAAAAAAAAGTGAAAAACACTCACTTAAATCACTTTGGACGAACATGCGTCACATATGAGCGTATGCTCGAATCCGTATTACGTTCCGTGGACGTGCGTCGTACGTGATTGGACGAGAAAAGTACTCGCGGTTTCTACCGGATTATATATATATATATATATATATATATATATATATATATATATATATATATATATATATATATATATATATATATATATATATATATATATATATATATATATATATATATATATATATATATATATATATATATATATATATATATATATATATATATAATTGTCGACCAACCAATTGCACACAATAATTAGAGTTTATTAATAATAAACCAATGACAACATGGACTTATCGTGTGCATGCCAAACTCATAAATAAATTTATACTTAATAACAAAATCACATTATGGCTCTAAGATGTGAAACCAGAAATAATCGTGTTATGCAAGAGCTCTTAGCTTTGAAAGTATCGTAAACCCAACATATATTATACTTATAAGCATCATTAAAATAAACTGATTGGTAAGATGTTTAAACTATAGTGCACCATTTCTAACTCTGCACTTTACCCGTTTCGGGTAGTGGGTAAAAAGGCAAGGGTGTTAGAGTCGAGAAGACGCATTATTTTCGTAAAAACATTTTGCGAAATAACATGAAGAGTCTTCTAAGAAAGACTCGAATTTTGATTCATTTGGTTTTTATAATCACTTGGTATTCGAGTCTTTTAGAAGTACATGGTGATACCACAATACATGGTTGTAAAGATTCCATATACATCAACCTATTTGCATATTTAAGAACTTTTATATAACCGTATTGAGGCAGAAAACTTCCATCAATATAAATACATGCCATTAGACAATTAAAGTCTTAGCCCATCTCAAAATGTCTAGTCCAATGACCAACATTAGGGTGAGTGTGGTCCTGAGGCCAACCCGACCAGGATCAAATCCGAGCCGGACCGAGACCGAAAGAATACATTTAATGGAACCGAGGATCGACCAAACTATGTGACTTGGTCTTGGATTCAGGTACGAGTTTGCTCGGTTTTGGTCGGGTTTTACCCGAGCACGAGCAAGCGTAAAGATTTCAAATGCATACATTATCATCTTAATGTCTTTTAAACTTTCGGACGGTTCCGTACTCGAGAACCCGACAACACCGAAGGACCAAAACCGAATTAAACCACATATACGGACCGAGTACCGACCAAGTAACATGGTCGGTTCCTTATCTCGGGTCCAGTTCCTCGGTTATTAGGCTTGGGCTCTGTTCCAAAGACCATTTGCACATCCCTAACCAACATGCATGATGTAATTATAGCGTTTTCATAATAAGAGTGTTTGATAACTTCTAAATGAAACATTAGATCTCACCTTTTAACATTTGAATCGGCTCAGAATAAATCAAAAGCCTCTTAATAGCCTTTGAATGGTAAAGAACTTTATATTTTTTGAAATATTAAGAAGTTTGAATCAGTTAAATGAATCATTTCTTATTAAACAACCTCTAATTGATCCTAATAAATAAATATCTGGTTTGACACTTGTCACTTTCTCAATATTTTTTTGTCTACATTTCATTTTCTTCTTTTTTTTTTTCTTTTTCACATGTCATTAGAATTCAAATTGATTGTATAATTCCATAAAAACAGCAATTATCGAGATTTTTTAGGTTAATTAGCAATATCAGAATCAATTGCCAATTTATCTATGCAATCATCGAGATTAAAATGTTTAATATTTAGACTTTTATATTTAAAATTTTGTTTTAATCAACCCGTATACACGAGTCTCACAACTAGTTAGATTAATAAACAAACTTGAACTTGAGACCGTATGTATATGCCTTTTATATATACACATGTACCTTCGTATATATTTTGTAATGAAAATAGAAAGTATTTAATGGTAATGGACCTAAACCTTTTCTTATAATGCTAAATTGTCCGATATAAAACATTGGTATGCTATGAGGTATGTACAAGCGCAACTACATCAAAACACTGTCCAAGTTCGTGAACCCAAATTGTTGTTTTCGTCACATCTAAGCTATGATTGAATTTATGTCGACTTAATTTGATATATTATTTGGACATTTCATTGAACATTTTGATATTATTGTTACTGAACAAGGACACAATTTCCACACTTGCACAAGTACTCTAACATGGAAAATTTCCTAACACCTTTTTGTGTATTTTTATTAGGAAAGAAACAATACAATGGAAATTAATAATATACGATTACAGTTGTATATTTATAGTTTTTAAGTATTTATAAAACAAGCTTCGTTTTCCATGGGAGAAAACGTTTTGGACATACGTATTAATCAATATATTTTCCACCATGAATATGACCATAAATGATGGTATATGCAATTATTTCAACCGCCTCAATATAAATAAAGTAGATATAATAACTTGATACGGTAACATAATTGTTAACATTTTGGTCAATAAATTTATTTTTGTGTTTGATTTACCTGTAACTTTTTAAAATTGTTCACATTAGTCATTTATGTTTTTTATATGCATATGATCATTAAACTTATTTTATTTTTTACATATGACCAAATAACTTAACGGTCATATTTGTACCAAAAAAATTTAATAACCATACAACAAAAACAAGTTTAATAGTTACACGTATAAAAAAATATATGACTAAATATTAATAGAAAAAATCTAAATGACTAAATGTATAAAAAAAATTCATTACTCGTTGAATCTAAAGAATTTTTTCCTTCAAATATAATATCTTGGAACCCAAAAAATAATCAAAAACCATTACCAAAAAAAGGGGTCATTTAACTATTGCTCACCAAATGCACCCCATATATAAATTACTAGCATTCTTTCACAAATATCCCTAGTACAATCCAAGGGTGCACTTCAAAAGTTTTGCATCACTCTCGCAACCCTTATCGTGCGCAGTGGTGCGCACAATACACTTGGCCTTTTTCAAAAGATGATGATCTCCTTGTTCCTCGCCCTGTTTCTACCATGCGCCGGTATGAGTGTGGTGTTCCTTGTCTACATGTGTTTGCTATGGTACGCCGCACATCACCTCCCTGTAATGACGGCTCCGGCGAAACCCACCAACATTAATGGCCTTTCCGCCGCCGAGCTCGACAAACTTCCGAGAACCACCGGTAAGGAACTCGGGTTAGGGACTGAGTGTTCCGTCTGTTTGGACGAAATCGAGGCGGAGCAACCGGCGAGGGTGATTCCCGGCTGTAACCATGGCTTTCATCTACAATGCGCCGATACATGGCTCTCGAAAAATCCGGCTTGTCCGATTTGCCGAAACAAACTCGAACCGGATTTCTTTCGTCCGACTGAAACCTGTCCATGTTGATAAATTTGATGACTTTGTTCATCGCCCTTTTAAATCTTTTTGATAGGTAGCTTCGATTTTTTTTTTCTTTCTTCTTTTCTTCAGTTTTTGATAGCAGTCTTGATTGTACATGATCTAAATATCATTATCAGCTGTTTCAAGATCCTTAATTAACCCTCTGATTCTCTTTTAAGAATCAATTTTTAGTTCATTGATCGGATTTTTTTCAACTTATAATGGGGTTTTGGTAATTCATCTAAAAATTGGTTTAAAAGCTTGAATTTGATCTAAAAATGGTGTAGTTTGAATTTTGATCTGAAAATGGTCCATGAATACATTGTTGGTGATGATTTTCGGTTCTTGAATAGATTTTCACATTATAAATTGAAAACTTTGTAATGAATTTTTGTTTATTCGTGTGAAAATTTTACTAATATACTTGAATTTTGATGTTAAAAATGGTTTATACGTATGAATGTCAACAGTTTAAAGAACCGTCTGTTTCTCATTTTCTTCTCTCTTTATAAATTTTTTGTTCTTGAATTGAAACCTCGTGGTATTTTTGTTTAATCTCAGTAAAAATTTTACCATCTTATTATTATTATTATTTTTTAATTTTCATCGTAAATATGATTTTGATAATTTTGACAAAAACCCCTCTGTTTCTCTCTCAAAATTCAATGTTTTCCGATTGCAGTTTTTTGTGGATTTTTTGTTAATCTGAGAAAACTCTAAAAAAAGTTTGAGCTTTGATCGTAAACTGATGAATTTGCATGAATGTCAACAGTTTGAAAACCCCCCGTCTATGTTTTAAACTTTTACTGATTTTTTTGGCGTTTAAATGTCTAGCAATTTGTTTTATTAATTCAAAACAAAAAGAATATATATAAATGAAACATATATTTAAACGAAGTTAATGTCATATACTAAACTATTTGTTTTTTATAACATAAATGTTTAAAAGTACCATAAATAAAAAACTAACTATGTGCTTTTTGCAAGTGAAACCCAGCCTAGCTGGGTGGATGTACCCGAATTATATACTCATGTGGTGGAAGGTCTGGAGTTCAACTCCAACTAATTATAACGTGATGTTTTTATTGTTCAAAATATATTAAATTGATATGTCTCGTTAAAAACTGTTATGTACAGATCAATTCTTATAAATTAAATTATAATGTTATGATGAAATTAACCAATTATAACGTGATGTTTTTATTGTTCATGTCATTGGTATTTTAAATTATTATTTTCATAATTTTGACAAAAAAATACTATATATACCGACTTATTAATTAACGATATTTGTGTGCTTCAAGATAAACAATTTTTATCTTAGTTTTCTTCATAAACAAGAAAGTATTTTGATTTTTGATGAAATTAACCAATTATAACGTGATGTTTTTATTGTTCATGTCATTGGTATTTTAAATTATTATTTTCATAATTTTGACAAAAAAATACTATATATACCGACTTATTAATTAACGATATTTGTGTGCTTCAAGATAAACAATTTTTATCTTAGTTTTCTTCATAAACAAGAAAGTATTTTGATTTTCTTAATTTAACAATATGTTGTTATTTGATAAAAACATAAATACGTTGAATTTTACCGATCATCTTCCAAAAATAATAAAAAATTACTCAAATCACTATTATAGCCATGATTATTGAAAATTAGGTGTATATTTACGTGTTGCACAGGAGTAAAATTATATAGTAAAAGTGTTGGTCGTTCACATGAACTTTAAAACTTTATGTTCAATCTAAACATGCAATAGTATATATAAATAGTTATCATCATATATATCATGTATTAATAGTAATTTTTTGTATCCGAAACTTGAATAAAATTACACAATAACCGTTTTGTATTCAATTATATATATATATATATATATATATATATATATATATATATATATATATATATATATATATATATATATATATATATATATATATATAATTGAATACAAAACGGTTATAGGTAAGCATCAAAACCTACAAGCATACTTTTAAAAACTTAATAATAAACCATCACCCTGATGTCTAGTGGATAAGGCTTAGGACTCTTTCTCTTCCCCCATAAAGAGGTTCTAAGTTCTAATCCTACTCCCTCCCTTTCCCCATAGGGAGTGTTAGGTTTCAATCAGGGGATGGCCACTGGCCACCTCTCTACCCCCGTAGGTGATTGACCCGGACCACCCTGCTGCCAGGTGTGCGTGGGCCCCGAGGTTGCTTCATCAGGGTCATCCAAAGGATGGGTCGGTGGGGTCCTCGGTTACCAAAAAAAAAAAAAAAAAAAAAAAAAAAAAAAAAAAAAAAAAACTTAATAATAGTCATCTAATATTTTGTGTGCGTTATATATATATATATATATATATATATATATATATATATATATATATATATATATATATATATATATATATATATATATATATATATATATATATATATATATATATATATATATATATATATATATATATATATATGATTTGTATACAACTATAAGTTTATATATGATTTATTTATCATGGTAAGGGTATTTAATATTTTATGAGTTTTCATTTCTTTTATTCTTATCTCTCTCTTTACATAATTGTGATAAAATTGTTTAGTAATTGTCAGTTAATCCTCACTTCAAATTACAAATATAGTTTTTAACTGAAAATAGTTTATATAATCATGGAGTTTTATGCGACTGGTCTTTTGGTTTTATTTTAGTTTAACTTTAACTTTTTAGGAGTTATATTTGGATTTGGTCATATAATTAAGATTTTAAATTTCTAAAGATGAAAATAGTAGAAATAAAATAAGTTTGTTATTATACATTTCACTATATAAAATAAAATATCTAACATGAGTAAAATTATATAATTTTTAAACACTCTCATTAATTGTTTACACTAATGAAATTTAGTCACCCGTTTATGAACAATATATCTTATTATTATATATATTTAACCATGAAAGCTATATGTACAACAATTAGTTTTAATAAGTAAAGTTAAAAATAAAACAAACAATTAAAATAAGATTATCTCAAAATACAAATAAACACGACATTATTGTGCTAAAAATTAAGATAGAAACTTGAACGACCAAACACGATTACAATATAATATTAAATAAAAATATCAATACAATGTTCTTCTAAAATTATGGGAAAAAATTATACACAGATGATATTAAATCCAAAAATTAAGTCATTTTTCACACAATCTAGATAACAAAATCTGGAAAAAAAAGGTGAAACGAATGTGTGAGTAATTAAAAACAGAAGTGAAGCAAGTATGATTTTAATATTTTAATGTTCTTATATATGTAAAACCTATTAATTAATCAATCAATAAAGTCAATTATACCATTAATTTATCATAAGTTTAAGATTTTAAGTTTTGAATATGAAAATAATAAAAATAAAATAAGTTTGTTATTTTACATTAAGTTAACGACTAAACATATAAATTAATAAATTTAAAAGTAAAAAAATATGAAAAATAAAATTTTCAACATGACTAAATAATATAATTTTTAAATAGCCTCATGAATGATTTTCAATAATGAAATTTCGATGCACGTTCATCAACAACACTTCTTCTTATTACATTTATTTAACCATGAAATTTATGTATACAACAATTACTTTTAATAAGTAAAGTTGAAAATAAAACAAACAATTAAAATAGGTCTCTCTCAAAATACAAATAAACATGACATCATTGTACCAAGATTTAAAATAGAAACATGGAAACCAAACACGAATTATATAATATTAGTTTAAATACTAAGTATTTGGCATTTGTATTAAAAACATATTAAGCACTTACAAATCGTATAAAGAATATATAGAATTCAACATAAACTTCATATATAGAAACACTATATATTGCAATAACTATTGATGCCACAAACTAGCTTTTTCAACTCTTCATATTCGAATTACAAATCTCTTCAAACACTTGTATAAGTTACAATGTGTATAAATGAGAAAAATAAAAAATCATTACCAATTAATAATCATACCTTAAAAACTGTTGAGTTGTAAGTATTAAGTATATATAAATTAGAAAACTCTTGATGAAACGACCAAAAATTTATAATATAAATATGTAAACTAAGATGTGTGTAATTTAAATGTTATATGTAAATTCTATGAGAAATTATGGGTGTAATGGTAATTTAGTCCTTTTACCATAAAAAGGGTAAATTGGTCATTTGACCATATGCAAAAATTATTATAAAAATTTATTTAAAGTTTAGGACTAAAAATGTGAGAAATTAAATTCTATGAAAAGATAATTGATTTTGGTGGCCAAAGTTCAAGGAAGTGAACTAGATGGACCAAAACTGTAAATATGAAAATATAAAATGAGAAAAATATCTCATAAATCAACATAATTCAGTAGAGTGTTCTGGAGGCCACGGGAGAAATCGTTGGAAGAACCGAGAGCAAGGCTAGGAAGAAGAACAAGAAGATTTCAACAAGAATTGAAGATATAATCTAAACCAAGGTTAGTAATTAAGTTTCTAGCTTCAATTCTTGGGTTGGTTCTTCACGGGAGGAACTGAAATTCGTAGTTTCAGCCATGATTCCAAGTGCTTGATATGATTCTTATGCTCTGCACATGAAGGGTGTTAAGAACATACCAAATAATCCAAGAGTCTAGGTTAATTCCATGAAATTGGGTTTGAGCTCAAGAACCCTAGAAATGGGTTTTGGAATTTTAAATTGATTTCCATGAGTTTAATAAGTCATATATGTCATAAATGAAGTGAGAAATCAATTACATTCTCAAAAATTAGCTAAAATGAATTTTGAGAAAAAAATGAGTTTTCGGGAACAATTTCAATCAAAAATGATAAAAATTGTTAGATTGTGGTTCAAATGCATGAGGAAGTTGTTATTAGGGCCTAGAAGTTACCCTAAGACAATTAAGTCATGTATTAAGAGCTTAATGAGAAGGAAAATGCACCTGTAGTTGAGCATAATCGCCAAAATAGGCAACACACTTCATGATCGCGACCCGATATGCCCCTTGATCGGGTCGCGACCCGGCGGCTGAACAAAAATGCAGTTTGGTTCAAGGTCTCCTGCCAAGGAATTTTGATTTTTAAGTTTGTGTCCAAAACTTATCCGTTTGACCCCAAATTTTAAACATAGGTCTATAATGGTCCAAAACTTCATAAAAAATTATCGTAATCGAAATACGACCCTCCGAGGGTACTGTAGTAAAATACGTATAAAATACAATTTAACTAAAGTTGGTCATTCAAGAGTTATACACTTGTTTTGACCATTAAGGGTATAATAAGGACTCTAACATGTTATAGAGTCAATTAAAATGTAAATTAATGTATCATATACCATATATAGGTGCAAGCCAAGTAATCAGACACCGAAAGGGTAAAGAACCGAGGGACATCTAAACGACTTTTCAAGAGTTATAAGGTGAGTACATGTAGCATTTTTACCCATTTTGGGATACATGGAAAGTAAGTAAGTATTTTTTTTCTGATTTTATATATATTTTTATGTGTGAAAATATTTGCAAAAATGGTACATTTCCTAGCTTAAATGGAGAGTTAGCTGCTATATTTGAAAGTATGACTCTTGGCAATAGCCTAGATTATGTCAAAAACATGTTTGAGTCAAAAGCTTGGCATTTAGCCATTACGTGTACAAGTAATGTTTCATTTTCCAGAAAAGTATTTTATGTTTGACTGGTATTGTAGCTAGCAATGTTAGTAAGGGAACTATGTTCCAACCTACCCGGGTTAGGTAAGGAGTCTACTGGGGAAAACCCCTTCGCGAAGTAGGCTGCCTCAGCACTTCTACGGTGAGGATTGATCCGTTCTTTCTAGCTGTAGAGACTTGGGGTATCACACATAGTGATTAAAGCCCTAAGTATAAAAATCCAACAAGTTTATAAAACCAGTCAAAGAAAGTATGAAATAAAATAGTTTTGAAAGATATAAAATAGTTTTGAAAGATAGAAAGTTATAGTATATTTATACTATAAAATTTCAGCGAATGTTTTCTTTGTAAAGTTTTTATAAAAGGAGATTAAATGTTTGAGTCTAAAACTCATGTAACTCACGAGACAATTTGTCTTACGTATTTTATTTTTATGCCATGTATTCCGGGTTCAGGTACAAAGTTGTAAGATAGTTTGGAGTCGCGAAATAAGCCCTAGGGTGTAAAGGAGTGGAGCTGGATACAGCTTCCATGTATTGGTATTTGATTGAATCCATTTTCCTTAAACTTATGGTTGTTTGATATGTAATTGTAACACCAATTTTGTTGTATTTAAATAAGTACAATGGTTTTTGTTGAACCGTATTTTGTAAAATATGCATTTATGTAATATAAATGGTTTGAAAAAGTTGGGGCGTTACAAGTTGGTATCAGAGCCATAGTTTAAGCGAATTAGGATTGGATCATTCCACTCCTAGGCTTAGACTAGTAAAATAGTCAGTTAGAGTGAGTTACACAAAATTGTTATGTCTTAAGGAATTAAGACATCATTTGTTAATGGAATTATATGAGTATATTTATGAGTTAAAAGTAGCTAATTGATACTAGTGAACAGTGGAACCGAGCGGAAACATTGGGAACAACATGTGTAGGTGATTATGGTAATATGGGCCAGTATTATCATAATCACAGGACGCGTATTGTGACTAGTGTAGCCGCGAGGGAATACTGGGAAACTGGTGGAAAAGTAGTAAATTAATATTATGATATAATATGAAAGACTAAAGTATTTGAAATTTTATAGCAAGATGCGAACTAGAAGTGGTCAAGGATCGTATGCGGAAAATCCGGATCCTAATGCAAGACCTCCTATTCCTCCTCGACCGCCCCAAGCCGTTGATGATGGTAATTCTAGGGAAGAGGCTAATCCACCTCCATTGACCTTAGAGGCAATCCAGAAGTTGTTACATGACTCTCAAGTACAAAATAGACAAGAAATGACTCGTCTTCTGGATGAGCGACTGGGCGAAAAAGCTAAGTCACAACCCGAAGATAGTGAGAAAAGTGTGGCTCCTGAAGGTACCAAACCAAGACAAAATTCTTCTCAGGGAGACTCTTCTTCCAAATCGCAGCCACAATTCAAGACTAAAGGGGCGTGTACTTTTAAGGACTTTATGTCCTGCCGGCCTAAGGAATTCAACGGGGAGATGGACCCGCGAATAACTATTCGGTGGGAGACTGAAATGGAACAAGTTCTTCACATCTGTCGTTGCGAAGAGGATATGAAGGTAGGATTTGCTTCTCAAATGCTAAAGGCGGAAGCTCTTGATTGGTGGAATACTCTCCGCCGAACCAAGGGAAGTGAGTTTGTTGATGCGTTATCTTGGAAGGAGTTTGTTCAGCGGTTGAAAGGCAAGTTCTGTTCAGCTAGGCATCGGGAGAACTTGGTCAATGAATTCTTTGCCCTTGCAAATGAAAAACAGACAGTTGACGAGTACACTAAGAAGTTTTGTGAAATGTTGCCATTTTTGGAAGATACATTACTGACTGAGGCTGGAAGGATAAACCGTTATGTTAATGGGTTGCCGGGGGACTACTCATTGGAAGTTAGCAAAGCCACTACTCTTGATGAAGCCATTGAATCTGCGGCTAGAGTTGAGAGTATGTTGGAGAAAAAGGCCAAAGAAAGACAAGCTTTTGGGGAGAAGCGAAAGTCTTCAGGAATCTCTGGAGCAAACAAGAAGAGTCGTTTTTCATCGGGATTTTCTAAGCAAAGTGAGGTTAAAGAATGTAATAAGTGTGGTAAGAGGCACAGTGGGGAATGTAAGAAGGGCACTAGTGGGTGCTACAAATGTGGTCTTCCGGGGCACCAAGCCAAGGATTGTAAAGTGAAAGATATTAGCGAAGTGGAATGTTACAATTGCCATGAAAAGGGTCATTACAGCACCAATTGTCCCAAGAAGAAGAATGAGACGTTAGTTTCCACTGCAAGTAATAAGAAGACGGAGCCGGCAAAGACGAAAGGGAGAGCGTTTCAGATGACCCTTGAAGAGGCCAAAGAGGATCAAGACGTGGTGGCAGGTACACTCATTGTAAACTCACAACCTGCTTATGTTCTTTTCGATTCTGGAGCACATTTCTCTTTTGTGTCCCATGAATTCCGTAAGCATCTGAATATACCAATGAAACCGTTAGATGATACCTGTGTAATAGAAGTCGCGAATGGAGAGCTAGTTACGGTACGTCATGTGTATGAGAAATGTCCGATTGAGCTAGTTACGGTACGTCATGTGTATGAGAAATGTCCGATTGAAATTAATGGGCGAATCTTAAAGGCTGACTTGCTACCTATCGGGATTAAAGGATTTGATATTGTTATTGGGATGGATTGGCTCGGAACTCATAACGCTAAAATCCTTTGCGGAAAAAGAATGGTGTCGATCAAATTGTCTGATGGTAGTAAATTTTACATATATGGGGAACGTTGGAAGAATATGCAAAGTCTCATTACTGCTATTAAGGCCCGTAAATGCATCCATAAAGGGTGTGAATCGTTTATCGCTTATGTGATGAATGGGAAGAAAGAGAAGCAGAAGATAGAGGATATAAAAGTGGTCAATGAATTCCCTGAAGTTTTTCCTGATGACTTACCTGGGTTACCACCCATTAGGCAAGTCGAGTTTCGCATTGACCTTGTTCCTGGAGCAAGTCCCATTGCTCGTGCGCCGTACCATCTTGCTCCTACAGAGATGAGAGAACTTATGTCTCAGTTGCAAGAACTTCTTGACAATGGGTTTATTCGTCCCAGCTCTTCTCCTTGGGGAGCTCCAGTGCTGTTTGTCAAGAAGAAGGACGGTACTATGCGTATGTGTATAGATTATCGCGAGCTCAATAAGGTGACAATCAAGAATTGATACCCTTTGCCACGAATTGATGATTTATTCGATCAGTTACAGGGAGCTAGTTACTTCTCTAAAATTGATCTTCGTTCAGGATATCATCAAGTACGGGTGACAGATGAAGACGTATGTAAGACTGCATTCCGTACTCGATATGGTCACTATGAATTTTTAGTGATGTCATTCGGTCTCACTAATGCTCCAGCTGTGTTTATGGACCTCGTGAATAGGGTCTGTAAACCTTTTCTTGACAGATTTGTTATCGTTTTCATTGATGATATTCTGGTCTATTCAAAAAGTGAAGCGGAGCATGAAGTGCACCTACGTGAAGTGCTGCATACCTTGAAGAATGAACAGTTATACGCGAAGTTGTCAAAGTGTGACTTTTGGTTGCGGGAAGTTCAATTTCTGGGTCATGTTGTTTCAGCTGAAGGTATTAAAGTGGATCCAGCAAAAATAGAAGTGGTAATGAAATGGGAGCCACCGAAGACACCTACAGAAGTTAGGAGTTTCCTTGGGTTAGCCGGTTATTACCGACGGTTTATCCAAGAATTTTCTAAAATAGCAGTGCCACTGACTCAGTTAACTCGGAAAGAAGTGAAGTTTGTCTGGGGAGAAAAACAGCAAGAAGCCTTTGAAATATTAAAGAAGAAGCTATGTGAAGCTCCAGTATTATCTTTACCAGAAGGCACGGAAGAGTTTGTAGTATACAGTGATGCGTCTAATAGAGGTCTTGGTTGTGTACTTATGCAACGGGGCAAAGTTATCGCCTATGCTTCTAGACAGCTAAAAGATGCAGAGACACATTATACTACTCATGATCTGGAATTGGCTGCAATTGTGTTTGCATTGAAGATTTGGAGGCATTATCTATATGGGACGAAATGCAAGATATATACAGATCATAAAAGTCTACAATATCTTTTCACTCAAAAAGAATTGAACTTAAGACAAACAAGATGGATAGAGCTCGTGAATGATTATGATTGTGAAATAATATATCACGAAGGAAAAGCTAATGTTGTAGCCGATGCCTTAAGCCGAAAGGTTCGTGAAAAAGTTGTTAAAGGAAGGTCCATGAGAATTGAAGTAGTCTCAACTTTAATTCAAAAGATTAAAGAAGCTCAAGATGGTGCCATAACCGAAGAGAATATAAAGAAAGAAAAGCTTGGGAAAAAGGTGGTGTTTGAAGTGAATACTCAAGGGTTGCGTACTTTTAAGGGACGTATTTGGGTTCCCAAATATGGAGCAACCAGAAAGATAGTCTTGGATGATTCTCACAAATCCAAGTATTCTATACATCCTGGAAGTACAAAAACATATCAAGATTTGAAGCAGCATTACTGGTGGCCAGGAATGAAAAAGAGAATAGCAAAATACATATCCCACTGTGAAACTTGTGCACAAGTAAAAGCGGAACATCAAGTGCCGTATGGTAATGCGCAGTCGTTGCAGATACCAGCAGGGAAGTGGGAAGAAGTGACCATGGATTTTGTTATGGGGCTGCCGAGAACACGAAGATGACACGATAGTATATGGGTCATTGTTGACAGATTGACCAAAAGTGTCCTATTCCTCGCGATTAAAGAAGCTGCTCTACTTGGAGAATTAGCTCAGTTGTACATCGATGAAGTGATCAGACTTCATGGAGCACCTTTATCCATAGTCTCAGATAGAGATCCTCGATACACGTCCAACTTTTGGGATTCTCTACAAGAAAAGATGGGAACTCGAATTAAGATGAGCACAGCCTATCATCCTCAAACAGATGGACAAAGTGAACGTACTATCCACACATTGGAGGACATGTTGAGATCATGTGCCATTGATTTTGGAGGTAGTTGGGATGAGCACCTACCAATAGTAGAATTCTCGTATAACAACAGTTATCACTCAAGCATCAAGATGCCGCCTTTTGAAGCGTTATATGGTAGAAAGTGTAGAACACCAGTGTGTTGGTTAGAAGCTGGAGAAACAAAACTCACTGGGCCAGAAATTATAAGAATGACGAATGAAAAGATTGGCGTAATACAGACCAACATGAAAGCCGCGCAAGATCGCCAAAGAAGCTTCTCAAATTTGAAGAAAAGACCCTATGACCTAAAAAAAAGGCGATCTGGTGATGATAAAAGTATCACCTTGGAAGAAAGTGATTAGTTTTGGCAAGAGAGGGAAATCGAGTCCAAGATATATTGGACCCTTCAAATTTCTGAAAAGAATCGGTTTACAAGCATTCAAGCTGGAGTTGCCACAAGAACTCAGGGGAATACATGATACATTTCATGTATGTTACCTTAAGAAGTACTTTGGAAAGAAGGAATTAACCATTCCTTTAGAAGAAGTAAGAGTGGAAACACCCAACAGACTAGTTGAAGAACCAGAGGCGATGTTAGAGGTGAAAACCAAGAAACTAAGGAACAAAGAGATTGATCTAGTATTGGTCAAGTGGAAACATTCACTGGGTTCATATTTGACTTGGGAAACTTTGGAAAGCATGAAAAGAAGATACCCTAATTTTACAGATTATGAAGCGATTCCGAGGATGGAATCCTAATTAGGGGGAGGTAGTTGAAACGACTAAAAATTTATAATATAAATATGTAAACTAAGATGTGTGTAATTTAAATGTTATATGTAAATTCTATGAGAAATTATGGGTGTAATGGTAATTTAGTCCTTTTACCATAAAAAGGATAAATTGGTCATTTGACCATATGCAGAAATTATTATAAAAATTTATTTAAAGTTTAGGACTAAAAATGTGAGAAATTAAATTCTATGAAAAGATAATTGATTTTGGTGGCCAAAGTTCAAGGAAGTGAACTAGATGGACCAAAACTGTAAATATGAAAATATAAAATGAGAAAAATATCTCATAAATCAACATAATTCAGTAGAGTGTTCTGGAGGCCACGAGAGAAATCGTTGGAAGAACCGAGAGCAGGGCTAGGAAGAAGAACAAGAAGATTTCAACAAGAATTGAAGATATAATCTAAACCAAGGTTAGTAATTAAGTTTCTAGCTTCAATTCTTGGGTTGGTTCTTCACGGGAGGAACTGAAATTCGTAGTTTCAGCCATGATTCCAAGTGCTTGATATGATTCTTATGCTCTGCACATGAAGGGTGTTAAGAACATACCAAATAATCCAAGAGTCTAGGTTAATTCCATGAAATTGGGTTTGAGCTCAAGAACCCTAGAAATGGGTTTTGGAAGTTTAAATTGATTTCCATGAGTTTAATAAGTCATATATGTCATAAATGAAGTGAGAAATCAATTACATTCTCAAAAATTAGCTAAAATGATTTTTGAGAAAAAAATAAGTTTTCGGGAACAATTTCAATCAAAAATGATAAAAATTGTTAGATTGTGGTTCAAATGCATGAGGAAGTTGTTATTAGGGCCTAGAAGTGACCCTAAGACAATTAAGTCATATATTAAGAGCTTAATGAGAAGGAAAATGCACCTGTAGTTGAGCATAATCGCCAAAATAGGCAACAGACCCGGCGGCTGAACAAAAATGCAGTTTGGTTCAAGATCTCCTGCCAAGGAATTTTGATTTTTAAGTTTTGGTCCAAAACTTATCCGTTTGACCCTAAATTTTAAACATAGGTCTATAATGGTCCAAAACTTCATAAAAAATTATCGGAATCGAAATACGACCCTCCGAGGGTACTGTAGTAAAATACGTATAAAATACAATTTAACTAAAGTTGGTCATTCAAGAGTTATACACTTGTTTTGACCATTAAGGGTATAATAAGGAATCTAACATGTTATAGAGTCAATTAAAATATAAATTAATGTATCATATACCATATATAGGTGCAAGCCAAGTAATCGGACACCGAAAGGGTAAAGAACCGAGGGACATCTAAACGACTTTTCAAGAGTTATAAGGTGAGTACATGTATCATTTTTACCCATTTTGGGATACATGGCAAGTAAGTAAGTATTTTTTTTTTCTGATTTTATATATATTTTTATGTGTGAAAATATTTGCAAAAATTGTACATTTCCTAGCTTAAATGGAGAGTTAGCTGCTATATTTGAAAGTATGACTCTTGGCAATAGCCTAGATTATGTCAAAAACATGTTTGAGTCAAAAGCTTGGCATTTAGCCATTACGTGTACAAGTAATGTTTCATTTTCCAGAAAAGTATTTTATGTTTGACTGGTATTGTAGCTAGCAATGTTAGTAAAGGAACTATGTTCCAACCTACCCGGGTTAGGTAAGGAGTCTACTGGGGAAAACCCCTTCGCGAAGTAGGCTGCCTCAGCACTTCTACGGTGAGGATTGATCCGTTCTTTCTAGCTATAGAGACTTGGGGTATCACACATAGTGATTAAATCCCTAAGTATAAAAATCCAGCAAGTTTATAAAACCAGTCAAAGAAAGTATGAAATAAAATAGTTTTGAAAGATATAAAATAGTTTTGAAAGATAGAAAGTTATAGTATATTTATACTATAAAATTTCAGCGAATGTTTTCTTTGTAAAGTTTTTATAAAAGGAGATTAAATGTTTGAGTCTAAAACTCATGTAACTCACGAGACAATTTGTCTTACGTATTTTATTTTTATGCCATGTATTCCGGGTTCAGGTACAAAGTTGTAAGATAGTTTGGAGTCGCGAAATAAGCCCTAGGGTGCAAAGGAGTGGAGCTGGATACAGCTTCCATGTATTGGTATTTGATTGAATCCATTTTTCTTAAACTTATGGTTGTTTGATATGTAATTGTAACACCAATTTTGTTGTATTTAAATAAGTACAATGGTTTTTGTTGAACCGTATTTTGTAAAATATGCTTTTATGTAATATAAATGGTTTGAAAAAGTTGGGGCGTTACACTTGAGTTATAGTGGGAGTTTCAAATAAATGTGGTGCTAGTATATGATCTATCTTAAACCACACTGAGTTTCAAATGAATGTGGTGCTAGATATAGATATAGATAATATATACAAACCATATTTGAAAAGAAATTAATCATTTTGATTAATTTTGCAAGCTTCATCTTCGAAAATATTCAAACCATATTTGAAAAGAAATTCCAAAAACAATTTACAGGTGATATATGAGAAAATCTTGGTTTTATATATGAAAATTAAA
This sequence comes from Cichorium intybus, assembly GCA_023525715.1. Lineage (NCBI taxonomy): Eukaryota > Viridiplantae > Streptophyta > Magnoliopsida > Asterales > Asteraceae > Cichorium > Cichorium intybus. The sequence goes on along the minus strand of CM042014.1, from coordinate 114,864,530 downwards.
AAAGAAATATTTTCTTTTTGATGTTTTTTTGTGTTAACAATCCTAAAAAATCATTTCTACAACAAAAGAAATCTTAATATTTTAGTTTTGCGTTTCGAAAATAACAAAAAAGTTTTTTTTTGTAGATAGCATCTGCAAAAATCTTTGATCCACAAACAAATGTAAGATTTTTGTAGATGTTATCTGTGAAAATATGAAGTTCTGTTTAGTTACGGAAAAATGATCAATTTTCCAAAAAAATTATAAGAAATTTAAAAACATGTTAGTTTTACATTTTCTCTAAAAATTTTCAAAAAATGAAAATTTTATATTTTTCAAAATTGCAAAGAGCTTGGAAAACATTTGAGAACTGATAATTATTATTTCTCACAAATTTTCATTTCCAAATGTTTTCTAAAATATAAACATACATACATTCTCTGTCCATAACCTCAACACTCATCCTACCCACCACCAATCACACACCCATCCCTACCCCATTCATTCTGCCCCACCCATTTGCCCCCACCCCAATAATACCTACCCGCACCCGTACCCATCCCCATTCCCGATGTCTATATATGCTCAACCACCCGCACCTCCATTGAACACCCACCCATACCCTATTCCAACCCACCCATACATATCGCCACCCCTACCCTCACATAAGAAAAACAAAATAAAGAAAAACAAGTGTTAATAATATTTTATTTACATTTTTTTTATTTACTGTAAGTCATATGAAATAAATGTTCTATATAAATTTTAATAATTGAATATAAGTTTGATTAAGAAACTAAAAATGGTTTAAGATTATATGTTATATGTTAAAAGGGTAAAGTGCTAGACGTTATCACTTAATAATGAAAGTGTTAGGTATAATAAAATCTATTGAAGAATGAAAAAGTTCATTTGTTTCAAACACGGTATAACTCTTAAACATTATAATCGTTGTCAAATTTATCTAAACTATTATGATGTCTTGTTGCCAAAGCAAGTTCTCATGTGGGATTGGTTGGTCACCTTCTTAATTGTTGGCCCTTCACGTTGTCGGGGATGGATAGGAATGGAGTGGGTGGGTCGATGTGGAAATGGGTGGTTGTGGGGTTGGGCATGGGTTTGGGTGTGGAGGGTCGAGTGTCGAGGGGTGTGAGTATCCATATATGTTAAATATTGTATTGTTTAGAGTAACAAAAACAAGAAAATGAAATCAGATAAAAAATACACATCCAATCATGTTTTCTAATATCTTAAAGTTGAAAGATGAAAAAACTGAATCAATTCTAACTAAATGTGCTTCTAATTTTTCTATTAAAAATTGAAAATGAAAATTTAGTTCATTTTTCTAAAAACTAAAAACAGAAAGCAGTTTTAGAGAACTAAACAAAACCTGAAACTTTTGTGATTGCATTTGCGGAAACCCCATATTTGTTTGAGGATCTGAGATTTTTGCATGTCATGCAAAAAATATTTTTTTTGTTCATATCCGTAGGTGAAAACTACAATATGATTTTTTTTTTGTGAAAAACAACCTTCAAAATATAATTTTTGCTTTTAAACATGCTCTAATAAACTTGAGTTTTTTAAATAAAACTTGAAATTGCATATTACATCTGAGAAAAAAGTAAGAAATTTTTTCAAATATAGTTTTGAGACCTATTATTTTCACAGGTAATATCTGAAAATTTGCATGTCTTCTACGAAAATCAACCAAACGATGTTGTTTGATGATTTTCGCAGACACTCTGCGAGTTTTACAGAAATCATTATTACTATTATTATTTAATTGATTTTTAATTATTTTTGAAAAACAATCAATAAGATTAAACATATTTATCTGTTGCTCTTGTTATTTTCTACGTCCTTGTTACAAAACTAAGGTCAACTTGGAGGAGTTTTATGATAATATCATTATTTTCTATAGATAATTATTTGATTTATAAAAAGGGTTAAGGTCAAATTTGGTCACTTAACTTTCTGGTTTGTGCACATTTAGTCACTTAACTTTGTTTAAGTTCTACAAGGTCACCTAACTTTTTATTTTGTCTCAAAATGGTCACTGTAACCTGTTATAGCCGGTTACAGTGACCATTTCGAGAATAAATAAAAAGTTAAGTGACCTATTATAACTTAAATAAAGTTAAGTGACCAAATGAGCACAAACCAGAAAGTTAAGTGACCAAATGAGAACATTAACCCTGAACAAATTGATTTATTGAAATGTTGGATTTTTGGGATTTGCATTAGTTGTATATGATAATCCGATAATACATTTTTATAGATGAACAAATGTGTTTGAGCTGTGTTAAGTTGAAACCATGGAAACCGTTTCTATGAACAAATACATTTTTTTAATTGATTGGTTTTAGCTTCTAATAAAATGTTATAATTGTCTAAAAAGAGAAATGGTTATGTGTTACAACTCAATAAAACCTTATTTACAATTTATACCGAACAATGCTATGCAGATGATTTATAATAAGGATGAACCAATAATTTCGAGGTCCTTCTTCTTTATTTAAGTAGTTTTTTTCGTTCGTTTATAAAGATGAATTATGAGAGTAAAATGAACATAGAAACGGTTTCCATGGTTCCAACTTAACACGACTCAAACATATTTGTTCATTTATAAAAATTTATTATATCGGAATAACATATACAACTAATGCAAGTCCCAAAAATCCAACGTTTCATAAAATCAAATTGTTCAGGGTTAATTTTCTCATTTGGTCACTTAACTTTCTGTTTTGTGCTCATCTGGTCACTTAACTTTATTTAAGTTATAATAGGTCACTTAACTTTTTATTTATTCTCGAAATGGTCACTGTAACCGGCTATAACACCGGCTATAACAGGTTACAGTGACCATTTCGGGACAAAATAAAAAGTTAGGTGACCTTGTAGAACTTAAACAAAGTTAAGTGACCAAATGTGCACAAACCAGATAGTTAAATGACCAAAAATGACCTTAACCCTTATAAAAAAAGTATTACTTTACATAATTTTGTGTTATTATTTGTGTTGAAGCGTCTTGTTAATTTAGGCGAATTCTTTTAACGGAAATGATGTGGCGTATCAAAGTTGAAAAAAAAAAAAAAAAAAAAAAAAAAAAAGTGGTTAGTGGTGACATATGAATGGTGAGATAAACGTGGCGGTACAAAATTTAATGGAATCGACGCGCCACCCTATGCGAATGAGGAGTTTGGTCGGTAAAAGCCTGTTCATCAAAGGTAAAAGAGTCATGGAAATTGGTGTATAGCCTGTTGAGGGATGAACGGTTATATAGTGATTGCCATTTGTTGCATAAAAAGCATGAAATAATAGATAAGATATTATTTTTATGATTTAATGCTTTGGTAATAGAGAAAGTTCAAAAAAATAAAATTTGCGAGAGTTTTGTTTTACAGCTAGAAACAACAATATAAAAGTATAAAAATCATATTTAGTTAGAGAGGTCATGACTCAGTGGCGGAACTAGGCTTGTGCCCACAGTTGCACGGGCCACTACTCAATTTTCTCTTAGTAGTAGCCCATATATGTAATTCAGCCCAGAAGATGAAAATTAGATGCGGGATGAATTCGTTGCTTCATTCCGAGTTCGTCAAAACACAAAAAATAAAAAGAAAAAAGAAAACCTCCTGTCGACTTCTGTACTCGATCATAAAAACGCAAGGAATGTGAATGCGATGATAGATTTAGACAAAATTCAGAACCAAATTGATCAGGCGATGATAGATTCGGACAAAACTGAGAAAAAGGTAATCCAAAACGTTTTTCCTTGCTTCAAATCTGCAATTACAACATATTTGCTACCGGCGCTGTTCTGAAATTGGACGAAATTACCCCCATGTTTGTCCCAAAATTCAATCAGATTCCAGTGAATTGTTGCGGTTAATGGGTTTCATCTAAAAATGGGCGAAAATACCCTTAAGTTTTCTCAGTTTCCGGTGGTTTTTGACGCTTCTGGTGGTGCACGGAATTGGACGAAAATACCCTTGTGATCTATTGTATCTTGGTAGCACAGATTAAGGTTTTTATCGTGAAGGCATACGAGTAAGCTTATTTCAATCTTCTGTGAATTTATTTTAATATGATCAGGAGAAAATGATTCTTCCAGTTGGGGAACAAAGATTTGAGGAGGCAATGCAAATGGGATCCGAGACATATCATCATTTGAAGGTGAGTTTTCATTAGTTATTACTTATTACCTACCAAACACATTCTCATTTTATTTTCTTTTGAAAATTTGTCATCTGTTGAAATGCAGGCTGTAATTGTAGAGAGATATGGTACACAAGGATGTAATGTTGGTGAAGATGGTGGTCTGGCTCCTGATATCACCATGCATGTCTAATGTCTTCCATTATTATAATGTGATAATTATCTTATTCTAAATGCACAATTGTTGATTTTTGTATTATTCTACTTTTAAGCTTTAAAGAAGGACTAGATCTTCTAATGGAGGCAATTGCAATTGACATTGCTGCTACTGATTTTTGCATAGGTAATAGATATAATTAGTATAGTTTTTGAAAAAAAAATAATTTGTGCCACTACTGCTCTACATTTCTGGTTCCGCCATTGGGTCATGTCGAATTTTCGATAGAACTGTTGATTTATTATTAGACATAGCTTTGAGATGTTTTAAAGCTTTACTATGGTTGTTCTTATATAAGTTTGAAACCCCAAAAGTTGTTTAAATATTGATAAACTCAACTGTTTTTATTGGGAACAAATGTTTTAAATGATGCTTTAAAGACTAAAAGAATAATTTTTGAAAATATGGAAATTTTAATTCATGATGTTTTTATAAATAACACATCAATTAAGATATACGAACGATGGGGTGTTGCAGCTACCCTCCAACTTTCTCCAACCCGCGTAGGCGGGGCAAAGCTACCAGCGGGGTCGGCGGTGCCGCCACCCCATTAGCTGCGAAGCCGAAGCCACTGCGCCCTCCTTAACAAGTATAATGTTGTATTCGAGATGTCTTGATAGAGATCATGCTCATTAGGGGTGTTCGCGGTGTGGTTTGGTGCAGTCTAGAGTCAAAACCACAAACCGCAAACCGCATAATGCGGTTTGAGATTTTTGAAAACTGCAAAACCGCATAGCGAAGGTGTAAAACTGCATTATACGGTTTGGTGTAGTACAGACGGTTTTGGTGCAATTTGGTAATTAACATTTAACATCATGTCTTCCATTTTGATAATAAAACTCGAAACAAAGTAATCGAATGAGAAGATTGAGGAATGTGAGAAGTCTCAGGCTCCTTTTTACATTTGTCCAAATTAAATTAATTGATGATTATTAGCTTTAAATGAGTTTAAATAAATGTTGTTTTCACATATTCACTAAACGACAATGCTTTTAACATTTAGGGTGTGTTTGTTTTTTATAAAAAGAGCTTCTAAACTCTTTTGTCTTCAACCTCGCAGACGCGTGCAGACATTTTGATCCCGCAGAGTGTTTGTTTTTTTGCAGCCCGCAGACCTTAAAAGGTGTGCGTGTCCTCTTATGCTAGAAGTGATAAAACACTCACTTTTAACCTCTGCCAAAATAAAAAAACTCCCGTGCCCTAAAAAAACAAAACGCGCCTTGTCTTCTCTCGGATCTTCTCTCTAGATATGCTTCACGTCGGCGCCTGATCTCCCTCCGCTGCACCTCCGGCGCTCGTCCGACGTTCCTCCAGTCGCTGCACACGTCCGGCTCCCTTCGCTGCACACATCCCGTCGCTGCACACATCCCGTCGCCTTTGTCCGACGCAAACAGTGATAGGTATGGCGCACGAAATTACTTCCCTTTTGTCCTACGAATCTGATATTTGCTGCTCCCTTTTGGATGATTCTTGTTCACGAAATTACTTCCCATGTGACTCATCTTCTGATTGAACCCTCTATTGCAAATGATGGTTTCTGATTTCGGATTTTTGAACCTAAAATTGCTTTTCCTGATTTATTGCTGAAAGCCAAGTATTTAGGGCTGAAATTGTTGTTGATTTTGATCCTTAATTTCGAAATTCTTGTTGTTTAGGGCAGAAATTGTTGCTGAAATTCTTGTTTAGGGCTGATTTTAAAATTAATGAGTTATTTGTTGTTGAATTTCATCCTGAAATTGGCTGAAATTGTTGCTGAAATTCTTGTTTAGGGCTGATTTTAGAATTAATGAGTTTTTGATGTTGTTTATTGGTGGTTTGTTGCTGATTTTATGCTTATAATTGCTGAAATTGTTGGTAAAATTCTTGTTGTTTAGGTTTTTGTTGTTGTTTATTGATGGTTTTTTTCGTTGCTGAATTTGGTTTATTTGGATTATATGTAGCTTATTTAAATGGGTGAAAAGCATCAATGGACTAACGAGCAACTAAAATACTTGTTAGACACGTGCATTGAAGAAGTGACTAGGGTAGGTAGGAGAGGCTTAAGTTTGCACAAAGAATCATGGAATAAGTTAGGAAACGTTCTACAAGAACGGTTTGGTCTTGAATTAACTCAAAAAAATTTGAAAAATGCTTACGACAATCTAAAAGCCAAGTATGTAGGATGGGCTTATTTGAGAAACAAAACGGGAAACATCTACAATTCTCAAACAAACACTTTTACCTTAACGAACGAGGAGTGGGAAGAATTTAAAAATGTATGCTTATGTCTAATTTTTAATCGGTTACCTCCAATATTGGAACATATTCTTATATTAGTTTATAAATTTTGGTTTAGGGACATCCGAAAGCCGCGTCATTAAAAACACACCCATTGCTTTATCCAGAACTTTGTGCAACTTTGTTTTATGGTCGTAGTGCTACTGGTAGCTACAGGTACACCCCGGCCCAAACCACATCGGCGGCTGGGTCATCTTCTTGTCGCCGTGTCCCACTCCCAGTTCTTCAGATTACAGACAACTCCTTCGATAACATGAAAGATGATGGAACTTCCAATCATCCAACCGAACCAACTCCTGAGCCTTATGTTGATCCACATCCCAGTGACACAGTTGATCCAGTTTCTCCAACCCCCGAGCCTTCTCCAAGTATTGCTAGACCGAGTAAGAAGGCTAAAACCACAAAAACTTCTATCAATCATGACGTCTTGGCAAGAGACATGCAAAAAGCTTTGCAAATATTGATTAAAGGCAATGATGGGCCAACAATTGATGAGTGTCATGAAAAGTTAAAGATACTTGAATTAGACCCAACTGACCCTTTATTCCTAACTGCGTTTCACATATTCTCCGGGTCTAAGAATACGCGAGAAGCATGGATGGCATTGCCCGCTATACCTGATGTACTAAAAGGATGGCTCAAGTTGACTAGGCCGCATTCAGGATAGTTCAAGTAGAGATGACATTGTTGGCTTTTTTGAGTAGTTGGAAACTTTGTTGCCTTTTTTGCATAGTATGTTGGAAACTTTGTTGTCTTTTTTGAGTAATATTTTGGAAACTTTGTTGTTTTTTTGAGTAGTATGTTGGAAACTTTGTTGTCTTTTTTAAGTAGTATGTTGGAAACTTTGTTGCCTTTTTTGCCTCGTATGTTGGAATGTTGGTTGATTTTTTTGCGTATAATGTTGCAATTAGGGGTGGAATTGGTACGGTACTAGGCTTTTTTCTTCTATACCGTGTACCGTACCAATTATAATTGACACAAAATTTTAATTACCAGTACCGTACCAAATATACTTGGTACCAACTTATTTGGCTACCAACAAGTTTGGTTGGTACATATTGGTATTGGTATATACCAAAAGCTTTTCTTTTAGTATTATTTTCCCTAACTTATCATCGCTTACGTGCTAGTCGCTTTGTTATTAGTTTGATTTTAATATCTAGTGTTGTTTGAAAAAAGAATTAGTATTAAGAATTGTTTTAGTAATTCATTTCTGAGTGTGACTTGTTAGTAATTACTCCTATTTAAAACATAAAAATACGAGATTTGAAATTGATATATATATATATATATATATATATATATATATATATATATATATATATATATATATATATATATATATATATATATATATATATATATATATATATATATATATATAAATTGGTTGGTACGGTACAACCGTGGTATTCAAAATTTTGTACCGTTACCGTACCAAGATTGTTTAATTGGTATGGTACTACCAACCAAATATATTGGCTACCAAACATGTTGCTACCAACTTTATTGGTACGGTTGGTAACATGTTGGTTAGTTCTCCACGGTACATTTTTGCTAGCCCTAGTTGCAATGTATGTTGTTTTTTTTTTTATATAATGTCGTAATGTTTGTTACTTTTTTTGTATTGTTATTAACTAGTGTTTATTATTGCACAGGTTTATGATGGATTACAACAAAAAATTATTGCTCGTAATTCTTATGTATTTGTATCATCATTTTTTTTGGAAGAAAAATTTGAAGCGAAAACGGGATAACACTTCGCTAATGTCCGGACATCAATTCACATTGGAGTTATTACAAGGTAATAACACACAATGTCTTGAGCTACTACGCATGTCTCGTGACTCTTTCATTCGATTATGCGCATATTTTAGAACAAAGTATTCCTTAAAGGATAGCAAACATGTATCCGTTGAAGAAAAAATGGCAATGTTTTTTATGATGATCGGCCACAATCAACGATATGTTGTCATCCAGCGGAGATTTCAATACACAAAGCAAATAATTCGTAATTTTTTTTATGAAGTGTTGGATAAAATGATGGTTTTTGGAAAAGATATGATAGTACCATCTTCTTTTAATCCGAATCCAAATATTTCGGGACATAATAAAAGGCTACGACGAGTCTTTAAAGGAGCGGTTGGTGCACTTGATGGAACGTTGGTACATGCTGTTATCCCTGCTAGCAGACAAGATTTATATAGGGGAAGGGGAAAAGGTGATTGCTATCAAAATGTATTGGGAGTTTGTCACTTCAATATGATTTTCACGTATGTTATGGCTGGTTGGGAAGGGATAGCACATGATTCAAGAATATTATCAGAAACATTAGCAGATGCTAGTGCACATTTCCCGGTTCCACCGCCAGGTATGTTTATGGATCCATTTATTTTTTATTTTGTTATTTTAATCATTAATATTTGTTTATATTTGCAGATAAATATTATCTTTGTGATGCAGCTTATGCACACACTCGAGGGTTTATGGATCCATATTGTAATATTAGGTATTGGCTTGGAGATATTCGTCGTAGACGTGCATTGTCCGATAAAGAAAAATTTAACCATGCACATGCAAAACTTCGAAACGTCATTGAGCGTGCTTATGGTGTCTTGAAAGCACGATTTCCTATTTTGAAGAGAATGGCGCCATTTCCATTTGTTACACAAAGAAACATCACCATAGCATGCTTTGCGCTTCATAATTTTATACGGAAAGAGGGTTTGAGCGACGAGCTCTTTGCTCAATACGATCAACCTGATATGCCGCTTGGGAATAACCGTGCGTCCGTTGGTGATTATGAAGAGGTTCAAGAACATGGTAATGCAGCGGACCGAGATTATATGGTGAATTTACGTGATGAAATTGCAGAGCAATTAATGCAAATTAGGGAATGAATACTTTCAAAAAAATTGTTTTTGATGTTGTATGACTTTATTTCGATGTTCTTGAACTAGAATTGTTTAAATTTCAATGTTGAAAACTCTTATGTTTAAAAATTTCAGTTTATTTAAAATTCAGTTTATTTTACAGTTTGCAGACTTTAAAAAACAAACAGTCTTCTTTTTGCAGACAGCAGATATTTGGTCCACCTCTTCTGCTACAGATGTGGTCCGCAGACTGCAGACCTTTTACCTCTTTAAAAACAAACAGCACCTTAGACTATTGTTTTCATGTTTTAGTTTTGATAATTCAATACATATTTATATTTTGTTGGATATTAGGTGGATTTGCAAGCATATTCATATTGATATATTTATAACTGTCAATTAATATTAAATATGTCGTGCGGTGCTGTCTGAACCGCAGTTTTGAAGTTAAAAACCACAAACCGCACCGTATATACGGTTTACAAACTGCAAACTGTGGACAATTTTTGCGATTCGTGCGACTTGATGCTCATTATCTCTCACGCCATCTTTACATGACTTGTCTTTTGCTATCGTTATTTCCAAACTTTTCCTACTTTCACAAATCTATAAAAGATCCTACAAATTTCGGGTTGACTAGATTTCAAATTCAAGATAAAATACAACAAATGCCGATTTATGATCGCCATAGACAACAAGCAAACCGATAAAATCGACTAAATCATGAAAACTCAAACAATAAAAATTGAAATTTTATAATGATTTTAAACAACAAAATACCTTAAACAGTGTGTCTCCTACAACTCCTCTTTGCGAATGTTGATTAACAGATTCTGGTTAAATATGACGTAATCATATACATTGAGCTGTTTTTTCTAGAATTAAAAGGCAAGCGAATTGCATAACACGTGGACACTAGTCCACTAGTTGAAATCAGCGTTTTCCCCCAAATTTTCATCCTCCTCTTCCTCCCATCGCCGCCGAACCGAACCTGCGCAAATCGGGAACACCGATACACCGATCATGTCCCACCTCAACATTCCGGTGGCATCCCTACTGATTCTATCTTTGGCGGCGGTTTTGATTCGATCACAGTCTACAATTCCAGCTAGGTACGACGGATTCGTGTATAAGAAACGGGCGGCGTCGACGGACACCGTGCTGATTGAGGCCTTCTATGATCCGGTTTGTCCCGATAGCAGGGATTCGTGGGCTCCACTCAAACAAGCCGTCGATCATTACGGCCCCACCGTCGTCTCTCTCATCGTTCACACGTTTCCTTTACCGTAAGTATTACTTCTTTTTTCACTCTCTCGCTTTCAGTACACGAGGTACTTTGTTCATTAATGGCGATTAGGTTTCCCAAATTAGGCGTAATTGTGTATCGAAGTCGTATTTCTTTCTGAATTTGTTGATTCGAGCCTCTGAAAAAATCCATGATTCTTTACATATCATAAATTTTGGAAGAAAATAATCCATTATTAAACCCATAACACATGTTTTTTTATTTATTATAATGGTGTAATTTTGATGGTGCAAACAAAGTTTCATGTGCAATCTTTCAGTATTATATCATTTTCTACACAAAAATAATATTTCAAGTTCCTTATTTAGCGTTTCAAAAATAATCTATTTGTTTATTAACTTCATACAAATTCGTTTTACGTTTTTTCCAAAAAAAAAAAAATTTATTAATCATATTATTAAATAATTATAACCAAATACATTATTTATATGCCGTTTTAAAATACTGGTATTGTGATATATATGTCAATATATTTAAATTCGAACATCAGCTATATGTTAATCAATATGGATTTAATATACGACATGACATAACATAACAAACGATAATTGTTACATTATAACAATACAATTCAATTAGCTAGAATTGTATAAACTTAACCCGAAGAACTATGAATGTACATACCTAAGTTTAAGATCAAAATATCACTTTTTTTATGCAATGAATGGTATTGGGTTAGAGCAAAATTATGCAAAAAAATGGCATGGAAAATGGCATTTGGTGTTTGGTAGTTGGTAGCTAACTATAGCATGCTATTATATTTGATATACTATTGGACTTTTACTTTTATTTTGCCTCTATATATGTGTATGGAAATTTTATATATCGTTGCATGCTCAATATATTTTTTGTTATGTGATATTTTATTACGAGAAATCTAGTGAAATATAACTTTGAAATTATGTAACATGTGATACCATTGCTATGATCGGATAAAGCAAACAAATTAGTGAAATTACGTTGTTATATTTTGCATTTAACATATTATTCATTCGTTTATCAATTTTGTTTTATTGTTAATTTTTATTCTTATATATTCTTCTAATCATATCTCCATGTTTATATCATTTGAAAAAATTACGTAAATATAAAGTGTGAATCGCATTATATCTAGTTTTAACCGGTAACATGTCCCATTAAATGTAAGGGTCATTCTATAGATACCCCTCTATGATCTAATTATACCCTCCCTGATTTGATTTTTTGTTTTTTTCTTATTTTTATTTTTGTCTTTTGTCTATTTTGTTTGTTTATTGTTTTTTCCTTTTCCTTTTTCATTTCTTTTATTAATAATTTTTGATTTATTATTATTATTGTTATTATTATTATTATTATTATTATTATTAGAAAAACAATAATAATAAATTTACTTTTTATAATATTTATATTTTAATAACAATAAACAATAGTTTTTTTTAAAGTAATTACGATACAACGAACAGCGTTTATAAGTTTATAAAATTATGTCAGATTATATCAAAATGTTTATGTTATATTACGAATGTCAAATTAATGAATTTAGCTTTTATAAATTTTTATGTTTTATTAACAATAAACAATATTTTTTAAAGTAATTACGACGCAACAAATGACGTTTATAATTTTAATTTTTTTGTCAAATTATATCAAAACGGTTATGTCAAATTCGAACGAATGTCAACTTAATGCTTTTATAATTTTTACATTTTAGTAATAGTAAACAATACTTTTTAAAGTAATTACGACGTTTATAATTTTATAAAATTAGGTCAAATTATATCAAAACGATTATGTTAAATTCGAACGAATGTATAAAAAATAACAATATAAATAATAATAACAATGCAAAGTTTGGTCCAATATAATTTAATAATAAATATAATTTAATAATAATAATAACAATAAACCTAATAATAATAATAATAATAATAATAATAAAGGAGACAACAAAAGACAAAAAAAGAATAAAACAAATCAATTAGTCAAATCAATAAGGGTTTATAGATTAAAAAAACTAAAATAATTAAAACTCATTTTGATTTAACGGGTGTCTAGAGGGTACGAAATGTAATGAGGGTATTTATAGCACAACCCTAAATGTATTGGGAACTAAAGTGTACTATTTGTGGCTTTTAAAAACATCTCGCCTAATATACAAATATTAAACGGAATTTTTTTGCTAAATAAGTGTTCAAACGTAATTCGAAATCAAACATACTACCTAATTTATGATTCTTTTTTGTCAACTATCTGGTAATTTGATTAAGAATGATTGAAACATAGGAATTAATAAGATTATGAGATTAATTAAGAATGTCATAAAAATATAACAATGTTTCTATCTACTTCGCCTTTATTTCAATGCCATATCTTGGTTCTTTTTCAGTGACCATCGGATATAATAAATAATTCGACCTAGTAATTTTGTACAACATTTAATGCATACACTTCCACTCCATATGTTAGTTTTGATAGGGATTGTACAACAGTTAATGCATAGAGTACATGTGTGCGTTAAAGTAGCACATATCTCATGTGTGAGCTCGCTTTTCACTTCTAAAAGAGTATGTTGATAACATTATTTTTAAAATATCTTAGTAGCCTTTAAAGCACAAGAAAGTTTGTTGCTACATCAAATCTACAAACTATTAACGGTGGTAGTACAACAATTGATGCGTCTTTTTAAAGTAAATGGATTTGGTTGGATTAAAAGTGTACTTTTCTTTAGAGTTTTGGGGCCTCTTTTTGTCTTTGAATTATAATTGGAACCACTTTACTTTACTAACTCCAATGGTGAAAAGGTAACACTAAAACAATGATAATATATAAATAATTAGATTGCGTTACTTTGGATAACTTAGGCTCCACGGAGTAGGAGTGGCCAAACCACTCGCCAAACCTTTTGGCCAACCAAAAGCACTCGCCAAGACTACTCCGGCCCCTCTCGCCATCCTCACTCGCCATCCTCACTCGCCAACCGGTTGGCGAGATGCCAACAGCTATTTTCCTTGTACATCTAGCATTAGCACTTGTACAACTTTCTCCTTTGGTCATTCGTTGGCCATTGGCCACCACTGCCTACAAAATGGTCAACGTCTGCCAACCATAGTCTGGCCCACAAAAACCCCTTGGCCATCCGTTGGCCATTGGCCACCACTCCGTGTAGCCTTAGAATGTGTCTGATTTGCGTCTGACCAGACTGACTGATATCTAACTCGGTCCGACTCTGAGCGTTTGATAAACTAAAAATCATATCTGACCGAGTCAGCAACAAAATAATGTTTACTGAGTTAGACCTCTTACTCATTCAGGTCTGAAACTATTAAACACAACCTTAGTTCAATTTATTAGGTGTTGCGAGAAAAAAACAAAGTAACCGAGAAAATTGGGAAAAATATGTTTTCTTTGTTATGTTTTAATTTCTAACTTTTAATTAATTTGTTTTTTTAAGTGTGTCATTATTTCTTAAATATTGGTTATGTTTTTCTCAGATACCATGACAATGCGTTCATTACATCCCGAGCTTTGCATATTGTGAATGACTTAAATTCTTCGGCTACATACACTTTGTTGGAGGCATTCTTTAAATATCAGGTTACAACTCTTGACTCAAAATCTAATAAATTCGCTTTTATTTATTGGAAATATACAAAAAAGAGAAAGAAATTAGCTTTTATTTATTGGAAATATACAAAAAAGAAAAAGAAAAAAACATAACGTACTTTTACCAATTTATTTTATTTAGCCACTCTGTTTTGTTATTATATTTTTGACCATTTATAAAAACCGTTTTTCCCATTACATAATTTTGAAAATAGTAAAATGCCAATCACTTTCATCACTTCATCGATTAGCCAGCAAACTAAGTATGTATTATTGATTTACCCATTGAATTTAGGGTTGTTGACATGAAAATCCAAGTTTGTCAAATTTTGTCGATTTGTCCTTTGATATAAAAATATATATAAAAAATATATATTTTGGGTAAAAAGTAAAAGAATTGAGAACTTAATAGTTTTTTGTAAATTTTATTTCATAATAACATGAAAACCCGCTAGAATAAAAAACGTAAAAGTAAAATTTTGTAAATATTGGACATAAACGAACAAAAAAATCGTATCAATGGTTTAATCGACAAATTTAAAAAAATTCACGTCAAAAGTCCTTGAAATTATATATTTGATCGATCTAGCCGATGATAATGAAGTTTGGTAACTAAATGGATAAAAATTGTTAAAATACATTGTGTTTTTTCTGTATACTTGTCGTAATCGCTATAGAAAAAAAACTACTAAATCGATAAAATTATGAAAATACAAGTGTTTTTTTTGGATTTCTCCATCTATTTATTTCGTTAACTCGGTCCATTTTACTTTGATCACATGTTCATCGACATATAAACAGGAACAATTTTACAATGCAAAGACTAACAACGTCTCACGAGCAACCGCTCTCGATCAAGTTATAACGTTTGCATCAAAAACGCTCGGGAACTCCATTCAATCTGCGTTAACATCAGGATTCAACAAGACAAAAACTAGTACCAAAACAAGGGTTTCTTTCAAGGTAATTTCACCAACCATGCATCGTTAGTTGTACATTCTGCAACAAATGTTGTACACAACCAAAACCTCCAAATACTGTGTTAGCTTTTGCTGTCCTGCTTTACAACTTGTACCTGTTCTGATCTATGTTGTTGCTTATATGAAGCATCTTTGCAGTGCCACGTTTCGTAAAGTGAAAGCCACGATTTGACTAGTCCTTTTCTCAACTAATTTATAATTATCAATTTATGAGAAATTGTTTTTATTCCTACTTTTTATTCCTACCTTTATTCATACCTATATGAAATTATGACATATGTATTAAAATATTATTTGTTTTATTAAATATGACACTTGTCATAATTTCAAATGAATAGAAATAAAGGTAGGAATAAAAGGTAGGAATCAATACAATTACTCTCAATTTATTATGTTATCTAACTTTGTTTATTAATGATATTAAACTAAGTTCACATTATATGACAATTAAATACAGATATAATGATATAAGTTTGACGGGAAAATGACCTATAAGGGTAACAAAGTATTAGAATTATTTAAAAAATATTATTGAAATTTTTGTGTACACATATTACCAATAAACTATAGTCGTTGTACACGTATGACCATTAAAGTTTATCATTTGTTCAAAAAATATCATTGGCTGGTAAGATATATTTCCGGTAACGTCAATGGTATTTTTTGAACAAATGATAAACTTTAATGGTCATACATGTACAACGACTATAGTTAGTTGGTAATATGTGTACAAAAAAAGTTCAATGATATTTTTTGAACAATTCTGATACTTCGTTATCCTTATAAGTCATTTTCCCTAAGTTTCACGTACTTTAAAATGTAGACATACAGACTAGTAAAAAGACAAATGCGTAAATACGATATAGTTAGATCTACTTTTTATTGTTAAACTTATTTAGTATAACGAAATGTTTGTTTGTGATTCATGTCTTGTAATATCTAATATATGCTTAGTAAATTGAATTAAATTACTTATTTATTATTATTTGATTATTTGATACTATTTTATTCCTTATTTTCTATTTAAAATATAAATAGTTATACAAATTGTTGAATAATTATTAATTATAAATCATTTAGATATTTATTAAAAAGCATAAAGCATTAGCCTCTTAATAACCCTTTGAATCATTAAATAGAAATATAAATCTGAACCATTATTTTTTCAAAAAACTTTCACATATGTCATTTAACTTAAAAACATCTTTTTATTCAGAGTCTATTAATCATTCAGATGCTACCAAACAACTCCTTAAAAACATATCATTTTTTCATTCTTTAGGGCAAAATCATATAATAAACATTTCCAAATATTTTCTTAAGATACCATATTTAGGTAGAACACACGGGGGCACTAGACGCAATGGGGTTGTCCTCCATTGAGACAGCCCCATTTAAGTGCCCTAGATTGCTCAGTCTCAGACTGTCCCTCCGAAAATCCTTACGTGAGAACTTTTTCTTGTTTTTTCAGTATGGATGTATGAGAGGGGTGTATGGCACACCGTTCTTCTTTGTGAACGGGTTTTCACTACCCGTTAGTGATGACGTTATCGACTACAATGCATGGAGAAAAATCATCGATCCATTGACTACCAAACAACACGGAAAGACCGAGTATCCTTTGACAGTCTTCTAATCGTGAAATTTTAATTTTCTTTTTATGTGTTTTTTGTATCAAACCATGTTCATATGTGGGGTTTCCCGTGTTGTCTTGTATGAATAAAATATGGACAATGTATATGAATAATCTGTGAATTTTATCTAAGTGTGTTTGGTTATGAATTCTTTCATGTGAAATCGATTTTTTGCGCAACAAATCATTGTCCTTTTTTTCTGTCGCAACATATAACGATACATAGAAAATTTGGCAAGTGGGGTTCAGTTTTTGTCCGTTTGGTTACAATTAATTATCAAAATATTTGTCCGTTTGTTATTGATTTTAGTATGTCGATTGTTGAATTCATTGATGTTTTGAAGTTTACCAACTAATAATGGAAATTTACCCGTTCACGTGGCAGTACGTGGTCTATAACAGATCTTCGTGTACCCTCATGAGAAGTTTTTGAGTTTCAAGTAACCCCGGGTTTTTATGTACAGATCATATTATGCGAGTTTGCTTGTGATATTTCTATTTATTTCTGATTTTATTTGTTAGAAGTTATTTATGGAAACTTTTCGTATTTTAGCCTACCATTTTACCTACCTTTTATTTTATTATTATGGGATTGGATAATGTTTAATGTTGATATAGCAATATAAGTATATAAAAGAGCCTTTCGATATGCATTTTAAGAATGCTAATCGATTTAAATTAGGATAATTAATTGTAATATAAGAATTTTGATGCATGAAATGAAATAGTGTTTGATATGTTTACGGCTTGAAGCCTTGAACTTGTGACAATTATTTTGCTGGTTGAGTGTTCGAAAGTTTCTCGTTATCTAGGTATGACACGCATAAATGATGTATACAAGGAACAATTGCATTTGTGCTCGGAGTGTTTGAAAGTTTCTCATTATCTTAGGTGCATAACCAAAAAAAAATAAAAAATAAATAAAACAAAACAAGTGTAAACAAATGATAAAACAAGTGTATACAAGTAACAATTAGGGGTTGTTTGATAATTACTGATTGAGTAAAAGCTGACTGAATCAGTGTCTGATCCAGTCAGGCTTATCCTGAAGCTGACCAGGTAAGAGGTAAATTTAAGGGTTTGGAACCGAGTCAGAGGTAAATTTGAGGTTATCAAAAGATCTGACTTGGATTGAGTCAGACGTAACCTTTTACTGGACCTAGTAAAAGAAAATCAAACAACCTATTATATTTGTGCGTTGAGCGTTTGAAGGCTTCTCATTATCAAGGTGCATATCAAAAAGAAAACTAAAAACAAGTGTATAAAAGTAATATCGTCTATAACCAATTTGATAATCAATTTGTTGCATCTAGTATTAAATTGCTTATTGGCATATGTTATTCAATGATAGGGTTGATTCTTAAACAATGGGCCGAAAACCAACTAGAGACCCCACTTATTAAAATTAACAAGATCATCAACTTTGAGTTACTTTTTTTTTTTTTTCCGTTTAATTACAATTGATTGTCTTAGATATTTGTCCGTTTACAAATGATTATCAAGATATTTGTCTGTTTAATCAATACAATTGGTTTAGATATTTGTCTGCTTGTTATTAATTTTAATATATCAGAACTCATTGATGTTTTCTAAAGTTTACCAACTAATTATGGAAATTTAGCCAATAATGTACGCGTTCATGTGGCAATACAGTACGTGGTCCATAAAAGATCTGCTTGTAGCCTCATGAGGTGTTCTTGAGTTTCAATGGGATACATCTAATAATCCAAGGGACAAAAAAAGAATTTATATCTTATATTTTTTTTCCTATCCATCTTCTACCTATGTTAAATGATTCTAATCAAATTAATAATATTTTAAGACACTTGTCACTATTTAACACAGATAAAATGATTTTAATCAAATTAATAATATTTTAAGCCAATTGTCATTACATAACATAGATAAAATGATGAGTAAGAAGGAAATATAGGAGGATATTTAAGTTTCCATTTACTATTTGAAATTGCATTTTAGAACAATAATCAATACGAAAATCTGATAGATAACAAATTGTAATAAAAATGATAAAAGAGTATTTGGATATGCATATTTGTAGAACGATAATCAATAAAAACTAGATAACGTATTGCAATCGAAATTTGAAGGATGAACGAGTGTTTGGGTGTGTTCAGTATTTGGAGTTGTAAAAATTATATTTGGGGGTTGAGTTTTTGAAAGTTTCTCATTATATCAGTACATAATAGATAAAAACAAGTTTATACAAGTAATTCTGTCTAACCATTTAATTATAAATTGTCGCAACTACTATTCGATCAAATTGTTTTTCCTAGTATGTAATAAAAAATCTCGTTCAAACATATTTGAGCCCAAAAACCGAAAAAGACATCATTAAATTACCAAAATCCATGTGAGCATTTAATTTGAGTTCAATTTTGGAAAGGAGATTATCATAACTTACATATAAAGAAATATTTTTATATCTAAATAAATCTCAATGACTTCAAATTAAATATTAGAAGATAATGATACTGTTGATATTGTTAGAGCTTGAAGTGCAAAACAAAAACTCTGACTAACTAAATATATATTTATAATTTTCTAAAATATATTTTATATAAGAATGAGAAGTTGAAAAGTAGCAAGTTACCCTAAGGGCTTGCACCCGAGATGTTTTGGGCCAAAACCAAAAGTCTACCCAACCACGCTATGAACAATTTTGTTCGTATAAAAAATAGGTTAATATTACATTGTAAAATTACAATGATTGATGGCTAAAGATCTGGTCATTTACTATTTGAGGACTTTTTGGGTCGAGTTTCGGAGTTTGTCAATCACAAGAAATCGATAATAATGGGTTGAAGCTATATATATATATATATATATATATATATATATATATATATATATATATATATATATATATATATATATATATATATATAACCGAGGACCCCACCCGACCCATCATTTGGATGACCCTGATGAAGCAATCTCGGGGCCCACGCACACCTGGCAGCAGGGTGGTCCAGGTCAATCACCTACGGGGGTAGAGAGGTGGCCAGTGGCCATCCCCTGATTGAAACCTAACACTCTCTATGGGGAAAGGGAGGGAGTGAGATTAGAACTTGGAACCTCTTTATGGGGGAAGAGAAATAGTCAAAAGCCTTATCCACTAGGCCATCAGGGTGATTGGTTTGAAGCTATATTTTTGTTCTAATATGAAGAGTTAAGATACAATTTTTTGTAAATAAAGCATGCGTTTAACACCTAGTTGTTGCATACTTTGTATTCATTGAAGCTATATCTTGTTCGTGTTAGTATTCGGCTCATGGCCTTGTTATTTGGTAAAGTTTTCGTATCTCTTTATTTACATTTGATATATATATATATATATATATATATATATATATATATATATATATATATATATATATATATATATATATATATATATATATATATATATATATATATATATATATATATATATATAGATTGTAGGGTAAACATATTGATCGGACCCTAGCTAACTAGTAATGGGCTCACATGATGCGGCTGGATACATACACAAATAATACACAATACTTACATATATAGGCTAACATGCTGCATAGATTTATCAGGAGTCGGATGTTTAAATTGGACTTAAACTCGTGAAAATGTGTGGATAGAAGCCTCTTGGTAAAGATGTATGCATATTGTGATGACGAAGGAATATGTAAAACGAGAATACCACTGGTTCCGAACATAGCGAATGTATATCTCTATATGCTTTGTGTGTTGGAGTTGAACAATATTAGAGTAGAGATAAACAACACTATGTTTTCATAGTAAATGAGAATTGCTTGGAGGGCGGTATTGAAGCTCACGAAGACGGTTGTGTATCCAGCAAGTCTCGGCTACGTCGTTTGTAACCCCACGGTATTCGGCTTCAGCACTGGAATAAGAGATGACACATTGGCGTTTGGAGGACCATGAGACCATATTATTGCTAATGAAAACACAATAGTCGGATGTAGAGCGTCTGGTGGACGGACATCCACCCCTACTCCGTGTAGGGGGTAAGCTATGAGGGCAGAGGACAGAGATATGTGAATCTGAAGGTCGTGCTTTAAGGTGCCCTGAAGACACGGAGGATACTTTTGAGAGCATGTAAGTGCGGCCTCGAGGATCATGCACAAACAAACATATCTGCTGCACAACCATAGAGTCATCAAGTCGAGTGAATTTGAGATACTGATGAGCATCAGCTAGGCTGTTGTAAATTGTGTGGTTGGCCACAGGAGTATCACTTGAATCCAGCTTATGGATTACCTTTGTTGGTGTCCTACATGGGTTATAGTTCATAGTTTTGGCATGCTCAAGCATGTCTATGACATACTTTTATGGAGATAAGAATAAACTGGTCGGTCCCGGAATTGCAGGAATACTTACGAAGTAGTTGAGGACCCAAGATCGATTATAGCAAACTCACGAGCAAGTTGTGTAACAATCTATTGAAGGAGGTCAAAAGACGATGTTATAAAAATGATATCATCTACATATATGAGAGAATATGTCATGTACTGAGTTATGTTATATATGACGAAGGAGGAATCAATACAACTATGATGAAAATCGAGTCGAATAGCAAACTTAGAAAATCTGATACCACATTTGTGGGGCTTGTTTTAGGCCATATAACAATCTCTGGAGGAGACCCGCATGATTAAGGAACCGTGTATCATAAAAACTCGACAGTTGATGCATATATACAGTCTCATGGAGGTTGTCGTGAAGAAACACATTATTCACATCCAACTAATGTATCTTTGACACGTTGCAGTTCGTTGATGCAATAAAAAATAATATTAAAATAATAATAATAATAATAATAATAATAAGTGTATACAAGTAATATCGTCTATAACCAATGTAATAATAAATTTGTTGCATCTAGTATTAAATTGCTTATTGGCATGGGTTATTCAATGATTGGGCTGATTCAAAAAAAAAAAAAAAAAAAGGGCCAAAAACCAACTAGAGACCCCACTTATTTTAATTAACAAGACCATCAAGTTTGAGTTACTTTTTCTCCGTTTAATTACAATCGATTGTCTAGATATTTGTCTCTTTACAAATGATTATCAAGATATTTGTCTGTTTAATCATTACAATTGGTTTTGTTATTAATTTTGGTATGTTCAGAACGCATTGATGTTTTTTAAAGTTTAGCGACTAATTATGGAAATTTAACCAATAATATACACGTTCATGTGGCAGTTAAGTACTAGTGTATAAAAGATCTGCTTGTAGCCTCATGAGGTGTTCTTGAGTTTCAATGGGGTATATCTAATAATGCAAAGATAAAAAGACTAAAATAGTCTAATCCTATAAGGGTTTTTCTCAAAACAACACAAATTAAAGTCTTTTTCTCAAAATAGCAAAGCATTTAGCAGATGACCATTGCTACCTGCTAACTCCTCTAGTCTCCTGCTAAATGCTCTCAAAGCCTTGAGAAAACTGCCAAATGCTCTCCATGGGCTGCGAAATCCTTAGGGTAGGCTGCTAAATGCTGATGGGCCGGCCCATCAGCCCAAGTATATAAACAGAAAAAAAAAACGTCATTTTTTCATTACTGTAGACGAGAAACGCTCTCAAATGGCTCCGCAAAATTTATCGACATGGAAAAAGGTGAGTCTCAAATTTGATGTTCTTTTTTATTTATTAATTTTCCCTAGTTAATAATTTAACGTTTTAAGGGTTAGAGGAGTTAGCAGGTGAGGGAGAGCATTTAGCAGGTGACCTTGAGTATTTAGCAGCTGACCTAGAGCATTTAGCAGGTGACATTCCAAAAAAATGAGATTTCGAACTTTTTTATAGTTGTTCCTGAGCATTTAGCAGCTCATCCTAAGGATTTCGCAGCCCATGGAGAGCATTTGGCAGTTTTCTCAAGGCTTGGGGAGCATTTAACAGGAGACTAGAGGAGTTAGCAGGTGGCAATAGCCTTCTGCTAAATGATTGACTATTTTGAGGAAAATGCTTTAATTTGTGTTGTTTTGAGAAAAACCCTTATACGATTAGGCTATTTTAGTCTTTTTTTTTTCCTCTAGTGCAAATGACAACAAAAAATTGGGTGTCTTTACTATTTGAAATTGCATTTTAGGAAAATAATCAATATGAAAATCTGATACGGTAACGAATTGCAATAAAAACAATGTTTGGATCGAAGAGTATTTGGATATGCATTTTCAGAGTGATAATCAATATAAACTGGATAACTTATTGCAATATAAATTTGATGCATGAACGAGTGTTTGGGTGTGTTCACTATTTGGAGTTGTAGGTTGAGTTATTTAAAAGTTTCTCATTATATAAGTACAAAATAAAATAAGTGTATACAAGTAATTTTGTCTGCCCATTTAATAATACATTGTCGCAACTAGTATCAAATTGCTTATACTAGTAGGTAATCACAAAAAAATAATAATAATAAAAATAAAATCTCGTTCAAACATATTTGAGGCCAAAAACCGAAAAGACACCATCGAATTACCAAAATCATGTGACTATGTGAGCATTCGATCTGAGTTCAATTTTGAAAAGGAGATTATCAAAACTTATATATAAAGGAATAGATTTATATATAAATAAATCTTAATGACTTCAAGTTAAATATTAAAAGATAATGACATTGTTGATATTGTTAGAGCTTGAAATGAAAACCAAAGACAACAAAGTCCAACCAACCAAATATATTTATAGCTTTCTAAAAACATTTATATAACAATAAGAAGTTGAAAACTAGCAAGTTACCCTAAGGGCTTGCACCGAAGATGTTTTGGGCCAAAACCAAAATTCTAGCCTTCCACGCTATGAGCAATTATGTTCGTATAAAAAATTGATTAGCATAACATTGTAAAATAACAATGATGGGCCTTTTTGGGTCGAGTTTGTCGATCACAAGAAATCGATAATAATGAGTTAAGGCTATATTTTGTTCTAATACGAAGAGTTAAAATACAATATTTCTGTTAATAAAGCTGCGTTTAACACCTCGTTGTTGCATAGTTTGTATTCGTTGAAGCTATATCTTGTTTGTGTTAGTATTCGGCTCATGGCCTTGTTATTTGGTAAAGTTTTCATATCTCTTCATTTACATTTAAATTACATATATATACATCGTACGGTAAACAAATCAACCGGATGTAGCAAACTAGTAATGAGCTCACATTATGGAGAGGATACACACACAAATAATACACAATACATACATAGGCTAGCATGTTTTGCAGTTTTATCAAGATGAAATTGTTAAACGTTTAAAATGAACTTAAACTCATGAAAATGTGTGGATGGCAGCCCCTTAGTAAAGAGGTCTGCATACTATGACGACGAATGAAGATGAAAAAACGAGAATAGCTTGCGACCAGGTTGCGAAGAAAGCAAATATCTATCTATATATGTTACGTGTTGTTGAACAAGAATAGAGGAGAGATAAATAACACTATGTTGTCAAAGTAAATGATAGTCGCTTAGAGGGCGCGTACTGAAGCTCACGAAGAAGGTTGCGTGTCCAGCAAGTCCTAGCTACAATATTTGTAAACCTTCGATATTCGACTTTGACATTGGAACAAGAGAGGAACCGCTAACGTTTGAAGGACCAAGTGACCATATTATCACTAATGAAAACACAATAGCCAGAGGTAGAATGCCTGGTGGATGGGCACCCATCCTAGTCCACGTCAGAGTAAGTTATGAGGGTTGAGGACGAGATATGTGTTTTATGAAGGTCGTGGTCTATGGTGCCTTGAAAATACCGAAGGATGCATTGTCAGCGCCACATAAACCATGTCTACTAATTAAAATGCCATGTAGGTTGTAACGTCACCTTGAAACCGACACCCATTTTCTCTCTTTCAATAATGATTTTTTGACATATTTTTTGAATGTTTAAAGATTTAAAATGCCTAAAAATATTTTGCAGCTTGATTCTCGTCCATAATTGTTAAATAGTATGATTTTCGATTATTTAAATTTGGATGTAGTTGTGAATAGTTTTTTATATTAAAACATATGTTTTCAAAAGATATAAGAAGTAATTGGTAAAACGTTGTTAAAAAAATAAAGTATGAAAAATATAATAATTATAATATAATGAATTAATATATAAATCATAATAATGTTATTGTAAAAATTACTGGATGAAAAAGACACATAGTAAAAAAATTTCATTACCATATCCTTATTACTTGATGAAAGAAGAAAATCGATCATCATGTATATTTTTTAAAATGAAATCATTTTCTCCAACTTAACCTTTTTTTCTATGCATTTATATTTCGTACTTCAATTTCATTTTTTCTTGTCCGTTACAAATAAAGGTGCACAAAAGCTAGCTTTTAACCGGTTCGGTTTTTTTAAGAACCGGTTTTCCAAAAAACCAGTTTTTTTGAAAAACCGGTTATGGTTCAACCGGTTTCGGTTAAAACCTAACCGGTTTTGGCTGTTTTGTTTTTGAAATGAAATTCAGTTTTGGATCGGTTTTTTCTGATTTTTAAATTTGTTCGATTCGGTTAACCTATTAAAAAACCGGGGAAAAAAACCGGTTCAGTTCGAGATAAAAAAACCTATTAAAAACCGGTTATTGAAAAATCAGTTTCTTTTTTCTTTTCGATTTTTTAAAAAAGCGGTTTGTTTATGCCCCTCTAATTAGATACGCTAACTGCTCAATTTAGTGAATTATGAAAAATAAAATATATGAATCGGATCGTAATCCATTTTGTACATCAAACAGGCCCATTAAAACAGAAAAAGCCGGCCCATTATACAAAAGGTAAACAAACAAGAAAAAACAAAAAGAAAAAACAAGCAACCGGTTCAACGGTTTCGATCAGAGTTTAGGGCAAGCCATGGAAACAGCTGCTATAAATACTCCAAACTGCATTGCCACACGGTTTAGGGCTTAAACGAAGAAAATTGAAGCCGGAGAAGAGGGCTCTTCCTACACTGTCTTATCCTATTCAATCCAATAAAGGTATACCCTTTAAATTTGTTCTTTCTATTTACAACTTATCTTACTAGAATTCACAAGTATTTTGCGTTAATTTTGCCATTTCCCGTCGATTTTGTCGTTGATCACATACTTCGATTTTGTTGTTTTCACGTTATTGTGTTTCAGAGTGATTGTAATTTGTATCTGTATAGTTTATTGAATTTGAATGATGAAGTTTCACTGTTTTTTTGAAGATGCACTGTGTAATCTCACATGCATAAGAAGTTCCTATTCATACTAATTTCCCATCGATTTTAACGAATGACGAGTCTTTCTCTTCTTCTTTCTTTTGATTCGCTTTATCAGTCTCCTTTTTCGGTGACATTCTTCGAATTTATATTCTTTTTGTTATTACAGTCGCTGATCTTAATCTTCCAATAAAGGTAGCGCCTTTTTTGTTTTTACGTAAGTTATTGGACTCCAATTCATATGCATCTTGCTTTTTTTTTCGTATTGCGTAATGTCTTTTATTGTGATGATTTCAGTGACGGTGTAGTAAAAAATTTGAATAAAGATGTTTTTAATATTTATTTTTCACGTCTTCACATAATATTTTAGTGATTTGAATAAGATTTATTGTGGGTTTTTGATTATGAAGATGGATCGGTACCATAAAGTGGAAAAACCAAGAACAGAGCAGCCAATTAATGAAAATGAAATCCGAATTACCAGCCAAGGAAGAATGCGCAATTATATAACTTATGCCATGGGTTTACTTCAGGTATCTCTTTTTTTATAATTCCTATAAATAAATACTCATTTTTTCTATTTAAAATTGACGTTTTTATGTAATTAAGATGTTTTGTAATTGTTGGTAGGAAAAAGGGTCATCAGAAATTGTGTTTAAAGCAATGGGAAGAGCAATAAATAAAACCGTTACAATTGTGGAGTTGATAAAGGTATTTCATGAGCTTTTTAGGCTATTTTCAATTATAAGGATGAAAAGGGCATTATCGTCTTTTTTTTTCTGTTTCAGAGGAGAATTGTTGGTCTACATCAAATTACATCAATTGGATCCACAGACATAACCGATACATGGGAGCCTTTAGAGGAAGGCTTACTTCCGTAAGATGAACCTTTAAAAAATATTTTATTTTAATGTTTTATGATAATTCAATTTTTTTTTTATATTAAAATATTATTTTTACGGTTGTGCAGCCTTGAAACCACGAGGCAT
Source organism: Cichorium intybus (assembly GCA_023525715.1). Lineage (NCBI taxonomy): Eukaryota > Viridiplantae > Streptophyta > Magnoliopsida > Asterales > Asteraceae > Cichorium > Cichorium intybus. Next base: position 114,837,347 of record CM042014.1, on the reverse strand, counting down.
GTTTCAATGATCACTATAACTCTCTCCATGAAGGAGCTTGATACATCATCTATCGGGTTGGTTTCTAGTTTTAGTTAATAGCAATGTACTTTCAAAATATGTTATATTATTTTTTATCAAAGTATAATGTCTAAATAAGAAATAATTTAAAAGTACAATGCTATAATCGGTATATGAACACTTTTCAGGTATCAACCCCCGTTACCAGCTGACCAAGTGAAGGTGGTACCTGAATTTGAGTATGAAGGAGGTATGAAAAAAAATGCAAGAAATAGCAATGTACTTTCATTCTACTATGAAAAAATTCATCCAATTATAACAATGTAATCCAAATATAAAGCAATTTTAATTTTTTTTTTTATTTTCAAAGTACATTGTCTTAATAAAAAAAAAGAGTAAATTACAGTTTTGATCCCTGTGGTTTATACCAAATTACAGTTTTGGTCCTAGTTTTAAAAATCTTGCATTTGTGGTCTATGAAAAAAATTTCCAATTATAACAATGTAATCCAAATATAAAGCAATTTTAATTTTTTATTTATTTTCAAAGTACATTGTCTTAATAAAAAAAGAGTAAATTACAGTTTTGGTCCCTGTGGTTTACACCAAATTACAGTTTTGGTCCTAGTTTTAAAAATCTTGCATTTGTGGTCCCTGTGGTTTTCAAATCTTTCACTTTTGGTACCAGTGCTTTCTAAAGCTTTCAATTTTGGTCCCTATTGTTTGCACAAACGATAATAGAGGGAGGGACCAAAAGTGAAAGATTTAGAAACCAAAAGGACCAAAAGTGAAAGATTTGAAAACCACAGGGGCCATCAGTGCAAGATTTTCAAAACTAGGACCAAAACTGTAATTTGATGTAAACCACAGGGACCAAAATTGTAAAGTTCTCTAAAAAAAATAAAATCCAACAAGAAGGTGTAAAGGTTTTTTTTTTTCTTTTGCATTTAAATTTATTTTTGATTATGCAGATGGTTCACCAACTACAAGAGGCAGGGGTCGTGGTGGAAGGGGCAGGGGAAGGGGAAGGTCCAGGGGCATTCCTGGTATTTTCTAATTTCCCACAAAATTTAATTTAAAAACTATTTAGTCACTAAACTGTTTTTTATTTTATAAAAAAAACACTTTTTTTTAATGATTGTTATAATAAACAGGAAATGGTTACGGGCCAGGGGAGTATGATGATGGGGGGTGGGATGCCCCCCGTGATTTCCCGAGGGGTAGGGGGGGCAGAGGAAGAGGACGGAATTTTAGAGGTCGTGGAAGGGGAAATTACAATAATGCCCCTGCTTATGTGGATGATCAGTATGATGGAGGATATAATCAAGAACCACCCATTCAAGGCCGAGGTACTTTTAAGAATATATATATTTAGTTAATAATTAATAAGTAAAAATACTCTAGTATATATGAAAACCATATAATTCAAGTATTTTATGATAGTTATTTAATCACTATTGTTTTTTAGATAAAAGTAATTACTTCCCTTTTAGTCGAATTTATTTACTTATAATTTTAACAGTGAGACGAGAATCATGTATTATTTATTTTAATTTGTATCTGAATGTTATTTTAATATTTTATGTTATCGTAATTATCTTCTTGTTTAATTTTTTTAATTTGTCCTTTTATGATATTGAAGGGCGTGGACGTGGGAGGGGGACACGTGGCAGGGGACGTGGATTTAGATCAAATGGGCCGATCCAGTCAGCAGCAACAGCTGGAGGTGCATAAAGGCTTGGTGTCGTGTGGTTTTAATGCTTTGAGTGGTCTATGCTTTGTATTGTTTGTTGATTTTAGTAACGTAATTAGGACACAAAATCAGTTTGTATTTTGTAATAGTTTTAGACTAATTTTTAGTAGTTGTAAACCCTCATGCCAGCCATTTTTATAGTGAGCTTGAGCTTATATTTTATTTGTAATTTTTTTTATTCATCGTTGTAGAAATTGTAGGTCTATAAATACTTGTTTAACACGACTCATTCTAACCAAACCAAATGTAATATTTGTTTATGTATTTCTTGTACAACCTTGGTGTTAGATGTGCTCTAATAACTTTATAACCTTGATTCAATGAAACTCATTAATTAATTAAAAGAATGAAGGTATTACAAAGCATACTGTTTTTGTAAAATATAAAAACTTCCGAAAACTTAAAGAATACGATTTTATATAAAAATCAGATATTCTCTACTATAGTTGGCTCGATGGGTACATACAATCGGCCCATTTCAAATGGGATAAGCGATTCGTAAACCGGGTTTTTATGCAGGGCTCAATCGACTCATGTCCAAACTTCATAACCGGTTCTTTTGAACACATATCCAGAACCGTTTGTTTTAAACCTAAAAGAAAATCGAACCCGGTTTTCTAATAACCGGTTTTTTTAATAGGTTTTAAATCACGAACCAAACCGGTTTTTTACCCATTTTTTCCTGAATAATCGAAACGAATCAGTTAAAAAACCGGTTTTTTATTCAATTTCATTTAAAAAAACCAGTTAGATTTTAACCGGGACCGGTTGAACCATAACCGGTTTTTTAAGAAAATGGTCGCGAAAAAAAATCAAAACTGGTTTAAACCGGTAAATGTGCACCTCTACTTGGTATTAACAACTAGGTAGGTCATGGGTCTAATGTCCATTTCGTAGACAAGCTTCAACTCATATTCATAAATAGTGCTTAATTGAGACCGCTAATAAATAAATAGTGCTTAATTGAGACCGCTAATAAACTAAAGTCTGTTTACAACCCACTTCTTTGTAAAAAGGTCTTTGAACTATTATGTTCGACCGTTGGTGCATTCGTACCCGCAAGACGCGCACATACAAGTTCAGTGAACCTAACACCCATTTTGGTTTGCATTTGCACCCCCTGCACATGTAAGGGAGAGTCTTGGTGCTTAAGTCTTACAAAGCATGAAAACGTTTAGACTTATAAACTTACTTCCTTTTTATTCCCCCACCAGGCCACCAATATGGGATGAGTTAAAGCTTATTAACTCATTTTCCAACTTCTTCCAACTACCTCACTTTGAGATACAATTTCTCATTCAACTTAAATCCGTTTTAGACGCGTGATCTATCAGAATGAAGGTATCACGGAAGAGAACACAAACATATAACATTTTACTTATTTTAAAATATTTTATGGAAACGTATTTTGTGTTCAAAAATGGAAAAAACTCATTTTATGAAATTGGTTAAAACCAATTTTCCAACAAAAAACATCTTTCAGAACCTACATCATACACCATCTCTTGGTCTATGATATCCGGCTTCTCTATTTACACAATGGTATGTTAATTTTCGATTCTCCTATAAATAAGTGCAAAATACTCAATTTGATAATTCACATCATGTTCTACTCTTTTCCTTCCTTTCACTCATTTCCCTGTCATCGATTGCTTCCAGCAGCCTATGGCATCTTTTTATTTCTTTGACTAGAAATGGTTTTTGAAAAGCACAGTGAGACAGAGGGTTGAAGTCAGTTTTGTTCGTGTGTTTTGATTTTTGTTCAAGTGTGTTTTTCTGTATTTTAGTAATTCTAGGAGGTTAATGGCTCTATAATTTTCTCTGAATTTTGAAGTAATGCTAATGAAAATTGATGATATTTGATGTTTTGAAGAAAATAGTTTAGAAGGGTAAATTGGTTATTTTTATCATCCCGTACAGCTGGTCAGATGTCTAACCAAACACCATATTTTCTTTCAGAGCTATATTTTTCAGAGTCTCTTTCTGATTCTGTCCTCTGTTCAATTTAGATATTAATTAAACAGATATCCTGACATACAGCCCCTTAGATGCAGACCTTGGCGGGTGTCAAATCGATCGTAAAGGGATACTGATTTTGAGTGATATGTTGTCGGTACTTGGTGACATAATAAATAAATATTAATATCAAGAATATTAAGTTGAGGAATGAGATCTTAGAGTAAAAATGTTAAATTTTATTTCTTTGGCAATTGAAATGTATTATAAGTATGTATAAAGGCCTAGGCTACTCCTATAGGTGATCAATAAGACAAAATATATTTTAAGATGGAAAAAAGAAAGGATAAAATATGGTAAAATATCAAAGCTCCCATTAATCGGCATGTCCAGCTCTCACAAATCACATGGGTTCACATCACATGTTACCTTAATATTATAGGTTTTTTTATACAAACTAATAAACTATATCTTATTTTTTACAAGTAAAAGAGCGAAATAGTCTAATGAACCAATAAATTTGAAATTACTGAATTTGTATATCTGAATGACAGAGAGTTTTTTTTTTTAATAAAAAATTGGATTGAATTTGTTCACTAGAAGAATATAGTCACTTCATCCTCCTTTTATACACTCTAAACTTGAGACATGGTTGTGTATGTTTAAGGAAGTCAATCGTGAAGGGAGTTCATCAATAAAAAGTTAAAAACAAAACAAAAACTAAAATGATGGCAAAATGGTAATTTAATATGACCAAAACTGATAGTGTTAAATCCAAAGACCAAATGCAATGCAATTTGCCAATACGAACGTTTCTAGAAAACGATTTCTTTTTTGAACCAAACCTGACAAAAGTGCACGACCATATGGACAGTTCTTGAGGTTTTTACTCTCTTTCTAGTAAAGCGATTTAATAGGAGGTTGTAGAAGCAAAGAATGCGAACAAATAGAAATAAGAGGCATATTTTTACACAAAGAGACTAACCAACTAACAAACATCTCTCTTTACACTATCTCTCCATTTAATATGACATCTTCAGCTTCACGTGGCGCTCCCCTTCTAACCGTTTCTTTATCTAGCTCCCAACATTCATCAAACATCATAAGTCGGATAGATGACATATTGGCTAACCAGATAGGTAATTCTCTCATTCCGAATCCAGATATGATAAAGAAAGCCGGCGAAGTGAGATGTTTTACTTGTTCCGGTATCGAATCCCAATGAGACCAACCTCTCAGTTGTAAAGACTGAAGCCGGTTCATCGACTTCTCGGTGCCTTGGAGACTTGGAAAAGAATGTAGCTTCGAAGAGAACGGACCTATATCTAACCCTAACAAGGCAAGAGAGTCAAATCCGCTAGGCAAGGAAGTTAACTGGTAGCAGTCAGTAATTTGAAGCTTCATTAGAGAACGACTTTGGTTGTGCAAATCAGGTACTCCTAAAAGACAATGACATCGGTCAATTACTAAATTCTTGAGAGAGGTGAGGCCGTCTATGCTCTCGATGGACACGAGATTATCACATGATCGTATCTCCAAGGAAATGAGAGGGTGGGGATGATATTCATCTAAGAGAACGATCTTTGGGCATTCAGAAATGTATAAGTTCTCGAGTACGGGTGATAACATTGTTGAGCTGTTTGTTGCTCCATCTATCCACTTTTCTAGTCTTTTCATATTTCTTAGTTTGAGCGATCTCAAGGATGGAGACAAAGGTTTTCTTGATCCCGTACCTTGGCTTAAAGAACTGCTTAGGCATGTCAAGTTGTCCATATTCCTTAACACCAGATTTTGAAGAAATGGCAGGTTCTCAAGAATTGGAAAATTTAGGCAACGACATCCGGTTAATTTGATCTCCACGAGCTTGTTAAGGGGCATCCGTTTGCTTTCAAGATTGATTTCCATCTTTGTTACCCATGCCGGAAAATTATCACACGAAAAGTTTTCAATTGCCAAGCTTCTCAAATTTCCAGGGGGTTGCAAGCCTTCCAATACATCCTCATCATTTCGGTTGGCACCTTCATTTCTACTCCAAAAGAATTCAATCTTGTATAGATTTTTCTTTCTAGACATATCTGCCTTGAGAGCATCTTCTTTGTTGCTAATTTCTTCTAGATTGAAAATACGGAGCTTTCCACCAAGGTGTTTTAAACGGCCGAGCTCTTCAATTCGATGTCCCTTCTCTCTACGCACGCCAAAAGAAGGCAATGTTCGAAGAGAAGTCAAGTGTCCCACATTATGGATAGGAATGCGATCTGGAAATTCGAAATCTCGCAGGCTTATCAAATTTCTCATGTCTCTTGGCAACTCTGTGAGAATATAGCAACCGCGCAGCTTGAGAGTTTGCAAATGGTAAAGTTTACAGAGAGATTTTGGAATAACGTTGATTTGTGTATTTGACAAATCAAGATATCTGAGATGCACCAACTCTCCAATTGAATCGTCTATCTTCTTTAGTTTACATCCATTTAATTTTAGGATTCGCAGGCGCTTCAAATGTTGAAATGAAATGGTGCTATCAACTTCACCCTTGAAGAATAATGTATGCAAAGTTCTAGCTGTTATGTCCTCTTTGATGACCATAGAAATTATATTTTTGAAAGAAATGTTGATTTGAAGATTATCTTCCCAACATTGGTATGCCGCAAGATGTTTAACCTGAGGAACACATACAATATCATTGCTTGTCGAACTCACCAGACATAAGCTTTCATGTTTGGAAAGTGATAACGCAAGATCATGCACCAGATCATGCATACTGCAACCAATGATGTAACCATACTCGTCTCTTTTAACATCTTGGAATAACGAATTGCTTACCAATATCTGGAAAATATCATTTCCCACGTCCTCCATCTCCTTGTTTCTTGTCTCATCAGCTTGAACCAGCCCTAAAGCCATCCAAAGTTGGATTAGTTCTTCTTTTTTCATGACTTTGTCCTTTTGAAAGATGGAACAATATGAAAAACATTGTTTCACAGTAGAATTGGGCAAATTATCAAAGCTTAGTTTCAAACTATTTTGAACTCTATCCCCTGCTTCTTCTAGATCCCAAACTTTGCTATCTTTGATAGACAACCACTTCTCTTTGTCATTATAATTTCGCAGCATGCTTCCTATTACATTTACTAGCAACGGCAAACCACGACACTTTTTCACAATATCACGTCCTATCTCCTCTAACTCTGGCAATGGCGATTGTCCTGCCAAAAATGCTCTTTCTTTAAAGATGGACCAACAGTGATCATCTGAAAGGCCTTGCAAAGCGTGGAAATCCTCACTCATAACCTTAGTTCCAATTTCAAGATTACGGGTAGTGAGAAGAACGCCACAACCATTTTGTGAGTTTACTTTTAGCATACAACTCCTGAAATCTTCCCAATGTGCCCTTTGTTCGTCCCAAACATCATCAAGGACTAGCAAGTATCTTTTTGACCCCAATTGATTTCGAAGATTTGTAATTAAATTCACTCTAGTTTGTGACTTACATTCCTCTCTAGCAAGAGATTCATAGATCTTTGCAAGAAGTGTGTTCACATCAACCTTATCTGACACACACAACCAAGCTCTAACATCAAAATGTTGCTCGATTTTTGGATTATTGTAGATCGACTTAGCCAAAGTTGTCTTTCCAATCCCACCCATTCCAACAATAGGAACAATCACAAGTTTTTCTTCTTTTCTTGGTTGGGTTAAAAGTTGTATCATGTGTATTTCATCATCCTCCCTTCCAACAACTTTGAATTCTTCTAAATATGGATCAGTCTCCCGGTAGAGACAATCTGAAACACCGGGAGACTGTTCCATTTGTAGCCCTAGAAGGCTTGCTTGTTTATTGATCTCTAATAACTTTTTGCTGATGTTTTCAATTTTATGACCGATTTCTCTACGAAATGAAAACTTTTTCAAGCTTGGAAGAGCCGGTACCTTTCTTGCGATCTTATCTCGTTTCTTTACCTCACTTCTCAACATGTCGTAATGAACCTCATCCAACACATCATCAGCTTCAGTGACAACATGTTTTAGGTGTTTCAGCCACACAATCACAGCTTCTGTTCCTTTTTGTCTCTCAGCATCACGCAACTTGGCACAAATCAGGTCTACGGTTTGGTGAAGGGTGTCCAGTTTCTTTTTGTAACCCAAAGCATGGGTGATCTCTTTGGCGGCTATTAACACCACCTTTGTCAGTATCCCTTCCGCGGCAATTACTAAAGCTTCAGCCATGTTTTACCTCTGTGTGTGTGTGTGAGAGAGAGAGAGAGAGAGAGAGAGAGAGAGATATGAGAGTAAACCAATTACGTAATCCAAAAGTCTTTCACAAAGTCTTGGATATGAATTGTAATAATTAACAGGTATGAAATTGACAATGATGCTGCTATTCACGCGACCGAGGGATTCGTGTGTGGAGTGGATTATGACACCGGACAAAATAAAACTTAAGAGGCAGTAACGAGTTTTTGACCAGCATGCCTTCAACTATACTGATATTTTAAAATACACCCCTGTTATATAATTTTCCCTTTTTGAACTCATATTATCAATAGTAACGAATTTTGGATTTTGGAATCATGAATACTATCTTTACGGCTAACCTTTCCGTAGTCGAGTGTCACCTTTAAAAGCACTTTATACAAATATATAGGTTAAATAATATCTTCAAAAAACCGAAATTTTTTAAAAAAAATTCAATTTTCGCAGATGGCATAGGCCACCTACGAAAGTACAAGTGTTCAATGCACAGTTTGTGCATTGATCACTTGTACTTTCGCATGTGAGCTATGACATCTGGGAAAATCTCTACAGAATATCTTAAATCCGAAATTTTTTTCCAACCTATGTCTAATTTCAACACCTAACAACTATAAGGCATAAATTATAACACGATAAATCTATACAAAAGAGAAAACTAACCATGTTTATCCAAGAACGGTTGAGAGGATTTCATAGGATTACAACCCGAAAAATGAAGGTAAATGAGAAAATTTCGACTTTGTATACTCTGGTACCATGGGCCTCAGCTCATGGGCTGAAAAACCAAGCCAGTCAAGATCTCTAAAAAACCATGGCCCTCAGCTCATAGGCTGAAAAACCGAGCCCAATCAAGATCTCTAAATTTTTTTTGCAGATGGGAGCCCACCATGTCATTGTTTGCGCAAGTCAGGGGTGCCACATCAACATTTTCGCAAGTGGCACTTTCCGCCTGTGAAAATCTTGGCTATTTGGATCATTTGGCTATTTTTTGGCAAAAGCTTAAGGGATTAGGCTATTTTTGTTATTTTCTCTACAAGATACACCGCTCTTTACACTCAGAGATAGATTTTCTCATAATCTTGATCATAATGGTTACTATAGGGATCTATCTATATTGTAACCATTCTTGCCCAATTTGCCCAATAATGGTTACAATACAGATAGATCTATTTTGAGAGCTTGTTTGAGCTAAATTCTTGTTTAGATTGGGCCATTGAGCCAATGACGTAAGTAGGCCCATAAATGACAATTTTTCTCTCCTGGGTAAGGACATTGAAGCTCTAAATGGCAATTTTTCTCTCCTCGGTTACTAAGAACCAAAGTTATGATAAACATTGAAGGTGAAGCTCAAGTGAGGTTTACTTCTCCCCCGCAATTGCACTTCAGTTTGTTAGCTTTGCTGCCAACTCTCAATATGCTTCTTGATTCACTTATAGGCCTTCACTCTTGAATCTCATCAGGCTTTCACTCTTGAATCTCATCAGGCCTTCGCTCTTGGAGCTTCGCCCTTGTAACAACTTCTATCTTAGTTAAAGTTGAACCTTCGCACTTCTAGCAACTTTGCTTCTTGAGGCTTCGCTCTTGGTCGAGGTCTAGACTGTGCTTCCTAGTGAGACTTTGTTTCTTAATATTAGACTCCACAGCTCAACTCGTGTGTTTTTAGGTGTATCTAATGCATCAAATACCATATCATATGATCTCAAATTCCCAGGATCTTCTTTCTCATATTACTGCCTCCCTGGCCACTGAATTTTCAATGACTGATCTTGGAGATCTAAACTATTTTCTTGGGATTGCGGTTACTCGAGATCATCATGGCATGTTGTGTCTTAATAGAAATATGACTTGGATATCCTACAACGGGCCAACATGACAAACTGCAAACCGGCCCGTTATTCCCGCCGAAACATCCACTAAACTCGTCGGTACCGGCCCTACTGGGTTGTCGATCCTACGTTCTCCAGTACCTAACTTTCACAAGACCTGATATCGCATATGATGTTCAGCAGATATGCCTACATATGCATGATCCTCGGGAACCATACTACATGACTCTTAAACATATTCTACGGTATATTCGGGGAACCATATCTCACGGCCTTCAACTATATGTTGTTTCATCCACCAGTCTCACTGCCTACTCTGATGCTGACTGGGCGGGTTGCCTTGACACCAGATGTTCCACTTCTCGTTACTGTGTTTTATTGGGCAATAATATTGTCTCTTGGTCATCCAAACGCCAAGCCACCATCTCTCGCTCCAGTGCTGAGGCCGAATACCATGGTGTTGCCAATGCAGTTGCTGAAACTAGTTGGATACACAATCTTCTACGGGAACTCGGTAGACCACCTTCGAAAGCTACACTTGTCTATTGTTATAATGTTAGTGTCGTGTATCTCTCCAACAATCCAGTTTGGCATCAGCGCACCAAGCATATTGAGATTGACATACATTTTGTTCGTGATCAGGTGGCTCTTAGTCACATACCGTTGCTGCATGTACCTTCTACATCTCAATATGCTGACATTTTCACGAAGGGTTTACCATCTACACTCTTTCTGGAGTTCCGCACCTGTATACATCTCAATTTGCTGACAACTTCACGAAGGGTTTACCATCTACACTCTTTCTGGAGTTCCACACCGGTATGAATGTCTTGTTGGAAATCATGGTTCATGTGGCAAGTTTCAAAACAAAAGTTTGCAACGGAAGCATAAAATCATGAACACAAATTCCATTTTCAAGAGGATCATGCTACATGCATGTAGAGATAAGATGAAGAACAAACATAGATTAAGTTCAAGATCATAACCTTTGTTCTTGTGTTTGGTTTGGATGATTTTGATAGCTAGGAATCAAATTAGAATCCCTCTATAGTTGATCCACCACAAGCTTGAACACCCTTGAATGCTAGTTCCACAACTTGCAAGTTAGAACTCCTTTTCTTGTGAAACCAAAAACCAATTTTTGCTAACTATCAAGAGAGCTTTTAGAGAGTTTCTTTGGCTGATTTTTGAAGCAAGAAATGATGTACACATGCCCTCAAAATCGTTCACAATATAACCCACCAAGAGAAAAGAAAAGCACATGCAACTAGCTTAAAAGAAAGATCCATTTGATTTCTATAATCAAAAGCTAGAAGACACAAGGCATCTTCTTTTTCTTTTAAGTTCTTAATGCATTCTTTTTATTCAAACATGGCTAGTTATATGATGACTAATGAAGTGCTAGTGGGTTGTTATTATTTATAAAACTTAGATAATTATAAGCTTATAAATAATACATCTTCTCATTTCTTTAATGGAATAACATTTAACCCATAATCAAATATATAAATAAACCATCTAAATATACAATCTTAATTGTATAATTATATATATATATATATATATACATATATATATATATATATATATATATATATATATATATATATATATATATATATATATATATAACAATATATATATATTTTATTTAATTTACTAATTAAATTAAATAAAAGGCTTACTTATAAATCAATTAAATCGTTTAACAATTTAAACAATTTAATCGTTACTTAATTAATTCATCACATATGAATTACTAATCAACATTTAATTTTGTAGTTATTATTATTTACCTCAAATAATAATAACCTACAAGATTAAATTGCAAGTTTAGTATCATTTGATGTTAAATCAAATTTAATGTTCTAAATGATCAATTGGTGTCAAACTTGTTGTTGGTGTGACCCTATAGGATCATGTATTATTAGTAATATCATTTTATGATCATCCTTGGGCATATAGAACTAACAATCTCCCACTTGCACAAGGTTGCATCATAGAATGATATCGACGGTGGTAAATGTCTAGCAACATTTCACTGCCCCCAATAACACATGACATTGTGCCATTCAACAACATTCAATTCTTCAGAAAACACGAGGCTCTAATTGATGTATAAGGTTATCTATCAATTATCCCTTTGTCACAGACATCATGTTGAACATGAGACATGGATCTTAATCATTCTCATTTTATGTTCAACTTTCAAACAGGCGCCTTAGATGTCTAACTCTCAACACATAAGAGGAACAAATCCCGTATTGACTACATACGCCCCTCATATAGTTAGTACTATGCATGAGTATGGCCTTTATGGTTGTCTGTATTTCAAGAACAACAGTAAACCATATCAAAGCATAGTACATTCTACATTTGAGTCCCAAATATGTATCTCAGGTCAAAGGATACAATGATAATACCTTTATTCAAGAATCACTTATGATGATGATCCATGGAGTGATCTTGAAACGGGTCAAGTCCAATACTTGTTCACTGACAAGTACCTATGAATTTGGTTGCAACCTTTTGCTACTTTTACTTATAAAAGTCAACCAATCCAATTCATATTAGTCTTACTTCATAATTGCTCCCACAACTATGATCGACTATGGATGTTTAGAATAACTACATTATTCAAGGATTAAACATGCTAATAAAACACAATAATTATGAATGAAACATCACGTCACATATATTACATAATTCTTGTCTTTTACATAAGTTCATATTCATAAAACATTAAACATAAATCAAATCCATTCATTAGAAAAACGGAGCCCTATACCCTTAGCATGACTTTCATGCTTAGTTTGGGGTAAAGGTTTCGTGAATGGGTCTGCCAAATTTTGATCTGTATGAACCTTGTGAATACTTATTTCACCATTCTTAACTTCATGTCTAATGTAGTTATACCTTCGGTGAATGTGTTTGGTTTTTTGATGCAATCTACGTTCCTTTGCTTGAGCTATAGCACCTAGATTGTCACAGAAGATTTCTATAGGGTCCCGAATGGAAGGGACAACCCCTAGATCTTCTATGAAGTTTCTCATCCAGACAGCTTCTTGAGCAGCTTCTAAAGCAGCAACATATTCTGATTCTGTAGTGGATTGTGCAATCACTTCTTGTTTGGAACTCTTCCAAGACACGGCTCCTCCATTTAAAATAAAGACATACCCAGATTGAGATTTCGAATCATCCCTATCTGTTTGGAAGCTTGCGTCAGTGTAACTCTTTACCTTTAAGCTTTCTTCCAAACCGCCGTAAACTAAGAACATATCTTTAGTTCTTCTCAAGTACTTAAGAATGTTCTTTACAGCAGTCCAGTGGGCTTCACCTGGGTTCTGTTGATACCTACTAGTCATACTTAAGGCACATGAGACGTCGGGCCTAGTGCATAACATGGCATACATGATGGACCCAATTGCCGAAGCATATGGGACATGTTTCATCCTTTCAAGTTCAGTCCTAGAGTTTGGGCACTGAGACTTGCTTAGGATGGTGCCATGAGGCATTGGCAAGAATCCTCTTTTGGAGTCTTGCATCTTGAACCTTTTCAAGATTTTATCAATATATACACTTTGGATAAGACCAATAAGTCTCTTAGATCTATCTCTATAGATCTTTATGCCTAATACATAAGCAGCTTCCCCTAGATCCTTCATTGAGAAACAACTCTCAAGGAACGCTTTGACACCTTTTAAGGTTGGGATGTCATTTCCAAATAAAAGTATGTCATCTACATACAATACTAGGATTATGACAATGCTCCCACTAGCTTTCTTGTAAACACAGGAGTCATCCTCATTTTTGATGAATCCAAAACTCGTAATCTTTTCATCAAAACGGATGTTCCATGTTCGAGACGCTTGCTTTAATCCATAGATAGATCTTTTAAGCTTGCACACTTTGTTTGGATGATTGGGATCGACAAAACCTTCAGGTTGTTCCATATAGACATCTTCCAATAAGTATCCATTAAGGAAAGCGGTCTTGACATCCATTTGCCATATCTCATAATCATAGTATGCGGCTATGGCAAAAAGTATCCTAATCGACTTGATCATTGCCACTGGAGAAAAGGTCTCATCATAGTCAATACCATGAGTTTGTGAGTATCCTTTAGCGACAAGTCTAGCCTTAAAAGTGTGAACATTTCCATCCACGTCGATTTTCTTCTTGAAAACCCATTTGTTCCCAACAGTCTTACAATTGGTGGGAAGATTAACCAAGTTCCAAACTTGATTATCGTGCATGGATTGCATCTCAGTGTTCATGGCCTCAAGCCATTTATCAGATTCAGGATCTGATATTGCACTCTGATAGTTGACGGGTTCATCAGAATCTATCGTATAACATTCCTCTTCCATCAAAAGGTAACCATACCTTTCTGGTTCAATTCGAACCCTACCAGATTTGCGAACACCTTGTGTTACAATTTGTTCCTGATCAACCGTTTGTTCAGGTTCAACAATTTCTTGTTGAATGCTAGATTCAACTTCTTGTGTATCAGGTTGTGGTTCCTGAAGTTCCTCAAGTTCCACAAACCTCCCACTAGCCTCTTCCGTCAGAAACTTATTTTCTAGGAATTCAGCTTTTCGAGAAATAAATATCTTATTCTCGATGGGATTGTAGAAATAGTATCCAAGACAATCTTTCGGATACCCTACAAAGATACATTTAGTTGAATGGGGTTCTAATTTGTTTGAAGCTTCTTGTCTAACATAAGCTTCACAACCCCATACCTTGAGATAGGATAAAGATGGAACCCTTCCATGCCATATCTCATAAGGTGTTTTATCTACCTTTTTAGTAGGTGCCATATTTAGGAGACGAGCAGCTGTTTGTAAAGCATAACCCCAAAATGATAAAGGTAGAGTACTTCTACTCATCATGGATCGAACCATATCCAATAGTGTTCGGTTCCGCCTCTCAGACACACCATTATGTTGTGGTGTTCCAGGTGGAGTAAGTTGTGAAACAATTCCACAAGTCTTACAATGATCCATAAAGTTTGTACTTAAGTACTCACATCCTCTATCAGAACGAAGAACTTTAATTGTTTTGTTGAGTTGATTTTCCACTTCACTTTGAAACGTTTTGAACATTTCAAATTCCTCATGTTTATGTTTAATCAAATAAACATATCCAAAACGACTAAAGTCGTCAGTGAAGGTGATGAAATATCTTTCACCATATCTAGTCATTGGCTTGAAAGGACCACATACATCCATATGTATGATTCCTAACAAGTCCTTTGCTCTCTCATTGGTTCCGGAGAAAGGAGCTTTAGTCATCTTGCCATGTAAACAAGATTCACATATATCAAATGAGTCATTCTCATTTGCCTTCAAAAGTCCACTCTTTTGAAGTTGGGATATGCGATTCTTGTTTATATGCCCAAGGCGACAATGCCATAGATAGGTTTGACTCAAATCAAATTTGGGTTTCTTGGTGAAAGTGTGGTATAAAGAGCTATTGTTAGTCTTTTCATCAAGGTTTACTTCATAAATTCCATTTAAAGGCCTAGCCTCAAAATAGAATACATTATTTTTGTAAACACAAATATCATCATTATAAAAGGAAAGATCAAATCCACATTGTCTTAATTTAGCAACCGAAATAATATTCCTAGTCAAGCTAGGAACATAGTAAACATTCAACAATGTCACACACAAGCCATTAGGTAGTAATAAATTAAAACTTCCAATTGAATCCACCGCAACTCTTGCATTGTTTCCAACCCGAAGTACTACCTCATTTGCCTTCAGTCGCCTACTCCTTTTGAACCCCTGCAACATATTACATATGTGAGTTCCACAACCAGTATCAAATACCCATGTGTTAGGAGATAAATTATAAAGTTCTAGGTCTATCACATAGATACCTGAAGTGCCTTCACCGACCTTCTTCTTCTTCAACTCCGCAAGATAGGTAGGGCAATTTCTCTTCCAATGCCCAGCTTTGCCACATTCAAAGCATGTTTCATCTTTGGCAACCTTTGCCTTCTTCTTGGGCGGATGGGAAGGTTGGACAACTTTCTTGCCCTTACCTTTGAAAGCTTTTGCTTTCCCTTTGCCCTTGGAGTTGGTGGGGTGTTCTGGTCTAGTTCTCTTTGTTCCACCTTCCTTGATCATGAGAACTTGAGTGGTTTTCTTAGGCAGACTCTTTTCCCCGGTAATTAGCATCCCATGTAATTCCGGGATAGTCTTGTTCAAACCATTCATGTTATAATTCATGACGAAAGGATCAAAGGACTTTGTCAAGGAGTTAAGGATCATATCCGTTGCTAGCTCTTCGGGCATCACAACTCCAAGACGTGCCAAATGATCAATGTGACTCTTCATTTTGAGCACATAAGAGCTTACCGACTGCCCTTCCTCCATCTTGCAAGCATGGAAAGCCCGAACAGTTTCGAACCTTTCCGTTCTTGCAAGTTGTTGGAACATTTCCTTTAGTTGATTAATCATGTCATAGGCTGAATGATTCTCCAAATCCTTCTGTAGGTCGGGAATCATGGTTGCCAACATGAGGCATGATGCATCGATGGAATCATCCATCTTTTTAAGCCATGCATCGTGTGCGGGCTTAGGAGTGGCAGGGGGATCTTCTGTAAGTGGTTCATTGAGAACATATTCTTTCTTTTCTTGTTTGAGAACAATTCTCACACTACGGTACCAATCCAAGAAGTTGGTATGGTTAAGTTTTTCTCCTTCAAGGAGAGACCGTAGTGAGGTTTTGTTAGGAGCCGAGTGTGTGTTGTTTGGTGCCATCTACAAAATTTTAACAAGGTTCTATTTAGTAAATTATGATATTAAGTCCTTAATAATTAATACCCTTTCTTATTTCATAAACTTTAATTAATTAAGGTCTAGAATCCAAGTTGCATCACGAATAAGTGGTTAGGTATCCTTTATCCCGCCTATTCGAATCAACAAGGTAGGTAACGGTTTACCAATTATATCCAAATATAATTTCTAGATTTATGGGATCCCATTATAACATTTATAAGTTTGGCATGTTTGATCCCATCTATGCCTTGGATTTCTAATGCTTAGGTGACCTTTATCACAAGAGATTTCCAAACGAATCATCCTACTTAAACGGACGTGTAGTTTTGTCAACTATTGATGGTTAGGTGTCCTTTATCCCATCAATATTGCAAAACTACTTCTTGTATCACAAGAAGACTCCAAGTGGTTAGGTATCCTTTATCCCACAAGGAAATACAAGTGATACATGAGTGTCTTTAAGAAGGACGGCATAGATTCGTATTTCATAAGGGATTTGAATGTTTTACAATTCTAATTTTGAAAAACATATGGTATCATGTAGATTGCATGCATCCAATGAACATGGTACCATTAAATCTTATTTTGTTAATTGGTTCCTAAATCATAAAATCTCCATTTTATTGATTCTTTGTTTGTGGTCAAGATTAATATCCAATATTAAGTTTGAGTTTGATCACATATATTAGAACCAATTTATAATCCTAAATAATTATCATTATTACTTAGGGTTGGAGTTTGTAAGAGTTTATAAAATCTCCATTTTATTTCTTGTTTCAATCATTTTCAAAACTTGACTTAATAGGTTTTAAACAAAACCCATTTTAATAAAACCCATTTTTCACATCTTATGTTTTAATTGTCAACTTTTGAAAATACAAACTCCTTGATGATTATGTTTAATTATCTAGGTTGTCTAGCATGCAAAATCTTATTTTCATCCACAACATAACATAATAAAACATTCAAACATCACAAGCATGCATGGGTGCATAAACACAAGCCAACTAGTTTGATATTTCATGTGAGCCACACATGAAATATCAAGTCCAAACCTAGGGACAAAAGATTGACAAAAACTCAACCAAATGATCTCCGATTTGGCTACAATTTTGCCAAGCTTCTTATATCACCAAATGACACTTGAACCACCATTTCTTGACACCATTGAGTGACATGTGATTTTTCTATGGAGCCCTCAAAAATTTCGAAATCAGGGGCAGCAGGAAGGAATTTTTGTTGTTTTTGTTGCATTTTTCAATTCATTCTTGGCTATATTGATGCTAATACTTGTTGAAACTTAATGTATATTCTAGATATTAAAGTTACCAACAAGTATATCACCAAATGACCAAGATATGAATTTATAAAACACTTCCAAAACAATTTTGAAATCTGGACAGCAGCTCTTCAGAAAGTGCTGCTGTTGGGTGCAATCTTCTCTTGGTCTTTTACTTCCTTCTCTTGTTACATTTTGTGAAATAAATAAAATACAACAATTCTAATATTTACAAAATGAATATTAAGAAGGAAATAACTAATTATTATTACAAACCATTTGAATAAATCAATAGATTACAACCATATCGAACACAAACACAAAACATGCATCATATGGTCCTTGGCTTGTTTATGCACCATTTTATCACATAAAATCATAAGAAAATCAACACTTTGTTTTTCTAAGGCAACAATTTATGTAACCAAAAGCATGCATACATAAGATATAGTTGGTTACATAAAATCATAGATAATATAATTGCATGTTGCCAAAGAAGCCATGCATGAAACTTTCATTTAAGAAGATGAACATTCATGGCTTCCAAAAACCAAGTTTATCCAAATAAACTTATTATCTAAACATGCAATATAGCCATGGCTCTGATACCAATTGTTGGAAATCATGGTTCATGTGGCAAGTTTCAAAACAAAAGTTTGCAACGGAAGCATAAAATCATGAACACAAATTCCATTTTCAAGAGGATCATGCTACATGCATGTAGAGATAAGATGAAGAACAAACATAGATTAAGTTCAAGATCATAACCTTTGTTCTTGTGTTTGGTTTGGATGATTTTGATAGCTAGGAATCAAATTAGAATCCCTCTATAGTTGATCCACCACAAGCTTGAACACCCTTGAATGCTAGTTCCACAACTTGCAAGTTAGAACTCCTTTTCTTGTGAAACCAAAAACCAATTTTTGCTAACTATCAAGAGAGCTTTTAGAGAGTTTCTTTGGCTGATTTTTGAAGCAAGAAATGATGTACACATGCCCTCAAAATCGTTCACAATATAACCCACCAAGAGAAAAGAAAAGCACATGCAACTAGCTTAAAAGAAAGATCCATTTGATTTCTATAATCAAAAGCTAGAAGACACAAGGCATCTTCTTTTTCTTTTAAGTTCTTAATGCATTCTTTTTATTCAAACATGGCTAGTTATATGATGACTAATGAAGTGCTAGTGGGTTGTTATTATTTATAAAACTTAGATAATTATAAGCTTATAAATAATACATCTTCTCATTTCTTTAATGGAATAACATTTAACCCATAATCAAATATATAAATAAACCATCTAAATATACAATCTTAATTGTATAATTATATATATATATATATATATATATATATATATATATATACATATATATATAACAATATATATATATTTTATTTAATTTACTAATTAAATTAAATAAAAGGGTTACTTATAAATCAATTAAATCGTTTAACAATTTAAACAATTTAATTGTTACTTAATTAATTCATCACATATGAATTACTAATCAACATTTAATTTTGTAGTTATTATTATTTACCTCAAATAATAATAACCTACAAGATTAAATTGCAAGTTTAGTATCATTTGATGTTAAATCAAATTTAACGTTCTAAATGATCAATTGGTGTCAAACTTGTTGTTGGTGTGACCCTATAGGATCATGTATTATTAGTAATATCATTTTATGATCATCCTTGGGCATATAGAACTAACATGTCTGTGCTACTTACCCCGTTCCAACTGCAGGGCTGTTAGTATATGTATATGATTTACGTAGCCTTGTATTAATTAGCATTGTATAGGGATATTATTGTATTATCGGCACATGCATCTTAATTAGGGTCCGGCCCCTTTATATTATTATTTATTCGTTGTATGTGATTAATGGAGGACAAGAATTCATTAATCAATAACAATTTTATCCTCCTTTGTTGTGAAATACGACGGATCCGAATTGACTTTAGACAATATTAGCTCAATGCGGAATAGGATCAAAATTTTCAAACGGTAATAATCACAACGAAAATACGAATAAAGTAAATAAAATAGAGACACGAGGATTTACGTGGAAAACCCAAATCGGGAAAAACCACGGGCGGAGGAAGCCGAGAACCAATTCACTATATTTTGTAGAGTTACAGAAATTGGCTAACTTGGAAAAATACAACGAGATGTGTATCAATTCTATATGGTAGTGATATTGTGGTGTGTCTTGTGTATTGAGATGTGTGACCCTTTTATAGATGAATTCTGGTACGCCATCTTTGAAATTTAAGCAGCCATATTTGATCACATTTGTTTGAAGTTTGAATAGAAAAAACTCTTCCCAAGTTTTCTTTCTTCACGTGGGTTAACATAAGAAGCAGCCATATTCTAGTTGATATTGTCAAAAGAAGCAGCAACTTTTGACTTTGCTCATGATTGATGGCACATTCCACAATCTCCACCTTGACTTCAAAATTGAGCAAGTAACAGACTGATTCTGCAACATGTTTAACCATCAGAAAACAACTCATCAAACTCCAAAATTCTTTAAGAAACTGCAATCACCATATAGAGAAAAATTGATCTTGAAAATTGAAATACTTCCTCCACCACGAGCCTAATCAGGCTCAACTGCGATCAGAAATACCCATTAAGTCCAAACATAGTTTGAACTTGGCTATTGGAAGACTTTTAGTGAACACATCAGCGGGATTATAATCTGTATCGATCTTTTCTATGACACAATCACCTTTTTCAATGATATCACGCACAAAATGATAACGAATATCAATGTGCTTTGTACGGTCATGAAACATCTGATCTTTACTCAAGAAGATAGCACTTTGATTATCACAGAATACCGTGGTAACCTTTATTCTATCATCGAGTTCTCTAAACAATCCCTTCAACCAAATATCTTCCTTAACGGCTTCTGTAATCGCCATATACTCTGCCTCTGTAGAAGACAGTGCAACTGTAGACTGTAACTGGGCTTTCCAACTAATAGCACAACCGTTCAGTGTAAACGCATACCCTGTAATGGATCTTCGTTTATCCAAGTCTTTGCCAAAATCTGAATCAACATATCCAACCACCCCAGTGTTAGATTGTCCATAGCGTAGACACATAGAAGACGTACCGCGTAGATAACGTAAGATCCACTGTACTGCTTTCCAGTGTTCTTTCCCCGGGTTCGCCATATATCTACTAACCATGCTAACTGCATAAGCCAAATCAGGGCGTGTGCAGATCATAGCATACATCAAAGATCCAACAGCACTAGAGTATGGTACGCGTGCCATGTACTCCATATCAGTCTCAGTAGTAGGACTTAAAGCGGATGATAACTTGAAATGAGCTGCAAAAGGTGTGTTGACAGGTTTTTATTCATGCATATTAAAACGTCTTAGGACTTTCTCAATGTAACCTTTTTGAGAAAGATGCAAGATCCTAGACTTCCTGTCACGAACAATTTCCATACATAAAATTTTCTTGGCAGCTCCTAAGTCCTTCATTTCAAAATCAGCTTTCAACTGGTCTTTTAACTTCTGAATCTCCTTCATATCTTTTGCTGCAATCAACATGTCATCCACGTACAAGAGTAAGTAGATCTTTGAACCTTCGTCACCTTTCTTGAAATAAACGCAGCTATCATAGGTGCACCTGCTGAATTTGTGACTGGTCATGAAAGAATCGAACCTCTTGTACCATTGTCTAGGAGACTGCTTGAGGCCGTAGAGAGATTTCTTCAATTTACATATGTAGTCCTCCTTGCCAGGAACTACAAAACCTTCAGGTTGTTGCATGAAAATCTCTTCCTCAAGCTCACCATTTAGGAAAGCTGTAGTAACATCTAGTTGCTCCAACTCATAATCATTTGAAGCAACTAACCCCAACAATGCACGAATAGAAGTATGTTTGACTACTGGGGAATAGATGTCAGTATAGTCAACGCCTGGAATTTGACTGTAACCTTTAGCTACCAACCGAGCTTTATATCTTGGTTTCTCATTCGGGTTAACAGGTTCTTTGAGCTTGTAGACCCACTTGCATTTAACTGGCCTTTTCCCTTTTGGAATAGGAACTAAATCTTAAGTACCATTTCTTTGCAAGGATTCCATCTCATTATGCATAGCAATCATCCAATTACTTGAGTCTTTAGATTTGATAGCCTCATCATAATTTAGAGGCTCTGTTTCCGACTCAATATCATTAGCAACAATAAAAGCATAAGCAACAAGTTCAGCTTCAGCATACCTCTTTGGAGGAACAATTTGTCTTCTCGGCCTATCTCTTGTAATGCTTCGAGTAGTAGCTTGTGGTTGTGAACTTGTTGTTTCTTCAACAACGACAGGCTCATTTGGCAAGGAAGACTCTTGTTGCTCAACTGGACTCAGAATGGTGACAGGTGAAGTAGGAAACTCCACCTCCATTTGAGCTTTCTCTTCCTTTGCTTTTGATGATGCGACTGTATCTTCCGTAGAGTCTGAAGTTTGATGAATCATAGCAGACTCGTCAAAAGTAACATCTCTTGAGATGATGATTTTATTTAGATCATTGCTCCATAACTTGTAACCTTTAACTCCTGGATTATAACCAAGAAAGACACATTTAAGTGCTCTCGGTTCTAACTTCCCATTGTCAACTCGTGCATAAGCTGGACATCCGAAAGGTTTCAGATGTGTATAATCGGCAGGTTTCCCAGACCATAACTCATACGGAGTTTTCTTCTCGATTGCTCGTGACGGTGATCGGTTGATAACATAGCAAGCAGTAGAAGCAGCCTCCGCCCAAAAGGACTTTGGCAATTTTGAATTTGAAAGCATACATCTGACTTTCTCCATAATGGTGCGATTCATCCTTTCGGCTACACCATTTTGTTGAGGCGTATGGACTACCGTGCGATGTCGAGTAATGCCTTCCTTTCGGCAATAGGCATTAAACTCTTCTGAGCAAAACTCTAGTCCATTATCCGTACGAAGATACTTTACTACCAATCCTGATTGCTTTTCAACCTGAACTTTCCAGTCTCTGAAGGTAGAGAAAACGTCTCCCTTATGTTTTAAGAAGAAACACCATACCTTCCTGGAGAAATCGTCAATGATAGTGAGCATATAATTAGCTCCACCTTTAGAAGCAACTCGAGCTGGTCCCCATAAATCCGAGTGGACATAGTCGAGTGGTCCTTTCGTTGTATGGATACCACTTGCAAACCTCACTCGTTTTGCCTTGCCATATACACAGTCTTCACAGAACTCCAAATCAACAATCTTTTGTTGACCAAGTAAACCTCTTCGACTCAATTCTGACATGCCTTGAAAACTCATATGGCCAAGTCGAAGGTGCCAAAGACGGGACTGATCTGGATCAGAAAGAGACTTTGAAACAATAGCAGCATCACTCGAAATTGTTTGCCCATCAAGAAAGTAGAGGTCGGAGGTTTTTCGATTGGCTCTCAGTTTGTCAGAACCATCTTTGAACACCCTGAGAACTCCACCTTTACCGGCAAACTCGTATCCCTTTTTATCAAAGGAACTGAGAGATAACAAGTTTCTTCTGAGGCCAGGGACATATCTAATATCCCCAATGGTTCAGATAACGCCATCAAACATATGGATTCTGACTGAACCATGTCCAAGAACTGGACATGTAGTATTGTTACCCATCAACACATAGCCCTGGTTAACCTTTTCAAATGTGTAAAACCAACTTTTGTTGTGACACATATGAAAAGTACAACCAGAGTCGAGTATCCAATCACCAGTGGAATCCAGTTTATCTGAATAAACTGTCAAGAGTTCTCCAATACATTCGACCTCTGCTACATCGGCTTCACCCGAAGTGCTAGCTTGTTTACCATTTGCTGCCGCCTTCTCTTTTTCTTTATTCTTCAACTTGAAACATTCTTCAAGCACATGTCCCTTCTTGTGACAATAGTTTCAAAACTTTCGTTTGCCTTTTGACTTAGATCTGGTTCTGTTGGAAGATTGAGAAGTTCTACTCCTCTCTGTTGTTCTTCCTCTGGCATTCAAACCTTCGGCTTTAGCATCATCTGAACCACCACCGGTAATATATTTCATCTTCTCTTTAGAATCCAAAGCTGTAAAGACTTCATCTAAAACAAGAGTGTCACGGCTGTAGATGATCGTATCACGAAAATGGCTATAGGATTCGGGCAACGATGACAACAAAAATAAAGCCAAGTCTTCATCTTCATACTGAACATCCATATTCTCCAAGTTATTTATTAACTCTTTGAATGTGGACAAATGTTCAGCTAGCGAGCCTCCTTCAATCATTTTGAGATTGAACAACCGTTGCTTTAGATGCAACTTGTTCGGTAAGCTCTTTGTCATCAATAACTGCTCCAACTTCAGCCACAAAGCAGCCGCCGACGTTTCTTTTAAAACATCTTGTAAAACATCGTTTGACAAGTGCAAACGAATTTGAGATAAAGCCTTCAGATCTTTCATCTCCTTTTCTTCTTCGGTCCATGTATTGGGCATCCTTTCGAAGCCCAAAAGCGCCTTGTGTAAATCCATCTGAATGAGAATATCTCTCATCTTTACTTGCCACAGCGGAAATCGGGTATTCTGATCCAGCAGCGGAATATCGTATTTCACCGAAGACATGATTTATTACTTGATAAAATGATCCCAACAAGCTAATATCAAAACCCGGACGCTCTGATACCAATTGTTGTGAAATACGACGGATCCGAATTGACTTTAGACAATATTAGCTCAATGCGGAATAGGATCAAAATTATCAAACGGTAATAATCACAACGAAAATACGAATAAAGTAAATAAAATAGAGACACGAGGATTTACGTGGAAAACCCAAATCGGGAAAAACCACGGGCGGAGGAAGCCGAGAACCAATTCACTATATTTTGTAGAGTTACAGAAATTGGCTAACTTGGAAAAATACAACGAGATGTGTATCAATTCTATATGGTAGTGATATTGTGGTGTGTCTTGTGTATTGAGATGTGTGACCCTTTTATAGATGAATTCTGGTACGCCATCTTTGAAATTTAAGCAGCCATATTTGATCACATTTGTTTGAAGTTTGAATAGAAAAAACTCTTCCCAAGTTTTCTTTCTTCACGTGGGTTAACATAAGAAGCAGCCATATTCTAGTTGATATTGTCAAAAGAAGCAGCAACTTTTGACTTTGCTCATGATTGAAGGCACATTCCACATCCTTTCATACGCTCTAACTTAAGACGGTGATTGTCTGTGTGGAAGGAAGTTAATCTTGAAGGGAGTTCATAAATAAAATCAAAACAAAATATAAAATGATGACAAATGGTAATTTTAATATTCCTTATTACCATATCAAATCTGTTATGTTAACCCAGGGTGCAAATGTAATGCAATTTGCCAATAAAGACCGCTTTTAGAAAAAAGATTTCTTATTTTTGAACCGAACCTAACAAAATTGCACAACCATATGCACCGTTCTTGAGGTTTTACTCTTTTTCTAATAAAGCGATTTAGTAGGAGGTTGTATGTATTTGGACACTTCGTGTGACTTTGGATCCATTCTCCTTTTAGCTGAATTTTTTGATTTTATCTTATTGAGGTGTTGGAGATATGATATTGCAGCTCGTGATCCAGGAGCCTGATCTTGTACCAAGTGTAGCCGTCTTCAATCGTGTATTCAATAAATTTAGTCCAATGAATATAAGAATACAGAAGTAAAGAGAAAACACGAACTCATCCCATAGATGATGAATTCAGCTCTATCATAGCGAGAGTTACGATGATCACTAAAACATGCGTTGTGTTTTCAAGGCCAGAAGCAAAGAATGAGAACAAATAGAAATAAGATGCATATTTTTATACACGAAGAGACTAACCAACCAACTAACAAACATCTCTCTTTACACTATCTCTCCATTTAATATGTGTTAAATAGTGAATTGGAATTAAAACCCGTCTGGATTTTAAACACGTGCGTCGCGGCCCATTAAGTGTCCGCGTCGCGGCGAGTCGTAACATCTAGGGTACGGCTAGGGTTTTATGTGCCCATTTGTAAAGCCTATAAATATAAAGGCTGATCATTAGGTTTTAGGAGTGGTCAAAGTCAGAAGTCAGTAGTCAGAAGAGGCCGATTACTAGCAATATAGGTACGCTCTGTAACACCTATATTTAGCTCTGGAATAAAGAATACTCTCTCCTGCCCATGGATGTAGGTCATCTTGGACCGAACCACGTAAATCTGTGTGTCGTTACTTTGTGTTTATATTTCCGCATTTATATTCTCGTTATTATTCCTAGGCAATAGGCTATAGATTTAGGTCTATTTACTATCAAGTGGTATCAGAGCCGCAGTTTCAGATCTGTAGTGTTAGATCTGTGATTATTTACGGTTTTAGGTCTGCGTGTTTTAGATCTGGTTGTAGTTCTGGTTGATTGAAGTCGGTAGTAGATCTAGGGTTTACGGCTACCCGCGTCGCGTCCATTGAAAGACTGCGTCGCGCCCCATTGAAAGATCGCATCTGTTGGACCACGTCTGTTCAATACTGCGTCACACCCTGTTGAAGTCAGCGCCGCGGTGACGATGAGCAGTAAGCAGTTTCGGATTTACTTGTTCATCAAAGACTACAAGGATCAGTTGATTGAAGATGTCATCTCACAAGTTCGATTTGGAGAAGTTCAATGGCTCGAATGATTTCACTTTGTGGAAGGTAAAGATGAAGGCTCTTCTGGTTCAACAAGGATGCGCAGTTGCAGTGGAAGGAGAATATGCAAAGGACACGACAGATGCCGTGAAGAAGGAGATCGAGGGGAAAGCACATAGTGCTATTCTTTTGAGCTTGACGGATGAGGTGTTGAGGGAAGTTGTTGATCAACCCACTGCTGCCGGTATTTGGAAGAAGCTCTGTGATATGTATCAGAACGGTTCTTTGACAAATAGGCTGTATCAGAAGCAACAGTTGTACACTTTCCAGATGGCAGAATGTACTCAAGTAAAGACCATCTTGATTCTTTCAATCGTATTATTCTAGATCTTCAAGGAGTAGGAGTAAAGATTGATGATGAGGATCAAGCCCTTATTTGGTTATGTTCACTGCCGAATTCACATGAGAACTTTGTTGATACTATGTTGTATGGAAGAACAACAATTACTGTGAATGATGTGAAGGATTCTCTGTTGTCCAAGGAACTCAAACGTAGAGTTTATAGGAATGAGGAGACATCCGGTTCAGGTCTGTTCGTTGGCAGAGGAAGGACATCGGATAAGAAAGATGGTGGAAATCGGAGTAAGTCACGTTCAAAATCGAAAGTTTCTGCAAAAGTCAAGTGTTATAACTGCAAGGAGAATGGTCACTTCAAGAGAAATTGTCCATTGCTGAAAGGAGGGAAGGGAGAAAATAGCAACAATGGCAGTGCAGCTATTGTTCAGGATGGTTAAGAAGAAGAAAACATAGGTGATGTGTTGACTGTTTGTACATCTAGTTCTGTTGATGCATGTGTCTTGGATACTAGGGCATCTTATCATATGACTTTCCATCGTGACTGGTTGGAATCTTTTAAAGACTTGAAAAGAACGGTGAAGTTGGGAGATGATTGGGTTGCTCAGGTCAAAGGAAGCGGTACGGTACAGATTATGATACACGATGGTATGGTCAGAAAGCTTGATTGCTGGTATGTTTCGGATCTTCGTAAGAACTTAATTTCTCTTACTACTTTAGCAAAGAATGGGTTGAAATACCCTGGTGAAGATGACTAGGTGAAGGTCACCAAGGGCTCTCTAGTAGTTATGAAAGGAAAGGTGCAGAAGAGTGGGGTTCCTCTCTTAGAAGGAAATTCGGTTAGGGGAACTGTGGCGGTTACTCAATCCTTAGAGAGTAGTAATAATAAGACAGAGTTGTGGCATAGAAGGTTGGGACATATGAGTAAGAAGGGTATGTCAATTCTGAGTAAACATGGGGCTGTTTGGTGGTGAGCTAACCGGAAAACTCAAGTTTTGTGAAGCTTGTGTCAAAGGCAAGCACCGCAGGGTGAAGTTTAGTTCGGGTAAAAACATAAGCAAGGAAATCCTGGAGTACATTTACTCAGATTTGTGGGGTCCCTCTCCGGTCGAGTCTCATAAAAGGTCATCGATACTTTGTGACTTTTATTGATGACTACTCAAGGAAGGTTTGGATATATTTTCTGAAGACCAAAGACGAAGTGTTTGGGAAGTTCAAGAAGTGGAAGACGATGATTAAAAAACGGACTAGAAAATCTGTCAAGACACTCAGAACTGACAATGGGTTGGAGTTCTACAATGCCCCGTTTGACAACTTCTGCAAGGTGGAAGGTATAGTGAGGCACCACACTATACGGCACACACCACAGCAGAATGGAGTGGCGAAACGGATGAACCAAACACTGTTAGTGCATGCTAGAAGCATGCGGTTATATGCTGATTTATCGAAGAAATTCTGGGCAGAAGCGGTTAATACTGCTTGCTATCTGGTGAACAGATCACCATCAACTGCAATCGACTTTAAGACTCCTCAAGAGGTATGGTCTGGAAAACCTCTGATTATTGTTTACGTATATTTGGTTGTCCGGCTTATGCTCATGTTAATGATGGTAAACTTGAGGCGAGGGCAATGAAGTGCATATTTCTAGGGTATGCACATGGAGTGAAAGGTTATCGTCTGTGGTGTACAGAAGAAGGAAGAACTCCAAAATTTATTAATAGCAGAGATGTGACGTTTGATGAGTCTGCTATGGTGAACCAAAGAGGAGGTGATACAAGTCATGTAATGAAAGATCACGGTGCCAACCAGAAGGTGGAGTTTGTCACACAAATTCCAGACAGAATTGTAACACCCCATTACCAACATATACATTTTAAACCCAATTTAGATATACAAAACGTGGGTTTAACAAAAACTTTGAACATAATTACAAAATATTGTCATGTTGGGGGTATTACAAGTCTAATACATCACCATGGAAAACCTACTACTAAAAGTATCCCAAAAGAAATGCTTCAAATATTCTAAAGTCTTCAAGTACTTGATCTCCGTCACCTGAGTACATAGCATTTAAAAAAAACAAATATACGTGAGACATAAAGTCTCGTGAGCAACATGGGTTTTAGACCCAAATAATTTTAACTCAAAACAAACCATAAAACAATTTTGTCATAATCAAACATAATGCAAAAGCTTTCTTAAAACATAGACCAATTGCAATTCATGATTATTTGTTTTATATTGGCTTTATACAGGTTTCCTCGTATCCCTTTCCCTCCCCGGAATAGAACTAATCTATCCGTGAGCGCGTGCTAGTTCCCTTTCCCTTCATGGAATAGAACAAATCTATCCATAAGGGCGTGCTGAGACAACTACTTCGCGACGGGAGGTACCATCCCAGTAGTGTCTTTTGACCTCCCCTCACTAGGGTGAGATCCTTGTCCGGACGTCTTTCTCATTTGATTCATTTAGTTCATATTTCAAATTATCAATATCAATTCATTGCAAATTGGTCATAACATGATTATCTTTCATTATATAGCAAACATAAAGCTTTTTGCATAAAACATGTTACTCATAAAATCCACATGTTACTATTAGCTATGTACTCATAAAATCCACATGTTACTCACCTCGTACTAGAAGGGAGGTATCTAAGTTTCCAAAGCCTCCTTGCCCTTGTCTTGACCACCAACAACATGATCACCACCTAATAAGTCATGTCAAATTCGTATTCATTAACACTCATGCATAGTATATTCACTTATGAGAATCTCTCATAACAACTTAACCAAATTAAGACTCTATAACTAATGTTGTACTTGACTAAGTGGAACTTAATTAACTTTGACAATATGACAATTTCATCCTTACAATTAACAATACCAAAATCAACCATGTCTCTTGTCTTCAAATTCCATCATTTCACCCAATTCATCATATTTATATCGATTCTAAGAAATTTCCAAAGCTTTAATTAGTTAATCTTTTATCAAAATAACTCACCAACAATATTATTTTGCCCAACATAGTTTAGTTGTCCTTTTATGGGCATAATCCATTCATGGTGCTTGTAAAATGTTTTTCTAATACAAGCTTATTCATGTGGGATGGCCAAATCTTGAAGGTTTGATGATATTAGATGCAAACTCTTGTTTACTAGACATTATCTAGTAATTTGTAACCATTATCCATCATCAATTTCGTAAAACCCCAAATTTCTCAAAATTAGGGTTCATCCAAATCATCAAATTCTAGGGATTTAGCTTAAATAAACCATGAGGGAAAGTTTCTTACCTTTAAAGGAAGAGAATGTAGCAAAAAGCCCTTTGAAACACCAAGGATTGGATCTTGATTCGAGTTCACACACTAGGTACACCAAGAACACACCTAGTGTTCTTAGGAGAGAAAAATGAAGAAGAAAGAGAAGAAAATGGCTGAGAAATGACCCAAATTCGTCCCTTAAGCCCCTAGAATGTAGTGGAATCCACTTGTAAAGATTATAGGGTGTTTGGTGTAAGTTTTGAAGCTGATCTGCCAACTCCTCGCAACTCCACGTGTCCAGAAAGTGCGCACCGCACCTTTTAACTGATCTGCAGCGTACACGGGTCGTGTAGACCCACACGGGTCGTGTAGGAAATGCAAAGAAACTGTCCAGAACCTTCAGGGAGTCCACACGGGTCATGTACACCCACACGTGTAAGAACCCATGAAAATGTGTAATAAAATGTAAAATAATCGGGTGAAAAGGCGAAAAGTTGTAAAAGGGTAAAACGTCTTTTGACACGTTATAAGATTAATATGTAAAATAATATGTATTTGTGAAATAATAACATAAGAAATTAAAGTTTATAAGAAAGTTGGAGTTTTACCGCATGAATAGTGAAATATGGCCGAAAAGGGCAAAATGGTCATTTGACATGGAAATGACCAAAATGTCAAGAAAATGTTAAGTTAGAAGTTAATGGAACTTTGGTTGCAAAGTTATGGTCTTAGGACCATTTTTGTAGAAAAGTTAGAAACCAAAGGACCAAAAATGCAAATGTTTTATATATTAATTATATAAATCTATTTCCTCCATTATGTAAGAACACAATAGAAGTGTCCAGAGAGAACTAGAGAGAGCAAGAGAGTTACGGGAGAAGAAGAAGTTCTTGAAGTTTTGCCAAGAAATCAAAGGAAACAAGGTCGGAATTGGTGATTCCAAGGTAAGAATTCCTTTGTTTTAACCTAGGTTTTGGTGGGTGTTCTTGATGTGGTCTTTGAGATGAATTGAAACTGCAATTTCAGTCATAAATCATGTGGGTTAAGTAGCTAATGCTTCCAATAAGTCATTAGTCAAGAACTTAACTCAAAAACATGAAAGTAGATTGCTATTCTTGAGAATTTTCAAGTTTGGTCAAGAACTTCAATTCTTGTATCTGATTGATTGAAACGATTTTAATAGCTTAAAACTTGTTATTAGTCAAGGGTTTTAGTCAAGGAACAAACCCCATATGATTAAGAACAGAAATAAGTACTTAATGGGTGAAAACTGCGTGCTACAGTGCACAAATCGCGACTGATCAGGACACTGCCCAGGCATAGTGCGCCCAAGACCGGGGCGGGGTGCGCCCAGGTGGGGTACGCCCAGGCGCAGTGCGCCCAGCCCTGGCGCAGTGCGCCTCCAGACAGGGACCAGTCAGGGACCAAAAATGTTAGAAATCCAAACGCTAGAAACCATAGCTAGACATGTCCGATTGGTCTGAAATTTTAGCCATAACCCTAAAATGGTATAAGAACATGTTGGGAATTATCAAATCCGTAATCCGACCTTGCGGAAAAACCACTGTAGCGGCAGTGGCTAAAATCAAGTTTATGTTAAAAACTTAGTTTTGGAATTTGAGCTAGACTGGTCCAATGCACTCCAAATTTGAAACACAAGTCTAATATGGCTTAAGATTTCATGGAAAAGAGTCGGAACTGAAATACGACCCCTCGGGGGTACTGAAGCAGCATACGCGTATTTCGGAGAAAACGATAAAACGAGTTTATTAATGGTTATACATTTATTATAACCCGGAGTTATGTCATATGAGACTTTAGCATTATAGAGTTAATTATATTGAGTATTTATATATACTACTTGTATAGGTGGTGCTTCGAACGTTGTTGAGCACCGGAAAGGAAAAGGCGTACGTGAAACCTAGTGAACCGTAGTAGAATCAAGGTGAGTGTTATGTGGATTTTCGAGTACATAGCAAAATGAATTTTATTTAAAGATGTTTTGGAGTCAAAGTGGTTTATGACTTTAAAAGTATTTTATGGAAAGTATGCTTATAATGTGAAAGAAATTGAATCAGAAATACAGTGACTAATAATGTGATTGGCTTATGATGATAAGTTGCTTTAGTATACAGATAAAGACCACGGCCTGCTGCGGTAGGGGTGGCAATAAGACACTACTGGGATGGTACCTCCCGTCGCGAAGTAGTTGTCTTACCTTGATAGATGAATCCGTTTCATGCTATTGGGGAAGTAGTTATACGGGTGCGTCTCGTATAAAACCTACGGGTGCGCTCGTAGGAATGTACCATCACGAAATAAGGAATACCTGTGGGTGCGCTCACAGGAAATGTAAAATTTGAAATTTAAGGAATAATGGTATAACTGGTAAACTGTTTTGGGTCTAAACCCATAATGCTCACGAGACATTATGTCTCACGTATTTGTTTTAAATGCTATGTACTCAGGTAAACCGGAAGGGCATTAGAAGAGTTGGGTGTGGGACCGTAACATCTGTTATTGTGTAAAGTGTATGATAAACAGGTTTGAACCGTGGTTGTGAAACGAATTCGTGATACCCCGTTTGTAATGAAAATACATGGCTTGTTTGCAAAAGTTGTAATAAAAGTTTGTAAAAAAAAAAAAAAATTTTGTGTGAAAATTTGGGGTGTTACAATTTGGTATTAGAGCCATGGTTTAAGCGAATTAGGTTGGGTAACCATCCTAGGCTTAAACTAGTGGATTAATAGTAAGTAAAGTAGTAGTATTAGGTACTAACTAACGGGGTAGAATTGCTAATTTATAATGTTGGAATCCACATAAACCGATGAACCAGGGGATCTTGTGATAACACCAGAGCCAAAGTATATAGGTGATTAAAATAATATTGGGCACGTATTATTGTAACCACATGATATGCTTTGGAAATGGTGAAGTCACTAGGGAACCTGAGGAATTTGGTTGTGGAAATTAGTATAGAGACACTTGGGAACACGAGTCCCATAGGAAGATCACATGCTACCGCTTTCGAGTATATATATATATATATATATATATATATATATATATATATATATATATATATATATATATATATATATATATATATATATATATATATATATATATATATATATATATATATATGTGAAGTAACAAAACGCGAATTCTATTTGTTTTATATAGTAAATGGAGAGCGGTGATCAGAACCTTTTGAGTGAAGGACGGGCTGCAAGTCATACACCGTCCCATGGAGATAAGCCGGTCGATGATGCGGTTAACATGGGTCCTAACCCAAATCCAATACAGCAACCTCCACCCGTGACCTTGGAGGCTATTCAAAATCTTATTAGCAATCTAAAGACGGAGATGAGGGAAGATATGCGCCAAATGTTGAATACACGGCTAGGGGACCCACAACCTAATCCTTCAGCAGATGATGCTTCTTGGAGACCCACTAACGGAGATTCGGTTACAGAGGAGGATAGTGTGGGGACAGAAGATAAGAAGAGATGTTCTTTCAAAACTTTTCTGGCATGTAAACCAACGGAATACTATGGTAGCTACGAGCCTAAAGTCACGATGCGGTGGATACAGGAGACAGAGCAAGTACTGGAGGTCAGCAAGTGTCATGAGAAAGATAAAGTTTATTAAGCCTCACGAATGTTGAAAGACGATGCGTTGGTCTGGTGGAACATCTTATACGAACTGGTTGGAAAGGATGTAATTTATAAGTGGTCGTGGACCGAATTCACCACCCGCCTGAAGAATAAATATTGTCCCCTTCGGGACATAGAAAAACTTGAAGACGAATTCCTTACTCTAAAGAAGGGTAGTTTGACTGTTGCCGAGTATACTAAAAAGTTCAGCGATATGCTACCGTTCGTGGGAAACATTTACACTACGGAGCGGGCACGAATCAACCGTTATGTGAAAGGCCTACCTTGGGAGTATGAATTGGAAGTAAAACGGGCGGTAACAATTGACGCAGCGTTTGAGGCAGCAAGAAATGTTGAAGATGTGTGGAAACGAAGAACAGTGGAGAGGCAAGTTTCTGGGGATAAACGTAAATTCAGCGGCGGGAGTAGTAGCTGGAATAAGAAGGGAAAGTCGGTAGTGATGTCAACCAAACAGGGCAGTCGGAAGATGTGTGATAAGTGCGGGAAAGAGCATACGGGCGAATGTAAGATGGGAAGTGCAGCTTGTTTTAACTGCGGAAGAATGGGTCACAAGGCTAGGGAATGTACCTATCCGAAACTCAGTGAAGTCGAGTGCTTCTCATGTCACGAAAAGGGGCATTATAGTTTTAACTGTTCTAAGAAGGGTGGCGAGACAATGGTATCAACTGCGCAGAAAAAGACGGAGCCTCAAAAGGTGAAGACTCGCGCCTTCCAACTCACCCGAGAAGAAGCAAAGGAGACACAAGACGTGGTCTCAGGTACTCTACTAATTAACCAGATGCCTGCCTATGTATTATTTGACTTTGGTGCTACGTGTTCGTTTGTGTCCTATGAGTTTGGTCTAAAATTCAATATACCATTAGAACCATTAGATCATGTACGTGAGGTAGAATTGGCAAGTGGTAAGAAGGTGGGGATAAACATGTGTACCGTGGCTGCGAACTTAGCATAGATGATCAGAAATTTTCGTTGAACCTTCTTCTGATTGGAGTGAAGACTTTTGATGTTGTCATTGGTATGGATTGGCTTGGAGCCAATGATGCAAAAACCGCATGTGGGAAAAAGATAGTGTCGGTGAAAATTCCTGGTGGCAGCAAAGTGTATGTGCACGGTGAAAAACCCAAGAGAATGTCCAATTTGATTAGTGCAGCGAAAGTCAGGAGATGTTTGATGAAAGGATGCTTATCCTATGTGGCATATGTAATGATGGAAGATAAAGTAAAGAAGACGGTACATGACATTGACATGGTGAAAGAATATCCTGAAGTGTTTCCAGATGACTTACCCGATTTGCCACCAGAGAGACAAGTTGAATTCCGAATTGATCTGATACCTGGAGCTTCTCCTATCGCCCGTGCTCCATACCGTTTGGCCCCGACCGAAATGCGGGAGTTGATGTAACAATCACAGGAATTGCTGGATAAAGGCTTCATACGCCCCAGTGTGTCTCCTTGGGGTGCACCGGTGCTGTTTGTCAAGAAGAAGGATGGCACGATGCGAATGTGTATTGACTACCGTGAGCTCAACAAGATTACCATTAAGAATCGTTACCCGCTACCACGAATAGACGATCTGTTTGATCAGTTGCAAGGCGCTGACTATTTCTCCAAGATTGACCTCCGGTCTGGTTATCATCAGGTGCGCGTAAGAAATGAAGATATTGAGAAGACTGCTTTTCGCACTCGCTACGGGCATTATGAATTTCTGGTCATGCCTTTTGGGCTGACGAATGCCCCGAAAATTTTCATGGATTTGATGAATAGGGTGTACAAGTCGTTCCTTGATAAGTTTGTTATCGTCTTTATTGATGACATCCTTATCTACTCGAAGAATGCAGAAGAACACGGAAATCATTTGAGGACGGTGCTAGAAGTTCTAAAGAAAGAAAAGTTATATGCAAAATTTTCGAAGTGCGAATTTTGGCTGAGGGAAGTGCAATTCCTTGGACACGTTGTCTCAATCCAAGGCATTAAAGTAGATCCAACAAAGGTGGAGGCAGTGATGAAATGGGAAATTCCCAAGACTCCGACGGAAGTGAGAAGTTTTCTTGGACTCGCCGGGTACTACCGACGGTTCATCCAAGATTTTTCACGAATTGCGGTACCTCTTACGAAGCTAACAAGGAAAGGAGTAAAATTTGAATGGGGGGCGGAACAAGAAAAAGCATTTGAGACACTAAAAGAGAAGTTATGTAACGCGCCGGTTCTTACCCTACCAGAGGGAACCGAAGATTTCGTGGTGTATAGCGATGCCTCAAATAGAGGGTTGGGTTGTGTACTAATGCAGCGGGGAAAAGTAATAGCATATGCTTCTCGCCAATTGAAGGAACCCGAAACTCGGTATGCAACGCACGATTTGGAACTGGCAGCAATTGTGTTTGCATTAAAAATCTGGAGGCATTACCTGTATGGAACAAAGTGTACTTTGTACACGGATCATAAAAGCTTGCAATACGTATTTTCACAGAAAGATCTCAATATGAGGCAAAGTAGGTGGCTGGAGCTAATAAATGATTATGACTGTGAAATCGCCTACCACCCTGGGAAAGCAAATGTGGTAGCAGATGCTTTAAGCAGGAAGTTTCATGAAAAGAGAAGTCAAGAGAGGTTGATGAAGATTGAATTGAAATCAAGTTTAATAGAAAGCATCAAAGACGCGCAAAAGCAAGTATTGGAAAGAGGTGACTTAAAGAAGGAAAAGCTGGGAAAAGACTTGGTGTTTGGAGAAAATACCCAAGGACTAAAGACAGTCAGAAACCGCATATGGGTACCAAAAGCAGGTGGAATCCGAAAGCTGATACTAGAAGAATCCCATAAGTCAAAATATTCCATTCATCCAGGAAGCACGAAAACTTATCGGGATCTCAAAGAACAGTACTGGTGGCCGGGAATGAAGAAAAGAATTGTTAAATATATTTCTAAATCTGCAACCTGTGCACAAGTGAAAGCGGAACACCAAGCCCCATATGGAAATACTCAACCACTGCAAATTCCAGCGGGGAAATGGGAAGACATAACCATGGATTTCATAGTTGGGTTGCCGAGAACTAGAAGAGGTCATAACCGTATATAGGTCATTGTTGACCGCTTGACCAAGAGTGCAATGTTTTTGGCAATTAAAGAAAATATGCAGTTAGAAACATTGGCGCAGATATACAAGGATGAAGTTATAAGACTTCACGGAGCTCCCTTGTCTATTGTGTCTGACAGAGACCCACTATTTACCTCAAAATTGTGGGAGGCACTACAAGAACGAATGGGGACAAAAATTAAAATGAGTACAACTTATCATCCCCAAACAGACGGGCAAAGTGAACGAACCATCCAGACCGTAGAAGATATGCTACGATCGTGTGCTTTGGATTTCGGTGGAAGTTGGGACGAACACTTGCCATTGGTAGAGTTTTCTTATAACAACAACTATCATTCCAGTATCGGGATGCCACCATTTGAAGCTCTATATGGCAGAAAGTGTAGAACCCCTTTATGTTGGTTGGAAGCAGGGGAGACTAAAATAACTGGGCCAGAAATTGTAAGAATAACAAACGAAAAGATCAAAATAATTCAAGCTAATATGAAAGCTGCTCAAGATAGGTAGAAGAGTTATGCAGACTTGAAGAAGAGACCTTACGACTTAAAGGAAGGTGATCTTGTAATGCTCAAAGTGTCACCGTGGAAAGGTGTAGTAAGATTTGGAAAAAGGGGTAAACTGAGTCCAAGATACATTGGACCATTCAAGATCTTAAAAAGAATTGGTGAACAAGCTTTCAAGCTAGAATTACCACGTGAACTGAGTGGTATTCATGATACATTCCATGTGTGTTATTTGAAAAAGTATTTTGGGAAAGGTGAACTTGTTATCCCGTTGAAAGACCTAACAGTGGAAGCCCCGAATAAGCTGATAGAAGAACCAGAAGCAATGTTGGAGGTGAGAACCAAGAAGTTGAGAAACAAGGAAATTGACTTAGTCTTGGTCAAATGGAAGCACGCGTCGGGCTCGGATTTAACTTGGGAGACGCTAGAAGAAATGAAGAAAAGATACCCGAATTTCACGAATTATGAGAAGATTCCGAGGACGGAATCCTCTTAAGGGGGAGAGGTTGTAAGAACCCGTGAAAATGTGTAATAAAATGTAAAATAATCGGGTGAAAAGGCGAAAAGTTGTAAAAGGGTAAAACGGTCTTTTGACACGTTATGAGATTAATATGTAAAATAATATGTATTTTTGAAATAATAACATAAGAAATAAAAGTTTATAAGAAAGTTGGAGTTTTACCGCATGAATAGTGAAATATGGCCGAAAAGGGCAAAATGGTCATTTGACATGGAAATGACCAAAATGTCAAGAAAATGTTAAGTTAGAAGTTAATGGAACTTTGGTTGCAAAGTTATGGCCTTAGGACCATTTTTGTAGAAAAGTTAGAAACCAAAGGACCAAAAATGCAAATGTTTTATATATTAATTATATAAATCTATTTCCTCCATTATGTAAGAACACAATAGAAGTGTCCAGAGAGAACTAGAGAGAGAGCAAGAGAGTTACGGGAGAAGAAGAAGTTCTTGAAGTTTTGCCAAGAAATCAAAGGAAACAAGGTCGGAATTGGTGATTCCAAGGTAAGAATTCCTTTGTTTTAACCTAGGTTTTGGTGGGTGTTCTTGATGTGGTCTTTGAGATGAATTGAAACTGCAATTTCAGTCATAAATCATGTGGGTTAAGTAGCTAATGCTTCCAATAAGTCATTAGTCAAGAACTTAACTCAAAAACATGAAAGTAGATTGCTATTCTTGAGAATTTTCAAGTTTGGTCAAGAACTTCAATTCTTGTATCTGATTGATTGAAACGATTTTAATAGCTTAAAACTTGTTATTAGTCAAGGGTTTTAGTCAAGGAACAAACCCCATATGATTAAGAACAGAAATAAGTACTTAATGGGTGAAAACTGCGTGCTACAGTGCACAAATCGCGACTGATCAGGACACTGCCCAGGCGCCAGGCGCAGTGCGCCCAGGACCAAGGCGGGGTGCGCCCAGGCGCAGTGCGCCCAGCCCTGGCGCAGTGCGCCTCCAGACAGGGACCAGTCAGGGACCAAAAATGTTAGAAATCCAAACGCTAGAAACCATAGCTAGACATGTCCGATTGGTCTGAAATTTTAGCCATAACCCTAAAATGGTATAAGAACATGTCGGGAATTGTCAAATCCGTAATCCGACCTTGCGGAAAAACCACTGTAGCGGCAGTGGCTAAAATCAAGTTTATGTTAAAAACTTGATTTTGGAATTAGAGCTCGACTGGTCCAATGAACTCCAAATTTGAAACACAAGTCTAATATGGCTTAAGATTTCATGGAAAAGAGTCGGAACTGAAATACGACCCCTCGGGGGTACTGAAGCAGCATACGCGTATTTCGGAGAAAACGATAAAACGAGTTTATTAATGGTTATACATTTATTATAACCCGGAGTTATGTCATATGAGACTTTAGCATTATAGAGTTAATTATATTGAGTATTTATATATACTACTTGTATAGGTGGTGCTTCGAACGTTGTTGAGTATGGGAAAGGAAAAGGCGTACGTGAAACCTAGTGAACCGTAGTAGAATCAAGGTGAGTGTTATGTGGATTTTCGAGTACATAGCAAAATGAATTTTATTTAAAGATGTTTTGGAGTCAAAGTGGTTTATGACTTTAAAAGTATTTTATGGAAAGTATGCTTATAATGTGAAAGAAATGGAATCAGAAATACAGTGACTAATAATGTGATTGGCTTATGATGATAAGTTGCTTTAGTATCCAGATAAAGACCACGGCCTGCTGCGGTAGGGGTGGCAATAAGACACTACTGGGATGGTACCTCCCGTCGCGAAGTAGTTGTCTTACCTTGATAGATGAATCCGTTTCATGCTATTGGGGAAGTAGTTATACGGGTGCGTCTCGTATAAAACCTACGGGTGCGCTCGTAGGAATGTACCATCACGAAATAAGGAATACCTGTGGGTGCGTTCACAGGAAATGTAAAATTTGAAATTTAAGGAATAATGGTATAACTAGTAAACTGTTTTGGGTCTAAACCCATAATGCTCACGAGACATTATGTCTCACGTATTTGTTTTAAATGCTATGTACTCAGGTAAACCGGAAGGGCATTAGAAGAGTCGGGTGTGGGACCGTAACATCTGTTATTGTGTAAAGTGTATGATAAACAGGTTTGAACCGTGGTTGTGAAACGAATTCGTGATACCCCGTTTGTAATGAAAATACATGGCTTGTTTGCAAAAATTGTAATAAAAGTTTGTAAAAAAAAAAATTTGTGTGAAAATTTGGGGTGTTACAACACGGGTCGTGTACATCCTTAGAGAATTTTTCCAGCATTTCATATTTTCCTTACATTTTATACTCAACTTCAATCAGTCATAACTTTCTCATTTCTTATCTAAATTTCACAAACCATATTTGCTTAGAAAGCTAATAAAAAGTTATACAACTTATTCCTACTGAAATTTCCCTAATTCTAATTATATGTCTCGGTATTCAAGCTCAAACCTGGTTACTTTTTGATTTTTGCTAGTTTTGGGCCAACTTCAATCGATTATAACTTCTTCATCCGAACTCCAAATGTTTCCATTCTTTTTCCTGCATTCTTATAATTCCAAATACTCCATTGTTTATATTGTGAGAAATTTCCCAATTCAAATTCCATTTTGAGTTACCTAGTTCTAAATTTCCAGCAACTTTATTTTTAGTAGATTTCCCTTTTTATGCCAAATTTTCTTCTTAATTCATGTTCATCCATCATGGTTCATACATACACCATTAAGGACTTAATATATGACTTAATTTAATTATTTACACCTTATTACACTTACAAGCCAATTTCATCATTTTCCATTAAACTCTTGAAAATATAACTTAATTTTCCGCATTTCATTCCATTCAACAACTTACACATAAGATTTGACATTAGCAAAATAGTTGGTTGTTACAATTATCTCCCCCTAATTAGGATTCAGTCCTAGGAATCAAATCATAATTAGTAAAGTTTGGGTATATTTTCTTGATTTCTTCTAAAGTTTCCCAAGTTAAATTTGATCCCAAAAAATGCTTCCATTTGACCAATACAAGATCAATATCTTTGTTCCTTAGCTTTTTAGTCTTTATCTCCAACATTGCTTCCGGTTCTTCAATTAGCTTGCTTGGAGTCTCAACCCTTAAATCTTCCAAAGGAATGGTTAATTCTTCTTTTCCAAAATACTTCTTTAAATAGCATACATGAAAGGTATCATGTATTCCTCTCAATTCTTGAGGCAATTCCAACTTGAATGCTTGAACTCCAATTTTCTTCAAAATTTTAAACGGACCAATATACCTTGGACTTAATTTTCCTCTCTTGCCAAATCTCACAACGCCTTTCCATGGTGACACCTTAAGCATCACCAAACCGCCTTCCTTTAAATCATAAGGTCTCTTTTTCAAACTTGCGTAACTTCTTTGTCGATCCTGAGCCGCCTTCATGTTTGCTTGGATTACACCAATTTTCTCATTTGTTATTCTAACAATTTCTGGTCCAGTAAGCTTAATTTCACTTGCTTCTAACCAACATAACGGTGTTCTACACTTCCTACCGTATAATGCCTCATAAGGTGGCATTCTAATGCTAGAATGATAGCTGTTGTTATAAGCAAATTCTACTAATGGTAGATGTTCGTCCCAACTACCACCAAAGTCAATAGCACAAGACCTCAACATATCCTCCACGGTTTGAATAGTACGTTCACTCTGTCCATCCGTTTGAGGATGATAAGCCGTACTCATTTTAATTCTTGATCCCAATCTTTCTTGTAGAGCTTCCCAAAATTTTGAAGTAAATCTTGCATCTCTATCCGATACTATGGACAACGGCGCTCCA
Source organism: Cichorium intybus (assembly GCA_023525715.1). Classification (NCBI taxonomy): domain Eukaryota; kingdom Viridiplantae; phylum Streptophyta; class Magnoliopsida; order Asterales; family Asteraceae; genus Cichorium; species Cichorium intybus. The sequence goes on along the minus strand of CM042014.1, from coordinate 114,795,665 downwards.
TGTAGTCTTATCACTTCATCAATGTAGAGTTGAGCTAGCTTTTCAAGTGGTGTAGTCTCTTTGATAGCAAGAAATAGAGCACTCTTGGTCAGTCGATCAACTATGACCCAAATACTATCATGCCCATTTCGGGTCTTCGGTAAGCCAACGATAAAGTCCATAGTCACATCTTCCCATTTCCCCGCCGGTATTTGTAACGATTGAGCACTACCATAAGGTACTTGATGCTCTGCCTTGACTTAAGCACACGTAGCACACCTTGAAATGTATTTTGCTACACTCTTCTTCATTCCCGGCCATCAATAGTGTCGTTTTAAGTCTTGATAAGTTTTTGAGCTACCTGGGTGAATAGAATATTTAGACTTATGAGAATCATCCAGTATTATTTTTCTAAGCCCACCAAACTTTGGCACCCAAATTCGATTTTTAAAAGTCTTCAACCCTTGACTATTTTTTTCAAACTCTTGCCTCTTACCCAATCTTTCATTCTTCAAGTCATCCCTTGACAAAGCTTCTCGTTGGGTTTCTTTGATCCTTCCAATTATACTAGACACTATTGTCTATCCTCATCGATCTTCCTTTAATCTTCTTCTCGTGAATCTTCCGGCTTAGGGCATCCGCCACAACATTAGCCTTCCCTGGGTGATATATGATTTCACAATCATAATCACTAATAAGCTCGAGCCATCTACTTTGCCTTAAGTTGAGTTCTTTTTGTGTGAATACATATTAGAGGCTTTTGTGATCGGTATATAGTTTACATTTTGTCCCATATAGGTAGTGTCTCCAGATTTTCAATGCAAAAACTATGGCGGCAAGTTCCAAGTCATGAGTATTATACCTCGTTTCGGGATCCTTCAATTGACGAGAAGCATATGCAATCACTTTTCCTCTTTGCATCAATACACATCCTAGTCCTTTACCCGAAGCATCGCTGTAGACAACAAAATCTTCAGTTCCCTCGGGTAAAGCAAGGACCGGGGCATTACATAATTTCTCCTTCAACGTCATGAACGCCTTTTCTTGATCCATTCCCCACTCAAATTTCACTCCCTTTCTAGTTAGCTTCGTGAGTGGTACCGCAATACGAGAGAAATCTTGAATGAACCTTCGATAATACCCGGCGAGTCCAAGAAAACTTCTTACTTCTGTAGGAGTCATTGGAGCCTCCCATTTCATTACCGCTTCCACTTTTGTCGGATCTACTTTAATACCTTGCGTAGAGAGTACATAACCAATGAATTGTACTTCCCTTAACCAGAATTCGCACTTAGAAAACTTTGCGTATAATTGTTCTTTCTTCAACACTTCTAGAATCATTTGGAGATGATGCTTATGATATTCCTCATTATTCGAATAAATGAGGATTTTGATAGTGTTTTATTTTTACAATAAAACACTATCATTTAAAGACTGTTTTATCGCATTAATACGCTCAGAGGCACACAAAAACTATCTTTTTGTGCAAAATAAAAGAACCCAAAAACCGCCTTAAAACATGCAAAATGCTTCTTCATAACAGATATGGTTCAGACAGACCCGTCTAACCTACCTCATCTGTTAAAACCAAACAATCACATTTTATAAGAATGCATGTTTTCACAAACAAATAGGCAAAAGCTCACATTCCAACGGCAGCTCCTGATGCACACCACAGACTCCCAACAGTCTGGCGGTGATAATAGATCTACTGTCGGGTCAATACTAACCCATGCCAGCCATTTGTTTTCACACAGAAAACATCTCACAAATCACGGGGAAATCCTATTAAGATATCATTAATTCTCTCAATAGAATTATGATTAATTTGTCTACAGTCCCCAGACATCCTCACAAAAATTGCAAGCTTAACGAGAGAATATCTCATTTTTCATACACTGCACATCACAGCCCACTGCTGTGTTGCAGATGCAAATCTGCCAGAACTATGGTTTTTACCATAGGAAATCCTGATAAGCTCAACATCAAAACAGGCTTATATTAACAGGTGGCTAAACATGAATTACGATTCATGTTTAACTTGAACAGAGTTCTCCGGAGCTGCTGGTGTGAGGAAAACAAGAGGGATTTGTGTGTTAACATTTATGGCTTATTTTCAGGAACAAGACCCAAGAACGGTAACGAAACAATCAAACCAGAGGAAGTGACGCTCAAACTAAAGACCAAAAATACCAAAAATGCGTAAAATATACAGCCCTCGCGACTTGAAGACCCTGTGTCGCGACGTGAAGAAAATCAAGACAGAAGACCAAAAAGCTACAGCAATCGCGCCGCGACGAAGGCTGTGGTCGCGACGCGAAGCTCTTGGACGCGACCATACCAACTCTCCAATCGCGAGACTACCAACAAACGCACTAGCCAGACCAGTGGCCGACCAAAAGCAACGATCAACGCACCCTCGCGCCGCGACGGCACCCTTGGTCGCGACGCGAGCACTGTGCTCAGTTAGTATAAATAGAGACCTATTATGCACGGATTTAGACACCAATTCACTCTATTTGTAATAAGGATACTCAAACACTCTCTATCAGTTAGAATAGCTTGAAACATCTCTTAACTAGTTGTTTAGAATCAAAATATCATCCCTCTCGGTGGTAATTCTTGTTGTAATTCAAGATAATTTGGAAGATAACCGCATCAAGGCACATGTCAAGGAACACCAAGACCATCTTTACGATCATCACACGAATGGAAGGCTAATCTCTTCAGATTACTTCCGGTAATGTTATCCAACTCTTAGTATAGCATGTTTTTACTTTGATTCCGACAAGTGTTTTACTATTGTAATTCTTAAACTCTTATCTCTTTGAATACAACTAGTGAATCATTTGTGTTTACTTCTACTTATTATCATCTTCTCAAGACATAGTATTACCAACATATTATTCGTGCCTATCTCACCTAAATAACGAGCTAAGACGGATAATCAGTTAATATACTTTGTGCCAAATTAATATGCTAAGAAGTTGTAACGTTACTATCGCCTAGATAAAACATAATATTGCTATACCATTGTTTGTGCCTAATCTACTTAATTGTTAGACAAAGACAAATAATTGATTCAACATGTTATGTATTTACCTGAGTAATAGTAATTGTCAGTAAACTGTAATTATGTCAAAGTAATTATATCGGAATCATCGTAATAAAACATGTGAAACTAATTGTTGATAACTAAACCGGAAGTAATTCTTTCTTTAATCTCAAGTTACAATCTCAATATTTTTACCATCACCGTTAAAATTCTACTTTACAACTCATTACAAGTTAACCACTAAATCCTTGGACTCGACCCCGCTTGCCCTATCTACATAGTAAAAAGTGGGTTATAAATTGTTTTTGACGCGTGTGACGATAGCGTTGTCAAAATGGCGCCGTTGCCGGGGATTATGTGCGCTTAAGTTCTAAAGAGTTGTTTAAAGTTCAATTTTTACTTTTGTTTTTATTATCTTTCTTGTGCAAACTCACTTGTTTATGCATACAAGGCATAGTAGCAATAATTCACCACTCTTATTCAATCCGGAACCCGAAAGATCTTTTAGAAACAATCGAATTGCAAGACGCTTATTTAGAACAATGAATTTGGACGAAGTATTGGTAGAGGATGTTCCCGATGAATCACACATACAACCTCCACAAATGGGGCCGCAAAATCCCATACCACAAGCACATCCACCAAATCCTCCACAATACCGCAACAATGGCAATGGTGGTTATCAAGGAGATAACACCAATAATTGGAATGGCACGAACCGACACAACGGTGGTTTTCAAGAAGGTAATCATTTTCAATACAATCCTCGTTATTTAGATCAACCAAATAGACATTCTGTAGCATCTCACTTTCAACCAGGTGATTATGATGATCCTTCACCTATAATATTTCCACACGGAAACGAACATATTGTAGAAATTCGACCACAATTAATTGGGGTAATCCCACTTTTTCGTGGTTATAAAAATGAGGATCCTTATAATCACTTGTATGAATTTCTTGCAATAGCAAATGCAAACACGCCAAGAGAAACCAATAGAGACACGTTTAAATTGCATTTATTTCCATTCACCTTAAAAGAAAAAGCAAAATACTGGTTTACATCACTTGCTCCCGGTAGTATTAATACTTGGGACCAATTGAGAACCAACTTTTTACAAGAGTTTTACCCAGCTAGTAAAACCACAGAAATAAGAAAAGCCATACAAGATTTTACACAAAAACCTAACGAAGAATTTCATGATGCATTCGATCGTCTTAAGGAATTACTACGATCGTGTCCACATCATGAATTCCCTCGTTGGCAACTTGTACGGTATTTCTTTGATGGGGTAGATAGCACAAACCAATCCATGATAAACGCTGCCTCAAGTGGTACATTTATGTTGCAAGATAGTGAGAATGCATGGAAATTTTTGGAACAATTAAGTAATGGTTCAAAAGCAAATTATTCCACAAGAAAACAAGAAATTCCAAATCAAACCGTTGCAACAATTGCACTCGATAAAACATGGAAAACTGGAGTAAAATCGGACATCATAGCTTTAAGTAAAAAGGTTGACTTATTACTTACAAGCCTTGGGAAAGAGAAGGGTGTTAATGTTTTGCAGGGGCAGAAATCGTGTGGAAACTGTGGAAACACTGGACACGTTGCACATAATTGCACAAAGACTCGGGAGGAACTCAATCATTTAAATGGATATGGCCAACACCATAATCCACAAAGATCTTTCAGACCCAGCAATCAGGGCAATTTTAACAACAACAATCAGGGAAACTACCATAACAATAATCAAGGGAATTTTAATAATAACAATCAGAGAGGACAATATCAAAACCAACATCAAAATCAGCAACGAACATTTCAACCTAACCACAACGGAAGAGAAGGAAGTACAAGCAGAAAGGAACCAGAAAATGAAGGAACAAAGCTAGACAAAATAATGGAATTCATCACTCAAACATACCAGAAGACCGACACCAATACCAAAACAATCGCTGCAATGGAGAAGCAAATAGCACAATTAGCCAAACAACTGGGGAAAAGAGAAGAAGGAAAATTCCCAAGCAACACGACTGTGAATCCTTCTCACAGTCAACGACCGGGAAAAGAACATCAAGTCAACCAAGTCATATCTTTACGAAGCGGGAAGAAAGTCGACAATCAGGTAAGTTCTCTTCCTAACCCAACTTTAGAAGAGGAAAGTGACACCGAAGAAATATACAATGAAAAAGAGGAACTAGAAAAAATTTTAAAAGAAAAAGAAATAGAAATTGAACAAAACAACATCGCACCATATCCTTCAGCCCTTGAACCGTCGACTTCTAAGGACACAAAACGGACTAAATCAGAAGACATGTGGGAAGTCTTTTCCCAAGTCAAAATCAACATTCCTTTAGTCAAACTAATTAGAGAAGTCCCCTCATACGCGAAATTTTTGAAAGACTTATGTATTCAGAAAAGAAAGTTAAAATCGCGTCTCCCAAAGAAAGTAGACTTAACAGAACACGCAAGTTCTATAGTCTCCAACTCTCTTCCTCCTAAACTCAAGGACCCAGGAGCACCCTTAATCTCTGTCACAGTAGGAAACATAAACATAAAAAAGGCACTTTTAGACCTTGGAGCAAGTGTCAACATTCTTCCTGGGAATCTGTTTGATCAGTATGAACTAGGCAATCTAGAACATACTGATATCATTTTACAACTAGCTGACAAATCCACAAAAATCCCACGAGGAATGTTGACCGATGTTATAATCAAGGTGGATGAGTTTTACTATCCAGTTGACTTCTTAGTGCTTGATACTGAACATACTTACAAGGAAAGTCAAGCTTCAATTATTTTGGGACGACCATTTCTAGCAACAACAAACGCCCAAATTAATTGTAGAACAGGAGCAATGGATATCGCCTTTGGAAATAGAAAACTCAGATTAAATGTTTTTAATACATTTAATAACTCATCAACGGAACATGAATGTTATCAAGTTGATGTAGTTGATGACTTAGTGCATCAAACTACACCAACCATTTTAAGATCTGACGAATTGGAAAGTTTTCTTAACAATACCAGGATTGAGGACAGGGACACAAAAGAAGTACACATGATAGAAGAGGTTTTTCAAACACAGCAATGGAAAACACCATGGATCCCCCAAGTGGAAAAATTACCCACAAACTTTTCAGCACCACTAAAATCATCTTTTGAAGTACCACCGGTCTTAGAATTGAAAGCATTACCAAAACATTTGAAATATTCATTCTTGGGACCTAACAAAACTCTACCTGTAATAATTTCTGCTGATTTAACAGGTGCTCAAGAAGAGATATTGTTAGAATTGTTGGTAAAATACAAGGAAGCTATTGGGTGGACAATAGCAGATCTGAAGGGGATAAGTCCAGCTACGTGTATGCACCGAATCATTACAGAAGAAGGAACGAAACCCGCTCGAGAAACACAAAGACGTTTGAACCCGAATCTCAGAGAGGTAGTCAAGAAAGAAGTACTCAAATGGTTGGACGCCGGCATTATTTACCCAATATCTGACAGTGATTGGGTAAGTCCAACTCAAACAGTGCCTAAGAAATCAGGAATCACAGTAATCGAAACAGAAGATGGAGAAAAAATGACCACCAGACCAATCACAGGATGGAGAGTATGCATCGACTACCGCAAGTTGAATACTGCAACCTCAAAAGATCATTTCCCACTCCCATTCATAGACCAAATAGTAGAAAAATTATCTGGAAAAAAATTTTACTGTTTTTAGACGGATACTCGGGATACAACCAAATTGCCATCCATCCCGAGGATCAGGCTAAAACAACCTTTACTTGTCCCTATGGCACCTTCGCCTTCCGAAGGATGCCATTCGGATTATGTAATGCTCCCGCCACTTTCCAACGTTGCATGATGGCTATATTTTCTGATATGGTGGGAGAATCGCTAGAAATTTTCATGGATGATTTTTCAATATTTGGCTCCTCTTTTGATAATTGTTTGAAACAGCTAGAGAAGGTACTAAAAAGATGCACAGAATCCAATTTAATTTTAAGCTGGGAGAAGAGCCATTTCATGGTCAAGGAAGGAATTGTACTTGGGCATGTCGTTTCAGAACGCGGTTTTGAAGTCGATAGAGCCAAAGTACAAATCATTTCCACCCTTCCCCCACCAAGCTCGGTAAAAGGCATCCGTTCATTTCTTGGACATGCCGGATTTTACCGACGATTCATTAAAGACTTTAGTACCATTTCTAAGCCACTTTGTAAACTGTTATTAAAAGACGCACCATTTGTTTTTGATAATGACTGTCAAGAAGCATTCACTATTCTGAAACATAAATTGACAGAAGCGCCAATTCTGCAAGCACCTAATTGGCTTCTTCCTTTTGAAATAATGTGTGATGCTAGTGATTATGCAGTAGGAGCGGTATTGGGACAAAGGGTGGACAAGAAACCAGTGGTCATTTGCTATTCAAGCAAAACATTTTCTGAAGCACAGCTCAATTATACCACCACAGAAAAAGAACTATTGGCAGTTGTGTACGCCTTGGATAAATTTAGATCTTACATCTGGGGATCTAAAGTTATTTTGTACACCGATCACAGTGCCATCCGTCACCTGATGGAAAAGAAGGAAACAAAACCAAGACTCATTCGGTGGGTACTTCTGTTACAGGAATTCGACATAGAGATCCGAGACAAAAAGGGATCTAAAAATGTGGTGGCCGATCATCTTTCCAGGATCCAAACAGATGAAATTCAAGGAGAAACAATACGAGAAGATTTTCCTGATGAACAACTATTTTTTGTACAAAAATTACCATGGTTTGCTAATTTGGTTAATTATTTTGTAACAGGAAAAACACCGTCACACTGGACCACTCAACAAAAGAGATACTTTTTCTCCCAAACCAAGCAATATCTATGGGAGGATCCAGATCTGTTTAAAATAGGAGCAGATCAAGTTATCAGGAGATGTGTACCAAACGATGAACAGACGGACATTCTCCGTCACTGTCACTCATATGCTTGTGGAGGACATTTCAGTGCCAAAAAGACTGGGCACCGAGTTCTCCAAAGTGGTTTTTTCTGGCCTTCTCTATTCAAGGATGCTTACACTTATGTCAAAGCTTGCGATAGATGCCAAAAGATGGGGGGAATCTCAAGGCGAGACATGATGCCAATGTCCCCGATATTAATTGTTGAAATTTTTGACGTTTGGGGCATTGACTTCATGGGACCATTCCCCACATCATTTGGAAATTTGTACATTCTTTTAGCTGTCGATTACGTGTCCAAATGGGTGGAAGCTGAAGCCACCAGAACAAACGACCACAGTGTCGTATGCAAATTTGTCAAAAAGAACATTTTTTCTAGACACGGAATCCCTCGAACCATCATAAGTGACGGGGGTTCCCATTTTAAAAATAGACATTTTGCAAAAGTTTTGAAACATTATGGTGTTACCCACAAAATTGGTACACCATATCACCCACAGACAAGTGGACAAGCAGAAGTCTCTAATCGAGAAATTAAAAGAATTCTAGAAAAGACAGTCAGACCAGACCGAAAGGATTGGTCCATTCGATTAGATGATGCCTTATGGGCCTATCGGACAGCGTATAAAACACCCATTGGAATGTCCCCATATAGACTCGTGTATGGCAAGCCATGCCATTTACCTGTAGAGTTAGAACATCGTGCCATGTGGGCAATCAAAAATGCTAATGTCAATTTAACTGATGCAGGTGAAGAAAGAAAATTCCAGTTATCAGAACTGGAAGAAATAAGGAAAGAGGCATATGAAAGTTCGAAGATATACAAAGAAAAAACAAAGGACTTTCATGACCGCCACATTGTCCGAAAACAATTTCATATAGGACAATTAGTGTGGTTATTCGATTCACGCCTCAAATTATTCCCTGGAAAACTAAAAAGCAAATGGACTGGTCCATATGTTATAACTGATGTTGCACTACATGGTGCAATAGAAATCAAACCAGAAAAGGGAGGAGAACCGTTTAAAGTCAATGGACAACGGTTAAAGCCTTACGTTCAAATGGTGGATAACTCAAAAGTGGTGTTTGAAAAAATCGCTTTAATTAACCCACAACTCTGACCATTTGAACATAAGGCACTGCGTCCGGCTGAAGACGTTAAACTTAGCGCTTTTCGGGAGGCAACCCGAGAACTTTGTGGGAGTGTTCACTGCAAACCCTCATTTACACTTATGCAAAGCATAAGTGTGTAGTTTGTGTAATTAGTTGTTTTTATTATGCTTGATAATTTGATTTTAGTGTGTTTTATTTTATAAAAACATAAAAAAACATAAAAATTGTGTGTATTAAATGTACGGACATACAGGTAAAAAGAGGGGATAAAAACAAGATTGAAAAATGAAAATATAGCCCTCTGGAGACCCCTCGCGACGAGACGAAAATCCTTCGCGACCGCGAGAGCAGAAAAATCGCGATCAGGAAATACCATCTTCCAGCGCTCGCGCCGCGACCACTACCTCCGTCGCGACCATGCACCCGTCGCGAAGGAGCGTAAACCAGGTATAAAACCCTAACCCTAGCAGCCGCCGTCATTTTCACCCTCTACCTCTCTCGCGACTCTCTCTCACGGCCGACGAAATCCGACCAAAAACCACCATTTTTCTTCGTTTTTTCTTGCGTAGATCATCATCCAAGGTACATACATATCTCATCTACTCTCGATTTAAGTTTTTACATGTTTAATCTTAGTAAAATTGTGCGGAATCGGTCCGAAACCGAGGTTCACGATCGGGTTGTTGTAAATGTCCATATTTCATGAAATTGATGCTTGTATAAGATAGATATAGCCCTTAGGAATGTTTGTGGCTTAATGCATTGCGTAAAAACCGAGCCAAACGTGAGAAATCAAGGAACCCGTTCGGTCCGTTCCACCCTCGCGATCGCGACCAAGGTGGTCCTCGCGACCTGAAGGCCGACGCGACCTGGACGCGACCAGGCCGCGAAGGCTGGGCAGGGGGTTAATTTTTGCTCATTTTTGCTATTTTTCTTGCGTGTTAAACTAGATTAATGATTTTTACAACTTGGAAATTTACAGATATGTCTCGCAGAAGGGAACAACGCCAACAACCGGTTGAAAGGAACAATATTGCTTCACACCAGTGGTTACAATTCCCAAACACTCTTCCGGCAGCAAGGCTAAATGTGTACACGGCACACCTAGAAAGATATAGACAAAGGGATGTGGAGCCTGCCCTGGTATTAGATTGGAACTTTGCTAATACTCTGGGGATTACAACAGCACTTGACCAATATTTGGTCAAGACTGATGGCACATACACCAGTCTCGCTTGGAGAAATTTGTTTCAGATACGGGAGCACAGCTACAAAGAGCTGATGCTCGAGTTCTTCTCCACGGTCACTTTTGATCCAACCGAGGAGGACATGTTTGTGCGTACCGGTCTCTCTTTCCGACTTGGAGGAGAACCGAGACAGTGCAGCGTTGTCGAGCTAGGGTGGAGACTGGGTCTCTATCCGCATGGTGACGCCCGTTCAGCAGAGTTCAGAGCATACATGGCCCGATGCATCACCAGCCCACCCGAGGAGTTGGTTAATGAAGAATTCTGGGGAGGAATCGCTAACACTTTATACCTCCCTGAGACTGCTGTAGAGAGTGCGATCCGCTCTCCTATTCATCGACTATTACACCGACTTGTTGCTACCTCCGTCAATCAACGGAGGGGCAGCGAGAAGGTTCCTGCAGCAGATCTCTTCTATCTGTGGTGTCTTTTGACACCAGGGAGGCACTGTAACCTCCCGTATTCACTGGCGTTCTTCTTGGCCCGAAAGGCCACAGGTGCCCGAGCTACTAGCCCCCTTTGTGGTGGTCATCTGATCACCCGACTGGCGCATTCATATGGTGTTACCACATTGCCAGCGATGCGGTCCATGACCCCGAGAGAGCCGAGAGCCATCGGACGTCAGTACCTGGAGTCGATGCATGTGATCAGACCAGCAGGACCACCAGGTGTTTTCGTACTCGCTGATCCAGAGCAGGCCCCCGAGGCTGCTCAAGCACCACCTCCACCTCCCAGACGCCGCCAGCGACAGCGCCAGAGGTCTCCTGTCCCGCCACAAGACCCAGAGCCCGAGATCAATCTCGGGACGATTTACCGACAGATGCAGGAATGGCATCTGACTCATCAGGAGTGGCATCTAGCTCACCAGGTACAGCACCAGTGGATGGCGGATTCCATGACCGACTTCTTCCACCAGCAGGGATTCCAGCCACAGTATCCATACCCGAGTACCGTTCCACCGGTACCTGACTGGTACACAGGTAGCCATCCTACAAGAGACGAGGCGGGACCATCAGGGACCCATTATGATGACGAGGATGATGAGTGAGTATTTATCTTTTTATTTCCAATTTAAGTGTGAACTTTTAAATACAGTTGTGTGTTTTAATTATTGTTTGGTTTGAATTTAATTATTGTGTGGTGTGAATTTATTTTGTTTATTCTGTGATTGTTCAGAATGACGTTTGTTTGTTTGATGATTATATTACAGAAAGCGATCTAACATGCTGGCAGTCAGTTCAGCGACCAATGTATCAAAAGATCGACCGTAATATATATATAAAAAAAAAAAAAAAAAAAAATTTGCGAAAAACTCAATTTTGCTTGAGGACAAGCAAACCTCAAGTGTGTAGTATTTTGATAGTGTTTTATTTTTACAATAAAACACTATCATTTAAAGACTGTTTTATCGCATTAATACGCTCAGAGGCACACAAAAACTATCTTTTTGTGCAAAATAAAAGAACCCAAAAACCGCCTTAAAACATGCAAAATGCTTCTTCATAACAGATATGGTTCAGACAGACCCGTCTAACCTACCTCATCTGTTAAAACCAAACAATCACATTTTATAAGAATGCATGTTTTCACAAACAAATAGGCAAAAGCTCACATTCCAACGGCAGCTCCTGATGCACACCACAGACTCCCAACAGTCTGGCGGTGATAATAGATCTACTGTCGGGTCAATACTAACCCATGCCAGCCATTTGTTTTCACACAGAAAACATCTCACAAATCACGGGGAAATCCTATTAAGATATCATTAATTCTCTCAATAGAATTATGATTAATTTGTCTACAGTCCCCAGACATCCTCACAAAAATTGCAAGCTTAACGAGAGAATATCTCATTTTTCATACACTGCACATCACAGCCCACTGCTGTGTTGCAGATGCAAATCTGCCAGAACTATGGTTTTTACCATAGGAAATCCTGATAAGCTCAACATCAAAACAGGCTTATATTAACAGGTGGCTAAACATGAATTACGATTCATGTTTAACTTGAACAGAGTTCTCCGGAGCTGCTGGTGTGAGGAAAACAAGAGGGATTTGTGTGTTAACATTTATGGCTTATTTTCAGGAACAAGACCCAAGAACGGTAACGAAACAATCAAACCAGAGGAAGTGACGCTCAAACTAAAGACCAAAAATACCAAAAATGCGTAAAATATACAGCCCTCGCGACTTGAAGACCCTGTGTCGCGACGTGAAGAAAATCAAGACAGAAGACCAAAAAGCTACAGCAATCGCGCCGCGACGAAGGCTGTGGTCGCGACGCGAAGCTCTTGGACGCGACCATACCAACTCTCCAATCGCGAGACTACCAACAAACGCACTAGCCAGACCAGTGGCCGACCAAAAGCAACGACCAACGCACCCTCGCGCCGCGACGGCACCCTTGGTCGCGACGCGAGCACTGTGCTCAGTTAGTATAAATAGAGACCTATTATGCACGGATTTAGACACCAATTCACTCTATTTGTAATAAGGATACTCAAACACTCTCTATCAGTTAGAATAGCTTGAAACATCTCTTAACTAGTTGTTTAGAATCAAAATATCATCCCTCTCGGTGGTAATTCTTGTTGTAATTCAAGATAATTTGGAAGATAACCGCATCAAGGCACATGTCAAGGAACACCAAGACCATCTTTACGATCATCACACGAATGGAAGGCTAATCTCTTCAGATTACTTCCGGTAATGTTATCCAACTCTTAGTATAGCATGTTTTTACTTTGATTCCGACAAGTGTTTTACTATTGTAATTCTTAAACTCTTATCTCTTTGAATACAACTAGTGAATCATTTGTGTTTACTTCTACTTATTATCATCTTCTCAAGACATAGTATTACCAACATATTATTCGTGCCTATCTCACCTAAATAACGAGCTAAGACGGATAATCAGTTAATATACTTTGTGCCAAATTAATATGCTAAGAAGTTGTAACGTTACTATCGCCTAGATAAAACATAATATTGCTATACCATTGTTTGTGCCTAATCTACTTAATTGTTAGACAAAGACAAATAATTGATTCAACATGTTATGTATTTACCTGAGTAATAGTAATTGTCAGTAAACTGTAATTATGTCAAAGTAATTATATCGGAATCATCGTAATAAAACATGTGAAACTAATTGTTGATAACTAAACCGGAAGTAATTCTTTCTTTAATCTCAAGTTACAATCTCAATATTTTTACCATCACCGTTAAAATTCTACTTTACAACTCATTACAAGTTAACCACTAAATCCTTGGACTCGACCCCGCTTGCCCTATCTACATAGTAAAAAGTGGGTTATAAATTGTTTTTGACGCGTGTGACGATAGCGTTGTCAGATATCATCGATGAAAACGATGACGAAATCATCAAGGAATGGTTTGCAAACTCGATTCATCAAATCCATAAAGATAGCAGGAGCATTTGTAAGTCTGAATGGCATTACAAGAAATTCATAATGATCATATCGGGTGCGAAAGGCTGTCTTCTCAATATCACAGTCTTTCACTCGAACCTGGTGATATCCGGACCGCTGATCTATTTTTGAGAAGTAATCGGCACCTTGCAGCTGGTAAAAAAATCATCTATTCTAGGTAACGGGTAACGATTTTTAATGGTAATCTTATTAAGCTCTTGATAGTCGATACACATGCGCATCGAACCATCCTTCTTTTTGACAAATAATACTGGTGCACCCCACGGAGAGGAACTTGGCCTAATAAAACCCTTATCAAGCAATTCTTGCAATTGAGACATTAACTCGCGCATTTCGGTCGGGGCTAGGCGATACGAAGCATGAGCAATAGGAGTTGCCCCCGGAATAAGATCGATACGAAATTCGACTTGCCTTTCGGGCGGCAAACCGGGTAGGTCGTCGGGAAACACTTCCGGGTAATTACGCACCACTTCGATGTCATGAATAGATTTCTTTTCTTTTTCATTAGTCATAACGTAAGCGAGAAAGGAACAACACCCTTTTGAAAGACATTTTCGAGCCTTAACTGCACTAATGAGACTAGGTACATGGTTGCGCTTATCACCATAAACATACACTTTACTCCCATCAGAAATCCTAATCGACACAATCTTCTTCCCACAAGAAATTTTTGCATTATTCGCCCCAAGCCAATCCATGCCAATCACAATATCGAAAGATTTTATCCCAATTGGAAGAAGATTCAATGAAAATTTCCTATCGTCTATACTGAGTTCGCAATTTCGGTACATATGTCGTACCTCCACAAATTTACCACTCGCTATCTCCACTTCATATAACGTATCTAACGATTCTAGGGGTACATTGAGTTTGTGTCCAAAGTCATGAGACCCAAATGAATACGAAGCACCAGAATCAAATAAACAATATGCAGGTAACGAGTTGACAAGTAATATACCTGAGACCCCATCATGTGTTTCTTTCGCTTCTTCTCGAGTAAGTTGAAAGGCACGAGACTTCACCTTTTGTGGCTCCGCCTTCTTCTGAGCCGTGGACATGAGCGTTTCTCCGCCCTTCTTCGGACAATTAAAACTATAATGGCCCTTCTCATGACATGAATAACATTCAACTTCACTCACCGGCTTCATCTTACATTCTCTCGATTTGTGACCATATCGACCACAATTATAACATGCTCCATATCCGGTTCGGCAATCCCCCGTATGATCCTTTCCACACTTATCGCACTTCTTTGCTCTTCCTTGCCTTGATTGATTAAAACTGGACTTGCCCTTTTTATTCGAGCCGCCTCCACCTCCGCTAAACTTGCGTTTGTCACCAAAAGCTTGCCTTTCCAACGCCCGTCTTTTTCCCACATCTTCCACATTTCGAGCCGCAATAATTGCATCATCAAGTGTTTCGGCTCTCTTAACCTCAAGTTCATATTCCGACGGTAAGCCCCTAGCGTATCGGTTAATTCGTGAACGAGCAGTAGGGTAAGATTCTCCCACGAATGGTAACATATCACAGAATTTCTTTGTATACTCATCAACGGATGAGTTACCCTTCTTTAAAGTTATAAAGTCTTCTTGAAGCTTCTCTATATCCCGCACAGGACAAAACTTGTTCTTCAGACGTGAAGTGATGTAACACCCGACTTATTAACAAAAACACCCCAAAATTTTTTATTTTTCAAACCAAATATTTTACAATAAAAACCATAAGTTTGGGGTATTAGTTAACATAATACGAGTACAAGTGTATCACGAAGTACAATACATAGATATTATACCTTCTTCAAGCCGGGTAGTCATATCCAGATTCTAAGCCCTCAGTCACGGACTTTATCTTTCCCTTTTGCGGGATCTCGCTCACCTGCAGGGACATATCAACAAACTGTGAGCTATAAAGCCCAATGAGTAATCAAATCA
Organism: Cichorium intybus; assembly: GCA_023525715.1. Lineage (NCBI taxonomy): Eukaryota > Viridiplantae > Streptophyta > Magnoliopsida > Asterales > Asteraceae > Cichorium > Cichorium intybus. The sequence continues at coordinate 114,779,930 of CM042014.1, read as the reverse complement.
AATACAACATGTATAAGAATAAAATTCTCTATACACAACAATAAGCATTATCATATAACACACGATCATATATGTCTCACGGGTTTCTCCTGCTTTTACATAGACTCACGGCTCCGTTCTTGTCATCGCAATGACTCACGGCTTATCCGGTATTGTCTTATATAAGTTGACTCACAGCTCCGTTCTTGTCTATATTAGACTCACGGCTTATCTGGTATTGTCGCATTGTTCGTTTATGTATTGACTCACAGCTCCGTTCTTGTCTATCATAGACTCACGGCTTATCTGGTATTGTCGTATCATTCATTTTCATTGACTCACAGCTCCGTTCTTGTCTATATCAGACTCACGGCTTATCTGGTATTGTCATATATTACATCAAGTAATTTGTCATTTTCGTCCCCAAAACCATTTTCATCTGCAGCTGCTCATTTAACATCTATCACATCGGATAACAGTGAGATTACTCACCTGAAGGTTTGCTACCGTTAGCTATCGTTGTTTCTTGCCTTCCAATGTAATCCGTAAGACTTTGTCCCGTACCTATAATTCCATTTATTTTTAAAATGATTATAGGTTAACAACCATTCTAATTGACTCTAGTGTAATAGAGTTCAATACAATATCATTATAAACAATGCCCAGATAATAAACTTTACATTTACTATCTTTTATGAATTTTACTATTCACCGAGGCATTCGAATCGATCTACAGTGCCCCCGAGGGGTCGAAAACTCAATATAAAAATTTTCCCAAACTTTTCAGACCATAACAAGCCTACGGTTCAAGTTTGAGCTAAATCGGACAAGCCAAACAAAAGTTAGCATTTTTGATCCCCTGCCTGGCCCCTGCCTGGAGGCGCACTACGCCTAGGACAGGGCGCACTACGCCTGGGCGCACCCCGCCTGGCTCCTGGGCACACTGCGCCTGGCGCTAGTGCAGGTCTCCTGGCCAGTCGCGATTTGTGCACTGTAGCTTGCAGTTTTGTCCTTTAAGTCCTTAATGCTGCTCTTAATCGTTTGGGGTTTGTTCCTAGGCTAAAACCTTCTATTAATACAAGGTTTTCAACCCTCAAAACCCACTCAATCAATCATATGAAGAATAAGGGTTCTTAGTTCCAAAAACCCCAAAACTTCAAATTTATCAAAAATAACAATCTACTTCCATTATCTTGAATTAAGCCCTTATTAGCATGACTTAATGGAAGTATTACATCATTTTAATCACCCAATCATGACTGTAAATGCAGTTTTTTTTTTTTGAGTTCTACAAAACTCATCAAGAACACATAAACTAGAACTTGGAAATCTTACCTCCAAAACTTCCAATTCTACCCTTCAAATGCTATAATCCGATTTTTAGCTTTAAACCTTCAAGATCGCTCCAAAATTCTGCAACTCCCGTACCAATAAACTCTCTCGTAGCTCACCAAATTTCTGCACAAAATGGGAGAAGCTTCCAACCTTTTATACTTCCAGAAATTGCAGTTTGGTCCCTAGAGTTGCATATTTTGAACTTTTGCCACAATTTACACAATTTATGACAAAAATCAACTTTTATAACATTTTAAGTCCAAAACTCAAAATATTATTACAAAACAAATCCTTTTCTGTCCAAAAGACCAAATTACCCTTCTAAGGTAAAATGACCAATTTGCCCTTTTTTATTATAATTACATAATAAACATGTTTTGGCGTTACAAATTCTCCCCTCTTTTAAGCGATTTCGTCCCCGAAATCATACAAAAAGTTGAGGGTATTTCTCCCTCATTTCACTTTCGGTCTCCCACATCATGTCGGAACCTTTGTGATGACGCCAAAGCACTTTCACCATGCTGATCTTCTTGTTTCGCAGCTGTCTTACCTTGCGGTCTAACACCCTCTCGGGTTGTTCCGGATATCTTAACTTTTCATCTACCTCAATTTCAACAAGAGGTACATGTTGAGACTTATCAAACAAAGTTTTCCTCAAATGGGACACATGGAATACATCATGTATACCATGAAGTTCATCAGGTAACTCCAATCTATATGCCACGGCTCCAACTGTTTGGGATATACGGAAAGGTCCAATGAAACGAGGACTCAACTTCCCTTTCTTCCCAAAACGAATTAAGCCTTTCCAAGGGGATACTTTGAGCATTACCATGTCCCCTACTTGGAATTCTATTGGTTTCACCCGTTTGTCTGCATACTGTTTCTGTCGATTCTGAGCTACCTTCAAATTTTCTCGTATCAGTTTGATCTTTTCTTCAGTCTGTGCTACAATTTCGGGTCCAGCCAACGGCTTTTCCCCAACTTCATTCCAGCAAGTCGGAGTACGACATGGTGCTCCAAACAATGCCTCATACGAGGCCATCTGAATACTGGAATGATAGCTGTTATTGTACGCAAATTCTACCAAAGGCAAATGATCTTCCCAGCTTCCACCAAAGTCGATTACACAGGTTCTTAGCATGTCTTCTAAAGTCTGGATAGTTCTTTCACTTTAACCATCGGTCTGCGGGTGGTATGCAGTACTCATGAGTATTTTTGTACCCAATCGCTTTTGAAGACTTTGCCAAAACCGGGAAGTAAATCTGCTGTCTCGATCCGACACGATCGATGCTGGTAATCCATGTCGACATATCACCTCATCTATGTAAATTTTTGCCAGTTGATCTACTCTGTACTTTTCCTTATATGGTATGAACTGTGCCGATTTGGTCAATCGATCCACAATCACCCATATAGAATCATAACCTCGCGGTGTCCGCGGCAACTTTGTTACAAAATCTATGGTAATATGGTACCATTTCTTCTCTGGAACCGGCAATGGTTGTATTTCCCCGTACGCTTTCTGATGTTTTGACTTCACTTGCAAGCACGTCAAACATCTTTATACAAATCTTCCAACATCTCTCTTCATCCCAGGCCACCAATACAACGGTTTTAACGTCCGATGCATCTTGGTACTGCCCGGATGAACTGCATATCGGCTATAATGGGCATCTTCTAGAAGCAAATTCTGCGCCTCTCCTTGTTTCGGGACCCACACACGGCCTCTGAAGGTCTTTAATTTCTGTGCATTTTCTTCCAGATGCTTCAAGTATCCAACCATTCGCTCACTTTTAACATGTTCAGGCTTACACGCCTCTTCCTGTGCTAAACGAATCAATTCTGGTAACCGGCTTACTACACCCATACATGCGGATGTAATTTTTAAAGGAGCTTCTTTTCGGCTTAAAGCATCTGCCACTACATTCGCCTTGCCTGGGTGGTACAAAATTTCACAGTCAAAGTCCTTAAGTAGATCCATCCACCTTTGCTGTCTCATGCTAAGCTCTTTCTGGTCGAATAAGTACTTCAGGCTCTTGTGATCCGTGTAAATGACAAATTTCACACCGTACAGATAATGTCTTACAATGTCAATGCTAGGATCACCGCAGCTAATTCCAGATCATGAACTGGATATTTCTTTTCAGCATCTTTTAGTTGGCGGGACGCATAGGCTATGACCCGACCTTTCTGCATTAGAACACACCCAAGTCCGACTCTAGAAGCATCGCTGTAGATCACATACTCTTCTCCACTTTGTGGTAGTGCAAGCACTGGTGCTTCACATAAAGCTTGTTTCAACTTCTGAAATGCTTCTTGCTGTTCTTCAGCCCACGTGAACTTTTCACCTTTCTTGGTCAACTTGGTCAACGGAACAGCTATCGAGGAGAAATTCTCGACAAATCTTCTGTAATAGCCTGCTAAACCAAGAAAACTTCGTACCTCAGTGGGACTTCTAGGCGGTTCCCATTTCATCACGGCTTCAACCTTTGCTGGATCTACTTTCACCCCTTCGGCATTAATTACATGGCCAAGAAATTGAACTTCTCTTAGCCAGAATTCACACTTGGAGAATTTTGCATACAGCTTTTCTTGACGAAGCAGCTCTAACATCTGTCGCAGGTGTACCTCATGCTCAGCTTGGCTTCGAGAATACACCAAGATGTCATCAATAAACACTATCACCGAGGTATCAAGGAACGGACGGCACACTCGGTTCATAAGATCCATGAATACGGCTGGAGCATTGGTTAACCCAAAAGGCATCACCAAAAACTCATAATGGCCGTATCTCGTTCGAAAAGCTGTCTTCGGAATGTCAGATTCTCTTATCTTCAACTAATGATAACCCGACCTCAGATCAATCTTGGAAAAGTAGGACGCACCCTGTAGCTGATCAAACAAGTAATCTATTCTGGGTAGCGGGTACTTGTTCTTCACTGTGATCTTGTTTAACTCCCGATAGTCAATACACATGCGCATTGACCCATCTTTCTTCTTAACAAATAGGATAGGGGCTCCCCAAGGCGATGTGCTCGGTTTGATAAAACCCCTGTCTAAAAATTATTCTAGTTGCTTTCGCAGTTCCACCATCTCTGAAGGTGCTAAACGGTATGGAGCTCGGGCAACAGGTGCAGCTCCCGGAACTAGTTCAATCGTGAAATCAACCTGTCGATCTGGTGGCAACCCTGGAAGCTCATCTGGAAATACGTCTGGGAATTCATTTACCACATTCACATTTGCTACCCCCACTTTAATCGGTTTAGACACCGATACATAAGCCAAATAAGAAATCCCTCCTTTACTAACACAGCTTCGGGCTTGAGCAAAGGAGATAACCGACATTCTCAACCGAGGTCATTCACCCTGAATCTTTATCAAATTCCCATCTGGTGACAGTACTGTGAGGCTCTTATTTCTACAATTCATGTTAGCATAATTCGTTGCTAACCAATCCATTCCCACAATTACACCAAATTCATTGGTAGTCATCGGCTTCAAATCTATAGGGAAAACGGTCCCGTAGATTTTAAGCTGACAACCTTCCAGGTGTTCGGAAACCCAAACATATCTGCCATCGGCTACAGCCACTTCTAAGCTCACATCCATTGGGGTTAACGGTACAATCAAGCGAGACATCAGGGACTCCGACACAAAACAGTTCGTAGCCCCCGGATCAAAAATAACATATACAGGTATGGAATCAAGAGTGAAGATACCTGTCACCACATCTGTCTTCTCACGGGCTTCCTCCACGGTCATCTGGAAAGCTCGCGAGGCCACTGGTCGTCCCCTGTTCTTCGGCTCTTCTTTCTTTCCCACTTGATCATCTCTGGGTCTTTCACTGTATACTCCAGATTTCAGTTGGGGACAGTTCGAACGAATGTGATCTGTAGCTCCACATTGGTAGCATCTACGTTCCGCCCGACACTCTCGTGTAAAATGACCCGTTTTTCCACAATTTCGGCAGCTAACTGACCCAGTATCACTGCGACAACTGCCCATGTGCCTTTTTCTGCATTTTTCACACCACTTTCCCTCGTCTTTTTGACCTTTACCCTTAGACCCTGTTTGTTGCGACTTTTTCTGAGGCGTCCAACCTTGGTCTTCCGCCTTTCGTTTAGTTTCCATGACTTTCTTTTCATCTTCCTGTCGCTTCAATTCGGTCTCCCTTTCTGTGGCTCGATCCACCACTTGTCGAAAGGTAGGTAGTTTCAGTGGTTGCACAATTTCCCTGATTCGGGTCGTTAACCCCCAAACATACATATCAATCTTCCTCTTTTCAGTACTGACATGATGTTCTGCAAATCTTGCTTTCTCCAGAAAGCTAAGAGTGTATTCTTGAACAGATCGGGAACCCTGTTCCATGTGCAGGAATTCATCCTCCAGTTTCTTTATAGCCACCTCGGAACAATACTCTTCATTAAATTTAATCTTGAATTGTTCCCAAGACACAGATTGGGTTGGATCAAGATTCAGAGACTTGTAGTAAATTTGCCACCAATGTAGTGCACTGCTTGTAAGTTGATTTGTGGAAAATTCTACTTTGTCATCATCCACACATTTGCTTACTCGAAACACCTTCTCAATATGCATAATCCATTCCATAGCCTGGACTGGATCATCTGTCCCCGAGAATTCCTTTGGTTTACAACCAAGGAAGGCCTTGTAAATACACCCAACTTTCTTTGTAGAGGCTTCCCCACCTTGAGTTTCTTTCACTGCCCGGGCACGACTTTCTCCCTGGCTTTCATTTTCCGGCTGCTTGTCATGAAAACTTTTTGCAGCCTCTTCACTAGGATTAGGATTTGCACTCGGGTTGGGATTACCACTCGGGTTGGAATTTTTCATTAACGTAGGCATCATTTGCCTAACCACTTCTTCCACTATCGCCCGAATATCAGGTGGATTTTCTCCCACCGGTTCCCGTGCTGGTGCTCTTCGCCCAGCTGAGCCACGTGACCGAGCTGGTCCACTTCTTGAAGTACCACGCGAATTTGCACCAGTGGGATTACTTCGTGTATTTCTCATACTTCAAAATTTCAGCAAACCGTTAGATTACATATATAATAATAAACTTATATATATATATATATATATATATATATATATATATATATATATATATATATATATATATATATATATATATATATATATATATATATATATCTAACAGTCCATTTATCTGTTTTTCTCTCAAGGTTTAAGTCCAGGAATCTAGTCTAAGACACCTAGTTCATTTAAACCACGGCTCTGATACCAACTTGAAACACCCGACTTATTAACAAAAACACCCCAAAAAATTTTATTTTTCAAACCAAATATTTTACAATAAAAACCATAAGTTTGGGGTATTAGTTAACATAATACGAGTACAAGTGTATCATGAAGTACAACACATAGATATTATACATTCTTCAAGCCGGGTAGTCACATCCAGATTCTAAGCCCTCAGTCACGGACTTTATCTTTCCCTTTTGCGGGATCTCGCTCACCTGCAGGGACATATCAACAAACTGTGAGCTATAAAGCCCAATGAGTAATCAAATCAAATACAACATGTATAAGAATAAAATTCTCTATACACAACAATAAGCATTATCATATAACACACGATCATATATGTCTCACGGGTTTCTCCTGCTTTTACATAGACTCACGGCTCCGTTCTTGTCATCGCAATGACTCACGGCTTATCCGGTATTGTCTTATATAAGTTGACTCACAGCTCCGTTCTTGTCTATCTTAGACTCACGGCTTATCTGGTATTGTCGCATTGTTCGTTTATGTATTGACTCACAGCTCCGTTCTTGTCTATCATAGACTCACGGCTTATCTGGTATTGTCGTATCATTCATTTTCATTGACTCACAGCTCTGTTCTTGTCTATATCAGACTCACGGCTTATCTGGTATTGTCATATATTACATCAAGTAATTTGTCATTTTCGTCCCCAAAACCATTTTCATCTGCAGCTGCTCATTTAACATCTATCACATCGGATAACAGTGAGATTATTCACCTGAAGGTTCGCTACCGTTAGCTATCGTTGTTTCTTGCCTTCCAATGTAATCCGTAAGACTTTGTCCCGTACCTATAATTCCATTTATTTTTAAAATGATTATAGGTTAACAACCATTCTAATTGACTCTAGTGCAATAGAGTTCAATACAATATCATTATAAACAATGTCCAGATAATAAACTTTACATTTACTATCTTTTATGAATTTTACTATTCACCGAGGCATTCGAATCGATCTACAGTGCCCCCGAGGGGTCGAAAACTCAATATAAAAATTTTCCCAAACTTTTCAGACCATAACGAGCCTACGGTTCAAGTTTGAGCTAAATCGGACAAGCCAAACAAAAGTTAGCATTTTTGATCCCCTGCCTGGCCCCTGCCTGGAGGCGCACTACGCCTAGGACAGGGCGCACTACGCCTGGGCGCACCCCGCCTGGCTCCTGGGCGCACCCCGCCTGGCGCCAGTGCAGGTCTCCTGGCCAGTCGCGATTTGTGCACTGTAGCTTGCAGTTTTGTCCTTTAAGTCCTTAATGCTGCTCTTAATCGTTTGGGGTTTGTTCCTAGGCTAAAACCTTCTATTAATAAAAGGTTTTCAACCCTCAAAACCCACTCAATCAATCATATGAAGAATTAGGGTTCTTAGTTCCAAAAACCCCAAAACTTCAAATTTATCAAAAATAACAATCAACTTCCATTATCTTGAATTAAGCCCTTATTAGCATGACTTAATGGAAGTATTACATCATTTTAATCACCCAATCATGACTGTAAATGCAGTTTTTTTTTGAGTTCTACAAAACTCATCAAGAACACATAAACTAGAACTTGGAAATCTTACCTCCAAAACTTCCAATTCTACCCTTCAAATGCTATAATCCGATTTTTAGCTTTAAACCTTCAAGATCGCTCCAAAATTCTGCAACTCCCGTACCAACAAACTCTCCCGTAGCTCACCAAATTTCTGCACAAAATGGGAGAAGCTTCCAACCTTTTATACTTCCAGAAATTGCAGTTTGGTCCCTAGAGTTGCATATTTTGAACTTTTGCCACAATTTACACAATTTATGACAAAAATCAACTTTTATAACATTTTAAGTCCAAAACTCAATATTATTACAAAACAAATCATTTTCTGTCCAAAAGACCAAATTACCCTTCTAAGGTAAAATGACCAATTTGCCCTTTTTTATTATAATTACATAATAAACATGTTTTGGCGTTACAAGTGAACTCGTCCCATGACCACTTGTACACCACATTCTTCCCTAGAGTTTCATACAAAGTGTTCCACCAAACCAACGCGTCATCTTTTAGAAGACGAGAAGCATAGTACACTTCATCGTTTTCATGACATTTGCTAACCTCTAAGACCTGCTCGGTTTCTCGGATCCACCTCATTGTGACCTTCGATTCGAAACTACCGAGATATTCAGTAGGTTTTCATGCAAGAAAAGACTTAAAAGAACACCTCTTCTTAGGTTCCGATCCCACGCTTCCATCTTCCTTTGAAGATTCTCCACTCATCGGCTTCCATGAAACATCTTGTGAGGAATGGGTGTGTTGCTCTCCAAGCCGATTATCGATTATCTGATTAACATCCTCCTTCATTTCATTCCTCAAATTATTAATGAGGTTTTGAATCGCTTCGAGTGTTACGGGTTGTTGTGGAGGTTGCGGGTTCGGTTCAATTCCTGCATTAACCACGTTATTGACGGGTACACTTCCATGAGAAGAAGTGTGACTTGCTTCCTGCCCGTTAACTGGAGGATCTTGACCACCTCCTTCCATTTACTATATAAGATAAATGGAATTTTTGTTTAATACACATTATTTTCATTTAATAACGAAAGCGGTAGCATGTTATCTCCCTAAGTAATCTCCCTAGTATAAGTTTCATCAAGACCTATAAATCCTAAATTACAACTATGATCTTATAATGTAAGCATACCTACAAATTCCTAAGGCATACCTAATTCCTACCTTAATAGTTTAAGCCTAGGATGGATTTCCAACCTAATTCGGTTAAACCATGGATCTGATACCAAATTTGTAACACCCTATTACCAACATATACTTTTTAAACCCAATTTAGATATACAAAATGTGGGTTTAACAAAAACTTTGAACATAATTACAAAATATTGTCATGTTGGGGTATTACAAGTCTAGTACATCGCCATGGAAAAGCTACTACTAAAAGTATCCCAAAAGAAATGCTTCAAATCTTCTAAAGTCTTCAAGTACTTAATCTCCGTCACCTGAGTACATAGCATTTTAAAAAAAAACAAATATACGTGAGACATAAAGTCTCGTGAGCAACATGGGTTTTAGACCCAAATAATTTTAACTCAAAACAAACCATAAAACAATTTTGTCATAATCAAACATAATGCAAAAGCTTTCTTAAAACATAGACCAATTGCAATTCATGATTATTTGTTTATTAATTGGCTTTATACGGGTTTTCCCGTATCCCTTTCCCTCCCCGGAATAGAACTAATCTATCCGTGAGTGCGTGCTAGTTCCCTTTCCCTTCATGGAATAGAACAAATCTATCCATAAGGACGTGCTGAGACAACTACTTCGCGACGGGAGGTACCATCCCAGTAGTGTCTTTTGACCTCCCCTCACTAGGGTGAGATCCTTGTCCGGACGTCTTTCTCATTTGTTTCATTTAGTTCATATTTCAAATTATCAATATCAATTCATTACAAATTGGTCATAACATGATTATCTTTCATTATATAGCAAACATAAAGCTTTTTGCATAAAACATTTTGAGAAAATCTTTTCTCTTAAAATATTTTGACCAAAACAATATTTATAAAAACTATTGGCTATGTACTCATAAAATCCACATGTTACTCACCTCGTACTAGAAGGGAGGTATCTAAGTTCCCAAAGCCTCCTTGCCCTTGTCTTGACCACCAACAACTTGATCACCACCTAATAAGTCATGTCAAATTCGTATTCATTAACACTCATGCATAGTATATTCACTTATGAGAATCCCTCATCACAACTTAACCAAATTAAGACTCTATAACTAATGTTGTACTTGACTAAGTGGAACTTAATTAACTTTAACAATATGACAATTTCATCTTTACAATTAACAATACCAAAATCAACCATGTCTCTTGTCTTCAAATTCCATCATTTCACCCAATTCATCATATTTATATCGATTCTAAGAAATTTCCAAAGCTTTAATTAGTTAATCTTTTATCAAAATAACTCACCAACAATATTATTTTGCCCAACATAGTTTAGTTGTCCTTTTATGGGCATAATCCATTCATGGCGCTTGTAAAATGTTTTTCTAATACAAGCTTATTCATGTGGGATGGCCAAATCTTGAAGGTTTGATGATATTAGATGCAAACTCTTGTTTATTAGACATTATCTAGTCATTTGTAACCATTATCCATCATCAATTTCGTAAAACCCCAAATTTCTCAAAATTAGGGTTCATCCAAATCATCAAATTCTAGGGATTTAGCTTAAATAAACCATGAGGGAAAGTTCCTTACCTTTAAAGGAAGAAAATGTAGCAAAACGCCCTTTGAAACACCAAGGATTGGAGCTTGATTCGAGTTCACACACTAGGTACACCAAGAACACACCTAGTGTTCTTAGGAGAGAAAAATGAAGAAGAAAGAGAAGAAAATGGCTGAGAAATGACCCAAATTCGTCCCTTAAGCCCCTAGAATGTAGTGGAATCCACTTGTAAAGATTATATGGTGTTTGGTGTAAGTTTTGAAGCTGATCTGCCAACTCCTCGCAACTCCATGTGTCCAGAAAGTGCCCAACGCACCTTTTAACTGATCTGCAGCGTACACGGGTCGTGTAGACCCACACGGGTCGTGTAGGAAATGCAAAGAAACTATCCAGAACCTTTAGGGAGTCCACACGGGTCGTGTACATCCTTGGAGAATTTTTCCAGCATTTCATATTTTCCTTACATTTTATACTCAACTTCAATCAGTCATAACTTTCTCATTTCTTATCTAAATTTCACAAACCATATATGCTTAGAAAGCTAATAAAACATTATACAACTTATTCCTACTGAAATTTACCTAATTCTAATTATATTTCTCGGTATTCAAGCTCAAACCTGGTTACTTCTTGATTTTTGCTAGTTTTGGGCCAACTTCAATCGATTATAACTTCTTCATCCGAACTCCAAATTTTTCCATTCTTTTTCCTGCATTCTTATAATTCCAAATACTCCATTGTTTATATTGTGAGAAATTTCCCAATTCAAATTCCATTTTGAGTTACCTAGTTCTAAATTTCCAGCAACTTTATTTTTAGTAGATTTCCCTTTTTATGCCAAATTTTCTTCTTAATTCATGTTCATCCATCATGATTCATACATACACCATTAAGGACTTAATATATGACTTAATTTAATTATTTACACCTTATTACACTTACAAGCCAATTTCATCATTTTCCATTAAACTCTTAAAAATATAACTTAATTTTCCCCATTTCATTCCATTCAACAGCTTACACATAAGATTTGACATTAGCAAAATAGTTGGTTGTTACAAGAATGGTGATAAATGAAGAACAGCATGTCGTTAATGATCAGCATAGACGTGATGAAACTCAAACAGCCCAATGAGGATCAGTCTGATGATGCCGAGGCCGATGGAGAAAACGATGAGGATGAATCTAAAGCAAGGAGAAGAGAGAAAAGGAACACGAAGAAACCAGCTAGATATGCTGCATGTGTCACTAATGGTGATATTGGTTCTGTTGCATATGCACTAGCTGTTGGTGAAAACATTGGTACTGATGAGCCTCGGTCCTACAAAGAGGCGGTGTCAAGTAAAGAAGGACCAAGCTGGTTGATGGCGATAAATGAAAAGATGCAATCTCTTGAGAAGAATTAAACGTGGGATCTTGTTCCATTACCGAAAGGAGTAAAACCGGTTGGATGCAAGTGGGTCTTTAAGAAGAAGGAAGGAATTCCAGGGGTTGAACCCGTAAGGTTCAAGGCACGGTTAGTGGCAAAGGGTTTTTCTCAAAAGGAAGGAATCAACTATCACGAGGTTTTCTCACCGGTCGTGAAGCACAAGTCAATTCGGGTTCTTTTGGCTATGGTGAGTGCGTTTAATCTAGAGCTTGAGCAGCTCGATGTCAAAACTGTATTTCTTCATGGAAGCTTGGAGGAGAAGATATATATGTCACAACCTGAAGGTTTTCCGGGTTCTAATAAGGATCGTGTGTGTCGGTTGAAGAAATCGCTTTATAGTTTGAAGCAGTCTCCTAGACAGTAGTACAAGAGATTTGATTCGTTTATGACTTCACATGGCTACATTTGGAATCAGTTTGATAATTGTGTCTACTTGAAGCAGTTGTCCAGTGGGTCATTTGTTTATCTGTTGCTATATGTTGATGATATGCTCATTGCAGCCAAGGAGATGGCTAAAATTAATAACTTGAAGAAGCTTTTGGAAAGTGAGTTTGAAATGAAGGATTTGGGTGCAGCAAAGAAGATATTGGGGATGGAGATTCAGAGAAACAGGAAAGCAGGGTTGTTATATGTTTCTCAGCAAAAATATATTGAGAAAGTCTTGTAGTCTTTCGGTTTGGATCAGTCAAAACCAGTTGGAACTCCTTTGGCAGCACATTTTAAATTAAACAGAAGTACTATACCAACTAAGAATGAGGAAAAATACTATATGAGTAGAGTTACATACTCAAGTGCAGTTGGAAGCCTTATGTATGCTATGGTCTGTACTAGACCTAATTTAGCACATGCAGTTAGTGTGGTTAGTAGGTTTATGGGTAATGTAAGAACCCGCGAAAAATTGTAAAAGGGTAAAATGGTCTTTTGACACATTATAAGACCATTATGTAAAATAATATGTTGTTGTGAGATAAGAATATAAGAAACAAAAGTTTATGTAAAAATTTGGAATTTTACCGCGTGAATAGTGAAATTTGGCCAAAAAGGGCAAATTGGTCATTTGACATGAAAATGACCAATATGTTAAGAAATTGTAATAAGGAGCTAAGTTGGTAACTAATGGAACTTAATTTGCAAGATTATGAGGTTTAGAGTCATTTTTGAATCAAGGAAGAAATCCAGGGACCAAAGTGCAATTATTTTATAAAACTAAAATATAAATAAGAGAGTTAATCAACTCTCATTCAACAGAACATCATAGAAGAATCGGGAGAGAACGAGAGAGCACAAGAGAAGAGGAAGAGTTCTAGGAGTTCTACAAGGAATTGGAGCTAGAATTGAAGATTTTCAAGCATTTGAGGTAAGAAATCAAAGTTTGAACACCTACTATTCATGGTCTTCTCGGGATGAAATCTGGAAATCCGATTCATGAAGTTCATGAAATGTTTCCAGAGGTTTATCTCCATTTAAGTATACTAAAATCATCAAGTAAACATGTTCTAGTTGTTGATTATGTTGAAAGTCAAGAAAAAGATGAATTTTGCTCAAGAACCCTAATTTACGGGTTTGTAAGATCAAGACTGATTTTTATGGTTTTTTTAAGTCCAAAGGATCACTTAAGATGTATTAAGACACTCTTAAGTGGTTAATTTCAAAAACTTGGATTTTTAGTGAAAAGATCAAAAAACCGGTTTTTGTGAAATTGAAGTTGGAATTAGTGATTCCATGGGTTAAAACCTGATGTAAACTGAGGGTTTTAGTCATGGAATGATATCAAAAAGATTAAGTCAAGTATTAAGTGCTTAATAGGTGAAAATAGAGGTTTGCAGCTCAAAAATCGGACTAAAAATCGAGTCTGCAGCATAGGCACGAGTCGTGCCAATTTATAACTAAGGTGAGCACGAGTCGTGCTCACTATTTAAGCCAAGAATAGCATCTTACTTTATGCACGAGTCGTGTAACCTCATGCACAAAAAGAGCACGAGTCGTGCTCTAAGTCAGAGAGCAATCTGTCCAATTTTGAGATTCGAACTCGTTGCTAGACGTGTCCGTTTGGTCTATAATTCATACCATAGGCTTAAAATGGTATGAAACCACATGGAAAATTATTAAATTTAGAATACGACCCCTCGGGGGTACTGTAGTAGAAGTCGGGTACATTGAAGAGTATACAATTCATGGAAAGATGATTGTTAGTAGTCATATACTTGTTATGACTTGAAGTTGTGTCATATGAGACCTTAGAACTGTAGAGTCAGTTGTAGTATGTATTTATTAAGTATATATACGTGATACTTGTGTAGGTGGTGCTTCGAATATTGTTGAGCACGGAAAAGGGAAAGGTGTACGAGAAGCCTAGTGACCTATAGCTACACCAAGGTGAGTTTATGTGGATTTTTTGTACATAGCAAAATGATATTTTCAGAAAAGAGATTTCTAAATACTTTTGAATATTAAAGTTGGAAACAGTTTTTAAAGTAGCTCTATGCAAGGGCTAAGTGTTTCAAAGCAGATTTAAAAGTAGTGTAGTTTACAAAGTATTTTGAAAGAAGCTTCGTATGTGAGCTAAAGATGTTGAAGTTAGTTTTGATAGCATTTTTGATTAAGAGTTATAAAGTTTATGAGTTTGAGTTTATTATAAATTGTGTCCTATTTGACCAATTTGAGATGAAATGAAGAAAGTAATGAGATAAGAACTAAAGCTAAGAAAGTAATGAAAGTCAGTTGTCCGGACTAGGATCACCCACATAATCGGGGAATCTGAAGACACTACTGGGGTGGTACCTCCCGTCGCGAAGTAGTTGTCTAGCTTAGCATAACCTTGTGATTGGATCTGTTCCAAGTCACAAAGGGGAGACAGAGATAGCATAACCTTGTGGGCAGATCAGTTCTGTCCCGCGAAGGGGAGTTAGTAGAATGAATTAAAATAAACTAATTCATGAGTTTCAAAAGGTCACAAGTAAATGAGAAAGAAAACAGTTTTAAGAAAGAAAGCAGTTTCTGAGAAAGAAAGCAGTTTTTGAAAAAGAAAGCATTTTTGAAGTTTGAAAATAGAAAAGAAAAGAAATTTTAAGACTTGTTATGAGAATAAGTTTTAGCAGTGTACTTGTTAATATTTCAAGTTTTGAGCAGAAGAGTTTTGGGTCTAAACCCATATTACTCACGAGGCTTTATGTCTCACGTATTATTTTTTTAAAATGCTATGTACTTAGGTGAAAGGAGCAGGAGTTGAAGTTGGGACTAGTGTAAGATACAGATAAGTTTGAATTATGGTTTTTGTATTGAGTCTGTAATACCCCTTGAGAATAAAATTTTGTAAAAAAAAGTTGAATGACTCTTTGATAGTCACGAGTTGTAAGATATTTTGTATTATAAACTGTATTAAACTACGGTTTGAGAAAGGGGTGTTACAGGTAATCCTGGGAAAGCTCACTGGGAAGCGGTCAAGTGGATCCGGCGATACTTGAAGGGGACTAAGGATGTTTGTTTGGTCTATGGTGCTAATACTCATAGTAACTTGGTTAGATATGCAGACTCAGACTATGGTGGTGACTTGGTGAAAAGGAGATCGTTCACGTGTTATATTTTCACTTTGTTTGGATGTACAGTCAGTTGGAAGTCAACTTTACAACCTACAGTTGCCTTGTCTACAACTGAAGCGGAATACATGTCAATGATTGAAGGTATAAAGGAGTGTCTCAGGCTACATGGTTTGATGGAGAGTCTGGGATTGAAGGTGGAGAAGCCTATCTTGAACTGTGATAGTGAAAGTGCTTTGTGTCTAGCAAGGAATCCGGTTTATCTTTTCATCACGAAGCATATTGATATCTGGTTAAATTTCATTCGTGACATAGTTGAAGAAGACAAGTTCTCAATCTTGAAGATCGATACCAAGGTGAATCCAGCAGATATGTTGACAAAGTCGTTACCCAAGGAGAAGTTCGAGCTATGCTTGAACTTGGTTGATGTTCGCAGGAGATAAGTCCCAACGGGGCAAGCTGGCAGGAGACGAGAGGAAGTTTTTTGGTTTCTAGAGCGAGGTGGAGCTATGTTGAATTCGCAATTCAATGTGGAGATTGTTAAATAGTAAATTGAAATTAAAACCCGTCTGGATTTTAAACACGCGTGCCGCGGCCCATTAAGTGTCCGCGTCGCGGCGAGTCGTAACAGCTAGGGTACGGCTAGGGTTTTATGTGCCCATTTGTAAAGCCTATAAATATAAAGGCTGGTCATTAGGGTTTATGAGTGGTCAAAGTCAGAAGTCAGTAGTCAGAAGAGGCCGATTACTAGCAATCTAGGTACGTTCTGTAACACCTGTATTTAGCTCTGGAATAAAGAATACTCTCTCCTGCCCGTGGATGTAGGTCATCTTGGACCGAACCACGTAAATCTGTGTGTCGTTACTTTGTGTTTATATTTACGTATTTATATTCTCGTTATTATTCCTGGGCAATAGGCTATAGATTTAGGTCTATTTCCTATCAATATGATATCTTCAGCTTCTCCTGCCCGTGGATTTAGGTCTATTTCCTATCAATTCTCTCATTCCGAATCCAAATATGATAAAGAAAGTCAGTGAAGTGAGATATTTTACTTCTTCTGGTATCGAATCCCAATGAGACCAACCTCTCAATTGTAATGTGTGAAGCCGGTTCATCGAGCTCTCGATGCCTTGGAGACTTGGAAAAGAATGTAGCTTCGAAGAGAACAGACCTATATCTAACCCTAACAAGGCAAGAGAGTTAAATCCGCTAGGCAAGGAAGTTAAGCGGTTACAGCCAGTAATTTCAAGCCTCCTTAACGAACGTCTTTGGTTGTGCAAATCAGGTACTCCTAAAAGACTATGACATCGGTCAATTACTAAATTCTTGAGAGAGGTGAGGCCGTCTATGCTCTCGATGGACACGAGATTATCACATGATCGTATCTCCAAGGAAATGAGAGGGTGGGGATGAGATTCATCTAAGAGAACGATCTTTGGGCATTCAGGAATGTATAAGTTCTCGAGTACAGGTGATAACATTGTTGAGCTGTTTGTTGCTCCATCTATCCACTTTTCTAGTCTATTCATATTTCTTAGATTGAGTGATCTCAAGGATGGAGACAAAGGTTTTCTTGATCCCGTACCTTGGCTTAAAGAACTGCTTAGGCATGTCAAGTTGTGCATATTCCTTAACACGAGATTTTGAAGAAATGGCAAGTTCTCAAGAATTGGAAAAGTTAGGCAACGACATCTGGTTAATTTGATCTCCGTGAGCTTGTTAAGGGGCATCCGTTTGCTTTCAAGAATGATTTCCATCTTTGTTACCCATGATGGAAAATTATCACATGAAAAGTTTTGGATCACCAAGCTTCTCAAATTTCCATGGGGTTGCAAGCCTTCCAATACATCCTCATCATTTCGGTTGGTACCTTCATTGCTACTCCAAAAGAATTCAATCTTGTATAGATTTTTCTTTCTAGACATATCTCCTTTTAGAGCATCTTCTTTGTTGCTAATTTCTTCTAGATAGAAATTTTTTTTGGTTAAGGTAATTGATCATAAATGATACACTTCAAAACATGGAAACACATAATCGAATGATACAATCCAAATCTGAGTCGTATGCCAAGAGCAGTTTGACTGAGGCATGTATAAACACGTTTTTAAAAAATAGATTTCGTCATTGTCTCCCAAGATACAATAGTTGAAATGGTTCTTTAAGACCACCAACCCTAACTAAACAATAGCAAGAGAACGCATTCATAGAAGGAAGAAGAGTAGAGAGTTCTCAGTTCCTTTTACGATATACATTAATACTATTTTTATAAATAAACATGTAACGATTACCATAGTTACAATTTATGATGATTATAAAAATGACAAGTTAATTACCGAATTAAACCAATATTAAACACAAAAATAATAAGTGGCACTAACATTATGTTTAATTTTAGTATTAACCGAATTGTAACCAAGAAAAGCCTATAAGTTTCTTCAGTTTCAAAATTAAGTTTAGCTATTCTAAATCTTATTCAACCACCATATTTTGGTGATTAATTACCATTCATCTATTGTCTATTTTCACGTTTATTATTCCAAAATGAACATATAAAAGAGGAGAACACAAATATACAACTATTTACCCATTTTGAGATTGAATAAGGTTTGAAATTTGTATTAAAATATGGTCAAACCTTGTTTTGGAAAATGGGTAAACCTATTTATTCCAACAAGCCCCTATATGAACAAAAATTGATCAACAAATTTCAAGGTACTCAGATAAAATCCAACAGTTGAACAATGCACATGATAGGTAGGTGTTACCTTATGAACTTTCCCTTGAGATACATATTTATTTTACTAGCGGACCAGTAGATTCAATATCCTTGAACTGTGTCTGTCCTTTGTGGAAATAACTAATATGCGTCTCACACAATTCTCCCTGACCCACTGATGTTCAAATTGTTGTGTTTGTTATAGTCATGAACATTTTTATAGTTTTGCAAGAGCTTGTAAGGATTGAACCCCTTTAATTCTCTTTGAAACGAACCTACTTTTCTCTTACATAGGTGATTCCAACGAATCATTAAAGCTAAAGCTTGATGATTTCCAATTTGTCATCAATGACTATAAGCTTAACATGCATCACTGTCTATTTTAGGAATAGGTTAGGGTCGAACCCTCCAATGATTCAATTATGTTACATGCAATTAGGTTGTTCCTTTAAACATAGATCTTGAGATCTCTAGTCAATTAGGTTAGTTTTCCTTCGCAATGACTTATTCATTCACGAGCAATGGTCTCATTCCTTTAAATGCCTCTCAAACATTTGTTAGCGGATCCCCAATATTATTTTTGACTTTATGTTTCACCGAAGATAATTCATCTTGAGATTCGGTTGTTAATGATGTTATGTCTTTGATTAATAAGTCAAGATTCGTCATTATTTATATCACCATCTATATATAAAAGATATTGGTTGATACATCTCTAAAGAACTTACAAAGCCCTTTAGCTCATTGTTCAAACTTGGTAAAACTTCTAAATTTATTCTGCTATAATTTCCAACAAATGTTGAGCTTATCAATATGGTTATGGCACATGATTTTAATATTTCAATATAGGATCTAATCATGATATCATTCACTATAAAAATGCTATAACTAGTTGATCTTATACAAAATTTTCATTTACCCTAATTGGGTTCTTAGGTCAAGGTCATGCTATTATGGATGGAAATTACTTTCACTAACATACATACTCTTATTTGTGCTTCTACACCATTGACACACCTATATATGTCATATAAACGCTTAGTAATTACAATGACTAATTTTTCTATCTTTAAGGAGAAACCTTAACTTACTATCAACTCAGGACATTAAGAACACAATTCACATATCTAGATCGATATTTATTGTAGATTAAGGCTTGATACAAGATCTGAAACCAGAAAACAGTTTTGAGAAACTGTTTAAAACAGATGTTGTTACCGATGAAAGTAATGTATTTTCCTTTTCAGTTTGTTTGGCACAAACAAATTTGTTTTAAGACTGTTAGTAAAATGTAAAACGGAAAGTGCATAGTTTCCTTAAAACAAATTCATATGATGTTTGTTTCCCAGGATACAACAGCGTAAAGCAATTCTTCAAGATATCCTGAACCGTCAGTAGGTTGGATTGTACCTTGGCTGTAACACGAGAACGAAGTAGAAGAAGAGAATCGTTTCATCGGGTGTGTCAATAAGTTGCCATAACTGAAAATTTAAACCCACAAGTGTAACTGAAAATAAAATAAAGTCTGTTTAATACCAACCCACTTTTTTGCAAAAAAGTCCTTCAACTATTCTGTTCGATCGGTGATGCATTCGTACCCTCAAGACACGCAACATACAAGTTCAGTGAACCCAATCCACTTTGGTTCACATTTGCACCCCCCCCCCCCCCCCCCCCTGCGCATGTAAAGGAGAGTCTTGGTGTTTAAATATCACAAAACATGAAAGTCTTTAGACTTATAAACTCACTTTCTTTCCATTCCCCCACCAATGTAGGATGAGTTAAAAATTTTAACTCATTTTTCAACTTCTTCCAACTACCTCAATTTGAGATATAATTTCTCATTCATCTTAAATCCGTTTTAGACGTGTGATCTATCAGAACAAATGTATCATGGAAGAGAACACAAACATATAACATTTTACTTATTTTAAATTATTTTATATAACCGTATTTTATGTTCAAAAATGGAAAAAAAACTTATTTTATGAAATTGGTTAAAATCATTTTTCCAACAAAAAATATCTTTCAGAACCTACATCGCACACCATCTCTTGGTCTATTCAAGCCTACTTAGATGCAGACCTTGGCGGGTGTCAAATCGATCGTAGAATGATACTGATTTTGAGTGATATGTTGTTGGTACTTGGTGACATAATAAATAAATATTAATATCACGAATATTAAGTGGAGGAATGAGATTTTAGAGTAAAAATGTTAAATTTTATTTCTTTGGCAATTGAAATATGAAAGTAGAAAAAGCATTATAAGTATGTATAAAGGCCTAGGCTACTTCTATAGATGACCAGTAAGACAAAATGTATTTTAAGATGGAAAAAAGAAAAGATAAAATATGGTAAAATATCAAAGCTCCCGTTAATCGGCATGACCAACTCTCACAGATCACATGGGTTCACATCACATGTTACCTTACTATTATATGTTTTTTTTTATACAAACTATATCTTATTTTCTAAAAGTAAAAGAACGAAATAGTCTAATGAACCAATAAATTTGAAATTACTGAATTTGTTTATGTGAATGACAGAGAGTTTTTTTTTTAATAAAAAATTGGATTGAAGTTGTTCACTCGAAGAATATAGTCACTTCATCCTCCTTTTATACACCATAAACTTGAGACATGGTTGTGTATGTTTAAGGAAGTCAATCGTGAAGGGAGTTCATCAACAAGAACAAAACAAAAACTAAAATGATGGCAAAATGGTAATTTAATATGACCAAAACTGATGGTGTTAAATCCAAAGACCAAACGCAATGCAATTTGCCAATAAAAACGTTTCTAGAAAATGATTTCTTTTTTGAACCAAACCTGACAAAAGAGCACAACCATATGGACCGTTCTTGAGGTTCTACTCTCTTTCTAGTAAAGCGATTTAATAGTATGTTGTAGAAGCAAAGAATGCGAACAAATAGAAATAACAGGCATGTTTTTACACAAAGAGACTAACCAACTAACAAACATCTCTCTTTACACCATCTCTCCATTTAATATGACATCTTCAGCTTCACGTGGCGCTCCCCTTTTAACCGTTTCTTTTTCTAGCTCCCAACATTCATCAAACATCATAAGTCGGATAGATGACATATTGGCTAACCAGATAGGTAATTCTCTCATTCCGAATCCAGATATGATAAAGAAAGCCGGCGAAGTGAGATGTTTTACTTGTTCCGGTATCGAATCCCAATGAGACCAACCTCTCAGTTGTAAAGACCGAAGCCGGTTCATCGACTTCTCGATGCCTTGGAGACTTGGAAAAGAATGAAGTTGTGAAGAAAACGGACCTATATCTAACACTAACAAGGCAAGAGAGTTAAATCCACTAGGCAAGGAAGTTAAGCGGTTACAGTTGGTAATTTCAAGCCTCCTTAAAGAACGACTTTGGTTGTGCAAATCAGGTACTCCTAAAAGACTATGACATCGGTCAATTACTAAATTCTTGAGAGACGTGAGGCCGTATATGCTATCAATGGACACGAGATTATCACATGTTCGTATCTCTAAGGAAATGAGAGGGTGGGGATGATATTCATCTAAGAGAAGGATCTTTGGGCATTCGGAAACACTACTAGAATATTAGGGTAATACTGACGACGATTTTGGTAGCTATCTGAGTATACCGACGGGTTTCTGACGAAATTGGAAAGGAGGAAAAACCCTGGTGGGAAATTTTTACCTACCGATTTCTGACGACTCAATGACAAAATAGCGACGGGATAACAGCGTCGGTAAGCTTTGACGAAATACCGACTGGATTTGTTTTGCCGACTTTAGCTACGGAATACCGACGAGAAGTATTACCTACCGAATATCTACCGATTCATGTTTTTCAAGTTAGTGACTGAATTACGACGGAAAACTTTACCTACCGAATAGCTACCAAATCTGCCGTTTCAATTTTGTGACGGAATACCGACGGATGGCTTTAACTACCGAATACCTACCAAATCCGATACTTTGTTTGTGACAGAAATTCAGTCACTAATCCGTCACTGCTATTTTTTTAATTTAAAACAATCAAAAAATAAAAATAAAATTTCCAGCTTTTAATAGTGTAAATGTAGCAAAAAAAAAATACATGAAACATACAATAACATATATATTCGATACAAAACCTAATAACCCATCCAAACAAAATCATTCGGATACAAAAGCTATTTAAGCATCATGTTTCAAGACGCTAGTTGTTTCATACACAAAAATTACAATTGCTTCACAATATCAAGCTAAGGATTTGGATCACTTGACGGGTTACCGACTGGTCGAAAAGAATTTGGACAACTTTGCATAAAATTCGCCATCATATCATGCATTTCTTTTTGTTTTCTTTCCATTTCCGCTTGTCTTTGTTCAAATTCTTCCCTCAATTTTGCTTCTCTTGCCTCCATATGCTCTTCCATGGTTTGTAGTTTTTCACGCAACATTTGTACCATTAAAGAACTTTGAGAGGGTCTCACAGGCATCTCTCTTCGAGCGGCAGTGCAAGCTCGGACGCCGGAGTTGGCTGCTGGCACAACAGGGTGCTGGTTCTTCGATCAAGTTTTTAATGACTTTATGCCCCGGCAGCCAAGCTGAAATATGAATTGGGGCTATTGTGTGTGACTGCTTCTCATCGGCCTAGATAGAATGAAGAAAGGACGTTTGGCAGTAAAGTGCTGAAATATTGGTAAGACGAGCATATAGAGTTAGGGAATATACTTTAATTTAAATCCTTGCTTTTACTATTTTCTTAATAACAACATACTTTCATTTTCAACCATATATGCAATGTACTTTCATTTTTAATCATAATAACAATGTAGTTTACCTTACCATCCATAATAACAACATATTTTCATTTTCAACCATATATGCAGTGTACTTTACCCTACTATATATAATAGCAATATACTTTATCTTGTCACCCATCATAACAACTTATTATATAAAACAAAATGCATATAATGAATAAGTATACCTCCTGCTGCGACTGTGCGTAGTCTGAGGAAGATGAAGACCCAGTAGAATATGTCCCGATAACTACACGATGAATATCTTAAGATCCTATCCCATAGACAGGACCCTTTTTCTTCCCTCCCGTTAACTTAAACTGGCTCTCAATCCACAAATTAGCATCACCGATGGCAGGCCGGTCAGCTTCCTCTGGGTATTTTTCAGTCTCTGCCCTCTTATAATCATACTACAATTCACCAAAACAACATCATTACCATTGTACCAAAAACCAAGATAGTCAATATATAAAATTGGTAAACACAAAATACATATGAATCTTCAGCCTTCTTTGAGAGAAACTGCAAATTTGTATGGTCTCCTGCAAAATATCTAGCTTTTGATTCGGCGATCAAGCGAGTCTGTAGATACACCTCTTCCCATGAGGGTTCTCTACCCAACCTCAATCTCTACATAAACAGCACAATATAGTTGATTTGGTTAGTGTTAAAAGGAAAAAAGTTACTAAAATTCTTAAATATGATTAGTTACCAATCTGTCACGGTGCTCGTTCATTCCGATGCTGCCGCCTGTGTGTCTGCCTGTCTTCCCAGAACCATCAGATGAATTGCGGTTTTTTGTCCCGCTAGCTGACAACTTCTTCCATTCTGGTGTGTCCTAATACTGTAAAAACACACACATGTATAATACTATAACGGGTAATAAAATTCAACAAAATAAACAATGACATATATAATCGTTTAATTACCAGTGAAATTACTTAAATGCCACTCGAAGAGCCATGATGTTGCGCTGCAAAATTTTGTGGCTCTCGATTATGGCGGATCTCAATCGTCGGGGAAAAATATAAAGAACAATAGGTAGCGAGTTCGTGCACTAGATGTTCATTGACGATTGAACCCTCAACCCTTGCTTTGTTCCTAATTCTTCTTTTTATTAAGCCAAGCTTCCTAAATTCAGAAAGTATAGAGAATGTGTTATGAATACCGAAAAGAACTTTGAAAATGTTCTATATATAATAATACAACAGCTTATTACCTCTCATATTGATACATCCATCTGTAATGTATCGGACCACCAGCAATAGCTTCATCAACTAAATGTATAACCAGGTGTTCCATGGAATCAAAGAAGCCTGGAGGGAATATTTGCTCCAACTTGCAGATGGTTTGAATAATGCTACGTTTCATGTCTGACAAGTCCTGCAGATGCAAAGTTTTTGAGCATAATACACGAAAGAACGAACACATCTCTGTTATGGCCTCGTATATATTTGTTGGAACAAACCCTCTAATAGCAAGTGGAAGCAACCGCTGCATAAACACGTGACAATCATGGCTTTTGAAGGCATAAAAGATGCTATTTGTGATGTTTACACAGTTCCTATATTTGATGCATACCCGTCGGGAAATTTGAGCTTTTTGAGCCAAGCACAGACTTTTTTAACGTCCCCCTTTTTCAATGTGTAAAGTCCAGGCTTTTTCTTAGACTTCTTATTGTTGACCCGGACTAGGTTTAGAATAGGACGATCACATAGAATCTCAATATCTTCCCTTGCCTTCAAATTGTCTTTTGTTTTGGAGGTGCCCATAATAGTGTGCAACAAGTTTTCAAACACATTCCTCTCAATATGCATCACATCAAGGTTGTGTCTGATCAACAGATGATGCCAATATGGAAGCTCCCAAAAGATGCTCTTCTTTACCCAGTTATGTGTAACACCGAAACCATCTGGTTTTTGATAGTTCAGACCATAGGGAGTACCGTTGTATACGGTGCTGAAATGTTGGATTGTCTGCTAAATGTCTTCTCCGGATGGGTACGGAATGGGTACTTCGCGCCTCACTGTTTTGTTCTTCAAAAAATTAACCTTATCACCCCGGAAAGCATGTCCTCTACGCAGATGTTTTCTATGACAGTCAAACCAGCACGATTTTTTTCCTCTGCTAAGCCGGAATGATCCCGATTTATCGGAACAATATGGGCAAGCTAAATTGCCTTTCGTGCTCCATCCGGATAACATTGCATAAGCAGAAAAGTCACAAACGGTCCATAAAAGTACGGCTCTCATTTGAAAATTGTCCCTTCGATGGGCATCATAAGTTTCAATGCCATATGTGAACAACATCTTCAGCTCTTCCACTAATGGTTGTAAGAAAACATCCAAATTATGTCCTGGATTCTTTCGTCCAGGAATGATCACATGAAGTTGTATGTACTGGTGTTTGAAGGCCAACCAAGGAGGAAGGTTGTAAACCATGATAAACACCGGCCAACATGAATAGGGACTCCCATTTGAATTATTTGGACTGCACCCATCGGTACACAACCCGAGACGAATATTGCGCTTCTCATCTGCAAAATCAGGATAGGTTGTGTCAAAATGACTCCAAGCCTTCGCTTCACTAGGATGCATCATTTTTTCTGCATCTACTACATGATCTGAGTGCCAAGTCAAATATTTGGCCGTCTTTCTTGAATAGAACAACCTTTGAAGTCTTGGTCCAATAGGCATGTTGGTCATGACCAAATTAGGAACCTTATTCCCATTGGTCTTGTATCTACTTTCATTACATACTAGACAATGATCTAGATTAACAAACTCTCGCCAAAATAGAATGCAATGGTTTTTGCACACATGAATCCTCTGTGAAGGCAACAGTAACGGCTTCAACATCTTTTTGGTCTCGTAGAAGTTGTTTGGAAGCTTCTCGTCGGTTGGTAGAAAGTCTTTCATTATCGGCATTAGTCTATCAAATGTCGCGTCTGAAACATTACTCTCTGATTTCCAGTTCAATAATCTGGTGGTAGCAGAGAGTATGGAAGCTCTATTTGAACCGTCCCATAAAGGCTCACTCGCTTGTTTCACCAAATTGTAGAAAGCTTGGGCTGATTGATTTGGGTCTTGTGGTGTTTGCTGATAATAAGGAACTTCAGGTTGGTGTATGGTTTCAATAACCATCTGCTCGTATCTAGGATAATCGAGCACATTCTCATCAATGTCTTGAGTCGTTTCACAGTTCGAACTTTGACTTACTTCTACTGTTGGATATAATTCACCATGTGCAAACCATAGCAAATAATTGTCCATGAATCCACGCGTATATAGATGGTGGCTAACCAATGATCTCGTATTGTAATAACGATTTTTGCATTTCGCACACGGACATCTAATTTCTAAAACCTCTACCCCGTCCTTGATACTAGCTTGGATGTTTGTTGCGTTGGTGAAGGCAAAATCTAAGAAATACTTGACATAATATTCAAATTCCGGGTTGAAACAACCATTTGTTGTCAATCTCTTCGTGTACATCCATTCTTGATTTCGATACATTTTGTTTCTATAACTAGTAATCTAAAATTGTTAAACAATTTATAAAATTGTTAAAAAATAATAATGGGAATAATAGTACAACTAACAAAACATATACACATGGAACCAATTTTGTCTCGATTCCAATACATTTAGTACATATATTTTATCTATCTAAAATTTGACACAAAAGTAAATTGTGCAATTATTTTTTTATTGTTTTGTAGTAAATGTTATAAAAAATTGATCATGATGATGGTGCACCTTTTTTGGTAATCTTTAAGACTATCCCAACTAAAACTTTTCTATTGAGTGCTATTTAAAATAAATAAAAATGACAAACAATAATCAGTAGTTTATTGTGGTGACTTCATCACATGATCAGTATTATAGATAGATATGGAGTTTCATATAAACTATTTGAATATAATAATCATACTAACTTTATTGAGGTAAGAACCACATGTATAAGTGCATGTAGCTCTGTGCCACTACATTCAATTGATTAAATAAGTGGAGAGCACTACACTTCCATAATGGAAACTATAAACAATAATATTTTGGAAACTATAAACAATGAAGATGTAGGACTGAGACAGAGAGCACGAAGGACAAGTTTATTCAATGTTGTATGCATGCGTAAGAATATATTTTGGAAACTATAAACAATGAAGACGTAGGACTAAGACACAGAAGACGAAGGTGAAAGAAATCTTCAAGAACTGTAACCACAAAGGGCAAAACAGTCATTAAACCATATATTTAGCTTTGAAGATTCTTCTGTCTCCACTTGATCAGTTGAATATCAGATGTAAGTTCTTCTATTACCAAAACAGAAAAAAAATATTCTTCTGTCTACACTATAATCAAGATTTCATACCGAATCAGAAACAAAATAATCGAGCAACCAATGTCATCACAGTTATTCCATCTACAGGGGTTGTGTATACCTTGTTTTCCGAGGGATGAAACTGAGGAAGCACTGTGGGCCGCCCCTCCCTGGCGATTCGTGTATTCGTGTCGTAAATTCGTGTCACACACGAATTTCACACAATACGAATAGACAAAGAGAAATAAGCTTTATCTCCATTTTTAAAATGTATTCGTGTCGTGTATTCGTGTCGTGTCGTGTCTCTCACAGACTCGTGTATTCATATCTCAAATTGCCAGGTCTAGGGCCGCCAGAGGTTGGGAAGGGTCGTCGGAGGTTCGCCGGCAATGAGAAGGGCGATAATGGCCGGCGAAATCGAGGAGTGCAGGTCGGAGTTCGAGGAGTGCAGATCGGGAATCAAGGGTTGTTGCTCGCCTAGCAGTAACAGTAGAGTAAGAGACACCGGTGAGGGACCATTTAGCTGGCGATTGGAGAGCTCTACATCGGAATCGTTGGGATGAAGAAGAGAGGAATGCTTGACAGAAAAACGAAGAAGAAGATAGGAATGTTTGGAGGGTTTTTACATCTCATGAGGTTTAGCCGTTTAGGCGGAAACCCTTGTTTTTTGTAACCCTTATTTTTATTGGTATAGTGGGTATTCGGTAGGAAATAAAACACTGGTAGGCATTCGGTAATAACCTTAAAAAAATTAATTATTAGTATTTATTCAGGAAATAAAAATGCATGCAATCAGTAGATTCAATTTATTTTTTTTTTAAATCTATTTAAGATCTACTATTTTTTGAATAATTATATACTTATTATATTTATTAATATTATATAAAAATGTACATTTGTTTATCTACTCATTTGTACATATTATATCCATTTAAGATCTACTCATTTGTACATATATAAATATCATGTACAATTTGGAAAAAATGAAGTAATTGACATATAATAAAAATGATAAAAAAATGAAGCATAAAAAACAATGTTTAGGCCTTGAAAAATAAAAAAAATAAAAAAGTCGGTCACTATTTCGTAGGCAACTCCGACAGAATACCTACCAACTAACGCTATCGGTCACCATACGGTTGGTAATCGGTTGTTCTGGTTTGACGGATTACCTACCAAACTTTTTTATTTTTTAGTTTTCGCGAATTAATTGGCGTTGTTTTAGCTTCATTTTTTCAACATCTATATTATATATTAGATAGTTCATTTTTCCCTAATTATACATAATATATATAAACAAACAAACATTCGCACAACTCGATGGAGAGAAACGATAGTAGAATAAGAACAAGAAACTAAGAAATGAGTTGGTTTTGGGTTTTCTTCTAAGGAATAAACATCTCGATGATATATGTGTATATGTACATGTGTATATGTGCCTACGTGTGTCGCTCTATTGAAAACAATATGTAGTTATACAAATTATATTATTAAAGAAATAAACGAGTAATTACCTTTGAACGTGTACATGTTTTTACATATATAAATAGTGTACATGTTTTTACATATATAAATATTATGTACAATATGGAGAAAATGAAGTAATTGATGTATAATAAAAATGTTTAAAAAAATAAAGCAT
Organism: Cichorium intybus; assembly: GCA_023525715.1. Lineage (NCBI taxonomy): Eukaryota > Viridiplantae > Streptophyta > Magnoliopsida > Asterales > Asteraceae > Cichorium > Cichorium intybus. The sequence continues at coordinate 114,750,648 of CM042014.1, read as the reverse complement.
AAAAACAACGTTTAGGCCTCGAAAATTTAAAAAGATAAAAAAGTCGGTCACTATTCCGTAGGAAACTCCGACAGAATACCTACCAACTAACACTATCGGTCACTGTACGATTGGTAATCGGTTGTTTTCGTTTGACGGATTACCTACCAAACTTTTTTATTTTTTAGTTTTTGAGAACTAATTGGCGTTGTTTTAGTTTCATTTTTTCAACATCTGTACTATATATTAGATACTTCATTTTTCCCTAATTGTACATAATATCTATAAAACAAACAAACATTTGCACAACCCGGTGGAGAGAAACGATAGTAGAATAAGAATAAGAAACTAAGGAACAAGTTGGTTTTGGGTTTTCTTCTAAGGAATAAACATCCCGATGATATATGTGTGTATGTGCACGTGTATATGTGCCTACGTGTGTCGCTCTATTAAAAACAATATGTAGTTATACAAATGATAATATAAAAGAAATAAACGAGTAATTACGTTTGAACGTGTACATGTTTTTACATATATAAATATTATGTACAATTTGGAGAAAATGAAGTAATTGATGTATAATAAAAATGTTTAAAAAAACGAAGCAAAAAAAAACAACGTTTAGGCGTCGAAAAATTAAAAAAATAAAAAAGTCGGTCACTATTCCGTAGGCAACTCCGACAGAATACCTACCAAATAACGTTATGGTCACTATTTAGTTGGTAATCAGTTGTTTACGTGTGACTGATTACCTACCACTTTGATTTTCGTCACTAAACCGTTGGTATTTCGTAGGTGATATTAGGGTTGGAAATTTCATCACTTTTCCGTCAGAAAGCCGTAGCTAATTACTGACGGAATTTGGTTGGTCACTATTTTTGGTAGCTATTACCCCTGTTTTCTTGTAGTGAAATGTATAAGTTCTCGAGTACGGGTGATAACATTGTTGAGCTGTTTGTTGCTCCATCAATCCACTTTTCTAGTCTTTTCATATTTCTTAGTTTGAGCGATCTCAAGGATGGAGACAAAGGTTTTCTTGATCCCGTAACACTGTCACCTTGGCCTAAAGAACTGCTTAGGCATGTCAAGTGATCCATATTCCTTAACACTAGATTTCGAAGAAATGGCAGGTTCTCAAGAATTGGAAAATTTAGGCAACAACATCCGGTTAATTTGATCTCCACGAGCTTGTTAAGGGGCATCCGTTTGCTTTCAATATTGATTTCCATCTTTGCTACCCATGCTGGAAAATTATCACTGGAAAAGTTTTCGATCACCAAGCTTCTCAAATTTCCAGGGGGTTGCAAGCCTTCCAATACATCCTCATCATTTCGGTTGGCACCTTCATTTCTACTCCAAAAGAATTCAATCTTGTATAGATTTTTCTTTCTAGACATATCTGCCTTGAGAGCATCTTCTTTGTTGCTAATTTCTTCTAGATTGAAAATACGGAGCTTTCCACCAAGGTGTTTTAAACGGCCGAGCTCTTCAATTCGATGTCCTTCTCTCTACGCACGCCAAAATAAGGCAATGTTCGAAGAGAAGTCAATTGTCCCACATTATGGATAGGAATGCGATCTGGAAATTCGAAATCTCGCAGACTTATCAAAATTTTCATGTCTCTTGGCAACTCTGTGAGAATATAGCAACCGCGCAGCTTGAGAGTTTGCAAATGGTAAAGTTTACAGAGAGATTTTGGAATAACGTTGATTTGTGTATTTGACAAATCAAGATATCTGAGATGCACCAACTCTCCAATTGAATCGTCTATCTTCTTTAGTTTACATCCATTTAATTCTCCAATTGAATCGTCTATCTTCTTTAGTTTACATCCATTTAATTTTAGGATTTGCAGGCGCTTCAAATGTTGAAATGAAATGGTGCTATCAACTTCTCCCCTGAAGAATAATGTATGCAAAGTTCTAGCTGTTATGTCCTCTTTGATGACCATAGAAATTATATTTTTGAAAGAAATGTTGATTTGAAGATTATCTTCCCAACATTGGTATACGGCAAGATGTTTAAACTGAGGAACACATACAATATCATTGCTTGTCGAACTCACTAGACATAAGCTTTCATGTTTGGAAAGTGATAATGCAAGATCATGCACCAGATCATGCATAGTGCAACCAATGATGTAACCATACTCGTCTTTTTTAACATCTTGGAATAACGAATTGCTTACCAATATCTGGAAAATATCATTTCCCACGTCCTCCATCTCTTTGTTTCTTGTCTCATCAGCTTGAACCAACCCTAAAGCCATCCAAAGTTGGATTAGTTCTTCTTTTTTCATGACTTTGTCCTTTTGAAAGATGGAACAATATGAAAAGCATTGTTTCACAGTAGAATTGGGCAAATTATCGAAGCTTAGTTTTGTCACACCCGGCTTTTAAAACAAAAACACCCCTGAAAAATTTTTCATTTAAAACACAGGTTTCAATACATAAAACCATAACAAGGGGTATATTTTAATAAAAACGGGTACAAGTGTATCAAGGAGAGTATAAAATACCATAACTCCTTTAAAGCCGGGCTGCTACTGACAGCATCTATGAGTCCCACTTCAAAGTCACGGACTCTATCTTGTCCCCTACCAGTATCATGCTAACCTGCAGGGACAGTAATAAACGGTATGAGCTACAAAGCTCAGTGAGTAATCATTCCTGCAAATAACACGTATAAAATACAATCATGTATTTGTCTGGACATCGAATCCAAACTCCTAGCCTTACTGGCTGGCCAAATATCTCTTAGGATTTCACATCCTAAATTATAGTCTTACAGACTATAACATGATAACCTGCAATTATCAAGCCACGTCAGTTATTTGCACACATAATCATATACAACAATTTCTGTCCCATATCTCTTAGTCACATCGGACTGTACCGTATATCCTGGCTATTTAAGCCGCACATTGTGTCATAGCTATATAAGCTGCACCACAACATTATCAATATATAATTCATAGCCCGTAGGCTGTACCAGCTGGGTTTAATAACCCGATATCATAGCCAAAAGGCTACACCATGTACCTGTAACAAAATCATAGCCCGAAGGCCGCATCGGAGACATATGGCTCACGGGTTAGCCCGCTGTTGCCGTGGCTCACGGGTTAGCCCGCTGTTGCCTAGACTCACGGGTTAGCCCGCTGTTGTCTATATAAGTTCGGCTCATCAAAGTAAACCATGGCTCACGGGTTAGCCCGCTGTTGCCTAGACTCACGGGTTAGCCCGCTGTTGTCTATATATTGGTTTGACTTATCAGAATAAATTATGGCTCACGGGAAAATCCCGCTGTTGCCTAGACTCACGGCTGGTTCCGGTCTTGTCTATATAAGTTTTATTGACTCACAGCTCCGTTCTTGTCTATTATAGACTCACGGCTTATCTGGTATTGTCGTATTATAGTGTATATATATATATATATATGTATTGACTCACAGCTCCGTTCTTGTCATCGCAATGACTCACGGCTTATCTGGTATTGTCTTTTACATATATTTTTACACTTGTCATTTTCGTCCCTCGAAGCCGTTTCAACCTGTAACAATACAATCATCATATATCACATATGATATCAGTGAGATTACTCACCTGGATACTAGCTGCGTCAAGTTTCTAGTTGTTTCTTGCCTTCCGATACGATCCGTAGAATTTTGTCCCGCACCTATAATATAATCATTTTCAACATGATTATCGGTTAATACCCATTGCAAGTAACTCTAATACACTAGAGTTCAATAAAACATTGTTACAAACAATGTCCAATTAATAAACTTCCAGTTTACTATCTTTATGTGAATTTTACTATTCACCGGGACACTCGGATCGGTCTACAGTGCCCCCGAGGGGTCGGAAACTCAATCTAAAAATTTTCCCAAACTTTTCAGACCATAACGGTCCTATGTTTCAAATTTGGGCTTAATCGGACAAGCAACGCAAAATATAGCGTTTCAAAGTTCCTGCCCAGGGCCTGTCCACAGGCGCACTGCGCCCAGAAGGAGGCGCACCGCGCCCAGCGCCTGTGCAGGTTCCTGTCCAGTCGCGATTTTCACTGTAGCATGCAGTTTTCTTATCTTAAGTGATTATTTTCGTTCTTAATCACTTGGGGTTTGTTCCTAGGCTAAAACCTTACATTTTGACAATGTTTTTAACCATCAAAACACCCTCAATCATCCAAACTAAGAATTAGGGTTCTTAGTTTTAACAACCCCAATTCTTCAATTTTATCTTTTATAGCATCTTACTTTCATTAGATTGAGTTAAGTCTTTGTTTAAGTGAAGAAATCATACACAAACACTCCAAACTTCACTGGAATTTCAGTGTTTTCGAGTTCTACATCACTCACCAATAACAACTAGTCAAGGGCTTGGAAACTTACCTCAAATTCTTCCAATTATGCCCTTTTAAGCCAAGGATCACAATCCAAGCTTCAAACCTTCAAGAAGTCTTCCAATTTCTGCAGAATCGCACCTGCAATTGCTTCTCCCGTTGCTGCACATTTGGTTGGTCAATGAGAGAGTCAAACTCTCTATTTATACCAAAATTTCTTACAATTTGGTCCCTAAGTTCATTTTCTTGAACTTTGACCACAACAATCAAGTTTTATTACAATAAAACTTCCATTTCTTACATTTTGGCCACAACCAACAATATTTTTACTTAATTGGTCGTTGACTTGGTCAAATGACCAAAATACCCTTTTTCGGTAAAACGACCAAAAATCAGTTTTTATAACATTTTAAGTCCAAAACTTAAAATATTATTTCAAACCAAATACTTTTCTGTCCAAAAGACCATTTTACCCTTACATGGTAAAATGACCAATTTACCCTTTTATTATAATTATATAATAAAGTATCTTGGCGTTACAAATTCTCCCCTCCTTCAAAAGATTTCGTCCCCGAAATCATACTATCACGCGAGGGTATTTCTTTCTCGTTACAATTTCGGTTTCTCATATCATATGGAAACCTTCATGGTTTTGCTACAGCTCTTAACCATACCAAACTTCGTATCTCGTGGTTATATCACCACGCGCATATCACTCATCCGGTTGTTCCGGGCACTATAATCACTTATCTTCCTCATTTCAACATGAGGGATTCGTTACATGTATTACTCTATGTTCTCAAAACCATGAGACCCATAGAAAACTTTACAATCATCTTGAAATTCATCAAGGATCTTCAATCAATACACCGCAATTCTTGCTTTTGGGATATACGGAAAGGTCCAATCAACAAGGACTCAACTTTCCTTTTTGTCCCACATCAATTTCTAGTCCTTCCGGAGGGTCACTTTGAGTTCCACTATCTTCCCTTACTTGGGGTTTCAATGGTTTTACTCGACAATCCGCATACTACTCTTGTCGATCTTGGTCTATTTCCAAGCTTTCTCGACCTTGCCAAATCTTTTCTTCTGTTTGAGATACAATCTCAAGTTTAGTCAACAGCTTCTCCCCAACTTCTGTCTAGCAATTCGGCGTGTAACAGGGTAATCTATACAATACTTCCTACGAGTCAATAAAATACTAGTATAATACCTATACTAATCTACAACTTCTACCAAGGATAAACGGTCGTCTAGTTTTCCGCTAGGGTCTGTTATGCAAATTTCAGGCATATCTCCTAAGGTCTGCATCATTATCTCACCTCGTCAATCCATCTGTGATCCGCACACAGTACTTACTAGTACTTTTGAACTAATTATTCTTGAAATTTATGCCAAATTCAAAGAATAATTCTGTTATTTAGGTCCGATACCATCCGTGCCAATAACTCACGTCGACAATTTTCTTTATCTTTGTAGTTTTTCACTACTTTTCCACTCTTAACTTCTTTTTAGTCAGTATAAATATACACTGATTTCATCAATCAATCTGCAATTCACCCATATGGTGTCATACCCATGCGGTACTTGCAAGGACTTTACTATAAAGTCTATGATATTTTTCGTCCCATTTCATTTTTGGGACCAACAGTCCACATACTTCTAATGATTTGACTGTAATTACACACAAGTCAAACATTTTTCATATGTCTTTTAATGTCTTTCTTCAGCCCCGGCCACCAACACATAGGTTTTATCGACCTATACAGTTTGGTATTGCCCTGGGTATGCTGCATATCTGATACAAAATACATCTTTTCAAGATGATTTTCATGTTTCGTTTGACTTTGGAATTCACATTCGCAACCTCCACGGGTGTTAAATCACTGTGATATTCCAACTAACTTCCGCTACTATTCAATCATTCATTCACTTTTCACGTTTTCAGACTTGCACACATCTTTCTGTGCTACCCGAATCAACTCAGGTAATCAATCTGCCACATTCACGCATGTGGATGTAACCCTCAAAGGTTACTCTTTCAAATTCAAGGCATCTGTAATCACATACGCCTGTCTAAGATGGTACAAGATTTCATACCCGAAATCTCTAAGTAACCCATCTATCTTTACTATCTCATCTTCAGTTTCTTTTGATCAATTAAGTCTTTCAAACTTTTATGATCTTATCACAATAAGCTTCACACCATACAAGTAGTGTTCTCAAAGCTTTAATGCCAAATTCATAATTGCTACCGCAATATCATGCATCCACAGTCAACGTTGGATACATTTCAATGATCCAATCCATCTTCTCTGCTTAGCATCATTGCTAATGTTAGAGGTTCACACAAGGTTTATTCCAAACCTTTACAACATATCTGTGGTCTTTCTACCACCTAGACTTTACACTTTTTCTTGGTCAACTTTAGTCAGCTAACCAGCAATCAAGGAGCAGTTTTCTACAACTCTCCTATAGTAACCTGCCAAATCCAAGGAACTACAATGTCAGTCAGATTCCTCAGGCGGTTCCAGTTTTACCACATCATATATCCCACTGGACTTATTTTATCATCTTTGGCAGTATTATCATGCCCAAAGCGTTGAAACTTCTTTTAGCCAAATTTTTTCATACTTGGAGAATTTAACATATCACTTAACTCAGTGAAGTAACTCCAGTATCTGGTACAATGTACCTCATATTCAATCTGGTTTCGAGAATATCATATTCTCAGTAGTCAATGCACATACACATTAACTTATCTTTCTTCCTTTTACACAGATAGGGCTCCCTCTGATGACACTTACAGTCATATGAGATCCCAATTCAAAACAATTTCTTCCAATTGTTTTACCACTCTGTCATCTCTACAGAGGCCAATCAACACAGAGCCTAGATAACAGGAACGGCTCCCAATACCAGCTTAATCATAAGCTCTTATTGCCAATCTGGCAGAAATCTTGGAAGTTCTTTTCAGAAGAATCATCCGAAAATTTATTTAAAGTAGTACACTACTATCACCACTTTATTAAGCTTGGCCCATACCACGTATGCCGACTACAACATCATTCCTTTACTAACTCTTTTCCGAGTTTAAGCAAAGAAGCTAACCGGTATTCTCAACAACGGTCATTTACCATGGATTTTCATCCGCTCATTTCTGCTTTCTGAACCATCATGTTCATGTTTCTACAATTCATGTTAGCATAATTCATTGCTAACCAATTCATAAGCACAATTGCTTCAGATTTACTGGTAGTCATCGGCTTCAGATTCATAGGGAAAATGGTCCCGTAAATCCTAGGCAGACTACTTTCCAGGTGTTCAATATCTTGAACATACTTGCTATCTACTACAGCTATTTCAAATATTTCATCCAAAATCATTGATGAAAAATTCAAACAAGACACCGAGTCATCGATCCAAAGCATAGCTTCACGGATCAAATATAACATACACGAGTTATATTCAGAACGATGATATCTGCGACCGTATCAGTCTCCTCACGAGCTTCTTCCACAACTTACTGGAATGCTCATGGTACCACGGATCCTTTTCGACCATTCGTTCCTTCTTTCTTTCCTGGGTTCATCACCCGTTACTCCACATTTAGCATGTGAGTATTTCATAAAGAAGTGATCTATAGTTCCACGCTGGAACCACTTCCGTCCCATACGACAAGCTCGAGCAATCTGCTCCTATCTTCTGCAATTTCAGCATGTCAACGGTAGAGTCTCAACTCTACAATCTTCCTTAGTGCCTTTCCTGCACTGATCACTATACATAGTGACTCTGTTTTGGTCCTTTCCCTTCAAGGTTGGACCCAGTCTGTGGTAGCTTCTCCCGAAGCGTTCTGACCACATCAGCTAACATTGCTCGTCATGTGGATTTTCTGCTATTCATCTCATTGCCCCTCGTTCAATGGAGCTTTGAGAAACAGGGCTGGTTCACTTCTTAAAGCTGCACGCCCTAAATTTCTCCAAATACGATTCGCTGCTCATACTTCTTATACGTTAGAAGTCAGCAATAGTTAGGTTATATATGTTTAACAACAACTATATACACCTAACAGTTCATCATGTCTACTGTTTCAGGGTTTAAGTCCAGGAATCTACTCTATAGACACCTAGTTCACTTAAACCTCGGCTCTGATACCAACTTGTCACACCCGGCTTTTAAAACAAAAACACCCCTGAAAAATTTTTCATTTAAAACACAGGTTTCAATACATAAAACCATAACAAGGGGTATATTTTAATAAAAACGGGTACAAGTGTATCAAGGAGAGTATAAAATACCATAACTCCTTTAAAGCCGGGCTGCTACTGACAGCATCTATGAGTCCCACTTCAAAGTCACGGACTCTATCTTGTCCCCTACCAGTATCATGCTAACCTGCAGGGACAGTAATAAACGGTATGAGCTACAAAGCTCAGTGAGTAATCATTCCTGCAAATAACACGTATAAAATACAATCATGTATTTGTCTGGACATCGAATCCAAACTCCTAGCCTTACTGGCTGGCCAAATATCTCTTAGGATTTCACATCCTAAATTATAGTCTTACAGACTATAACATGATAACCTGCAATTATCAAGCCACGTCAGTTATTTGCACACATAATCATATACAACAATTTCTGTCCCATATCTCTTAGTCACATCGGACTGTACCGTATATCCTGGCTATTTAAGCCGCACATTGTGTCATAGCTATATAAGCTGCACCACAACATTATCAATATATAATTCATAGCCCGTAGGCTGTACCAGCTGGGTTTAATAACCCGATATCATAGCCAAAAGGCTACACCATGTACCTGTAACAAAATCATAGCCCGAAGGCCGCATCGGAGACATATGGCTCACGGGTTAGCCCGCTGTTGCCGTGGCTCACGGGTTAGCCCGCTGTTGCCTAGACTCACGGGTTAGCCCGCTGTTGTCTATATAAGTTCGGCTCATCAAAGTAAACCATGGCTCACGGGTTAGCCCGCTGTTGCCTAGACTCACGGGTTAGCCCGCTGTTGTCTATATATTGGTTTGACTTATCAGAATAAATTATGGCTCACGGGAAAATCCCGCTGTTGCCTAGACTCACGGCTGGTTCCGGTCTTGTCTATATAAGTTGTATTGACTCACAGCTCCGTTCTTGTCTATTATAGACTCACGGCTTATCTGGTATTGTCGTATTATAGTGTATATATATATATATATGTATTGACTCACAGCTCCGTTCTTGTCATCGCAATGACTCACGGCTTATCTGGTATTGTCTTTTACATATATTTTTACACTTGTCATTTTCGTCCCTCGAAGCCGTTTCAACCTGTAACAATACAATCATCATATATCACATATGATATCAGTGAGATTACTCACCTGGATACTAGCTGCGTCAAGTTTCTAGTTGTTTCTTGCCTTCCGATACGATCCGTAGAATTTTGTCCCGCACCTATAATATAATCATTTTCAACATGATTATCGGTTAATACCCATTGCAAGTAACTCTAATACACTAGAGTTCAATAAAACATTGTTACAAACAATGTCCAATTAATAAACTTCCAGTTTACTATCTTTATGTGAATTTTACTATTCACCGGGACACTCGGATCGGTCTACAGTGCCCCCGAGGGGTCGGAAACTCAATCTAAAAATTTTCCCAAACTTTTCAGACCATAACGGTCCTATGTTTCAAATTTGGGCTTAATCGGACAAGCAACGCAAAATATAGCGTTTCAAAGTTCCTGCCCAGGGCCTGTCCACAGGCGCACTGCGCCCAGAAGGAGGCGCACCGCGCCCAGCGCCTGTGCAGGTTCCTGTCCAGTCGCGATTTTCACTGTAGCATGCAGTTTTCTTATCTTAAGTGATTATTTTCGTTCTTAATCACTTGGGGTTTGTTCCTAGGCTAAAACCTTACATTTTGACAATGTTTTTAACCATCAAAACACCCTCAATCATCCAAACTAAGAATTAGGGTTCTTAGTTTTAACAACCCCAATTCTTCAATTTTATCTTTTATAGCATCTTACTTTCATTAGATTGAGTTAAGTCTTTGTTTAAGTGAAGAAATCATACACAAACACTCCAAACTTCACTGGAATTTCAGTGTTTTCGAGTTCTACATCACTCACCAATAACAACTAGTCAAGGGCTTGGAAACTTACCTCAAATTCTTCCAATTATGCCCTTTTAAGCCAAGGATCACAATCCAAGCTTCAAACCTTCAAGAAGTCTTCCAATTTCTGCAGAATCGCACCTGCAATTGCTTCTCCCGTTGCTGCACATTTGGTTGGTCAATGAGAGAGTCAAACTCTCTATTTATACCAAAATTTCTTACAATTTGGTCCCTAAGTTCATTTTCTTGAACTTTGACCACAACAATCAAGTTTTATTACAATAAAACTTCCATTTCTTACATTTTGGCCACAACCAACAATATTTTTACTTAATTGGTCGTTGACTTGGTCAAATGACCAAAATACCCTTTTTCGGTAAAACGACCAAAAATCAGTTTTTATAACATTTTAAGTCCAAAACTTAAAATATTATTTCAAACCAAATACTTTTCTGTCCAAAAGACCATTTTACCCTTACATGGTAAAATGACCAATTTACCCTTTTATTATAATTATATAATAAAGTATCTTGGCGTTACAAGTTTCAAACTATTTTGAACTCTATCCCCTGCTTCTTCTAGATCCCAAACTTTGCTATCTTTGATAGACAACCACTTCTCTTTGTCATTATAATTTCGCAGCATGCCTCCTATTACATTTACTAGCAACGGCAAACCACGACACTTTTTCACAATATCACGTCCTATCTCCTCTAACTCTGGCAATGGTGATTGTCCTGCCACAAATGCTCTTTCTTTAAAGATGGACCAACAGTGATCATCTGAAAGGCCTTGCAAAGTGTGGAAATCCTCACTCGTAACCTTAGTTCTAATTTCAAGATTACGGGTAGTGAGAAGAATGCCACATCCATTCTGTGAGTTTACTTTTAGCATACAACTTCTGAAATCATCCCAATGTGCCCTTCGTTCGTCCCAAACATCATCAAGGACTAGCAAGTATCTTTTTGACCCCAATTGATTTCGAAGATTTGTAATTAAATTCACTCTAGTTTGTGACTTACATTCCTCTCTAGCAAGAGATTCATAGATCTTTGAAAGAAGTGTGTTGACATCAACCTTATCTGACACACACAACCAAGCTCTAACATCAAAATGTTGCTCGATTTTTGGATTATTGTAGATTGACTTAGCCAAAGTTGTCTTTCCAATCCCACCCATTCCAACAATAGGAACAATCACAAGTTTTTCTTCTTTTCTTGGTTGGGTTAAAAGTTGTATGATGTGTATTTCATCATCCTCCCTCCCAACAACTTTGAATTCGTCTAAATATGGATCAGTCTCCCGGTAGAGACAATCTGAAACACCGGCAGACTGTTCCATTTGTAGCCCTAGAAGGCTTGCTTGTTTATTGATCTCTAATAACTTTTTGCAGATGTTTTCGATTTTATGACCGATTTCTCTACGAAATGAAAACTTTTTCAAGCTTGGAAGAGACGGTACCTTTCTTGCGATCTTATCTCGTTTCTTTACCTCACTTCTCAACATGTCGTAATGAACCTCATCCAACACATCATCAGCTTCAGTGACAACATGTTTTAGGTGTTTCAGCCACACAATCACAGCTTCTGTTCCTTTTTGTCTCTCAGCATCACGCAACTTGGCACAAATCAGGTCTACGGTTTGGTGAAGGGTGTCCAGTTTCTTTTTGTAACCCAAAGCATGAGCGATCTCTTTTGCGGCTATTAACACCACCTTTGTCAGTATCCCCTCGGCGGCAATAACTAAAGCTTCAGCCATTTTTACCAAAGAGAGAGAGAGAGATGAGAGTAAACCAATTACGTAATCCAGAAGTCTTTCACAAAGTCTTGGATATGAATTGTAATAATTAGCAGGTATGAAATTGACAATGATGCTTCTATTCACACGACCGACGGATTCGTGTGTGGAGTGGATTATGACACCGGACATAATAAAACTTAAGCGGCAGTAATGAGTTTTTGACCAGCATGCCTTCAACTATACTAATATTATAAAATACACGCCTGTTATATAATTTTCCTTTTGAACTCATATTACCAATAGTAACGAATTTTGGAATCATGAATAGTATCTTTACGGCTAACCTTTCCGTAGTCAAAGTGTCATCTTTAACGCTGTGTTCCCCAGTTTTAGCATGGAGAGAAAAGAAAAGAAAAGAAAAAAAAGAGAGAAAAGAAGGGAAGGGAAAGAAAATGAAAGTTATATTTTTGGGTTCCCGAGTCGAAAGAAAATTAAAGGAAAGAAACGTTTTATGTGTTCCCGAGTGGAAAGGAAGGGAAATGAAAGTTATAATTAAGTGTTATTTTTACCAGTAATTTCCTTTCCTTCCAAATCCTTCCAAATCGGAAGGAAAGTTAGGAGAGAATATTAACCCTCCAATTCCTTTCTTTTCTTTCCACTTCCTTCTGTAAAAAAAACTGGGGAACATGAAAACTTTTCTTTTCCTCCCAGTTCCACCCAATTCTCTCAATTTCTCTCGTTAAATGAGACTCGGGAACACAGCGTAAAAACACTTTATACAAATATAGGTTAAATAATATCTAAAAAAACCGAAATTTAAAAAAAAAAAATTCAATTTTCGCAATGGCATAGGCCACCTGCAAAAATACAAGTGCTCAATGCACATTTTGTGCATTGATCACTTGTACTATTACAGGTGGCCTATGACATTTGCTAAAATCTCTACAGAATATCTCAAACCCGAGTATTTTTTCCAACCTACGTCTAATTTCAACACCTAACAACTACAAGGCATAAATTATAACACGATAAATCTATACAAAAGAGAAAACTAACCATGTTTATCCGAGAACGGTTGAGAGGATTTCATAGTATTGCAAACCGAAAAATGAAGGTAAATGAGAAAATTTCGACTTTTTATACTTTGGTAACATGGGCCTCAGCTCATGGGCTGAAAACCGAGCCCAGTCAAGATCTCTGAAAAACATGGCCTCAGCTCATTGGCTGAAAAAACGGGCCTAATCAAGATCTCTGAATTTTTTTGCAGATGGGAGCCCGCCATGTCATCGTTTGCGCAAGTCAGGGGTGCCACATCAACATTTTCGCAAGTGGCCCTTTTCGCCTGTGAAAATCTTGGCTATTTGGATCATTTGGCTAATATTTGGCTATTTTTTGGCAAAAGATTAAGGGTTAGACTATTTTTGTTATTTTCTCTGCAGTATACTGCTCTTGCTCTTTACACTCAGAGATAGATTTTCTCATAATCTTGATCATAATGCTTACCATAGAGATCTATCTATATTGTAACCATTATTGCCCAATTTGCCCAATAATGGTTACAATACAGATAGATTTATTTAGAGGACGTGTTTGAGCTAAATTCTTGTTTAGATTAGGCCATTGGGCCAATGGTGTAAGTAGGCCCATAAATGACAATTTTTCTCTCCTGTGTAAGGACATTGAATCTCTAAGTCAGACTGCTCCCCAGTTACTGAAGAACCAAAGCTGTGATAAACATTGAAGGTGAAACTCAAGTGAGGTTTACTTCTCCCCCGCAATTGCGCTTTAGTTAGTTAGCTTTGCTGCCAACTCTCAATATGCTTGCTTCTTGATTCACTTATATGCCTTCACTCTTGAATCTCATCAGGCCTTCGCTCTTGGAGCTTCGCCCTTGTAACAACTTCTATCTTAGTTAAAGTTGAACCTTCGCACTTGTAGCAACTTTGCTTCTTGAGGCTTTGCTCTTGGTCGAGGTCGAGACTATGCTTCCTAGTGAGACTTTGCTTCTTAATATTAGACTCCACAGCTCAACCCGTGTATTTTTAGGTGTATATAATGCATCAAATACCATATCATATGATCTCAATTTCTCTTAATCGATTCAAAACATGTTAAGTCATAATCCTATTTTCATAAATGCAAAAAGAAGCATCCATATAGATAAAGAGGGAACCTTGGAAATTGGTGTTGGGTGTATATCTCTGGTTCCATGCATATAACAAAACAATTTGCAATAATCGTTCCATTTTTAGGGCAAATATGCATACAATTTCCCAATAGGCAAAGCCTCTACTAATATTGCATGTGTAATAGACTCTCCTTTCTACATTTGAGGAATTTTATATGGTTAGAAGAGATTAAAGTTTGCAAATTATACGGTCTTGTTCTGTTTTAACCCCAACTTTTTTTTTTGTTTCTTGTATGCCATTATATTTTGAAAAACTTTTCTTCTGGGTCATTGGCCGGTTGTCAACAGGTTATGATAACGTGTCGGTTTGGTTGATTTGGAGATTTTTACCGATTAGCATTAAGCCCTAACATTTACGTCTTAGTTTGCGTTTAGTCCTAACATGTTTTGTTCCCCATTTGCCATTACCGTTTCAAAAAAAATACATTTTTATCCCTTTGTCGGTTACCAACAAGTATTTTGAAACGTAATAGCTTAAAATAAAATGAAGAGACGTTGAAGGAAAGAGTCGAACTTGCGACTTCTCCTTAAGGGGTAGGGCATGTTAGCCAGTAAACCAAAGGCTCTTTTTGTTATGGCATAAAAACTTGTTACCTATTGATATAATAAGTATATTTATCAAAGTCCAATGGCCTAACATAAATTAATTTGAAAGTACATGTCGGAATAGGAATATACGAAAGTACAAAGATATAATTAGAAAAAAAATTACAATGTTATTTCTTGCATCTAATCCTTACAATTTGTGTGCTTATTGAAAGCTTTTACAATGCATTACATACTAAAGTCGTCAAGAGCCTATATGGAAGTTATTTCATTTATCTGGTTTATTCACTCCACTGTTAAAAAAATTCTACTATTGTTAAATTTATTACCAGAAAAGCCTTGTTAAGTTCATTACTAGAAAATCGTGAACTTTCTTAATTTGTTTGTAGGCTTCTTGCCTCTTACATTTCATATGGCATATTATAGGAAGTTTTTATGTCGTGGATGAAAGGTTGTGACATCATCATCCTTTATGTCCCTTTACTAATCGAAGACAACATAAATATGTGGATAAACAACCATCATTGTGTGGATTGATCCTAAAAACATAGCTCCAACAACTTATAAGTTGCGGGTTTGATTCTTGCCACGAGTCTCTCTTACTCTTTCATTTTAAAATACTTACTAGTGATCGATCAAGGGCTAAAATGAAACATTTTCGAAAAAATAATGCCAAATTGGAAACAAAAGATGTTGGGGTTAAACGCAAACTAAGACTTAAATGTTGGAGCTAAATGTAAAATGCAACAGTCAAACTGACACGTAATCATAACCTAATAAGGGACCGGAATCGTAACTTACGAAATACTAATAATGTAACTTTATAATAAATAGGGATGAAAACAATTAATTCGAAATTAGTCGAGAAAAAAACGTAAATATAAAAGTTTGTTAAAAGAAGAATCAAAAATTGATATTTCCAAATAGAAGCTTATTTTGATTTGTACCAAATGTATTAGCAATTATACTATAATCTGAATTTAGTAATTATGGTTCTGGAAACAGATCCTGATTTGCAAATTAATATATATATATATATATATATATATATATATATATATATATATATATATATATATATATATATATATATATATATATATATATATATATATATATATATATATATATATATATATATATATATATATATATATATATATATATATATATATATATATAGAGTAAAGTTCAATTGAGAACCTAAAAAAGCCTAGGAACCTAAGAACCCATTTTATGAACTTTTTTTCTACACAATATTTTTCAAAAAAAAATATACCAAAATTTTTGTTATGATGCATCTAGAAGATATCAAAATTTTTTTAAAAAAAAAAATAATTTTTTTAATTTTTTTTTCATATGGGTTTAGGGTTTAGGGTTTAGGTTTAGGAATTAGGTATAGGGTTTAGGGTTTAAGGTTTAGGGTTTAGGGTTTAGGGTTTAGGGTTTAGTTTTAGGGTTTAGATTTAGGGTCTAGAAATCTCTTAGACACTTTAAATAAAAAAATTGGATGCAAAAAAATCATTTTTTTTATTTTTTTTTCAAATGGGTTTAGGGTTTAGGGTTTAGGGTTTAGAAATCTCTTAGACGCTTTAAATAAAAAAAATTAGATGCAATTTTTTTTTAAAATATTGTGTAGAAAAAAAGTTCCTAGGTTCCTAAATTTTTTTAGGTTCTCTCATGATCTCGACCATATATATATATATATATATATATATATATATATATATATATATATATATATATATATATATATATATATATATATATATATATATATATATATATATATATATATATATATATATATATATAATGCTTGGAATTGTATAGTTTAACCCTCAAAATATTATACAATATTATATTGATAAATTTATGTTTGATAAATTTGACTATAAGACAAATAATTACGTAATTCTAAGAACTCACGATTAAAAATTATCGTTGATAAAATTCAGATAAAGATGTTATTTATTAATATCGGTCATATAATAAAATTCTTTATGTTAGCCTTGGAGCAGGGCCATCAGGGCACGGTTTACTCTTTTCACAATTGAAATTTAAAGAAAATAAACTTGACTAGAAGAAAAACAAGACAATTAGTTTGATCTAAAAAGACATTTGTGATTAAATATATATTTATACAATAAAATTTAGATACAAATGTAAAACATATAGGACGCGATTTCCAGGGAGAAACAAAGCTTTTATCTTCATTCTATGTTTTACAAAAAATTTCATAGTATTTTTTACGTATTTGACATATAATGATTTTAATCCAATATCTTTTTAAAATCGGATTACTTTAATGCATTTATTTATACAGATTGATTATACGATCAAAAAAGTTTACTAATATAACATAGTTTGTATTTTAAAATCATATTATCTAAAATAAAGTAAATAATATATTCAATCAACACACAACTATACAACTAATTAGTGACAATTTGATGACGTGTTAGAACATAAGCCATTAATGAAGCATAATAACCCAAATTGACCGACCCATCTAAGTTTTACCCATTTGATCTATTAGTAAAAAAAGTACAGCTTGGGTTGATCTCAGTTTTACGAGTTATATCCTCCTTCATACTGAGAATCAACATAAGGGGGCATTATTGTAATTTCTCACCCTCAATGTCATACTCGTCTGGTCCATTTCCGTCATTATAATTTAAAAAACCAATGAAATGAACATTGCCATTTCTTGCACTTAACCCATATTGATGTATCAACAATTAAGTATACGATGTCTTCGTAGTGAAATTACATCGACATACCTACTTCATACTCAAAGTCAGGTGGCAATGGGGGCTGATCATACCTGAATTTTTTTTATACGGTAGTAGATATATGAATCAACAAAAAGAACAAACAGAAATGGTTTTGAGCATTATGATGTTGAATGTATCACACTCGAAGGGAAGAGAATGGTTAGAACTACAAAAAAAAAAAAAAAAACAACATAACAAACTTATGATGTATGCAGATCCTCCTTAGAGAGAAGATTACATTGAACAAGCAGAAAATGAACAAATAGAAATAAGAGGCAAACAAATCAAAGACAAATGTTTAAAGCTGATATTACACAAGTCGAATGTTCAACATTTTAGGAAACTAAAATTGATTCAATAATGTATATTGAACAACACGAGAGATGATACAACATAATTTATAAGCAACAAACTCTAACTAATATCTTTATTTATACTATCTCTTCATTTAATACGGTTGTATCTTTATCTAGCCTTCTTATATGAAAAAGAAAGGTAGTGAAGTGACACGTTTTACTTCCGGGGATTACAAGCCTTCCAATACATCCTCGTCATTTCAGTTGGCACATTCATAGCTACTCAGAAGGAATTCAATCTTGTATGGTACCTTGAGAACCTCTTCTTGCTGCTAATTTCTTCTAGATTGAAAATGCGGGGCTTTCCACCAAGGTGTTTCAAACGGCCAATCAATCTTCAATTTAATATCCTTTCTCTGTATGCATGCCAAATGAAGACAATGTTCGAAGAGAAATCAATTGTCCCATATTATGGATGGGAATGCTTCTTGGAATTCGAAATCATGAAAACTTATCAAAATTTCTTTTGGCAAGCAACTCTTTGAGATGATAACAGCTGCGCAACTTCAGAATTTGTAAGAACGTTGATTTTGGTGTATGACAAATCAACATGCTTTAAATGAGCAACTCTCCAATTGAATCGTCTATTTTTGTTAATTTATATCCATAGAATTTCAAGATTAGCACGTACTTCAAACGTTGAAATTAAATGGTGTTCTCCACTTCACCCTTGAAGAACAATGTATGCAAAGTTCTAGCTCTTTAAGACCATACAAATCATTTTTTTTAAAGAAAAGTTGATTTGAAAACTATCCTACATATATTGATACAGTAGAAGATGTTTGATTAACCTGAGGAATACACAAAAGATCACCTCATGACGAACTCTCAAGACATAAGCTTTCATGTTTCGAAAGTGATAACGAGAGATCTTGCACCAGATCATGCATATTATGACCTAATAGTAATGTAACCATTCTCATCCCTTTTAACATCTTGGAACAACGAATTGCTTACCAAAATCTGATAAATATCATTTCCCACATCCTCCTTCTCCTTGTTTCTTGCCTCATCTGCTTGAACCAACCCTAAAGCCATCCAAAGTTGGATCAGTTCTTCACTTTTCATGACTTGTCCATCTTAAAGATGGAACATTATGCAGCAGATTTATCATCAAATTTTAGTTTGAGGGTACTTTAAACTCTATCCCTTTCTTTTTATAACCCTCAATCATCGTTGCTTAGCCAAAGTTGTCTTTCCAATCCCGCCCATTCCGCCAATAGGAACAACCGTAAGTTTTTCTTCGTTTCTTGGTTGCATTAAAAGTTGTAAATCAACCTCCCTCCAAACAATTCTAAACTCATCCGAGTATACATCAGCTAGAGGGCGAGGCTGTTCATTCTGTAGCCTTAAAAACATTTTTGCAGATGTTTTCGATTTCGCGACCAATTTCTTTATGATATGAGAACCTTTTCAAGCTTGGAAGTGAAGGTACCTTTCTTGCGATCCGATGTCGTTTCTTTAGCTCACGCCTCCATATTTCGTAATGAATCTCGTCCAACACATCACCAGCACTCGCAACTACATGTTTTAGCTGTTTCAGTCACACCATCACGGCCTCTGTTCCCTTTTATCTCTCTGCATCGCGTAACTTGTAATGAATTAGGTTTAGGGTTCAGTGAAGGGTGTCAAGCTTTCCCCAATGTTGAAAAAGATAAGAGTCGATGAAATCATGAAAGTAAGATATGATAAGTTAAAAGGGATGGCCAGCCCAAACGGTATCAAACAATAAAATGGATCCAACCCAACACCCGATAGGCCGATAAACGTCTATGGAGGATTCATTTGGATGCAAGACTCACAAGTAACGACCCAAAAATGAGAAGGAATTGATGGGTTGTAGAATTTGGGGTTTAATTTTGTTGAATGAATTGTTCTTTTTGACTTTTTGTTGTCTATTTAAGTTTTTGTAAATTTTGATTCTATATAAAAGCTAATGAGACAAACTTTTGAGAATTTTTAATAGGGTGTTAGAGAAAACAAAACCAAAAAAGGTTTTAGTTATTTGGTTTTTTGTTGTTCGGTTATCGAGTAATCAAGTGTTTTTATCAAATAAATAGGATCTTAGTTGGATTAGTTTTGGTTAAAATTTTAAATAAAGAGGATGGTTATATAATGTTTTTATATTTTTATTTTTATATTTATGAAGTTACTTTTTCATTTGTCTGATGTTTAAACATTCCGCAATTTGTGAAAATAGGCATCGAATTTTATTTTTCATACAAAATTTCTAATG
This sequence comes from Cichorium intybus, assembly GCA_023525715.1. Lineage (NCBI taxonomy): Eukaryota > Viridiplantae > Streptophyta > Magnoliopsida > Asterales > Asteraceae > Cichorium > Cichorium intybus. The sequence goes on along the minus strand of CM042014.1, from coordinate 114,730,366 downwards.
TTAGAAGTGTGTTTTTTATATTTAAGGGAGGATTGCGTATATGTTTTTTTTTTAAATATTAAAATATCATATTTATCGATCCTAATATCTAAATATCATATTTACATTTCATAATCTTTCAAAATATCATTCAAATCTTTTATAACATTTTATAATCATTTTAATTTTTTACTTTAATTAATTGATTATTATACTCCTTCTTGTAAATCTAATAACAAAATAACAACTAAGAAAAAAGAAAATAGATTTTTTTGGAACGAAAAAAAAAAAAAATAGTTGTACACTTGCCCATCATCAGCAAGCTCTAAACTTGTTTAAGTGGTGACTTGTTAATACTTTTGGAAAATGTGGTGAGTAACCCATTGACTCGGGTTCTAATCTTGGCACTGTTTATCCCTTGTGGCCATGGAGGTTCGTCTGCAGTGACTCCAGGGCATGAAACAGGGTCTCATGTTCGTAGCGGATGAGTAGTCGGTGCGCAAAAGCTGGCCCGAATACCCTCGTTAGGGAAGTTTCCCTTTCCAATTTTTTTTTTAATAATTTGTGAACTTGTGTCTAAATCCACTTATTGTTGATTTTTACGAGACTTAGGAGAAAATATACCAGCCTATTGCTATTGTTAAACGATTTCCTAGTGTCCTAAAAAATAGGATTAAACAATCACATGAGTATAAAAAAAAGACATAAATATTCATGGTGTGGTGAACATAAACACCGTGAAAAGACATACAATAATTTTGCATCTTAAGGTTTGGATCTAAGTGAAACATCCACCTCGAAAATGTTACTCAAATTTCCATTTCCTTTGTTTTATTTCATAAAAATATATAAATACTTATGGAATGCTAATCATATTTTTATTTGAGAAATTGTATTAGAAACCAATTCAATTTCGGAGATGTAGTAACAAGTTTGACCGGGGCCGTTGAGCCGTTGACCAATCAAAATCAGTTAACAAATGCATCAAGATTCAAGAAGCTCGGACGAGTATGAAAAACAAATGCAGCAACCATGTCAAGGCAAGCTCTTCGATTCTTCGATAATCATCACTCCACCACCATTCTCAACTCCCTCCACACAACCACATCTTCTCTTTCACAAACACGTCAAGCTCACGCCCAACTCCTCCGAACCGGTCTTCTTCTCGACACCCATTTCACCACAAAACTCCTCTCTCTCTACGCCAACCACCACCGTTTCTCAGACGCCAACCTCCTCATTAACTCCATCGAAAACCCAGATGTTTTCTCATTCTCCACCCTCATTCACACTTACTCCAAGCTCGGCCGTTTCAGTGACGTCCTTCTTTTATTCTCTCGCATGATATCTCTCGGAGTATCTCCCGATACCCGTGTCATTCCTTCTGTCGTTAAAGCTTGCAGTGGGTTAAACGATTTAAGAGGTGGGAAACAGGTTCATGGGTTTTGTATAACATCTGGGCTTTGTCAAGATTCATTTGTGCAATCTTCTTTGATTCATTTTTACGTAAAATGCTCTCAGCTGAGATACGCACATAAACTGTTCGATTCAATGTCTCAACCGGATGTTGTCTCGTGTAGCGCTTTGGTTTCAGGTTATGCTCGACAAGGACACGTTAGGGAAGCTAAAATGGTGTTCGGTAAAATGGAGGAACTTGGAATTGAGCCAAATCCGGTTTCTTGGAACGGTATGGTGGCGGGTTTCAACCAAAGTGGACATTATTCGGATGCAGTGATGATGTTTCAGAAAATGCACTCGTTCAATTTTAAACCTGATGAAACAACAATTTCTAGTGTTCTTCCTGCTGTTAGCGATTTAGAAGACTTTTTAGTTGGTGTTCAAATACACGGGTACGCAATCAAACACGGATTCGAATCTGATAATTGTATCGTCAGTGCACTAATTGACATGTACGGGAAATGTCACTTTACCATGGAGATGTCACAGGTGTTCGATGAAATGCCTCAAAGAGATCTTGGTGCTTGTAACGCTTTAATTTCAGGGTTTGCTAGAAACGGTTTAACAAATGAAGCACTCAAAGCCTTTAACCAATTACGTGACCAAGATTCAGAACTAAATGTCGTGTCATGGACATCAATCATATCTTGCTGTTCACAACATGGAAAAGACATCGATGCCCTTAATCTATTTAGACAAATGCAAGATTCAGGTGTAAAACCAAATTCTGTCACAATCCCGTGTTTACTTCCCGCATGTGGAAACATTGCAGCATTAATGCACGGAAAATCCGCACATGCATTCTCAATTAGAACATGTATTTCAAATAATGTTTATGTAGGGACCGCTTTAGTTGACATGTATGCTAATTGTGGAAGAATTAAATTAGCGCGTGTTTTTTTCGATCGAATGCCCGTTCGTAACATCGCGTGTTGGAACGCGATAATGGGTGGGTACGCAATGCACGGGGACGCAACCCAAGTTCTTGAAATATTCAAATTAATGGAAAAAACCGATCAAAAACCCGATTTTATTACTTTCACTTCTTTGTTATCCGCGTGTAGTCACACCGGGTTCACTCAACAAGGTCAACTTTACTTTGAACGAATGACAAAAGATTACGGAATTAAACCGAGAATCGAGCATTACGCGTGTTTAGTCACACTTTTAGGGCGTGCGGGAAAGATAAACGACGCGTATTCAGTTATTACGAAAATGCCATTCGAGCCGGACGCATGTGTATGGGGAGCTTTACTTAGTTCTTGTAGAGTCCATCATAATATGGAAATCGGTAAATTGGCGGCCGATAAACTTTTCGAATTGGAACCGAATAATCCCGGGAATTACGTTTTGTTATCGAATATTTACGCGTCGAAAGGGTTATGGAAAGAAGTGGATAAAATTAGGGATTCGATGAAATCAATGGGAATGAGGAAGAATCCGGGGTGCAGTTGGATTGAGATCAAGAACAAGGTGCATATGCTTTTAGCGGGCGATCAATCACATCCGCAAACGGTTCAAATTTTAGAAAAAATGGATGATTTGAGTATGGAAATGAAGAAATTCGGGTGTTTTCCGGTTACTTCATTTGTATTACAAGATGTTGAAGATCAAGAAAAGGAGCATATTTTGTGTGGGCATAGTGAAAAATTGGCGGTAGTTCTTGGGCTTTTGAGTACTTCAAAGGGTACTACTCTTCAAGTGATAAAGAATCTTAGAATTTGTGGAGATTGTCATGTTTTTATAAAATTTATATCGAGGTTTGAAGAGCGGGAGATTTATGTTCGGGACACGAATCGGTTTCATCATTTTAAAGACGGGGTGTGTTCTTGTGGGGATTATTGGTGAATCGTATACTAGTATCCGGTATCCAATATCCAGACTTTATTTGTTAAGTCGTTCTTTTTGTATTAAGTCAAAAAGAAACACGTTTTAAGTTTTGTTCCCCAAAAGTCAAAAGGAAATAGTACCTAAGTGAAGGTTGCAGAAAATCAGAAATTGTACTGCGTTTGGTATGTATTGGAGTGAGACTGATGTCAAGGGACAACCCACCTGAGAATGTGGATAGGGACTCGCTCTTTATCTTCTATTTGTATAAAAGACGTAAATGCCCTCTTCGTCCACGTCATCGAAAATAGCGATCATACTCCATATAACAAATGTAGCATTATAGCGATGGTTGGTAAAGATATAAGCATTAAGTTATTATATTCAAAATATTTGATGTTCTTAAATGACTTTCTATTCTTAGGTGGCGTTTGGTTCATTGGAATTCGAGGGAATTCGAGGGAATTGGAATCCAATTCTTTCGAATTCCTGCGTTTGGTTCAAGCTTTGTGTGAAGGAATTGGATTCCAATTCCATTGAAATGGAGGGAATGAATTCCTTCAGTGAATGGAATGATTTAATTCCCTTGGAAGAGGGAATGTGCAAGATTACCATTATACCCCTTTTGTTACCTCACAAATTGAAACCCTCTACCCTCACCCACCACCACCACCACCATGCACCGACCACCACCCCCACTACCACCGCCGTCGCCACCACCACCCACCGTTGCCGCCACCACCGCCACCCACCACCACTACCCACCGTCACCACCGCCATCTACCACCACCACCAACGTGACCAACCATCACCACCGCCACCACCAACCACCACCACCACACACCACTACCACCGCCACCACCATCACCACTGCCCACCACCGCTAATGCCCATTACCATCATCCATCACCACCACCACCTACCGCCACCACGAACCATCGTTACCCACCACCGATGCCCGTTACCATCACCCACCACCACCACCTACCGCCATCACCCACCACCGTCACCCACCGCCACCGCCACCACACACCACTACCACTACTCACCATCACCGCCATACACCGCCACCACTACCACCGTCACCAACCACCACCACCACCACTACTGCCCATTACCATCACCCACCACCACCACCCACCGTCACCCACCACCACCACCCATCGTCACCCACCGCTACCATCCACCACTAGCAATAAGTTATATAAAAAGTAAATATTATGCAAAAAACATTAAGGGCAAATTTGTCATTTACATGGATTCCAATTCCATTTCCTGAAAACCAAACAGAAAATGGAACTGGATTCAAATTCCATTTCCTGTCAACCAAACACAATATGGAATTGGATTCCAATTCCTGATAGATTCCAATTCCTTGACAGATTCCAATTCCTTCAAAAACTTTCTGCGAACCAAACGCTTCCTTATTGGAGTGAATAGCATCGGATTTCATTTTTTTGATTCATTTTACATACTTGCGTCATTTTATGCTAAAATAGCAACATGTTATGAACCGTCCGATCGTGTGGACCAACGGTCAATGATGTATTTCACACTAGTAGCGATAAAATTTAGATTTTTAGATGGATAATCACAAAATAATCGTATCATTGTAGGACGTATAGGTAAATTCCATAAGTTTTATTCATTTATTAAAGGGGAAATGACTAACAATGTCTTCATTTTGTTTTAAAAATACTAGCAAACTTTTTTCTTCCTAATACCATCAAACTTGTTAAAGTGTTTACAAAATACCATTAATATCTGCTACTACGGTTTACTCTTTTTTTCCCCCCCAAAAAAAAAAAATAAATATGGGTGTGGATATGACGTGACAAGTAGAAACTCTTTCGAAGATAATAAAATTTTCTTTTTATTCAAAAAACATCATTATACTTATTAATTTGTTCAAAAAACACTAGTTTTTGACTTTGTCTATTAGACTTTTTTGTTGGATTGGACATCCATGTGTGTGTATGGCTTGTAATGTTACGAGCTTGTCATCTATTTGCAATTTTTTTTTTACGAAATCAGCTCCAATTGTAGCCTTAATATTGCCATATAAATAGAAATCCGAACACCAATTTATAAATTATCATAATATTATAAATAGATACGTTTTAAAAAAAAATTAACACAAGCAATTTTCTTAGATTGGGGTTCCTTACCAGGAGTTAAATATTGTTGGAGGCACATGATGCATCCGTACAAGCGATTATATTAGGCCTGATTACTAATCTTTTATAAAAAATAGATTAAACAAATATCAAGTCTATAATAACAATAACTTTTGGTTTTTAGCTGATAGTGTTGTGGGTATTAATTTGATATTAAATACATTTGAATTAAGCAAAACTTTCTCTTATCAGTAAGGATCAAGTCATAAAACAGCAATGTATATATCTAATTAGTTTCAAAAAAGAAAATTCCATCATTTCTGTGTCGATTAAATCCAAATCACTTAAACACAATTCAACACGCCATGTTGTATTTTATTATGTCCTTCAATAAAAAAACATTGTGGGAAAACCAAGAAAGTTGTAGTACCTGCATCGTGCAATCCTTTTCTCCGCGTCAAATTTAATACAATGGAGGTTTCTTCCTAGCAACCCACCTGCTCATCATGTTACAAGAGAAATTTTTTATTTTTTATTAAAGGGCAAATTTCATAAAAGACACTAACTTTTCAGAAAATTTCGATTTTGACACTGTGTTATTTTTTTTTCAATTAAGTCACTAACTTTTTAATTTTTTTCAATTAAGTCACTATGTTTTCCATTTTGTTTCAATTTTGACCATTTGACCAGTCAACCCGGTAGCCAGCTGACGTGGCATGATGACGTGTCAGTCTTTGATGATGCGACGCTGACGTGGCACCCGAGTGTCGAAATTGAAACAAAATTGAAAACATAGTGACTTAATTAGAAAAAATTAAAAACTTAGTGTCTTAATTGAAAAAAAAATAACACAGTGTCAAAATCGAAATTTTTTTAAAAAGTTAGTGTCTTTTTTGAAACTTTTTCTACATTTTTTAAAAGTATAAATACGTATTTTTATGTTTTTAGAAGTATAAATATATTTTTTACAAGTATAAATACGTATTTTTATATTTTTAGAAACATAGATACATTGTCATAAGTATATATATAAATGTATTTTTATGCTTTTAAAAATATAAATACGTTTTTCTACATATAAACATGTATATATCAATAAAATACGTATTATAAAACGATTTTAAAACTTTTTCTCGATATTTTTCCATTATAAACATGCTTTTGATTGATACGTTATGTGATTATATGGAAACAAACGTATTTTATATTTCTAAAAACATCAAAATAAATATTTGTTCATTAATTTATGTTTGTTTGTTTGTGTTTTGTTCTTTTATGTTGGTTTAAGTTTGTTTTCACTATTTTTCCACTATAAACATACTTTTGATTTATATAATATGTGATTATATGCAAAACAAAATTTATTTTATATTTCTAAAAACATAAAAATGAGTATTTGTTCGTTAATTTATGTTTGTTTGTGTTATGTTTGTTCGTTTATGTTGGTTTAAGTTCATTTTCACTATTTTTCCACTATAAACATGGTTTTGATTGATACCATACGTGATTATATGCAAAAAAAAACGTATTTTATATTTCTAAAAACACAAAAATAAGTATTTTTGTTCATTAATTTATATTTGTTTGTTTATGTTTGCTCGTTTATGTTGGTTTCGTTTTCACTATTTTCCACTATAAACATGGTTTTGATTGATACCATACATGATTATATGAGAAAAAAAAACGTATTTTATATTTCTAAAAACAAAATAATAAATATTTGTTCGTTAATTTAGAAGTATAAATATATATTTTTACGTCTTTAGAAGTATAAATACGTTTTTTACGTCTTTAAAAGTATAAATACGTATATATACTTATGACAATATATCTATGTTTCTAAAAATATAAAAATACGTATGTATAATTGTAAAAAAAATATTTATACTTCTAAAAACATAAAAATACATATTTATACTTTTAAAAAATGTAGAAAAAGTTCCAAAAAAGACACTAACCTTTTAAAAAAAATTCGATTTTGACACTGTTTTAATTTTTTTTTTCAATTAAGACACTAAGTTTTCAATTTTTTCTAATTAAGTCACTATGTTTTCAATTTTGTTTCAATTTTGACACTCGAGTGTCACGTCAGCATGCCACGTCAGCGTCGCATCATCAAAGACTGACACGTCATCATGCAACGTCAGCTGGCTACCGGGTTGACCGGTCAAATGGTCAAAATTGAAACAAAATGGAAAACATAGTGACTTAATTGAAAAAAATTGAAAACTTAGTGACTTAATTGAAAAAAAAACACAGTGTCAAAATCGAAATTTTCTGAAAAGTTAGTGTTTTTTATGAAATTTGCTCTTTATTAAAAAGGAAGTTGCCTTCTATAGTGCCCAATTGTCTATATGTTACAGAATGAGCTTTAGTTTTCTTTTAAATGTTTTGGTTTTATTAAAATTTAACAAAAAATTAGAGAAACATAGTTAAAAGTTAAAACAAAATATTTTACGATACAAGGATGTGGACGATGTCATTTAGTTGAAAAACAATACAATTAATTTCGATTTCAAAGGGTAGAGAAAATTTTGAAAAAGTGTTTGGTGTTAGAGAAAAAAAGATACACATTATAAATCATTGAAATCCGAAATTCACCATTTCAATTTGATTGACATTTTGGTAAATGAAAAATGACATGGAAGTAACAATCCGTTTTGTTTAAAAACTATTAAATCATTAAACTTGGTAAAAATGTTTAAAAATCACTATTATTACTACATGTTAGAACATTTTTAATATTTTATTTTTAATTTTCAAAAAAAAAAAATGTTAAAGTTTATCATTTTAGATGCTCTAAAAGTTGTTATACATATCAATAATACATCTACGAAATATAAAAAAAATATAAAAATGTTTATTTGAAAATTTTATATGTTTACACTATATACATTTATGCATGATGTTAATTTTTTATTTTTCTGGTTTTAAATTTTTCAAAATAGAAAACTAAAAGTTTCAAATATCATTTTATGCAATAAAATGTGATATACATAACGAGATATAATTACAAATTTTAATAAAAAGTCTTTGAAAAATAGTATTTTAACGTTTAATATTAATAAATTAGTGCTTTAATCGAATCAATAATTCTCCGCCCATTTCTTCCTTTCTCGATCCACGGCTAACCTTCGATGTCGTCGGCTACCCAGTTACACCACTATCGCTGCCTGTTCCTCCTTCTCCTCCTCTCCAACGTCTTCTCCTTTTCTTCTTTCTGGTCGTCATGGTCGACATCCCTCCCTTACTACCAATGAAAATCCATATAGTACCATCATTAAGCTTGTGTTGCTCTCATCCTCAATCTTAATGAAATGAACTATGATACTTAGTGAGAGCTTTTGAGACTTAATGCATCGATTTTAGTGTGATCGACAACCGTTACGGCTCATCCACTTCCATTGTTACCAAATTTATCCTCGTTATGATCTTCAAGAAAGGTGTCATCGCCCGATCAGTTCGAGCGACTTCATTTATGTTGTTTTTTAAGTTCATTTAATCATTATGCATTTTATCTTCCACATGTTAGTAGCATGATTAGCCCCCGACGCTTAATCGCTTCATTTATACAAAAACAACTGTAAAAGACACATTATTACAACTTGTGGTGATTTTAGTGTCACCGGCCAGTTAATGGAATTTGAATAAACATGAGTGGTAATAGGAATTAAATTTATGATCTAATAAAAAGCTAGGAGGTGTGTAGTGTACACTTGTATATAAGGCGAGTTTGATCTTGGACACGACGAATGTGAGAATCAATGGGGTCGTGCCCTTTGTAGGGTCTAAGGGGCAGCGCCCCAAAACCTCTATGAAATTTTGGAGTTAGAATGCAGTAGAAAAACATGTTCAGGAGTAGCAAACTAGCAAAGTAGAAATAAAATTTACTAAAGCAAAATGCGACTAATCGATAGTGTACTTTGTTGGTACAGCTAAGGCTGTTGCATACTGATCTGCAAACTACTCTGCTGGAGCACCCAATACTACTTTGTGAAATCGTACCTTCATTTCATATCTGAAGGCACTAGAGACGAGGAAAGAGGCGGTGGTAGGACGATGACGAGGGAGGAAAGTTGCGACGAGAAAAACGACGGTAGAGGCCAGAGACGACACCACATTATTGTTGGTAAAGGCGGCGTTGGAGGAAACCAACGACATCAGGGTCGAAGTCGCCCACGAAGGCGACAGTGGTGCATGTTAGGGTTTGAGTTGAAGTTGGTGAGACTATTTAGTGAAAGAAGTTTCATATTTGATTTTTAAATATGGTGATGGGGCTTTAATATTAAGGTTAAATATTTACCATAATGTCCTTCTTTATTTTTTGGTCATTAATAAAAAATTAAAAAAATATCAAAGGCTAATACTTGTACTTAATGATTTAATATTTTAGTGTATATATATATATATATATATATATATATATATATATATATATGTGTGTGTGTGTGTGTGTGTGTATGTGTGTGTGTGTGTGTGAATATGTGTCTATTATGTACCTAAGCTTAGATATAAAATCTTTTAAAAACAATGTATTTTTTAAGTAAAATAATCTAATTTCATTTTTGATTTAAACTGTGGAATGAAAAAGATCAATTATATAATTTTTTTTTATTGCAAAAATTCATAATAGTTTTTAGGGCATGTAAGACGATATATTTTTCAATAATATAACTTAAAATGTTTAATCATTCGATCGAAAAACTCTATCTAAAGTAATTAAGAAAAACTTGATTAAACATTGATTGAGTTATCTGTATATATTTTTTTACTTCAATTTTATTTGTTTTTTTAGATGCCAGATTTTAATAATTGGTTTTAATATATTCAGTCATGACTTTCAATGTTGTTCCTAGATACAATGAATAAAAAGAGCATATATTCATTAAGTATAGAAAGGTGCGTGAGTATAAAAAATAATAGTAATTGAAAGATTCTGATTAATTTGGATATATTTAAATCAAAATAATATACTTTTAAAAGTTCTATATATAAATCTATACATGCTAATAAACAAAGCACTTTAGTGCCACATGACACCCTTTTGAGGCCTTTATTCCACATAGCATCCTAAGGTTAATTCAATCTAAATTCAAAATAAATCCTAATAATTTCAATAAATAAATCGTCGTATTCAATTTCAATTCAAAATAAATCAGGTTTATCGTCTAAATTCAAAATAAATTCAACCCTAAAATATAGGTAGTCTATCCTTTCTATATTAACCTTTTCATTTATCATCTAAATTTAGGGTTGAATTTAATTAGAGGGCTCTATTTAAAACAAGATTTTAATTAGAAAATTACTGAAAATACCTTATCTAAATATTGTATACGCCGTTTCTTTTACATGTAAGTTTTACTTAAATGTGTTATAGTTAGTTAAATACAAGAGTTAATATATATTATGTAGAGTTGTGACGGAAAAGCATTATAATAATTTTAAACCAAAATGGGTCGAATTAGATGTCATGAATTTATTTTGATTATACTTAATATATAAATCTCTAATGATGCCCATGCAAGCGGTGATGGGTGGGCGAACAAAGTTCTCTTATTACAACATATTATTTGAAAAATCGATCAAATCTAGCAAGATCATCTAAATAAATGCATCACTTCTATAATACCGTGAGTTCTCAAAACTACAATATCATAATAATAGAAAATTTGAAAGTAAAACGTTATAATTTGTTAAAATATGTTATAATATACACCAATATTCTAATATAAAGAAATTGAATGCGGTGTTATAACAAAGTCAAATAGAAGCATCTTCCTGTTTTCTTCCATTTAGCTCTTAAGATAAGATATAATTATGTATTAAAATCTTATCAAAAATTGATATGTTACATCAAATTAGAAGAATAGAAAAATATGTTTTTCATATAATTTTGAGTTATAGAATATACAATACTTTGATTGCGATCAAGTGGGGATCGTTAACTTGTGATTTTTTAAAACCCGATTTCACAAGTGGCATGCTAATATTTATTTCTAGATTTTTTTCCCCACCTATATACGTATCACCATATTTTTATAATCCTAATAATAATACCCAAAAAAATCTGAGTAATAATACCAAAAATCAAGCCTAACTATCAGGAATTCAAAATATCGGGCAATTTTAAAAGCCAAATTTGTGTTTTCCCGCTCAAGTGTATACGTAGTTATATCTCCAATAAGTAAATGAACGGTACTTTGAAAAAATTTCCAAAATCATAGGCAATTTTGAAAGCCAAATTTCCATCAATTACCGTGAATTGAAGAGGATGAACGTTTATCTCAAATTTTAAAATTTGAAATCACCTCCACTTCCGTTTAAGATCTATGCAAACCATTCTTTACTCTACTTATGGGTTCTGTTTTAATAGGGTTTGCAACTTCAATATCTGATTTTTGTGTGTTGTCTAATTGAATTCTTGACCAATTTCTTAATTAATATAAAGTTAAAATATTATAGAACTATATTGGAGATAATGCTCATAGAGAGTGACCGTTGAATTGTCATATGGTCTTATCTGTTTCATTGATTCCTTTTCATGTTTTATTCTTTAGAGATTGTGTGTATATGTAACAATGTGTATTTGATTGCAAGTAACTATGTGTATGACTTTGTGTGTCTTACTGTGTGAAAATAGCATCTTACATTAAGAGGTTTTTATGTATACAAAAAAGTTTTTCCATATTTATGAATTGTAACTACGTCTTTCAATTTTTTTTTGTTTATTTTTGCAGTTTTTATTTATCATCCCGTGTAGTACACTGGTTATAAGCTAGTTTATATATATATATATATATATATATATATATATATATATATATATATATATATATATATATATATATATATATATATATATATATATATATATACACACACACACATTTATTGTTTATAAATTAAAATAAGTTAAAAACATCATAAAAATAAAAATAAAAATCTAAAAATAAAGGTGTCTATTGTGGATTGACATTGAAAACGATAACAATAATAAACAAAATATATAGATGTTTTTTGGTTAAAAATATCATATTAGGTTCACAAGAACTATTTCTTTTGACAATGTGTCTAATGTAGGTTAAAAAGATTTTTTTTTAATCGAAAAATATTGTAAATGACTTCACATAATAAGATGATTTCTGTGGTTAGAGTTATGGATTTTTTTAAAATTGTAGGTTGCTATCCAAATGTTTCTATTGCATATAAATTCTTATCAACTATTCCTCTTACTATGACATCCAAGAAAGAAGTTTTTTAAAGTTAATATTCCGGAATAATTACTTGAGATCATTAGTGTTACTAGAAAGATTGATTGGTTTATCCAGATTACGTGTCAAGATTGATGTATTATACTATATCGATTTTGATATAATTATTAATTTATTATTAAATTTGCATCTCGAAAAGATCGACGAAGTATCGTTTTCATAAATTAATAGACGTTATATTGTATGTAACTTATTGCTTTGGATAATACATGATTGTTGTTATTTATAAATGTGTTTGTTTACTTATTTTAGTATAAGCGGATATTTTATGTATTTGAGAGACCATTTTTTATTTTGTTTTGCTTTTACAATAAGCCAAAAATATGTTTCAACCAGCCATACTTTTAGTTTTTTGTAATGTACTTTTTGGTTCCGTTGTAAGTTGTACCGACCGATATTTGAAGTTTTATTATTGTTTTCTAGTGTTATGTTATATTGTGTAGCAGAAAATCCAATTAAATGCCATATCTTTCCATATCTCTGCAAATACATGTTCAAGCTGGATGCTATGAATATGTAGAGATTCGTTAAGAATATTAAATTTAGATATTATTGGATAATAAATTTAGATATCATTGGCATCTCTAACTTTTAAATCTGATACATTTGGCTCAATTAATATGATCCAATTAAAATAACATCTTTATGTAATTTGATCTAACAAATTGTAGATCTTCTTGTCATAACCCTTACTACTGTATGGTATACTCAGAAATTTCGAATCGAGCAAGATAATAGCAGATTTACAAATAATCACAAATCTAATACAGGGGTTTTTGCGTAAATATTAAAATTATGAGACGGTTAATTTAATAGTCAGAAAATCAATAGGATGGTTTTATCAATAAATGACTTATGATAAATGTTGTTTTTTCTGAAATTTACTCTTATTTATTGTTGTAAAATACGACGGATCCGAATTGACTTTAGACAATATTAGCTTAATGCGGAATAGGATCAAAATTATCAAACGGTAATAATCACAACGAAATACGAATGAAGTAAATAAAATAGAGACACGAGGATTTACGTGGAAAACCCAAATCGGGAAAAACCACGGGCGGAGGAAGCCGATAACCAATTCACTATAATATCCAGTGTTTACAGAGATAGAGGAAAGAAACCAAATATATCAAATATATATTTGTATGAATATGAGAGAAATATGAAGATGTAATTTGAGGTGTGTGTTTTGAGATGGTTTTCTATCATATATATATAGGAAATTTGTTACATGCCATTTTAGAAAATCTTGGCACACAAATGTTAAATATTCATGGCAGTAGCTAGCCACAATTGAAAACAATTTTTTTTATCCATGCCAACTTTGAAAGCAGCATTTGAATTGTGAAGTCATACTCCACAATCTCCACATTGACTTCAAAATGAGACAGAATGAAAAACTTTAACTTGCACAATGATCATGCAAAACAGTTTATCAATAGCTCATCATACTCCAAATCTCTATAAGAATCTGCAAACACCATATGAGAAAAATTTGATTTCTAAAAGTAAGTATACTTCCTCCACCACGAGCCTATCAGGCTCAAATGCGATCAGAAACACCCACCAAATTCAAACATGTTTTGAACTTGGCTATTGGAAGACTTTTAGTAAACATATCAGCAATATTATCATTGGTGCTGATCTTGTTTACCGTAATTTCGCCTTTAGCAATAACATCTCTGATGAAGTGATAACGAGCATCGATATGCTTCGTTCGATCATGGAACATTTGATCCTTTGTCAGAAATATTGCACTTTGATTGTCACAAAAAACAGTTTTAACGGATAACTTGTTTGAAAGCTCACCTATCAACCATTTCAACCAGAGGGCTTATTTCACTGCTTCCGTAACAGCCATGTATTCGGCTTCGGTGGTGGATAACGCTACGGTGGACTGTAACTGCGCTTTCCAGCTAATTGCGCAATCACCCAAAGTAAACACGTACCCTGTAATCGATCGTCTTTTATCCAAGTCCTTTGCATAATCGGAATCCACATAACCAAGTACTCCACTATCGGTTTTGCCAAACCGCAGACATAAAGAGGAAGTACCTCGCAAGTACCGAAAAATCCATTTAACAGCAGCCCAATGCTCTTTTCCTGGATTCGCCATGTATCTGCTCACCATGCTTACCGCATATGACAAATCTGGACGTGTACAAATCATAGCATACATAAGAGATCATACAGTGCTGGAGTATGGTACCTTTTCCATGTATGCTAGATCTTCTTCGGTGGTAGGACTTAAGGCGGATGATAGCTTAAAGTGGGCTGCGAAAGGAGTGCTGACTTCTTTTGCATCATGCATATTGAAACGGTGCAGAACCTTCTCAATGTAGCTTTGTTGAGAAAGGTATAGAGTTCTTGCACTGCGGTCTCACACTATTTCCATTCCTAGAATTTTCTTGGCAACACCCAAGTCCTTCATATCGAACTCAACATTCAACTGGTCTTTTATCTTTTGAATCTCCTTTATATTCTTCGCTGCAATTAACATGTCATCCACGTATAAAAGTAGATAGACCATTGAGCCATCGTCACACTTCTTGTAGTAAACACAGTGACATGCACGCAGAGGTCGTCATGCGGTCAAAAATAAGAAATAACCTAACATTCACTAGTATAGTGGAGTCAGGGTCGATCCACAGGAGCTACGTGGTCAGCCTAGATGAGAGATTACCAACTAATAGTGTCACGGCTATAGTCGGAGGAATTAATTTCTATCTTTCTACCTGGAAACAATATTCAAATACCCAAGCCAAGCTTAGCTATGTCCAAATAACCTAGTTACTTTCTGAACTCAGAAGTGCATCTCTGAATCAGGAGCAGTTGAAGGCATTCAAACTAGCAAAACCAAGCATAGCACAAACTAGCTAATAACTAACAGTTCTAAGAGACAGTTAATAGCCAAGATTTAATGCCTAACCTAACCAAGTTAGCTACTGTTTTCAGCAAGGGAAAACAGTCCCAACCAAATCACAAACAATTTCAATCACAATCAAACAACCAAACAACAAACTAACATCCAAAACACCGAAAAATCAATACTAACATTAACCGAATGATTTCATTTATCAACACCAATATCCAAACCTCAAAATCAGTAGCTAAACACTACTAAAAACAGAACCCTAAGCTGGAGATCGATGGTTGTCACACCCAAAGATTCAACTCAAGCTTACAAATGTTTAGCTGAAATGAAATAAAATCTAAAAACATGAAAATACCAAATTATAGCTTCTGAAATGGATTCCTCGAGTCAAAGAGCTTCTAGGTCGATGTTTACACCAGGTCTTTGCTAGGGTTTTCGGCCGGAAATGCCTCTATTTATAGTTGCAAATTTCCCGTGACCGCGCCGCGCAAATGTGAAATCCGCGGCGCGCGTACTTATCCGTTCCCCGTTTTTTCGTCATTTAAATGTGTTCCACCGCCTTACATCCGCGTCGCGCAGGATATAAATCCGCGGCGCGCGTACGTCTTCTCTTGATTTTGCATTCTCTCCATACTTTTTCCTTTTTGTACACTTTTAGTCCTTGTTTATGTTCTTTTTCTCCAGACAAGTCCTGACACGAAAAGTGAGAATACCCATGCATATATGATATAATTTTACCAAGAACAGGGCTCAACAACGCCTAAAATACTTGATATCACTAGGCGTTGTCAAACACCCCACACTTGTGCCTTGCTTGTCCCCAAGCAAGAGAGTTTTTAACAAATTATAATAGAGAATCGAACAGTTTTTGAATGTGTTTAGTTTCAAAGCTTATTGCTCTTCGAGTTAGGATGGAATAGTTTGTGAAAACATAATTGAGTTGTTCTTTGGAATTCATGGCTTTCTAGAGAACCCTTGATTACAAACTTTCTGTCCACAATGAAGTGTACTTACTCATTCAGATTCTAAAGGCCATTAAGGAATTGTCCATGACTTTCGATGTTGTCCGTGTAGCGAGCTTTCAGAAATACCATCCCAGACCAGACGATCTTAGGTGGTAAGGTGCATAAGGCCCATCCATTTTAGACCTACCGGCTCGAACAACAAAGGCCACAGATTGACTTTTCCTTCCTAAATTCCAATCCTAAAACAGCTCAATTTTCTAAACTCGTAAAACTCAACTTATTTGACTAACTAATAGCATGATCACAACTAAACAGTATTTCTTGAAAAATACTAATGTTATCACAATCACAAACCATTCATTTCAAAATTGCAATTCATTAAACATTTTGAAAAAATATTGCTAAAAATTGAAAAATTGATCAGTTCTGCAAAAATTTCAAAAATATCTCTTTCGACCGTCCACACCCCACACTTAAAACCGTACAACGTCCCCGTTGTACAAAAATTAGTTTAAAACAAGGGAGAAAGAGTTACCCCTTTTTGGACGATGGACTGCTTGGTGCTCAATATCACAGGTATAATGCGTACAAAAGGATCCTCGATTCATATGCTGCTGGAATTGTAGCGTTACAGTAGGACACGCCGGTGGTCAAGACAAGTGGAGGGGCACGGTGACCCCACACTTGTCTAAGACAACTCCCTCTCAATTTGATATATCATGCACAACTTAACAAAAATGAAAACACACATGACAGAATAAAATAATATACAGATAGATGTGTCATAAGTTTATACATAAATCCAAAAATAAAACGAAAGAAAGAAAGAAAAAGAAACATCAATCACTACCCGGCGGCCTGGAGGGTCCAGCCTCATGATCGTGAGACCGGGCTGGGAATGGTCGGGGGCGCTGACCCTGCGCAGATGCAGTCTGAATAAGTACCTCCCCAATCCACTCGAGCTGGTCCAAGACTCTCGCAAGCTGACCCTCTATCCGCGTGACTCTGGCCTCCAGCCGGCTGAGGGCTGGTGAGTCATCCTGCTTGGCTGCGGCTCTGGTGCTGGTGGCTCTGGCCTCCGGCGTCTCCTGCCGGGCTGGGCGTATGCAGGCTGAGGTGCCTGAAGAGGCTCGATCGGAGCCCGGATGTACTGCCCTGGTCGCTGCTGCTCAATGAGCAACATCCTCTCCAAAGTGCGTGCTGGAGTGCGCGATGGAGGCAGAGCAGTCAAAGAGGCAGCTACTGGGGCAGTAAGAATGTCATAGGAACGGGCCAGGCGGGTAATGAAATACCCCCTGGCTAAAGGGCTGCTGGAGGAGGCGCCGGTCGCGTGGGTGGAGAAGGCGATCGCGAGGGCAAAGGGAAGATGGAGGAATCGGGACGGGTCGAGGAGAACCCACAAAAATGTCATGTCATCGCCCGACACCTTTTCGCCCCCCTCCCGATGCATGATGGAGGTGGAGACGATCCGGTGCATGAGGCGATGAAGAGGATCACGTAAGTGGCTTTCCCTCGAGGCCCCTGCCTCATACCTGACGTTGAACAGCGGTGCCCAAACCTCCATGTTGGGAGGGTGCTCCGGCTCCCCCTGAATGCATGACCCGAAGAACCGGGTGAAGAAACGGTGCTGGAGGTCCGCTGGCGTGTAAATGCCCGTGCGCCTCCCGAACTCCCGGAGGTTGCACTCCCGGTGCACACCTCCCAAACGAAAACGGACCATCCTGGAGCGTGGGTCTCCCGCCCTGGGAGCGAAATGGACAGTGGAGATGAACTCCAATAGCATCTCCGTGTAGACCACGTCCTCGTCCGTGGCCATGATCCTGTCCCAGCCACGGCATGTGAATGATGCCTCCTCGTGGGTCCAGGTGCGATGTAGGAATGGCTCAATCGCCTCCCAGAGCCCAGCGTCCCTCAGGATGTCTCGGTCTATAACCGTCGCCTCAAGAACCCGGCGATGAATCAAAGCGTCCCTCCGCGAGGTATACTCCACTGAAGTGTCAAGCTCTGCGGGAAACTGAAGGAAGGCATGATCTAGTCTGAACATCATCTGCAAAAGAAAAATATAGCCACAAAACAAAATTTTTTGCAAAATCAGTCCTTTTTCTTCCCTACCGAACCGCGGCGCGGCCCAAGAGCAAGGGCGCGGCGCGGCGTACGCCTGTTTGCAAACCCGGGATCAAATCCCCATTTTAACCTGCTAAATCTCAATTTAATGATACCACAAGGTAGCCTAGGTTCCGATTAGCTCATCTAGGGTGTCCATTTGGCAAAACAAACACCCTATGGGCTAGCATTAGTGATTCTAAGTTTTTGAACTTTTTGGAATAAAACCCTAAAATTAACTACTTAATAACTAGTTTAAACAGCTAATAAATAGTTAAAAGAGTGTACCTTGGTAGTAGCAACACAATAAGCAAGAAAAAATGCGAGAAATTTTTGATCACCAGAGCTCCGAGTCGTGTGATTTGAGTTGTGAGCCGCGGCTCACCGGATAAAGGCGAAAACCGTCTGATCGTTTCCCGCGGCGCGCATTTCTTGTTTCCGCGGCGCGCGTGTCGCTAATTCAACCCCTGCGCATCGGGTTGAGTTTCGACCCCGCGTCGCGCAAGTCCAAAACCCGCGGCGCGGTCTTGAAGATTTCAAAACCTTTTCACACGACCCCACACTTGCTTCAAACCACTAATACCTGTAAACGATTGATGTATTTTCTAAATTAATCCTAAGAAATATAAAACCTACTTATGACACGATGGGTTGCCTCCCAACAAGCGCTAAGTTTAACGTCTTCAGCCAGACGTACTGCTCCTAAGCTGACCCTTCTTCTTCTTCTTCTTGGCCTCTTGATGACATTTGCTGATATTCCGGCATGAAATTATTGGCCATCATCGTCATAAGGGATGTGAGTTGGGTCATCCGATCACTCACACCACTGATCCATTGTTGTTGAGATTTCAATAGCTCGAAAACATTCGCCTCACGTTTTCTGGATTCTCTTTCATATTGCTGATGCCTCGCTTCCATCATTTCCAGCAGTTGTTCCTTGTCGATGGCGGACAGCGGGTGGTTTTTGGTCTCCTTTAAAACTTCTTCCTTTCCACCTTCCCCCGTACGTGTCCATATCTTTTCTTTACTTCTGGTTCCTGGATCCATTAATGTTTTTCTGTCTGCTGGTTTGCCGTTATCTTCCGAAGGTAACGAAATTGGGTTCCCAAACATATTCAATCTCCTTTTCCTGGTCCCGAAGAAAATATCCATGTCTCCAGTCTTGCAGTCGATCACTGAACCAGCAGTAGCTAGGAATGGCCGTCCTAAGATAAGCACAGGCGCGTCATCCGGACTTTCATATTCCATCACCAGAAAATCCACGGGGTAGAAAAAGTCGCCAACTTTGACTATGACATTGGTTAGCTTTCCCCTAGATACCTTAGTTGATTGGTCAGCCAATTACAGTACAACTTCAGCTGGCTCGATTTCTTCATTCTTGTATTTGTCATACAGATATCCCGGCAAGATGTTAACACTTGCTCCCAAATCTAGTAAGGTGTTTCGAATAACCACGTCCCCTACGGTTGTAGTGATCAATGGTGATCCGGGATCCTTCTCCTTCTTGGGTAGTGTTCCCAATAATGCTTCGCTAGCTCTCACAGTCAATCTCACCGTTTTTGGCGTAGGTACCTTGTTCTTCCCATTTTGTTTGCACATTTCTTGTAAAATCCTGGTGTCCTCGGGGGCATCCTTAAGCTCATCCCATAGGGGCTGATTCATTAAGGGTCCCGTTGATCTAGTTGCTTCCTGCTTCTTCTTTTCTTTCTTATTCTTCTTCTTTTGCTTAATCCCTGCAATCGTTGGTTGCTCTTCCTTTCGGACCTTTTCCTCTATTTCGGGTTGAGTGCCATTCTCAACCGGAACTCCTCCTTCTTCACCTTCCTCGCTCTTTAAAGCCTTTCCTTCTTCCTCTGGTTCCACTTCATTCCCTACCTCGAACAAATCCTCCAGAGTAACCTTTCGCCATCCTGATTCAACAGTATTGACTTGCTCCTTCCCGGGACGTTGGTTATGAGTAGGATTGACTTCAGTAGCACTAGGTAATTTGCCATTATCTCTCTTCTGTTGGTCTGCAGCCATTTGACCTATTTGTCTTTCCATATTTGCAATGGCCTTTGCGTTCGCCTGAGATTGTTGTTGTGTTGCTGTGACCATATCATACATCTTTGATATCATCTCTTCTTGGGTCCCTGGAGCATTGTTGGTAGCGTTGGTGGATCCCCTGTTGTTGTTGTTGTTTCCATTGTTTGCTGGCTGCTGGTTTCTAGGCTGACTATTCGATTGATTCTGATAATTGTTCTGCCTGAAATTTTGTTGTTGTCCTTGGTTGTATGGCCTGTAAGGTCGTCCATTATTGTGTTGACCTTGACCCTGGCCATAAACTTGATTAGCTTCCTGCATCCTAGATCCTCCTTGACTTTCTTGTGACGAATTTGGCGGTCCATTTTGTAATGTTGCCATAAGCCTATCAAACTTTCTGTTCAATTCACTGATTTCCTTTTTCACTTCCTTTTTCCAATCAGCGTCAACCCCTACTACTGCCGCCGTACTTGTAGTCTTCCTGGTGGAGAAGTTTGCTTTGGAGCCATTACTCAACTGCTCCAAAAATCTCCAAGCTTCTTCTGGATCTTGCCACATAAATGTCCCACTGGAGGAGGCATTTATCATGGCTTGGTGTGTTTCGCTAACTCCCTCGAAAAATAATTTGACCAATTGCCATCTGGGAATCTCGTGATGCGGACAAGATCGCAGCAACTCCTTCAATCTGTCAAAAGCTTCATGAAAAGCCTCTCCAGGCTTTTGCTGAAAATCCTGGATAACTCTTCTGATTTCAGTGGTTTTGCTCGCTGGGTAAAATTCCTGAAGGAACTTCGCCTTGAGTTGATCCTACGTAGTGATACTGTTTGATGGCAATGACGTGAACCAATACTTGGCTTTATCCTTGAGGGTGAACGGGAACAGTCTAAGCCTAAAAATATTTCTATTTGTGTTTCTGGGATTGTTAGCATTAGCGATCGCTAAGAATTCATATAAATGATTATAGGGATCATCCTGCTTATATCCTCTGAATTCTGGTAATATTCCTAATAACTGGGGTCTAATCTCTACCTGCGAATCTATGTTATCAGGAATATAGATCGGCGACGAATCATCATATTCCCGCGGTTGGAAATGTGATGCAACCGATTGCCGTCTCGGTTGTGCAAAATGTAAGGGTTGAGCGGGGTTACCGTAAAGATGATCATTGTACTCCCGCTGACCTGGTTGGTATGGTGGTGCTCGCCTGGGAGGTCCCCGACCTCGGTTCCATTGTGGTTGCGGTGCCGGTGGCACCCATCCTTCATCTTCTTCGTCGTACACTTCCTCCGTCTCTGGGTATTGGTATTGCGGTTGATGCGGTGGTTGAAAGTGTATAGGTTGTGTTGGTTGGTATGTAGGTTGAGGTTTAAAGAGGGCTGGTTGTGGTTGTGATGTTGGTGTATGCTGTCTAGGAGTTGCGGTGCCATCTCGGGTCGGCTCTCCCCAAGTCATAGCAGATGTAAAGGGATTGGTGGATTGTGGTTGAGAAACGGGTAAAAATGGTGGGATGGAAGGCGGAGTGCATGATGATATGGGTGCAGGGGCTGAAACTGCACCACCGGAAGCACTCGAGCTTCCAAACTGAAATTCTGAAAGTGGAGGAATAGAAAACCTCCCAGTTGCCTCACCTGCTGGATCCTGGGCAACACTAACCGGACTACTGCTAACTTGACTATAATTCATGATGCTCAAACGCCTACGGGCACGGAGTTTGCGCGCAGT
Source organism: Cichorium intybus (assembly GCA_023525715.1). Classification (NCBI taxonomy): domain Eukaryota; kingdom Viridiplantae; phylum Streptophyta; class Magnoliopsida; order Asterales; family Asteraceae; genus Cichorium; species Cichorium intybus. The sequence goes on along the minus strand of CM042014.1, from coordinate 114,708,024 downwards.
ACGTTCAATTTCAGAATCAAACTGTAATGGGGATGCTTGCTCTCCCCTGCGGGTACGCATGCACTAGTGCAATACGCCCACAAGAATCAAAACCAAAAATGAAATTATACCAAATTGAAAATTCAAAAAGCAAGAAACAAATTCCTACTACTCACCTATTCTAAGCTCACAGCTCCCCGGCAACGGCGCCAAAATTTGACATGCACGCAGAGGTCGTCATGCGGTCAAAAATAAGAAATAACCTAACATTCACTAGTATAGTGGAGTCAGGGTCGATCCACAGGAGCTACGTGGTCAGCCTAGATGAGAGATTACCAACTAATAGTGTCACGGCTATAGTCGGAGGAATTAATTTCTATCTTTCTACCTGGAAACAATATTCAAATACCCAAGCCAAGCTTAGCTATGTCCAAATAACCTAGTTACTTTCTGAACTCAGAAGTGCATCTCTGAATCAGGAGCAGTTGAAGGCATTCAAACTAGCAAAACCAAGCATAGCACAAACTAGCTAATAACTAACAGTTCTAAGAGACAGTTAATAGCCAAGATTTAATGCCTAACCTAACCAAGTTAGCTACTGTTTTCAGCAAGGGAAAACAGTCCCAACCAAATCACAAACAATTTCAATCACAATCAAACAACCAAACAACAAACTAACATCCAAAACACCGAAAAATCAATACTAACATTAACCGAATGATTTCATTTATCAACACCAATATCCAAACCTCAAAATCAGTAGCTAAACACTACTAAAAACAGAACCCTAAGCTGGAGATCGATGGTTGTCACACCCAAAGATTCAACTCAAGCTTACAAATGTTTAGCTGAAATGAAATAAAATCTAAAAACATGAAAATACCAAATTATAGCTTCTGAAATGGATTCCTCGAGTCAAAGAGCTTCTAGGTCGATGTTTACACCAGGTCTTTGCTAGGGTTTTCGGCCGGAAATGCCTCTATTTATAGTTGCAAATTTCCCGTGACCGCGCCGCGCAAATGTGAAATCCGCGGCGCGCGTACTTATCCGTTCCCCGTTTTTTCGTCATTTAAATGTGTTCCACCGCCTTACATCCGCGTCGCGCAGGATATAAATCCGCGGCGCGCGTACGTCTTCTCTTGATTTTGCATTCTCTCCATACTTTTTCCTTTTTGTACACTTTTAGTCCCTGTTTATGTTCTTTTTCTCCAGACAAGTCCTGACACGAAAAGTGAGAATACCCATGCATATATGATATAATTTTACCAAGAACAGGGCTCAACAACGCCTAAAATACTTGATATCACTAGGCGTTGTCACACAGCTGTCGTAGGTGCACCTTTTCAGCTTGTGATTGGTCATAAATGAGTCAAACCTTTTATACCATTGTCGCGGAGATTGCTTGAGGCCATAAAGAGATTTCTTCAATTTGCACACGTACCTTTCCTTGCCAGGAGCTACAAAACCTTCAGGTTGTTGCATATATATCTCTTCCTTAAGCACACAATTTAAGAATGTTGTAGTAACATCAAGTTGCTCTAACTCATAGTCACGAGAGGCAACTAATCCCAACAAGACACGTATTGACGTGTGTTTCACAACCGGAGAGAAAATGTCGGTATAATCAATACCTGGGATTTGACTATAGCCCTTGGCTACTAAACGAGCTTTGTACCTCGGTTTGTCACCGGGATGAATAGCCTCCTTCAACTTGTAAACCCATTTTCATTTAACTGTCTTCTTACCCTTTGGAGCCACAACGAGATCCCATGTGCCATTTTTCTGAAGAGATTCCATCTCATTGTGCATGGCAACCATCCACTCATTCGAGTTTTTAGAATGTATGGCTTCGTTGTAGCATATAGGTTCCAAAACAGATTCTACTTCACTTGCAACGGTAAGAGCATATGCGACAGAATTTACTTGAGCATACCTCTTTGGAGGTACAATCTGTCTGCGTGGTCTATCCCTTGCAATGGATGGGCTCGGAGGTTGAGATGGAGTTGCAGTGGTCTCATGGAGAGTAGTATGTTCACTGCTTGAAGGTTGAGACACTGCAGGAACCTCATGAGTCATATCGGTGGAAGAGTTAAAAGATAGCTCCACCTCCAATTGTGCTTCGTCTTTTTCTCCCAATTTTTCCTCTTCTTTTGTCTGAACGTTGTTTGTTGAATGGAGCATAGCTTTTTCATCAAAGGTCACATCTCTTGATGTAATGACCTTCCTAAGCTCTGGGCTCCATAATTTGAACCCTTTCACTCTTGTCTTGTATCCAATAAAAATGCACTTAATGGCTCTTGGTTCTAATTTGCCATTATCAACCCGTGCATATGTTGGACATCCAAACGGTATTAATTTTGTGTAGTCAGCAGGCTTACCAGACCATAGCTCAAACGGAGTCTTCTTTCCAATAGTACGTGAGGGGGAGCGGTTGATAATATAGCATGCGGTGGAAGCTGCTTCGGCCCAAAAAGACTTTGGTAGCTTCGAGTGAGAGAGCATGCATCGGACCTTCTCCATGATGGTGCGGTTCATTCTTTCCGCAACGCCGTTCTGCTGTGGTGTGTGGACTACAGTGCGGTGACGTGTAATCCCTTCCTTACGGCAATAGGAATTGAATTCTTCTGAGCAGAATTCTAGTCCGTTATCGGTACGAAGGTATTTTACTTCAAAACCGGATTGTTTTTCAACTAACACTTTCGAATCCTTAAAGGTTGAAAATACTTCTCCCTTTGTCTTTAAGAAGAACGACCATACCTTCCTGGAGAAGTCGTCAATAATAGTGAGCATATAAGAGGCTCCACCTTTCGATGTAACCTTTGGTGGTCCCCATAAATCCAAGTGTATGTAGTCGAGTGGTCCTTTTGTCGTATGTTTGCCACTGATAAAACTTACTCGCTTCTGCTTTCCGAACACACAATCTTCACAGAATTCAAGCTCAGTTGATTTATGCTCCCCAAGTAACCCCCTTCGGCTTAGTTCACTCATACCGTGGTATGACATATGACCGAGCCTGAGATGCCATAGGCGAGAATGATCAACATTGGAGAGGGATTTAGAAGTAACCGAGGCTTCGCCAGAAATAACTTGTCCATCCATAATGTAAAGGTTCGCGGATCTCCGAACTCCTCGGATGACAGTCGAACCGTTTTTCAAAATATGGACCTTCCCGTGTTTGCCGACAAACACGTAACCTTTTTTCTCAAAAGTACCGAGAGATAGTAAATTTTGCCTAAGACCGGAGACATGCTTCACATCTTCAATTGTTCGAACAACACCATCGAACATGCGGAACCTGACAGTACCATGTCCAATAATACGGCACGAAGTATCGTTGCCCATCAAGACATGTCCTTGGTTAACATTTTTATATGTATGAAAAATACTACGGTTGGAGCTCATATGAAAAGTACATGCTGAATCAAGAACCCATTCGCTCATGGTAATTAAACCGAAGTCCGAAACGGATAGAAGCTCGCCATCGGAACCGGTTTCGGCTACATCAGCTTCTACGATAGTACCTGCTGGTTTACCATTTATGGCTGCCTTCTCCTTCTCCTTGTTTTTCAACTTGTAACATTCATCGATCAGATGTCCCTTTTTATGACAATAATTACAATACTTGGGCTTGCCTTTGGACTTAGATCTAGATCGGTTTTGTGAAGAATTACATCTCTCGTTGGTTCTCCATCTAATGTTGAGACCTTCAGCTTTTGAATCATTGCTGCTGCCACTAATAATCTGCTTCATCTTTTCTTTTGAATCAAGAGCGGTCATTATCTCATCCAAGACAAGAGTGTCTCGACTATAGATAATGGTATCACGAAAGTGATCATAGGAATCTGGGGGTGATGATAATAAAAATAGCGCCAAATCTTCATCTTCATATTTGACGTCCATATTTTCCAGATTTCTTACAAGCTCTTTAAAAGTAGAGAGGTGATCAGATAAAGAACTTCCCTCACCCATCTTGAGGTTGAAAAGTCGTTGCTTCAGGTGTAGCTTGTTTGGCAAGCTTTTCGTCATTAGTAGCTGTTCGAGCTTTAGCCAGAGAGCCGCCGCAGATGTCTCTTTCAGTACATCTTGGAGAACGTCGTTGGATAGATGTAGACGGATTTGTGACGACGCCTTCAAATCCTTCATTTCCTTTTCCTCAGTCGACCAAGTTGCTGGCATTCTCTCCATTCCTAACAATGCTCTGTGGAGATCCATCTGGATCAACACATCTCTCATCTTTACTTGCCAAAGAGAGAATCTTGTGTTTTTGTCAAGTAAATGGATATCATACTTCATCGATGACATGGTTGAAAATAGTTTTTACGAATCGTTATCGGAAAACCTGGATAGCTCTGATACCAATTGTTGTAAAATACGACAGATCCGAATTGACTTTAGACAATATTAGCTCAATGCGGAATAGGATCAAAATTATCAAACGGTAATAATCACAACGAAATACGAATGAAGTAAATAAAATAGAGACACGAGGATTTACGTGGAAAACCCAAATCGGGAAAAACTACGGGCGGAGGAAGCCGATAACCAATTCACTATAATATCCAGTGTTTACAGAGATAGAGGAAAGAAAACAAATATATCAAATATATATTTGTATGAATATGAGAGAAATATGAAGATGTAATTTGAGGTGTGTGTTTTGAGATGGTTTTCTATCCTATATATAGGAAATTTGTTACATGCCATTTTAGAAAATCTTGGCACACAAATGTTAAATATTCATGGCAGTAGCTAGCCACAATTGAAAACAATTTTTTTTATCCATGCCAACTTTGAAAGCAGCATTTGAATTGTGAAGTCATACTCCACATTTATAACTATGTGATAGACATGTTTGTTTGTCAATTAAATCCGAAGTAGTTTTTTCAATATAGATAATATCATAAAAGCTTTTAAATTTTACAAAAAATATCCGGTTTATTTATTTTACGACTTTTAAGTTTTGCAAAAAATGTTCGGTTTATCCTTTTTACGACTTTTGTGTTAACTAAAACCTAAACTTTGCAAAAGAACTTTCATTTTAACCCTTGAAACATGTTATCAAAGGTTTCCAGGTTACCATCAATTGAAATTCGCATAAAAACCCTAAAGTTTTCAATTTTTTATTATTTTATTATTATTTTTTATTTACGTTTTTACCCTAAGTAATATTTTGTTCATATTATACCACCACCACCACCACCTCCCACTACCATTGCAGCCACCACCCACCACTTCTGTCGCCACCACCTACCGCCGCCGCTGCCACCACCCATTACCATTGCCACCACCTACCACCATTGTTGCCACCACCCCCACCACCACCACATACTACCACTGTTTCCACCACCATCGCGACCATCACCGCCGCCACCACCACTGCGACCATCACCGCCACCACCCACAACTACTACAATAGCGGTGGTGGGTGGTTGCGGTAGTTGTGGTAGAGGGTAGTGGCTGCAGTAGTGGTGGCGGGTGGGGGGATCGTGGTGGTGACGGTGGTAGTTGTTGTAGTTGGTGGAAGTGGTGGTGGTGGGTGGTGTTCGCGGTGGTGGTGGGTGGTGGGTGGTGGCGATAGTAGTGATGAGAAGGGGTGGTGGTAGTGGGATAATATGAAAAAAATATATATACTTGGGGGTAAAAACATAAAAAATTGCAAACGTAAGGGTTTTATATGAAATTCAATTGATGGTAACCTAAAAACGTGTGATAAAAGATTTTCAGGATGAAAAAAAAAATTGGTAAAGTTTAGGTTTTAGTGAACACAAAGGTAAAACCAAACATTTTTATAAAACCTAGAGCTTTTACGACATTATCCTTTTTCCACCCATACTAAAATTTCTTTAAGAGAGAATGATTTAAAAGGATAACAAAGTTTTAAAAATATACAAAAAAAACACCATTAAACTTTTATTTGTGCATAAACACCACCAAAGTATACATTTTGTACACATTACACCATCAAAGTTGACCAGCTAATGTCAATGGACCCAATGTCAAATGTGAACAAACAGATAACTTTGATGGTGTAATGTGTACAAAATGTATACTTTATGATATAATGTGTACAAAATGATACTTTGATGATGTTTTATGCATAAACGAAAGTTTAATGGTGTTTTTTGTATATTTCTAAAACTTTCTTACATTTTTTAGTTATTGTTCTTTCTTTAACTCTAGCCTATTTTGACTTATTACGAAACTTCTTCCTCACCAATTTTATCATACGTAATATTATTCCAACATGTACTTTATAATAAAACCAATTTTAATTTAGATATGTATTTAATAATAGAACTTGGACAGAGAAGTTCTGGCACCTCATAGTGCCAAAGTCAAAATAGCATATGCATGAATATTAGTAAATTCAACCAATTTGATTTTAAGGATTTTTGCACGTTTTAGCCTCGAAGGTTTATTGAATTTTAGATCAACTAAAATAGCAAGAAATGTCTATTATAGCAGGGAAGTGATTCGTATACAACAATTTAAGTTATTTTATACATAATATACGACAATTTTTAATATATAAATTGTTGTGTATGATTAAAAATTGTTGTGTACAGAGATCACTTAATTACCATTATACTAAGAGCGTGTAAAAACCGGTTTGAAATGACATAACCGAAACTAATGAGTCTTTTTTCATTTCTTTTTTATTTTTCAAACTTAAAACAATTCATTTTAATTTTATTTTTTCAAATTAAAAAACCCTAAATTTGCAACCCAAATTCACCAAGTTTTTTGGTACAAATTTCTATAAGTTCCATGATATTTTTTCATGACTCAAATCTTTGGTCTTTCGATCAGCACATTCGTAAATACAATTTAAATGAAATCTATACTTATAAACATATTTAATTGATTCTGCACAATGGTTACATGTGAAGATGTTCCATGGATGATACGCTTGTCATTAATTTGGCATCTTCCCCATCTTGATCTTTTATCCATAAATGCCATACATTTCCTCTCAATTTTCTTCAATTCATTCCTTACTTTTTCTTTTGCAAACTCAAAATGGCGAAAACCAACATTTTGTGGTTATCTATTTTTTCTTATCTTCTTGTCAACATTGATGCCTTGACTGCTTCAGGATGGAGTAAAGGTCATGCGACGTTTTATGGAGGAAGTGATGCTTCAGGAACAATGGGTACGTAATGTGCTCATATCATTTATTTTTCTGATATTCATAAATTTTTGCTTGTAGTTCAAAAATTGGTAAATTTGTACAACATTGTTGTATAATTAACTTGATTAAAACGTGAAATATTATTTCAAAAACTGGTAAAAATATTAAATATCATTGTACAAATAAGTATTTATATAATCAATTGTGGTTGGATATTTTGCCTTTTTGGTCTTGTTATAGTGTTGTATATTTTTGTCTTAGAACAAAACCCGATTGCATATTTGGTCTACATAAATGCGCAATTAACCCCTTAAAAGCAGTAGTACAATTTGTGTAAAGTGCATCTCATTTTTCACATGGGGCAACTATAAATGCATGTAGGACATTTACGTTTTGTACTGTAAAAAAAAAAAATCGTTATCATAATGTATTTCTTTTAGAGTAATCCCTAATAAAATCTTATTATTTTGGGATAGTTTATAAAAAAATCTCAAAATTAAATTTCTTTTAGAAAAACCGGTTAATATATTCATTTTAGTCATTTTATCCGGTTTATCAGGTTTCCTAGATTGAAAATTTTCAGTACAGTCCCATTGTTTTTTGTCAGTTTATGAAAAAATCTCAATGTTGAATTGTTTTACACAAAATAATAGAACTTTTTCATAAACAGACCCAAAATAATTAGACTTTATTGAAGATTTCCAATTTATGAAACCTCCGGAAGAAAATGCTAAACTGAATACGTTAGCCGACATGTTCTACTTTTCTGTAAATAAAATTAATTTTGTATCCCGAATATGTCGCCTGTGTGTACAACTTTTACGTCACTAATGCACATGGTACAACCCACGAAGCATGAGGGTTGACGGTGTTGGGTTGGTTGCAGGCGGTGCATGTGGGTACGGCGACTTGTACTCAGCTGGGTATGGTACAAGAACTGCTGCATTGAGTACATCTCTTTTCAACCAAGGCAAAGCTTGTGGCCAATGCTACAAGATTGTATGCGATAGGAAGGCTGACTCGAGGTGGTGCAAGAAGGGATCGGTGACTATTACAGCAACGAACTTTTGCCCACCAAATTATGCTCAGGCGAATAACGCCGGAGGGTGGTGCAATCCGCCACTTCAGCATTTCGATATGGCTCAGCCGGCTTGGGAGAAAATCGGCATCTACAAAGCCGGAATTATTCCTATTATCTTTCAAAGGTACTTGTCTCTCGTTTTTTTTTTACAATTTACTACATGAAATTCTATCACTAGTATAGTGGCTCTATATTCAAACAAACGGGTCGAATAATTGTTGAAAACTTGAAATGGGCCTGAGATAAAAATGGAGTAGTTAAGGCCCACGTGGTTACACTTTTTTTCTTATCTATTTTGTTGAATTATGTAGATAATTAGTATAGGAGTGTGTGTGACTACAAAAATTATTATTAAAAGTTAAAACAAGGGTTAATTGCAAAAAGTTCAAGATATATACTTTCGGATTTCTATCATTTTGTACAATACCATTCTGTAAATATTTAGTGTAACAAACTTAAACAATCTAACATGTATTGTATGTGTTGCAAGATATAGTGAAAAGTAAAACAATTAAAAAAGGTCTGTAGTATGGATTTGTAAAATAGTGAAAATATATTGTATATTTTTTGTAACAACCAAATATCATAAGTAGCATGTAGCTAGGAGTACAAGACAAAATAAAAGAGAGAATATTACAATTACAGATTGTATAGCAAAAGTATAGCTAGAAATCGGGTCCGGACATCGGTCAAACCATTTAATGGGACTCCCTTTCTTTTTCCGACAGTTTATCTATAGATGTGATAAGACTTGAGCATTGTTTGCTAGGTCTTATAATTATCCGGTATTAAAAGGAAAATGATTTATAAAGGTAATGAACTTTATTGTAAGTACATATTTAGTCTCTTATCTTTTTTTTACACATATGACCATTAAACCTTTTGTTTTGTATATATTTAGTCATTTATGTTTTTTTTTGTACGCATATGACCATGCAACTTATTTTTTCCGTACACATATGACCATTAAACTTTTATTTTTGTACATATATGACCATTGACATAAGTGACTAAATGTGTACAAAAAAAGCTAATTTAATGGTAATATATGTACAAAAAAACATAAGTGACTAAACGTGTACAAAACAAAAAGCATAGGGGTCATATGTATAAAAAGATAAGGGACTAAATGTATACTTATGGTAATTTTTGTATACGCTTATAAGATATTTTCCCTTAATAAAACAAATTTCAAGGTTGTAAAAAGTATACTAATTTTAGGAACACTTGAACCATTCGATCTGTTTCTTATAACGTTTGCTGTTTGAGTTATTATCGACAAAACATGATATAATTAAATTGTTTTTTAGAAATGTTAAAATTGTCTTATCGATAGGATAACGCGAAAGATGTATGTTTCTAATTGTGTTATGTGTTGTGGTTTTAGGGTACCATGCAAGAGACATGGAGGAGTCCGATTTACCATTAACGGAAGAGATTACTTTGAGCTTGTTTTGATTACGAATATTGGCGGTGCTGGTTCGGTTCGATCAGTGCGGGTGAAAGGGTCGAGAACCGGTTGGACATCCATGTCAAGCAATTGGGGGTCTAATTGGCAATCAAACTCGTATTTGAACGGCCAATCTCTTTCGTTCATGGTCACTACAACAGATGGTGTGACAAAAACTTTCCTTAACATCATTCCTGCAAACTGGAGATTCGGTCAAACTTACTCAAGTCGAGTACAATTCTAAAAATATATCTGAAGGTTTTAAATTTAGGGTTGATATGCTTGTTTTTTTAAGGAAGCAATGGTTTTTCAATATAGATAGTTATGTTTTAGAAGTATATAAATTATTGAGAATAACGAGTTTCCTTATTAAAACATTAGGAAAACTCATGTACACTTTAATGTATTTGGCAATGCAAATAATTTGTTTCTTTATCATAAAAGAAGTTACACATGCTTTTAAAAAAATGATTTTATTGTCGAAAAGAAATCGAAAAACTTTTTATGTAATCATCTTGTTTATTGATGTAAAATGACGTTTTCCAAAGCGTATTCTACCTATGTGTTTGACTATATTGGTCCTAGATTATGAATAACGCAAAAAGATAAACTTAACTCAATGTATTTTGAAATTAATTTCTTTCTAAAACATATTCAGATACATAATGACTAAATAAACTAAGACACGCTTTTGTTTGTTAACACACTCTCTACAATTATGAAAGTTAAACACATAACCCTTAAAAAAAATACTACACTCATAGAATTACATGTTGATGTAAGCATTGTGTTGATATAAGCCTAGAATTAAATTAAATACTACTTTGTAGATAATCTCTTTTAAGAACCCAAGCAAATGGAGAAACTGCATTGTATATCCTTATGTTGATCTTTTTATCGTATCTTCAAATTGAATCCATATAAATTTGACTTGATCTTTATCTTCTTATATCTTTAATTAAATTACTTACTAAGTCATCTTCGCCTCTTTTGATGTAGGTAAGAATATCACGTAAGTAGAACAAACCAAGGTAGCCCAAGTGTTCTTAGTAAGCTTACATCGACTAATTTATTAACACAAAACTTAGTCAGCTCAGGTTGACTATATAAGGCATCTCAGACTATCTTTTATAAGAACAAAATGCGATATTTTTATATTTTCCAAATTTTTTGAATTACAAGGATATAAGAAAAATACATAAATAGGCTAACTAACCTATCTATATAAACATGCTAACTAACCTATTTATAATATCTACATTCCTCAACTTCGTCCTATATCTCATTCTTGACCCAAAAGTTGTTGGGTTACGAAGTGTAGTGACAGTCTGGGCTTTAGTGAAGTGATTGATTCATAATCAGATGTTGTGTTATTTGAAATACTAAAGTTCGGTAGATAAGTTATGCTACTTTGGTATTGACACAAGACAACTATAATGCTCATAACTGCATGTGCATGTTAGTGTGAGCAGTTTATTATGTTCTTTATGTGATCTATCCTACGTTCCTTTTTGTGATTGGTCGTCAGCTACACCACCTTATTTTATTTCATGTATATATAGGTGTAGTGAGAGTCTATAATTATGTTTTGAGAGTTCATGTTTCTCTGAAAATGTTAGAGCTATGTAATTGCTCATTACAATCAATCCAATAGCTTATTTTTATTTTGTATGATCGTTCATACTGTTTGAATTCCGCATTGTCATTTGAATTCTTTTTCTTAAAAGTGGTTAGCTCGAGCTTGATCAAAATTTCCATAAATTCATTCTTGATTCTCATCTTTCATGTTTATACTTGTTCATAAATTTGTTCATCATTTTAAGATCAACTTTTCGAAATATTTTGTCAATTACACGATCCTGTTTCATCAAATAATAAATTTAAATCAACATCCTATTTTTAAGTAGTTAACGACATTAGAGAAAAAACAATAGGGCCCCGATACTCATTCCTAAATAATATCATCAGTGGGCAGATCGAATGAAGGCTATCTGTATGCACTTGATCCTGATTGTGACAAAATAAATTTTAGTATAGGATAAGATGTAATACCGTGTTTTTAAATTATAGAGATTTTGAGTTAATCTTGGTGTGATTAAGATTAATTAGGTTGTTGTATGAGTTTGGGTGATTAGAAACCCAATTGAGTAAAGTTTGGAGTTGAAATACACCAAAGCAGGCTACACGGGTCGTGTATGGTCACACGGATCGTGTAACATTCCTTAAGAAAGCATGCAGTAAGCCTTTCAGACCTATACGGGGCGTGTGAGCCTACACGGGGCGTGTAGGATTTGTTCAAGAAGCAGTCCGTGGGCAAATCAGACCTACACGGGTCGTGTGACCCTACACGGGTCGTGCACGGGTCATGTGACCCGTGTGTAGGCCTGACAGCACTATATAATGTGCAAAAAATGCTCATTTCGAGAAATAAGGACCCATTTCGATATCCAGAGCTTCCTAAGGCGATTTTCCGCCAAATTGAGCCAGGGGATGCGTGGGGAAACGTATGGAGACTTCAATCTAACCCTGTAAACACGCTCATGATTCCTAAATCATCAAGGTGAGTAATTTCTTGATTTTGGGGTTTTGAAACCCTAACTTTCAATTTCATGATTTTGCCATATATTGTTATATATGTTGTTAGTAGATTGTTAGTAGATGCCTTTGGAGTGATTTGTGAGATTATTGTCGAGTTTCTACGGTTGAATTAGTAGAACCGCGAATTTGGGGGTTTCGGTAAATATTGAGTTAATATTACCGTTTATACTCTTTTGTTTCCTCTTTTGATTTATATATCTTTGAGATAGATATAGTTGATATGATTGTGGATATTGGAGAATTGATTTAGACTATGGTGAAATAACCAAGTCTAGCCAACAGGAACCCGGTACGCGTAATTCGGGGGGTTCCAAATACTAAGTTGTTATCAGGTGAGTACTCTTAAGTACTTGAGTAGAATTCTACCTTGTGGTAAACTGAGTATATAAATATATACATGTTAGGTTGTTATTGTCGTAATCAAATTGTAGATTGAATTGTTATCTGTAAATAACAACAATCGAGTTGAATATACATATTGATTGTATAAACTGAGTAGATGTTAGTGTAGTCACATTAAAGAGTTTTGAGTCAAATTGCATAGTCATGAGGGCTATTGAGCTGGAATAGAGTTGGAGTGATTATATTACCTGTGGATAACAAGAGATGAGTTGCAATCTATATTGAGTATAACAGTAGAGTATGTGATAAATTGGTTGAGTTAAAGAGTCTTTGAGTTTAATTGTTACAGGCATGAAAATTGCTATAATTGAGTATAAGTTCGTTGTTAAAAATGAGTATACGTGGGAATGTGGTCGAGTTACGAGTAGTATTAATTGTGGTATTATATTGAGTTGATTTTATTAAATATTAGCTGGTGTTTGTGAAGCTAATATGTTTGCAGATATCAGAGTTAAGAGAAGGTGGATATTCAGCTAATGAGATTACCAAAAGAGAATGATGAAAATGTTTATGAGTGTGATTGATTACTCACTAGGCTTTATAAGCTTACACTTGAGTTGTATGTTGTTTTGCAGGTATCTGTAGCTGTGATAGGGGAAGACATGTGATAAAGAGAGATGGACAACTTAGAGCATGTCCTTTAGTTGTGTTAGGTTTATTTGTAATGCCTGGTCAAATTGTAAGGACCTTTTGTGTAATTAATGTTTGATAACATATTGTTTTTCCTGGATTGAGTGCAAGTATACCCATTTTTAATGTATAAATGTTTGAAAAATCTTGGGTGTACTTCGTATGAGAAACCGGGCGTTACATAAGAATTATGTATAAATATGCTTAGTGTAAATAAAGTCGGTGTTAATATATATTAGGTGTATTATAAAGGGAAAAATGGTCGAAAGCGGTGAAAAATATGAAGATATGTATGTTAAGACCTTTATTAAGTCTTTATAAGGTTATTATTTAATATGGAAATAAGTTTTAAAGACATAAGGGTAAATGGGAAATCTTGGGCAAAAAGTTAAGTTAATATGTGGGTTATCTTTGAAAAAATTTATCTCAAAATCTAAAAAGAATTGGAAAATAATCATCAATGTGACTTCTGTAATATTTGAAGTAACAAAAATATAGGAAAAAGATTCAAGTCATTTAACAAAGAAGATATGATGATTTAAAAACTCCAAAAAGTGACTAAAATGACTAAATGCTAGTAGCGAGAAATCTTATTAGGTTTGTAAACGCCAGTTTTCATACACCTTTTAAATGGTGTAATATTTTATAAAACTTTATGTTGGAAAATCTCATATTTCAAAAACCATATTTCGTTTATGATATAAAGTCATATTTTAAAAATCTTTGTCCCAACAACAACAATTAAGTTGTCAAAATGTTTGAACAACTACGGGGGTTACAACTTCATATCAAAACTAAACCATAGTAAGCATAAACAATTATATGCATAAACGCCTCAACAACTAGGGAGGTAACTATCACCCAGTCATCATTTCTATCAATGAACTTTTATGTAACTTCTAAGTCCTTCCATCCTTCTATCCAATAGGTCATCGATTCCTACGATACATGGAATTAAAACAAATAACGTAAGACAAACTTATCTCATGAGCTACATGAGTTTTAGACTCAAAACATTATTGAAAAATTTTATAATCAGTATCATATATTTGACACATTTCCTTTCAAAATCCTGCAAAATAAGTCATATAAATGACCTTTACTTTCCAAAAACTTCTTTACGATCTAAGTCATATGGATGACATTTACTTCCAAAATTCTTTGCGATCTCTTATTATCGCAAACTATATATGGTAGGATAAGGGTTTGAATTTAAGATAAAAAGTTTATCAGGTTTAAATTCAAATGAGGCTTATCTCTAAGGTTTATCCCTTATCACCCTTGAGCTATAAATACACCCTGGCACCATACATTGTGCGCCATTTTTCAGTATTCTCTCCTCTCTCTCTGGTATTCCTTATTGGTAGCTTGGGTGTGAACCATTAGAGGCACGACGCTTGTGGGGCTTGCTTCCAAGAGATCGACAACTGAAGGATTTTGTTATTTACTATAATAACAAGAAGGTATGTAATCATAAACCTTTGTTTATTAATTTCGATTTATACCTAGGGTTTCTAGAATTTCCTTTTGATGTTCTTATTTATATGTTCATTAGATAAAGCATAGATCCTTTATGTTGCATGTGAACTTAATAGTTTTAAGTTCATTTGTTTTGCCTAAAATCTATCACCATCTTAGTAGAGTCTTGTTGTCCCGTTACAGGGACATGTCCGGACCTCGCTCGACTTATATGTAATCACACTCTATGTATGCATGCATTCACCACTTTTATTTTATGCAAGTCAAGCACACAATATCATGGGATGCATGTATAATAACATAAACATTAAATAATTTAATCTTACATAAACTTACATAAAAATCGAGTCATTACAAATCTTGTAACACGTATAACCATTATTCTTGTAAGAAAGTAATCATAACATTATCACATAGTAGGCTTGCTACCAAAACGTTATTTCATAAGCATAGTAGGCTTGAAGCCAAAACATTCTTTCAATAACATAGTATACTGAATGCCAGAACATATTTTCGTAATCATTGTAGGGTTGATGCCAAAACATTCTTTCAAAATCATCTTATAAAACTTTAATAATTATATTATAACTAGAATGATTTGCATATCATTTAATATTCAAAAACGTCACATAAAAGCTTTATCAATAATTTGTCATGTACCCCATAGTGGGAAAAAGCCACATGTACCCGCCTTAGTAGATATGTACGTCTAGCTACACTAATCCACATAACACTATCATTTCGTTGCTTCCAAGCGTCCTTTAATCTCTATTAATTTAATAGAAGATTATAACTTATTAGACAACTAAACATATAGTAATCGTCTAATCAATCTTGAACTACTTCTAGTCATCATCTAGTTCCATTCCAATGTCCAAGTGTGATTCTTAAAGTACAATACAAATTTTGGACATTTTTAACATTTTGTCTCATTTTGACCAAAAATGGTATTTTTGGGTTCTACACTGTTATTTCAACAACTTTGTAATTTTTACATCTTTATAAACTTATTTCTACTGTTATTTCCACGGTTTTCTGGTCCAAAGATCTCTATTTCTCTTTCTCTAAAGCTTTGGATACATCCAGTACTCAGGAGTTGAAGACAACTGACTTAAGCTGTCCCATATATACCCTTGGATCATTTACCCGCCGCGTAAACAACCGCTACGTGTCGTGTAGCCACTGCCTTAATTTTTGTCACGTGGTAACCTATGCATCATGTCTATTACTCCTACGCATTGTGTAGGCCCCCTTTCAAAACTGAGTGTTACAATTTGGTGATACATCATTGCCGACGCCACATCGTGTTGCCATTGAGCTCCATAGATGCAACAAATATGCTTATAAATAGAAGCTAATTCGACTTTGTTTTTGCTATTTTGGATTGACTGAATTAGAAGTAAATAAATCATGTGTGCAAATCTTATGATTTACCCTAAATTATAATTTTACGGATAACTATTATAAAAGATTACCATATATTGTGGAATGTGATATTTTTTTTCGCAAGAATTTTTAAAGTTTCTAAACTTTTATAATAATCTTCAAAGTTAAATGGTGATTACTAACAAGGAGGTCATGGGTTCAAACCCTGATACTAACATAACAAGGAGTAATTTAGGAGTAGGAGTAGGATAGATTTGCCGTTAAAAAAAAAAAAAAAAGTTTCATAAACGATTAAGGACCAGTGTTTGGGCCAAAGTAATTATCTGGGCCAAAGTTATTAGTTGGGCCGAAGAGAATTCTATCCAAAAACGCAGCAAAATGAATAAATGGGCCTATAGTGTTTATAGACTTACAAAGCCCTGGGCAAACCCCTCCCTTTCGCGTTCACTTTCCGATCATTCCCTTGTGGTGGCTGTTGTAGTCGACGACGGCTCGATCACTCACTTTTGCAAACCCTAATTAAATTAATGTAAAGTTTCTTCAATTTCATCTTCTCTTCAATCAAACCTACCGTCATTGTTGCAGTCTGATCAATAATCTACAAAAAAATGACGTCCGATTCATCCCCTTCCGCGGAAGGAACTAGCGGCAGCGGCGGCGGCGGTAACAGTTATTCGCAGCGGAACTGTTTACCATCGCCCTGGGCTCAAGTCGTTCGTGGAGGAGGTGAGCCAGAACCTGTCGCTCCGCGTTCTCCGTCTGCATCGTCATCGTCTGTTTTGCCGGAGCCAAACATTGTGGTTTCTGATCAGTTGACGGTAACGGAGCCGCAGACGGCGGCGGTCGTGGAGACGCATCCGGAGGTGACTGAGGGTAGTAATAATGGCAATGCGAGTGGTGTAAAGAAGTCGGCTTGGAACAAACCCTCGCCAAACGGCGTCGTTGAGGGTAGTACTACGCCTGTGATGGGCGCTGCTTCCTGGCCTGCGCTCTCGGAACTGACTAAAGCGTTACCGAAATCGCTGTCGTTCTCGTCGGAGTCATCTTCTAAACCTACATCTGATGGATCAGTCGCTATCTCTCAGGTTCGATAATGTTTTTTGATTCTTAACTTACAAAATCAAATACATATTCTCTGTTATCTTCTATTTTACATACAATCGATACTTATACTTCCAAATTCAGAAGAAAAATCAATTGTTCGAGTTTACTAATCGTTCATGGTTATTTTTTTTCTACAGGCACCTGTAATTTCTCAACAGCCACAGAGACCTGTTAGACCTAATGCTAACCACCACGCTAATCAAAACCATGGCCACTCTACCCGACAAAGGCCAGCAAAACGAGGTGGAGGTGCAGGTGGTGGCTACAACCGTCCACCACCTCCGCCACCACAACCACCAACACCACCACCAATGCCACGTTTCCCTCTCTATGAAATGCCATACCGTGGCTTTGTACCAGCTGTGATGGATACTTCTGTAAGAGAGCAATCACCCTACAATGGCAACAGTTTTGCTCCTAGACCAATGGGCCACTCAAATGCCATGAATGATCATTCATCAACTAGGAGGAGGAATAACTTTGGACCTCGTCCTCGTGGTGATGGAGGTCCGTATCTTAACAATGGCCATGGAGGCAGGCGGGACCACCATGATCGCGACTGGCGGGGTCCACAAAATCATGCTGCTATACAGCCTCCAATGGCTCCCCCACCCCCACCACCTCCTAGAGGTTATATGCAACAAGCTCACCTGGGTCCTGCTCCTTTTATTGCTCCCCAGCCTATAAGACCATATGGTGCACCCATGGGTTATGGTGAGTGAGCTCTTAATGGGATGTGTGTTTTAAAAGTGATTATCACAACTTTAACTTTCATGGTATTTTTCTGCTAATTTGATTAGGTAAAATAAGGGTTATCCGTTATCCACCAATTCTTGAAATTTTTTTGCTGACCATTTCAAAAAAATTGACTACTCTTTTGTAATTTGCGAATTTGTTTCGATTTTACCAAAAAAAATTTATTTTGTGAGTTTGTTTCTATTTTATGAAATTGTTCTTACTTTACGAAATGAAAAGTGAAAAAAGATTAGTTTGTGATAGTTTACCAAAACTGGTCATCTTGTGATATGTCACTCTTTATTTCGGTCATTTTAATGATTAATTAGAGTTTTGAATAACAGCTAAATGCAAGAATTAGCAATGTACTTTCTTTTGGTTTTTGTATTATGATGATTGCTTCCAAATTTTTTCTTGTTAAGGCATTATGATTTGAAAATCAACGCATTTATAGCATTGTACTTTTTATTCTTATTAAATCATTATATTTTGAAAATCTTGTCCAATTATACATAACAAGTTATTTGGATGACATTGCTATAATTGGGCAGATTTATCAAAGTACAATGCTGTAATAAGAACAATAAATAAATCAACAAAAGTACATTGCTGTTTCTTGCATATAACTCTTTGAATAATTAGTTTTGGCACTAAACTCAACAAAACTTATTATTAAGAGTCTAGTAATTTTACTTTTAAATCATTATTTTATCCTTACTTCATTTCATTTGAATGAAAGTTTCTGTATTTTTGCCTGATGGAATGGAATGAACTATTCTTGAAGGAATATAAATCTATTCACTTTATTAATTTTCATTCCTTAACCAGGATATGTTTTATTTCATTCAATTCTGGAATGGAATGAAAATTTGCAAATACAGCTAATCTTTATTTATGTAAATATTTAGTGACACAAATGTTTTTTAAAAGTTTCAAGATTTTAATTATATTACATCTTCATTTTCAAATACAACTAGAAATAATTTTTTATTATTATCTTAGTTGGGTTTGTATGAGCTTTTATTATGTTAATTCCTTTTCTTCATAAAATATTCATTTATAAGAGTAAAGCTCAATCTATACATTTTATCTTTACTTATAATATGAAAAATTCTTATAAAAAATAATTTCTTACCCAGGGTTTGTTTTTTTCATTCCATCATGGGATGGAATAATGATTGCAATATAACCTTTTTCTTTTTTCTATTTTTTAGTGACTCGAACATTTACTAAAAAAATCATTACAATATTATTTTCTAAAAATAACTAGAAACATTTGTTATTTTGGTATCTAATGAGCTTTTATTACATTTACTTTTCTACTCTTGTACATAAAAAATTCTAATAAAAATAATGTATATTGTATCTACATATAAAATGAATTTTTTTCATATTAACTCATTCCATTCCTTCATCATTACATTCCATCCAACTGAACAACATGCATGATTATTTTTGTTTATATCTCTAAAAATAAATTCATATTAACTTTTCTTTTTTCTTTTTTTTTTTCTTTTTGCAGAAATGGCAGCACCATTTCTCTATGTACCCTCACTACCTACAGAGCCATACAGGGGTGCACCCATCCTACCGCGTGCACCACCACCACCTATGTTTATCCCTCTTGTGGATACACCATTGCCTGTTAAGATTCTACAACAGATTGAATATTATTTCAGGTATTTTAATTTATTTAAAAGATCATTGTTTTTTTTTGGGTTAACATTGTTTTCGGGAAACAAATTATTTCCAATGTTTTTTACTTGCTAACAAACCCAAAAGATGTTATAAAAGGTAATGAACTCTGTTTTGTTTATTTCCACTTGCTATTCCCTTCATATTCACACTTTTGGTCTGGATTTTAAATTTTGTTATGAATTTGATCCAAAGTCCAAACTATAAATTTTGTTATGCATCTGGTCCAATCTTTTTTTTTTTTTCTTTTTTTTTACAAATTCGTCCCAAAACATTAGTTTTTCTACAACTTTTTATAACTTTTTTCAAGACTTCTATTACACTTTTTTACAACTGTTTTTACAACTTTTTTACAGTCTTTTGGAAGACTTTTACAACTTTTTTTTTTTTCAAACTTTTTAGGAAAAATTTTACGACCACTTTTTAAAACTTTTTTACAGCTATTTTACAACGTCCTAAACTTGTTTTACAACTTTTTTTTTTTTTACAATTTCATAGATATCTTTTGTTTAAGTTTTGGAAAGGAAAGTATCTCTAAAAGTACTACAACATTATAAACTTCTGTAATAAAATTTATAAAAAGTTTAAAAGTGATTTTATAAAAAGTTTAGAAAAGATTCTAAATTCATTTTTTTAAAAAAGTTGTAAAAAAGTGTTAAAACGTAAAATTTGTAGAAAAACCTATATTCAAGGAAAATTTGTAAAGAAAAAAAGTTTGGACCAAATTTGTAACAAACTTTAAGACTTGGTCCAAAAGTGTAAATACGAAATATGCCTGCAAGACCTGGTATAAAAGTTGGAAATAAAAAAGAGAGTTTGTTACTCTTTTATAACATTTTTTATGTTTGTTGGTTACTTGAAGACATTGGAAATATTCTGGTTCCTAAAAACAGTTTTATCCCTATTCTCTTTAACAATTCCTTTTTTGATATCATATATTACCCTCTTTAAACTCATATTTCATGCAATTTTTTATTACCACAGTGAAGAAAATTTGACAAAAGATGATTATTTGAAGTCAAACATGAATGAAGAAGGTTGGGTGCCTCTCAGTTTAATAGCTGGATTTCGTCGAGTAAGTAAATCTTATTATCTACTTTTTTTTTCCAAATATATTCTCCTAATAAAAAAATCGGTAGTTTAATGCTGTATTTTGGTAGGTTTTATAAATTACTATTTATTTATATGAAAGTAGATTGGTATAATACACAAATAAATGAAACCATGTTCGTGTTTCTTACATTTGTCCCAAAAGAATATTTATTCATGCAAAATTTAATAGTACTGCATTAATTTATTTATTTTATACAATCTCTAATGTCGTATATTAAATTCGTAATATATAATATTTTTATCACTTTTTATTTATATAACTGTATACGTAATATACTATCATCTTTTGTATTTTTGGAAAAAAAAACCCGACGCAGTTTTGTTTGAAAAAAGACCTTTATTGTTTTATATTTATTTATTTAATTGTAGTTGACAACTATTATTTTTGTATGACTATGATGTGCGCTTAAAAATGACAAAATAAGATGAGGGGGCTTTATAAAACATTTCACAAAGATGGGGATAAATTATCTTATTAGTCATAATGTTTATTTTAACATAATTTACAAGCTAAAGTAATATGTTTGCACATTGTAATGGTTACAAATTATCTTATTTAATCCACAAAGCTATCTTTTTTTTTTTCTTTTTCCTTTTTGGTGTCAATTTTCAGGTTCAAAGTTTGACAAGCGACATTCAACTAATCTTGAGCTCTTTAAGAGACTCAACTGTTGTTGAAGTTCAGGTACCTTCTATACATATCTAAATCTTAGTTAACAAAATGCTACTAATTCTTTTTAAAAGAACAGGACTACAAATTGTTTTTGCAAATGTGGTCCCAAAGATCTACTCGTTTTACTTAGAGCAAGACTAAAAATGTTACAAAATCCTCATGTAAGGACCAAAATCTTAAAAGAACACGTTTTGGGACCAAAACCTAAAAATCAATACTCTCAGGGACCAAAATGTAATTTTCTCTTACGATGTTTTTGGTGCCTGTTCTATGTCAAATTACTATTTTTGGTTCCCGAGTATAGTTGATTCGTAGAAATACAGTCACTTTAGACCAATATACAAAAACATTACCAAATTTGCAAAAGAAAACTTTTTGAGACCAAAATTGAATAAATCAGGTATCTTTGGGGACCAAAAATGTAACTATTGCAAAAACCACCAAAATCATAAAAAGAACATGTTTTTGGGACCAAAATTGTAGTTTTCTCGTATGACGTTTTCTAGTCGTTCAAACAAAACAAACGCGATACAAAAATTGTAAAAGGAAAACCGTTTGGGACCAAAATTGAAAAAATCAGGTATCCATGGGGACCAAAAACGTAACTCTAGAAATTCACTTGTGAGTTATTTGAGCACTACTTTTATACAAAACTCTCGGGCAATTTCGTTACTACTTTGCAGGACGAAATTATTAGAAGTCGCAGAGATTGGCAAAGGTGGGTAAAATCATCCAATAACGGCCCACTTCTAGAAGCTTCTTTACAGAACCTGACACCTGGCGAAACAAGCACCAGTGCGAATGAGCATCAAGACCTTTGAGTGGGCCCGGATTTTGAAGTAAATAATATGAGCCGTTGGATGAGAAAGTGAAAGTGTTATGGGTTCCTTGATTGTATAGATATTCGACCAAAATTTTGAAGACGTGGGAAGATGGATTGATGGTTTTTTTTTTTATGGAGATTTGGACGGGATGTGTTTGGATTTGGATTTAACTTGGATTTTTTTACTTTTTTTTTTTTTTGTTTTTGAACGGTATAATGACTTTGAACCTATAGATTCTTGATATACCTAGACGTGTTTTTTGTGACTTTGGTAGAATGTTTGATGATTTTTATCTTGAGTTTTTTGGGTTTTGTTCTTGAGATTTGTAGATATTAATTTTTATTCTCTATTTGATTGTTTTTTATTTTTTGTCGTATGGTGTTCATTGTCTCAAAAGATTGTCTCGATCTAGATTTTTAGTCAATTTCTTGAGTTTGGTTTTGCTAAACTTGTTTGCTCCATGAAACATTTGTCTAACCAATGAACGATAGAATTTTTTAACTAAAGGATGTTTTTTAAGAACTAATGAAACTTATTTACTTGTTATTTACAGTACAAAGAACCGATAATCTTCACAAATACCGTCCACGTGACCTTTTCCCGACTTATCCTCATGCGAGTTGTAGTAGTTGAAAATGAAGATGATCATGGGTCCGGGCCCGGATCGAACCAGACTAAAAACCGAAAAATTGAGAATTGATTTAGTCGGAAAAGGAGAACCTTGAACCGGACCGAAGACCCCGGTTTCGCTTCGGTTTCGGGTCCGGTCCAGTTCTTCGTGTCAAATGTTCATCCCCATGTGTTAGGTTCCAAACCTTGCCCAAACCGAACTGATAACTGATTTAGTGGGAAATGGAGAACCAGACCGAATACACGGTTCTAGTTCTGTTCGGTTCCGGTTCCCGATCCGGTTCTTCGGGTCAAATGCTCATCCCTAGTTGAAAAGAAAAAAAAGGTTTGCTTCCATACAAGCCCTAAACACTTAGTTCCCTTGCTCTTATATGTAAGGTGATGGCATTTTCTACCTTCTTTTTCTTTGTTTACAGATTGTATCATAGGCGTTCTCTCTTGATTTAAGGTTGTTTAGAGATCATTCCAAGAAGAAATTGATGTTTTTGTACAACACATGGATTATTTACTTGTTTTTTTTATTACTTTTAGACGATGTGGTGTGGGTGGTTTAGCCGCCTTACTTTGACGTTGTCCTTGTGTGCTTGAGGCATTGAGCTTGAGAATACTTTTGGTCATGTTCCATTTTTACCTATTCTTCTGGTCATTGGTGCTTTACTTTTTCAATGTTTTTAAAATTATGAAAGCGTAGGAAAGTATTTTATTCATTCTAACTTTAGTTGTATTGTTCTCTTTGTGTTGGTGCTTCGTCTATTTGGATAATGGGTGTTGCTTATTAAGCCCTCAAAGCCCAAATCCGTGTTTGGAGATAATACGTGAGAATGGAGAATGAGATAACGTTCGTTGTGTGTCTTTGGTGTTTGTATGTATCAGTATTTATAAGTGTTTGTTGTGTATCATATCTTTCATGTGTTTTGTTTAGGCAAAATGTCACTGTGGCCCAACCAATTATTGGTTGTTGGTCTAAATGGTCCCTAAAGTTTTTTTTATTTTTTTTATTTTTTATTTTGTGCTTTTTAGAGGAATAAAGTCCATTTTTATCTGTTCATTAAGTCATCTCAGTATGTTTCTAGATTTAAAGTTAGGAAAAATGATATTGTAGCACTATCAACTTTCATCTTCTGTTTTAAATAGTCCATAAACTTATTTGTTTAGTTTACAATGGCAAAGATGGAGGTTGATAATTGTCGAGGCATGCTCAAAGTTACAGTGATGACTCTATATAACGATCCAATGAACCGAGCCATGAGTCAAGCCTAGTCGCCACCCCCTAGGATTGGAGCCAATTCACGGAAGTTAACCCGTCCTCCACCGCTAATGGAAGGCGGTTCTCAAGGGCTACACAATAATTAGGGGCTACAATTACAACTAGTAAAGCTAGAGCCAATTTGAAATAGTAGTTCTGACAGTTGGGCCATGTACGTGAAGCGATGTAGAAACCATCGGCATGAGTATAGCGAATGTTGTTTGTTTGGTAAAAAAGACGTCTTTCCAGAGGACTGAACCATCGTCATTGACAAGAACTTGAAAGCTCGATTCACTGGATCGCCATATAAAGTCGTTACTGTAAACTTTGAGCACCCCTAGACAGCCATCAACTTCCATCTTTGCCATTGTAAACTAAAAAAATAAGTTTAGGGACTATTTCAAACAGAAGATGAAAGTTGATAGGGCTACGATGTTATTTTTCCTAACTTTTAACTTGGAAACCTGCTGAACAGGTAAAAATAGAATTTATTCCCCTAAAATGCCAACAAAAAAACTTTAGGGATCTTTTAGACCAATAACCAATAGATGGTTGGGCTACAATGACATTTCGGTTATGAATTATTAGAATTAAATGTATTAAATACATTCAATTCAAACAAATTTTTTAAGAAATTCAAAATTATGAGAAAATGACATGTGGCCAATTCAATGAGGAGATGACATGTGGCTTTGAGTTACTTATTTATTAGGATAGGATATATATATATATATATATATATATATATATATATATATATATATATATATATATATATATATATATATATATATATATATATATATATATATATATATATATATATATATATTGAAATGAAGGCTGAAGATATTTTCCATAAGGCACAAAAGGAGGCTCTACTTTGGTTAGCGAGTAGAGCTAATAAATTGGAGATAGATAGTTTTATATGGGTGGTCAACCCAAATCTCGCGATAAAACACATGTAATCTGCTCAGAGTGCCTCAGCTCCTTGTTGGGGTTTTAACTCTTTATATTCCAAGTTGCCTTTCAAAAAAAAAAATATATATATGTACATATATATATATATATATATATATATATATATATATATATATATATATATATATATATATATATATATATATATACATATATACATATACATATATACATATATATATATATATATATATATATATATATATATATATATATATATATATATATATATATATATATATAAGAGAATGAGTGAGAGAGAGAGAGAGAGAGAGAGAGAGAGAGAGAGAGAGAGAGAGAGAGAGAGAGAGAGAGAGACGATGGAAGGCTGGTGGTTTCCGGCGACAGGAGGAGGCTGGTGGTTTCCGGCGACAGGAGGAGGCTCGAAAGAAAACATTCATATGGATTGCAAAGGACAAGATCATTACATCAAACAAGACAAACCAGTGGGAAGTCGATAATCACACAACTTTCTTTATCTCGAATTTACCGTTTGAATGGAACTGGGAGGAAATCCGTGATAAACTCAGAAGGATGGGGAAATTAGTGAACTTGTTCATTAGTAAAAGGAAGGATAAATGGGGGCTTAGATTTGGTTTTGTTAGATTCACGGGGGTGGAAGATGCCACTAAAATGGAGGAGGACCTGAAGAAAGTTTCCATGAGGAATACAAAACTATTCGCAAAAGTGGCTAGATTTGCTAGATCGGTGGGTAAAGGGAAGGACAGGGATGTAAAGGAATCAGACTCATGGAAAAAACGCCAATATGGAGTCAGTTTGACGCAAAGAATCCCTGGAGATCGAGATATTCGTGTTCATGCAAATGGGTTAGTACGTGAAAGTTTTTCCTTTGCAGATGCGGTTAAAGGGGTGGATTCTAGGGAGACAGTAAAAAAACAGCAATAAAGATTAGCAATGAAATAAAAGAAGAGAAGTAACTTAAGACATGCAACAAGAAGAAAAAGGAGTTAACGCTGGAGATTGAAAATAGCACCACAGAAAAATTAAGGTCTAAATTGTTGGGAGAGATTAAAAGCTTCAACAGTCTCAAGTGTATTTTAAACCCGTGTCAAGGTGAAGGATTAAGAAGGAATATCCTGAAATATGTGGGTGGACCTTGGATTCTGTTCGATACTCAGAATGAAGAAGAAGAGATTCTAATCCGGTCTAATAGAGAGATAATGGCGCATATCAAAATCTTGAAGAAATGGGATGAAAACTTCACGGTGGAAGAAAGGTTTGTTTGGCTTAAAGTGGAAGGGCTACCAATCCACGCGAGGTATGCCAATGCATACATTAACATTGGACGATTATGGGGGGATGTCGTAATCACTGATCCATGTTCAGAATGGGATCAAGATTGGTCTGTGGGTTTGATTTGTGTTAATACCAAAAATATGGATTTAATTAATGAATCTATTGATATTATTGTGGATAAAAGAGTGTTCAGTATTCGTGTTAAAGAGATTGAAGGAAGGTTCTTGGACCATGAGAAGGAATTTGAAGTCAAGAATGCCGAGAGGGAGGAGCTGGGAGACTCGTCGGAAGACGACGAAGGCCGTGACCTTTCCGACAATGAACCACCGGAAGGTATATCCGACGAAGACTTTGACGAGGATTACGATGAGTCAATCATTCATGAGTCAAGTCCCGAGGTAGAAGGGCATGCGGGAAGAAGGAACGAGATTATCGATGAGACAAACCACGCCTTCCTGATTTTTAATGATTCAAAAGAGATTAAAGAAAAAGTTAATGAAGATACGCCCCAATCAAAGTACTGCGTAGTGGGCTGCCATCCGGTGATAACTTTTAGCCCGAATACTTGTTGCTGGGACCCAAGAAAAAGTGACAAAGGAAAAGAAATTAATCACAGGAAAGAAGCACGTGATAACCATAGTGAAGCAGGCCCACCCGAGGAAAATAGGAGTTCCTTTATTCAATTGGGAGTATCCCCAAATAAAAATATTATTCTTTCGGAACACATAACGGATGAAAACGAAATCAAAGACGGAAAAAAGGTGGATCTATCTGAAAAGATGAAGTTCCTTCTTGATCGAAATACTCCGATGGGAAATAAATTGAAAATATTAGATGAAGAAGAAGCCTACACAAGAACTGATACTCTCGAAAAGGCAAACATTGCACAAGAGGTTAAAGAGACAAAACCGAGTCAGGAAAGGAGAATGACCAGAAGCCAATCAAAACAACTCCTTAATAAAGAAGTGAATCTTCTGCGAAAAAATAGAGATGGGAGACAGGAGGTGTGCTCGTCGATCAGTGATGAAGTCTCACAGAGATTAGAAGAGGTAGGTGAGATATGCGGCTTTAAAAAATCCAGAGGAAAGAACAAAGAATGGAAGAAACATGAGGGAGGTGCTAAAACAGGTAATCCATGAATATTCTCTCTTTAAACTCAAACGGCTTTGGTCTTGGCGACTTCAAGACTGATTGGATCCGTAATTTAATTTTGAAACATAAGATTGGTTTTATTGGACTTCAAGAAACAAAAAGGAGAATTCTTTCAGACTTGTTGATTAAGCGTATATGGGGAAGCAATGATTTTGATTTTGTTTATAAAGGAAGTAATGGTCAAGGAGGGGGGATTGCTAGTATATGGAATACACACTTGTTTAGAAAAGATCAAGCCATTATCAGAGACGACTGTGTAATTGTGCAAGGAATTTGGTTGGACATTAATGCCCCTATTTCCCTTATTAACATCTATGCAAGTCAAGACCCTTCAAAAAGAGAAGACCTGTGGAAGTTTGTAAGTAATTATCTGAATTCTAGAATAGGAGCAGCGGTTGTGTTTGGCGATTTTAATGATGTTAGAGGCGATCACGAAAGAAAAGGCTCAATTCTTAACAAAAGAGCCACGGAGTGTTTTAATAAGTTTATTAATGATAATAACCTGATTGACGTGAAAATTGAAGGGACGGAGTTCACTTGGATAAAAGGGGGAGGGGCGAAACTTTCAAAGCTTGATCGTTTTCTTGTCTCCGATAACTTTGGAAATTGGTGGCCGGATCATGTAGTTATAACTGATGTCAGATTGTACTCGGACCACAAGCCTTTGATTCTCAAACAGGAAAAGAGACACTATGGCCATGTCCCGTTCAAATTTTATAATTCGTGGCTTGTGGATCAGGAGCTGGAAACGTTGGTCAAAGACACTTGGAATGGGTTTTCGCATGAGGGACAACATCTTAAGCTTTTCATCATTATGAAAAAGCTGAAAGCCTTAAAAGAAAAAAATCAAGGAGTGGGCAAATCAAAAAAAGAGAAAAGAAGAGCAAGAGAAGATAGAGTGGTTGTTGAGACTGGAGAATTTAGATAAGATAATGGAAACAGGGATTCTGAATCAAGAGACTTCTGTGGAAAGATTGAATATCTTGAAGAATTTGCAAACTTTAGAAAAGAAGAAAATTGAAGATATCGGTCAATAAAACAAAAACCGATGGTGTCTCGAGGGCGATGAAAACTCTGCGCTTTTTCATCGTAATCTGAATAAAAAAAAACATATCAACAGCATTAAAGGAATTGATATAAATGGTTTGTGGGCGAATGAGCCGGCTACAGTCAAAGAGCACTTCAAACATCACTTCGAAAGTACTTTCAAGCTGGATTCCGAGTGTAATTGGTTCCAAGATATAGGAGAGAGTACGAACTTGAATGAAGCCGATAAGAATAATTTGGAAAAATATTTTGATGAAAAAGAACTCAAAGAAGCAGTCTGGAGTTGTGGGAATAACAAATCCCCGGGGCCCGATGGATTCACAATTGAATTCTTTAAAAGGTTCTGGGATTATTTTAAAAGGGACATGCTTGAAGCGTTTAACGAGTTTGCTAGGAGACCAAAATTGCCGAAGGGGTTTAATACCGCTTTCATTACCTTGATTCCTAAAATCTCAAATCCCTCAAAAGTTAATGATTACAGACCGATCAGTTTGATATCGAGCGGTTACAAGATTTTAGCAAAAATGCTAGCGAATAGGTTAAAAACTGTTCTCCCCTCGATCATAAGTAAAAACCAGTCGGCTTTTGTAAAAAACCGGCAAATTTTGGATGGCCCTTTAATAGTTAATGAAGTGGTGGATTGGATGAAAGCAAAAAAGAAATCAATGCTGATTTTCAAATCCGATATTGCTAAGGCATATGATACTGTGTCCTGGAATTATTTGGAGTCGATTATGATTCAGAAGGGATTTGGAGTTAAATGGCGACAATGGATTCTGGAATGTTTAAAATCGGGTACCTCCTCGGTGTTGGTCAACGCTAGCCCTATGGCTGAATTCTCTCTCTCTCGTGGTCTTAGACAAGGGGACCCTTTGTCCCCTTTCCTTTTCACTCTTGTTATGGAGGGCTTACACTTAGCGATCATGAAAGCAGTGAATGTTGGTGAATTCAAAGGAATTGAAGTGGGAGAGAATAAAACTTTACTAACCCATCTTTTTTTTGAAGATGACTCAATTTTCTTCGGGGAATGGTCCGTACAAAACGTCCTAAATCTCATCCGAATTTTGTATTGTTTCCAAAGAAGTGCAGGTCTTAAAGTCAATCTACAGAAAAGTGCACTAATTGGTGTTGGAACAAACCACTATTCAGTTGATACCATGGCTTATATCATTGGCTGCAAGGTGGAAAAGCTCCCAACAATCTTCTTAGGTTTGCCTATAGGTGTCAATATGGACTCTCTCAAGCCGTGGAAACCTCTTATCGATAAATTCAAAAAGAAGCTAAGCAACTGGAAAGCGACAACCCTGTCTATCGGAGGAAGATACACAATGGTACAAAACATTTTAGGTAATGTGGGAACTTACCTTTTTTCTATTTATAAGGTTCCAAAAACAATCTTGAATATTTTGGAGGGTCTAAGGAGAAACTTTTTCTGGGGAAATGACGGGAAAAACAATAATAAAATACCATGGATCAAATGGTCACAACTTACTACCGACAAAAATAACGGAGGGCTTGGTATTGGGTCGTTGGAATATCTAAATAACGCATTACTGGTGAAATGGTATTGGCGTTTCAAAACGGAGGAGGAAGCGTATTAGGTGCAGATTATTAAAAGTATCCACGGTAATGAAGCGGGCATGGAAGATGGTTCTCTGTTTAGAACGGGTCACACGTGGAGGAGAATAATGAAACTGTGTTATGATCTTCGTGCCAGGGATTTAGATATCAGAAACATGATAAAGATTCAAGTGGGGAACGGAAGCACTACTTCATTCTGGAAAGACAGATGGGTAGTTACTGACACGCTTCAAAAGAGATTCCCGAGGTTGTATTGTTTAGAAGTTAACAAGGACTGCAAGGTTATCGATAGATTGAACACCAATGGTAGAAGATGGGAATGGAGGAGGGATATTAGAGAAGGCAGAACGGAGGAGGAGCTCAAAGATTTAATCGCTATCACAGAAAACACCTTGCTAAATGATAAGAAAGACGTCTGGATGTGTACAGATGGCCCAAACGGAGTTTACACAGTCAGGTGGTTCAGAGATGAACTAGCAAAGAAAAATAGTCAAACTTTAGGAAAAAATCGTTGGACTAGATGGATTCCCAACAAAATCAATATCTTCATTTGGAAATTATTTAAGAGAAGGCTTGCAGTCAAAGAAAAGTTAGCTTCGAGAGGAATTACCATGCACTCCATCAACTGTGATATTTGTAAAGCCCCTTTTGAATCCATTGCTCACGTGTTTATTGAATGTCCAGTGGCCATGGAGGTTTGGCAGAAAATCTTCTTATGGTGGAATGGGAGACTGGGTGCTTTAACTTCTTTAGAGCAAGTGGCTGATATTCTTTGTGATCTAGGCAAAAACCAAATTCAAAAAAAGGTGTTGGAAGTGGTTTCCTATGCTACTTTTGTATCTATTTGGAGGAATAGAAATGATTATAACTTCAAAAAGGTGTGGAGAAGTCCGGATGCCCTGTGTAGTCAAATTCAAAAGGAAACTTTATTATGGTTAGATGTGAGGGCTAAAAAAGTTAAAATAGATAGGAATTTGTGGCTTTTAGCCCCTTTTCTAGCTGTTTCATCGATGTAAAGTTCTTGTTTAGGGCTGCCTAGTGCATTGCTGGTGCAGCCGTGTTCTATAAAATTTATTGTTGCTTTTCAAAAAAAAAAAAAAAAAAAAAAAATATATATATATATATATATATATATATATATATATATATATATGTATATATATATATATATATATATATATATATATATATATATATATATATATATATATATATATATGTATATATATATATATATATATATATATATAAATGTATATATATATATATATATATATATATATATATATATATATATATATATATATATATATATATATATATTTTTTTTTTTTTTGAAAGGCAACTTTTATAAAAAACAAGAGCAAAACCCAGCAAGGAGCTAGGACGCCCCCAAACACCTGGAACAAACAACACTACTCCAAGACTCCTCAAAACTCCACCAAACACCAACAAATAAAGGCACAAAACGTCTGGACCCGAACAAAACACCAAAAAACACTCTAACAACTCTTACTAACAAACCATAAAAAGAAAGACCCAAAAACGAACTCTAAAGAACCTAGGGGATTAACCCTTATCCTTTCCGCTTCTCCTTGAGAACCCACAGAAGTCTCCCTTTTCCTCCATTTGTTGCAAAATCCCAAGGCTAATAAAAGAATTTTCTGAAATTTCCGAATAAGACGCGGCTTCCTTATTTCCAACAACTCCATTGTAACCATTCTTCCGACTTGATTGACTCCTTGTTATCCTTTGAAAATAATTTCCTTTAGTAGCATCCACTGTTTTCTTACTAAAAGTCTTGTTACCCGTTTTTTTCATGACATCACCACCACCTTCAAGTTTAGATTTTATCGGAGTATTTTTGTCAAGAAGCATTTTTAATCTATCAGTAACATCTTCAAGATTTGGGTTATCGACATTCTCCTTTGACTCTCTTGTTTCCTTAAGATCGCACGAATCTTTATCTGTAGAATTTTTAGATTGAGCAGAAATATGGTTTGTCACTTGTTGGGTATCATTTAGGATTGGGCCGATTGAATTACTACTGGGCTTAGGAGAGATCGTTGGGCTTGGATAGGCCGTTCCGGTTGGGTTTGGGTAGTCCGGCTCCTGCATCAGACCAATGGAATCTTTCTCTTTTCTCATTTTGAATTTGATGTTGACATGCTCCACTTTGGAGACACATGTGCAGTCGACATTGTTATCACATGCGCACTCCACATTGAAATCGGGGACCACCTTTGAAAAGCATGGGCATGATCTTGATTCTTTGACTGTACGATTCCCTTCCTCCTTTTTGTTTGTAATTGTGATATCGGTTGCATCACTAGCATGGCATATACCTTCAGCGCACATGGGCGAAGGTTTTAGTGCTTCTTGAATCTCGTCGGCCCCCATAGCATGCGTATCACCTGTTTCTCTAGCACGCGTGATTGAAGCCTCGAAAACGGTTTCTTGAACCACCGACTCTGAATCAACTTCGATCACCCCATCTTTTTTGTCACGGTCGATCACACCAACCGAGGCACTCATGCACGTTTCCTGAACAACTGAATCCCGTCGGAACTCCAGGTCATCATGTTCGTAGCTATTTTCCGACCAGTCACCTTCCGATGAATCAAACATGTCGTCTTCTTCTTCCGATGAATCATCTTCTGCACGTCCGTTTTCTAAATCCTCCGTAACTGGCGTGGAGAATTGATTAAACAATTTCCCTTCAATCTCTTTCACTCTGACTATAAAATTGAACCGACGTATCTTTAATTCCACCGTTTCAGAAATTAGTTCAAGAACTTCCGTTTTCACACATATGCAACCGTACGACTTATCCTGGCGATTTTCATGGCAAGGATCCGTAACAACAACCTCTCCCCATGTTCTTCCTATTTTGATAAAACTATTGGGGTTCCAAGCTTGGACCGGTATGCCTTCGATTTTTAGCCATACATATCTGTCTTGAATAATGAAAGAGTCATCCCACTTTTTAATAACCTTAAAGCATTTACGAATTTCTTGGCTAGATAACAATTTTTGAGTTTCTTCTTCATTAGACGTGTCCAGAAGAACCCACGAACCTCCTAGATATTGGATAGTTCCTTCTCTGAATCCTTCACAGCAACATAAGTTTGCTATTCCGTCCAAGTTATTTAGACAATTAACTTCTCCAATTAATTTACCTTCCAAACGATTGATTGCCTCCGTAATTTCTACACCGTCGATATTCAATTTCTTTAAAAGAACTGGGCTCGGATTCTCTCTTACCTCCTTGGTTTCATCGATGGTCTCTTCCTTCTTCTCTAAATTCAGTTTTCCTTTTACCATGTCTGCAAAGGAGATGTTGTTTTTTGTTACTCCCTTATCTCTATCAAATCTCTCTTTTGCCTGATGTAGCTTCGAAGATTCCTTCGTTACCCCCTTGGATACTTAGCGACTTCCGCGTATAATCTTCTTCCTCCAATCCATCTTCTGTTAAGAATCTGTTCTTGCTGGACTACGTCTTGGATTCTGTTGAATCTAGCAAATCCGAACCTATTCTTGTATTTATCCAATCTCTTACTGATGAAAAGATCCACCAGTGTTCCCAACTTTCCCAGTTCTTCACGAATCTTCCACCAACTCAATTCAACCGGTAGATTTGAAATAAAAAACGTAGTAGCCTCCTTAAAGTTCCATCTATCTTCCACCCCCACACGTTGCAAAGCATCGTTTTCCACCCACCTGAACGTCGGTTGGCGATTCTCAAGGAGGTGCCTGAGGTCGCCTTCTCTCGGTGGCCGGAAATCGCCTTGTTCTTGCCGGAAATCGTCACTCATAGAGAGAGTTTATATATATATATATATATATATATATATATATATATATATATATATATATATATATATATATATATATATATATATATATATATTGAAAGGCAACAAAGAATTAAATTAAAACAAGCAAAACCCCAACCAGAAGCTGAGGCTTGCCCAAAATAGTTACAAAGGTTTGAAAGCTATCCTAGGAGACATAAGCCATAAACTCCTATCTAGACTGAATTTAGTTGATCTACAGTCAATCCAAACGAAAGTTTCCTTCTGGATTTTGAGAAAAACTTCAACTACATTCCTTCTCGTATTCTGGAAAAGCACCTCGTTTCTTTCAAACCATAAGGCACTAAAAGTGGCGTATCCTACCACAATAAACATCTTTTTCTCCAAGTTACTTTTGAATTGAGTCAAGAGTTCATCAAACCAGGTCTGAAGAGAAGACTGAGGTGAATTATTGTTGCTGCCCTCAATCACATAATCCTTGACCCGTATGTTCCACCAGTTACAAATCGATTCCCATATCTGCTTACTTCTGGGACAATCAAGTAAAGCATGAAATAGAGATTCATCTTCCCCTTTACAAACTTCACAAAGCCTTGAATCCATACAGCAACCCTTTCGATGCAGTGCAACCTTGACAGGGAGGCTGTTTTTAAACATTCTCCAAATGAATATATTTTGCTTTTTTGAATATATATATATATATATATATATATATATATATATATATATACATATAAATATATATATATATATATATATATATATATATATATATATATATATATATATATATATATATATATGTATATATATATACAGGTGTATATATATATATATATATATATATATATATATATATATATATATATATATATATATATATATATATATATATATATATATATATATATATATATATTTATATATATATACATATATATATATAGGGTTTATTTCATAAAAAACCTTACATTTTCAACTTTTTTCTGTTTAAACCTAAAACTTTATTTTTTATCAAAAAAAAACCTAAATTTTGGAGAAACTTTTTAATTTAGACCCTTAACCGGTTTTACAGGTTATACATATTTTTTTTTTCAGAAAAAACCCTAATTTCTTTTATTTTTTTCTAAAAAACCCTCAATTTCAGTGATTTTTTCACAAACAACATTTTTTCTTCGTTTTTGTAATTGACATAACTTTCATATACGATGTCCAAATTCTACGAACTTTATATCCCTGGAAAGGTCGTAAGTAATACTACAACTTTGCTTTACTGACTTTTGTTTGAATATGTTCAGATATTTCGCTATACTGGCTTGTTTTCTTCTAATAGCGGTATCTTTTGCATACGAGCTCCGTTTTCGACGTTATATAAGTCGACGGATTCGTAAACACGAATACATCGTGTAATGAATATTATTTAAACCAAAATATTATTTGTATGATTTATCGAATTTTACGATACTGTAGTCTATTATTCGAAATTATAGCGTTTACTCGATAATTAATTCGAAATAACGTATTGTAGTATTATAATTTCCAATAATACATTAAGAAAGTTTTGAAAATTACATTTCAACTTGTTATCCTAATTTGCGCTCTGGTTGACCTTTGTTGACCAAATTTGACGGATGTCACAGACGGGGTCGTAAGAAAGTGACGACGTGGCATTTATGTGGTTGGAGTTTGAACGGTACAATTTAAACCTTCACGAGCGGATGAAATTTAAAAAATAAAAGCTTACGAAGACAAACAATGAGCCCGCCATGATCGATAACGAGCCTGCGAAGAAAAACAACGACTAAAAGACATAAATTTTTTGTCGTCGACTAAAAGACCCTAAATTTTTTTCTTTTTTTTTTTTACGAAAAAACCCTCAATTTTTTCTTTTTCATAAAACTTTTTTATTTAGGCCATTTACGAGTTTATTCACGGGCTCGTTGTTGATCATAAAAGTTTTATGAAAAAGAAAAAATTGAGGGTTTTTTCGTAAAAAAAAAGAAAAAAATTTAGGGTCTTTTAGTCGACGACAAAAAATTTATGTCTTTTAGTCGTTGTTTTTCTTCGCAGGCTCGTTATCGATCATGGCGGGATCGTTGTTTGTCTTCATAAGCCTTTTTATTTCAAATTTCATCCGCTTGTGAAGGTTTAAATTGTACCGTTCAAACTCCAACCACAAAAGTGTCACGTCGTCGCTTTCTTGCTACCGCGTCTGTGACATCCGTCACATTTGTTCAACAAATGTCAACCAGAGCGCAAATTAGGATAATACGTTCAAATGTAATTTTCAAAACTTTCCTAATGTATTATTGGAAATTATAATACTACAATACGTTATTTCGAATTAATTATCGAGTAAACGCTATAATTTCGAATAATAGACTACAGTATCGTAAAATTCGATAAATCATACAAATAATATTTTGGTTTAAATAATATTCATTACACGATGTATTCGTGTTTACGAATCCGTCGACTTATAGAACGTCGAAAACGGAGCTCGTATGCAAAAGATACCGCTATTATAAGAAAACAAGCCAGTATAGCGAAATATCTGAACATATTCAAACAAAAGTCAGTAAAGCAAAGTTGTAGTATTACTTACGACCTTTCCAGGGATATAAAGTTCGTAGAATTTGGACATCGTATATGAAAGTTATGTCTATTACAAAAACGAAGAAAAATATTTCTTTTTGAAAAAATCACTGAAATTGAGGGTTTTTTTCGGAAAAAAGAAAAGAAATTAGGGTTTTTTCTGAAAAAAATATATATATAACCTGTAAAACTGGTTAAGGTCTAAATTAAAAAGTTTCTCTTAAATTTAGGTTTTTTTTGAAAAAAAAAAATAAAGTTTTAGGTTTAAACAAAAAAAAGTTGAAAATATAAGGTTTTTTATGAAATAAACCCATATATATATATATATATATATATATATATATATATATATATATATATATATATATATATATATATATATATATATATATATATATATATATATATATATATATATATATATATATATATATATATATATATATATATTGAAAAGCAACTTTATTCAAAAAGAACAACGCCCACAAACAAG
The DNA here is from genome assembly GCA_023525715.1 of Cichorium intybus. Taxonomy (NCBI): domain Eukaryota; kingdom Viridiplantae; phylum Streptophyta; class Magnoliopsida; order Asterales; family Asteraceae; genus Cichorium; species Cichorium intybus. Next base: position 114,670,946 of record CM042014.1, on the reverse strand, counting down.
GCAGCCCAGCCAGAAGCTGAGCCCAACCCCGGGACCAATTATAAGAGCGTACAAGAGTTTAAGGGGTTATTAACCCATAAGTTTCTATCTAACTCCATTTTTGAAACACGACTTTCAATCCACAGGGCTGCTTCTCCTTGGGCTTTAACAAACAACTCATCCACCCGATTGGACTTTTGAGAGAAGATGGCTTCATTCCTGTTCTTCTAGATGTTTGTGATCATCGCCGCCCACACTATTGACCTAACGATCCTGTCCACCTTTTGAGACTTATGATCCATTAGGTGCTGAAGCGCATCCTCCACTCCCGTGAGATCCTTATTAGCAACCCTCCACCAGTGAAAAACTTTGCTCCAAATCCTTTTAGCCACAGAACAGGTACAGAACACATGCTTAACCGTCTCCAATTCCCCCTTGCAAAAGATACAATCTCTATCAACCACCCTTCTATCTGCCTTGGGAATGTTATCCCTCGTGGCTACCCTATTTATGAGAACTCTCCAAATAAGGATCATGTGTTTCTTTGGGATCCATTTAATCCATTTATTTTCTCCAATCTTCACTTGGGTTTTTCCTGCAATTAATTTTCTCATCCATGCGACTTTGAATTTCTCATTAGGACCACCTGGACATTCCCATCTGTCTTTTTTGTTCGTCAAATTAACCCCTGATACGACCTTTTCCAAATCTTCTAACTCATCCTTGCTTCTCCCTTCTCTAATCTCTTCTCGCCAACCCCTTAGACCGCCTTCCCCTCCTAGCTTGTCCGCCACTGTGACTTCTTTATGTCTCTCTAAATTGTAAAGTCTCTTATACTTGTCAGCAAACGCAGAATCCCCGATCCACCAATCCATCCAAAAGCTCGTTTCAGTCCCATCTCCTATTTTCTTTTTTATGAGTTTTCGGGGATCACAATTCAGCTTCTCCATTTTATCCCAACTTTTAACAATTCTTTTCCACGTATGTCCCGATCTAATACCTTTTGAATCAATCTTCCAACTCTCTTTCCCATGAATACTGTCTATAATCTTTCTCCAGAGGGCATTTTTTTCCGTTCTATATCTCCATAGCCATTTTGCAATTAGAGCTAAATTCAGTTCTTCAAGTGAAATCGTACCCAACCCTCCTTTTTCTTTTTCAGTCATGACATATTCCCACTTAACCCATGGAATTTTCTTCGAGTCATTATCTTCACCCCAAAAAAACCTTCTTCTTATACTGTCTAACCTTTTTATGACTCCATTTGGAGCCATAAAAAGGGAGAAGAAGAAGTTGCCCAAGCTTCCCAACACATTGTTCACCAACGTATGACGCCCACCGACCGACAACGTTTTGATTTTCCATTTCGCGAGTTTCTTTTGGAACTTATTGATGAGGGTGTTCCAAGGCCTTCTCGATCCCATATTCACCCCTATAGGCAATCCCAAGAACACCGCATGGAATTTCTCCGCTTTGCACCCAATAATCAGTGCCATGTTTTCGACTTCAGCAAAGTCTTGACCTACGCCAAACAACGAGGTTTTCTCCAGATTGACCTTGAGACCTGCAGCTTTTTGAAAAGAGAAAAGAATGCGTACCAAGTTGAGAATATTCTCAACCGACCATTCTCCAAAATAAATGGAACCATCAGCGAAAAAAAGATGTGTAAGGGGTATATTGTTGTCCCCAACAGCTATGCCTTTAAATGTATCGTTACTTACAGCTCTATATATATATATATATATATATATATATATATATATATATATATATATATATATATATATATATATATATATATATATATATATATATATATATATATATATATATATATATAGGGGAGGGTTCCATTGAGACTGAAAATCATGTTGAGAACGTGAGAATGAATCTGGGCCACTAGATACGCCAGCGCTGACGCGCGCCGCTCCACGACGACGAGCTGAGTTTTTTTCATATATGATTTATTCATATATGAATAATCATATATGATTATATGAATATTCATATAATCATATATGAATAAACATATATAAATAAACATATATGGTTGTGGTGGTCGGAATGGTGGTAGAAAGTGGTGATGATGATGGTGATGGCGATAGAGGGTGGCGATGATGGTGGTGATGGTGGCGACGGTGTTTGTAACGCCCCAATTTCCAATAAAAAACTTTCTTTAAAAATTGTAAGTAAAAACATAGATAATCTTATTAACATGCTTAAAATGTGTTCATCAAAACTATTACCAGAGTGTATACGTCCCATAATTATAAAAATCTCATTTAATAATACAACTGCAATTCATTAATGTGCGATGCACCACCGTCACGCCGAGCTCACCCCTTTATCAACTGAAGTACCTGAAAATGTTTTAAAATCAACGGGTAAGCTTAAAGCTTAGTGAGTCCACAAATTACCATACATGCCCACACATTAAACAACCCGTCCTCGAGAAAGACCCGACCCTACCCGCCATACAACAACTACGGGCGTCCATCATACAACAGCTATGGACACGGGAAGGTTCTACCCATCATACAACAGCTATGGGTTCCCGGTTATGGCCTAGCCCATCATACAACAGCTATGGGACAAGGAAATAGTCCAACTCGCCATACAACGGCTACGAGGGGACACGCATCAGTACTGAGCTCAACAACAATACAGATATAGAGCAAATCATATAACTGTAAATAACATACAAGATGCCTAACATGCAACATCATATAGTAAGGTGAGGATACTCACCTGAATCACAACCGTCCGGATAATCGCTAATATCCCAAACTAGGCTCGTCCGATCACCTAAATCCCACATACACAACATATTAATCACTAACCGAACTCCTATAGATTGGCCTAAATGTTAGACCCAACATTTGCCACCAAACAGGGGTCGAAAATAAGTTCTTGGTCAAACAGTCAATCGCCGCGGCGCGACTTCTCCCTTCACGCATAGCGGAATATCGTCGCACATACGGGGTCTACCGGAATCCGCGTCGCTGACATAAGCAGTCCGCGCCGCGGACTGTAACAGTCCAAAACCCCTGTTAACCCTTCACCAGAACAGTCATCGTTTAGGGTTCCACTCTACACCCTTCCTAGGATCAGAAACTACCCTAAGGTCACTTTCTTATGGACATGCAAGTCCATGTATGTCCATGGTCCAAAACCCTAAGTATTACAAGCCATCTAATATCACTATCCAAAGAATAACACTACATGACGGGATGAAATGGTAAATCAGAAAAGTTAGATCTTCTTACCTTGCTTCTGAACACGGAGGGATGCACACAACTCGATACAAACCTTCCCTCACGTCGTATCTCCTTCTTCTAATCTCCCAAAACCTTCAAAGCCTCGAAGTCAAGAAGCCTTTGCCGAAATTAGTCGCCTCTACTCCAGAAAATCTCCAAAAACACGAACCCTAGGGCTGGGTCCCTTCATATAGGCGTTTAAATCCGAATTAGGGTTTTTCATAACTGCGGCGCACCGCGCCACGGATTCTCCCAAGCCGCGCCGCGCGTACAAATCATGCGTGAATCCAGAATCCTCCTAAGCCGCGCCGCGGATCCGTTCGGGCCGCGCCTCGGCGGAACGGGTCTTACAATTCTCCCCCACTTGAATGGATTTTGTCCCCGAAATCCGTGCCTGTAAACAACTCGGGGTAATGCCTCCGCATTTCTTTCTCGGATTCCCAAGTCCATTCAGACCCCCTTACGATGCTGTCACAGCACCTTATCTACCCCTATCGTCTTATTCCATAAAGTCTTTATTTTCCTTTCAATGATGGCAATCGGTCGCTCCACATAATTCATGCATTCGTCTACTTGAATATCCTCCAAAGGCACTATTGTAGTTTCATCGGTAATACCCTTCCTGAGTTGCGAAACGTGGAATGTGTCGTGAATCTGGCTAAGCTGCTCGGGCAGCTCCAACCGGTAAGCTACCTTACCTACTCGCGCGATGATTTGTTATGGTCCAAAGTACCTAGAGCCAAGCTTTCCTCGACTCCTGAAACAAAAAACTCTCTTCCAAAGCGGCACCTTAGGAAGAACAAAACCTCCAACCTGGAACTCGAGATCGGACCGTCGTCTCGCAATTTCTCTCCCAATTGCACGTTACAGAACGCGTTGCATTGTATAGCCTCAACTAAGAAATCTAAAAATTGCTACATGTCTAACTAACTCCAGATTCCATTTACTATACTAACAATGATCCGACATACCCGAGGTCGAACATGTCCCTAAAGCGATAGCTTAACGACCAAACTCTGACCTGCAAACTCAGGACCTAACGTTGTCTATCTTTATAATTCTTCCTCCGACCCAAAGTAGTATGCAATCTCTTCCTGAACACACCCAAGTCCTGACACCTTCTCCCGTAAGACTTCTTGCACATGAGACCATTTCTCGCTTGCTAACCGTTATCATAAAGAACTTCACTAATATTGCATAGGAAACTGCAACTCTCACCAAACTAAGAACGTAATCCCGAAGGAACTCCTTTAAGCGTCTACATTGATCTCTCTATACAGCCATCCTTCTAATGGTGATGCACAATCCTGAAACAAAGTTGAGTGTCGCAACTTTACGAACCTTCTCCTAAACTCCTAAGTGAGATGCACCTCCTTACCTGATATAACCATCCAGAGCACCATATCGGGGTACCTTCTCCCGGGCCTTAACATCATCCACCCTCAGCATATACTATAATAGACTCAAAGCGAGCACTCCTGCTCCAACGGTCTACGACATCTTCGATTTTATCATCATACTGAGGGGGTTCCTTGGTACTTCTGCGATGAACCCATAAAGGCATTCCTCCAAATTCTTCCTCAGGAACCTTCGGAGACCAAATTAGCTACAAGTCCTTTGGTGATTGGCCTTGACCTTCCCACCGATCAAACATCTCTCCACTTATCCATTCCCACTTCCTTACCGGCCAGATCACCAATAATCCTCTCAAATATCGTATACATCCACGTCACCCCTCGGGCAAACAAAAAACTTGACACAAACTCTTCGTTCATCACCGCACAAAAGCCCCGTCTATATCTAACATCCAAGGCAACCATAATGGGTTAGCCATCCTCCGCTAACCTCATCCCACAACCTTCATTTACCCGAACTATCTCACCTAAAGGCGTTCCCTTCCACGGTTTCACATCTAAGTCCTTATCCTGAATCCGATCTGCCCAGTCTTCATGTCGCCCTGATCCGCCCTTGGTTTTCATTCCTACCCGCTAAGCAGCCATCAGCAAAATCAAGGCAGTCTTCACCTCAACTAATCCGACAATTGTGATCATGGAGGGGTCCATAATCATCTCCCAACCTACTGAACAATCCAAGGGTACTAATCTTCGGCACCCAGATAACCATGATCTCCTCCTGTACAGAAATCATCTGCCCTACAAACCAAACTGACCAATCAGCCCGCTATAACCGTATCTCGTACCTGTGGGAACATGGCGCATAATTGCTACAATAAAGGACTCGACACTTCCGACCAGCACGAAGTACTCACCAGAACACCGCACTGCGCCACCGCAACATAGTATTCTCCATTCGACAACACCCTACCTCTCACTGAGGCACAATGCAGCTCAACCTTGGACAAGACACAGTACTTCGGTACTCACGTGGGATACTAATCCTCCACGACGTAAAAATCTTAATCGATCACTAACCAATAATATCCAATGCTCCTGGCCAACGCTTATCCTTGTTCCTAGCATCCCTTATATTTTCCGAATAACATATCCCTCGTCATGCCTTTATCTCATCGTTGCTTAATACGTTGCTTCTACGCTGATCCTTCCCGATCGATACACAATCTCACCAAAACGTTTCCTTTAAAATCTCGCTCCGACCCCTTCCTAACTTTGCCCAGCCTTTCCTGCCTGGGAAGGCTTCACGGCTCACGGTACTTTCCTTCCTTGAACTATTGACTAGCGCTCCTGAGATGAGCTGTCACATATGACACATTCCTTAATTCGAAGACTTTTGTCCTACACGCATAACTCTTGTTGAAGCCTGAAGTGGATTCCCGGCCTCTGAATAATTCTTCTGCGTCAATCCTTCTGTGTATCAGTCCATGCTGGCAGAACCCTTGTGTCCCAAGTCACCATAGCTTGCACAATCTTGCAGTCGACCCAACAGGCCACGTTGTCTCCTCAGCTCGGCGTCTCACCTTCCATGCTCTGCCCTTTCTATACTAAAACTCGACTCTCTCGCTCCCACTGCTGTCAAGGTCCTGAGTTGAAACGAAATACAATCGTCCAACGTTCTCCACACCTTAATGGAAATAATCAAAACTCCCATGGAAGTGACCACGCATCCCTAGCATGGCCAAGATCCTTGCCTTTTCGCAAAGCATACAACCTCCAACCGCTTCCTTGAACTCGTAGAATTCCCTTTACTCAAAGCTATTCCAAAAACCTTTACCCTAAGGTGAAAAGCTACTCGATGCACCAATAACCACTTGCTAGCTCCAGCACGTAATGACACTCCCATCTTCCTCCTCCAAGCTACAACTTCCCCTTTTCAAGGCCTTAGCCCCTGTCGGCGAGCTCCCTGCCTTGTCAGATTGCAGGTATCCATCCCTACGCCGTCTCTCTCATTGCCATGAGGCTTCCATCCTCAATGGTCGGTTATGTCACACTGGGAACCCTTCTTCCCTTTCCGCTTCAATCCTCTACTTGTGGCTATCTGTCCACGAAGCCATCTTCTGTGGGTCTTTATCCCATACGTCACACACTACTCGCATTCTTCGTCATACCTTGTATGTAGTCTCCAATTATTCTAACTTCAACTGGGTAGTAGGAGTCAAGGTCCATCAGCTTCAGCAGCTGGACGGGCCCTTCCTGCTCTTCAAGTGACACAAGTCGACATAATGTCGACACTTAAATCAATATGGATTCTTGTCCATTCCCTAAAGGAGTACCTAGTAATCCTCTAGAACCTACCTGCAGATTCCCAAGCCACAATTTCCCACAAGCTGTCAGTCCCTTCTCTCTCTATCATCATAACCCAAGCTAACGCTTGATAATTCGTAATGCTAGTACTCCCATATTCCAGTAGCTGAGCTATACACGCATTAAGCTTCATTTATTCTCTTAGAACACCAACTCTCCCCCACTTGGAATCTGTGCCAATACCTAGAACCTTTGTAACAAATCCAATCCTCATACCATGCCGTTAGTCCATTATACAGGAATAAGGTCTATCGGGATTCACATCCATAGACCTTCGAAACATCGACATGCAAAACCCAGATGCATCGACTAGCAACCCGGATGCATCGCCTAACCCATTTCTTTCAATCATAACCCTCGTTGATACCTCAACTGCGATAAATTTCTGCACCTATGATCCATCACGATCTACCTCAATCGGTTACACCCGAAACTACTCCCAATCCACTCTTCATTACCGAACATCGCCACGATGAATACGTGTACTAATCCATAATGCGAATCATACCTGATTCTCTACCCTACCCGGTTCCTTAGAATTTTGGGTAACTCTTCCTGACTCAAGTATGAATCCTGTGCTTTCGGTAGTACGGGCCCAGTACTACCTTCCCTACCTATTCGTACTTGTTCCAAAATTCGTCCCCTAATACTCTAATTCACCACCCACTCATCTATTCGACATCGATATTTATACTGTCTCGCACCCAAGTGCCTAACACTCATCCTAGGCTACCTAAGATCTCACACCCCACCCGTGCCTAAAATAATTTCTGCTAATACCATCGGGTCGCCTCGCGGACACACGGTCGTACACAATCGAGAATAAGATAGACGTTAAAATAAATGATCCTACCCCAAAGTCACAACCAAACAAGGAACAACCAGTAAGGCTAGACCAAGAATTCTTAGGCTATCTTATCCTAATTGTATATAACCTAATAGCATTTCCTAAGCAACCTAATAGTGTTAGCATAGATTCTAAAGCAGCACAAATAACAACAACAGGCAGAAGGCATCCTAATCCAAGCATTTATAGCATGATTTCCTGACTAGGTTCTGTGCCTACTTTTTAGCATAACACATATCATCACATAGCACAAACTTGGCATGGGTAATTGGGAATCACAAAACTTACTTGAGCTCGGTTGACGGTTCGCATCGCATCTCATTCTTTCTAAAACCCCTTTTATTCGTTAAAATCATGAGTCAGGTGTGCGTACCATGTTTCAAATTCCCAAGCAACAATCAAACAAGAACATGCAAGGGAATCTTCCACATGATATTCAACCCAACTACTTAAAACTTTTATAGAGAAAACATCATTTCTTTAACGAAAAGCTCTTAGTCCTAAGTTTGAGTTTGGATTCCCAATACAGTTCATCCAAATCCCTAAAACCAAGGCTCTGATACCAATTTGTAACGCCCCAATTTCCAATCAAAAACTTTCTTTAAAAATTGTAAGTAAAAACATAGATAATCTTATTAACATGCTTAAAAGGTGTTCATCAAAACTATTACCAGAGTGTATACGTCCCATAATTATAAAAATCTCATTTAATAATACAACTGCAATTCATTAATGTGCGATGCACCATCGTCACGCCGAGCTCACCCCTTTATCAACTGAAGTACATGAAAATGTTTTAAAATCAACGGGTAAGCTTAAAGCTTAGTAAGTCCACAAATTACCATACATGCCCACACATTAAACAACCCGTCCTCGAGAACGACCCGACCCTACCCGCCATACAACAGCTACGGGCGTCCATCATACAACAGCTATGGACACGGGAAGGTTCTACCCATCATACAACAGCTATGGGTTCCCAGTTATGGCCTAGCCCATCATACAACAGCTATGGGACAAGGCAATAGTCCAACTCGCCATACAACGGCTACGAGGGGACACGCATCAGTACTGAGCCCAACAACAATACAGATATAGAGCAAATCATATAACTGTAAATAACATACAAGATGCCTAACATGCAACATCATATAGTAAGGTGATGATACTCACATGAATCACAACCGTCCGGATAATCGCTAATATCCCAAACTAGGCTCGTCCGATCACCTAAATCCCACATACACAACATATTAATCACTAACCGAACTCCTATAGACTGGCCTAAAGGTTAGACCCAACATTTGCCACCAAACAGGGGTCGAAAATAAGTTCTTGGTCAAACAGTCAATCGCCGCGGCGTGACTTCTCCCTTCACGCGTCGCGGACTATCGTCGCACATACGGGGTCTACCGGAATCCGCGTCGCTGACACAAGCAGTCCGCGCCGCGGACTGTAACAGTCCGAAACCCCTGTTAACCCTTCACCAGAACAGTCATCGTTTAGGGTTCCACTCTACACCCTTCCTGGGATCAGAAACTACCCTATGGTCACTTTCTTATGGACATGCAAGTCCATGCATGTCCATGGTTCAAAACCCTAAGTATTACAAGCCATCTAATATCACTATCCAAAGAATAACACTACATGACGGGAAGAAATGGTAAATCAGAAAAGGTAGATCCTCTTACCTTGCTTCTAAACACGGAGGGATGCACACAACTCGATACAAACCTTCCCTCACGTCGTATCTCCTTCTTCTAATCTCCCAAAACCTTCAAAGCCTCGAAGTCAAGAAGCCTCTGCCGAAACTAGTCGCCTCTACTCCAGAAAACCTCCAAAAACACGAACCCTAGGGCTGGGTCCCTTTATATAGGCGTTTAAATCCGAATTAGGGTTTTTCATAACTGCGGCGCACCGCGCCGCGGATTCTCCCAAGCCGCGCCGCGCGTACAAATCATGCGCGAATCCAGAATCCTCCTAAGCCGCGCCGCGGATCCGTCCGGGCCGCGCCTCGGCGGAACAGGTCTTACAGTGTTCGTGGGGTGGTGGTGTTGGTGGAGGTGGGTGGTGACGAAGGTAGTGGTGGCAGCGGCGGTGATGGAGGTGGTGGTGGTGGCGGTGGGTGGTGGTAGCGGTGGTGGTGGAGGTGGTGGTAAAGGTGGTAGCGGCGGTGGTGGTCGAGATGGTGATAGAGGTGGTAGAGTTGGCAGTAGCAGTGGTGGTTGGTGGCGGTGGCGGCAGCGGCGGCGGTATGGGAGGCGGCGGCAGCATCAGTGGTGGTGCCGGCGACGACGGTGGTGGTGGTGACGCAGGTGGTGCAGGTGGAAGTGGTGGTGAAAATCATATGTGAATAATAATATATATCTCGTCGTTAAAGCGTCAACGCTCTGACGGCGCCAACGCAATAGAGCGGCAAGAAAAAATATGTGGCCTATATTCATTCTCGCATTCTCAACATAATTTTCATTCTCAATGGAACCTACTTATATATATATATATATATATATATATATATATATATATATATATATATATATATATATATATATATATATATATATATATATATATATATATATATATATATATATATATATATATAACACAACACAACGCATTTTCATTTATTTTAATGACACAAACACCTTCTAAAACATTTCATGATTCTAAATATATTACAATATTAAATTGGATAAATGTTAGAAAAGCATAACCTATTGTAGTCCAATAACCGGAATATTAATTTTGGATCTATTAAATTCCTCCCACAACTGGAATAGGTATGAAAACACCCCTCTATTGAAAACCCCTTAAATTTATGACTATTTAAAATCCCCAATTTTTTGAATTAATACGAAAACCCATGTTCACTATATTTAATGTGATACCTATTATAGACATTTTATTAAAAAACCTAATATATTTAAATTTTCGATAATGGGAGGGTTTTCTATAGGCACAAAATTAATATAAAAGGTCTTCCATTTATTGGTTTATAATAGTTTGTGTTTGTTCTGACATTTGCCTTGTTCATTTCAGAAAATAACTATAAAATTTATTTTTTTATAATAATCTATTTTTGGTTTTTAATGATATTTATGTTACAAAATTTTTACATAAAAGCTTCATTAATTATATAGCAAAACTATTTGAAATTGTCCCCGTGGTTTGTAAAAGTTGATTGTTTGGTCTCTATGTCTTTTCGCACTGTTTCCATCCCCAAATTTGTTTTTACTACACGTTTGGTACCTCTGTCCATTAGATGTTAGTCCCCTCCGTCAACCAACTGTTATACGAACCTCGTGGACCGAGAAATATCCTGGAAACTTATTTTATTGTTATATTACGAAGGTAATTTTTGGCTAAATTACTCCATGCTCTTATACCCTAATGCATAGTAAGTTTCTGAAATTCAAGGACCACAATATGGGTTTCTTTGTTCGGTTGATGAAGAGACATCTGTCATGCCAGAAGTATGAACGAGCTTTAACATGAAAATAAGGTATTAAGGTTGCTGCTAGTGTTAAGTTTGGTTTTTGTCTAATGAATTGGAATGTGACCGTAATCTAATGCAAGGCCCTTTCATTGGTTGGCCAAATTGGATCATAATATTATAATGAATTGCAATGGAATAAATATGTATGTTCATTGGAATGAAGATTGGAATGAAAGTTTAAAGCATAATTGTTTGTATAACGTGATAAATTTGTAATTGGAAAAGCTTACATTATTCCTCTATAACCATGTATTTATCAACATACATCCGAGAATCAAGTTAAAAGATTACAAATCAAAATATCAAAATAAGCCTAACAAACTCTATATTTATCTTTGGAGATAAGCTTCGATACACCTGGCCTACACCTGGCAGGGGCATACGCCAACATTCCCCTTCAAGTTGGAGCATGTGGATTACAGATGCCCAACTTGTCACGCAAACACTGAAACTGTTTTTCACCGAGAGCTTTAGTAAAGATATCTGCTAACTGCGCAGTTGTATGAACATGTGATGGGGAAATCAAATCGTCTTGAATAGCATCTCGAAAAAAATGGCAATCAATAACAATATGTTTGGTACGTTCGTGAAACACCGGATTGTTGGCAATATGAAGGGCAGACTGATTGTCACAAAACAATTTCATGGCTTTTGGATGCTTAATCCCCAGATCTAACAGTAATGCTTTTAACCATTTCAACTCACATGTAATAGATGCCATGGATCTGTACTCGGATTCTGCAGACGAAAGAGAAACTGTGTGTTGTTTCTTTGTTTTCCAGGATATAGGAGAATTTCCAAGAAAAACCATCCATCCCGTAAGTGACCGCCTAGTAATCGGACATGCGTCCCAATCGGAGTCACACCAACCTTCTAGCACCAAGTCATTGTCAGATCGGAGAAGAATTCCTTGTCCAGGCGATCCCTTTAAATAGCGAACCACTCGAACAGCAGCCTCCCAATGGTCTTGTCATGGTTGATGCATGAACTGAGATAAAATGTGAACCACATAAGTCAAATCAGGCCGGGTAATAGCCAAGTAGATCAGTCTCCCCACAAGTCTTGTCCAGGCGATCCCTTTAAATAGCGAACCACTCGAACAGCAGCCTCCCAATGGTCTTGTCGTGGTTGATGCATGAACTAAGATAAAATGTGAACCACATAAGTCAAATCAGGCCGGGTAATAGCCAAGTAGATCAGTCTCCCCACAAGTCGTCTGTAGGATTCTGGATTAGTAAGGAGGGGACCTGCAGCCTTTCCCAACTGATGGTTTTGCGCAATTGGGAAAGACGACGGTTTAGCACCCAACAACCCAACTTCAGATATAATATCCAATGCATATTTTCTTTGACACAAGAACAAGCCTGCTGGACTTCTAGCAACCTCAATCCCCAAAAAATACTTCAGTGTTCCAAGATCTTTCATGTGGAAGCATTGGCTAAGTTAGGATTTGAAAGCTGAAATTGCCGCATGATCATTACCGGAAATAAGAAGATCATCTACGTAGACCAGGATGTTGAGACGCATGTTGCCACGAGAGAAAATAAACAAGGAATAATCTGAATACGATTGCGTGAATCCATATTTCTTTAATGTCATGACCAATTTTGCAAACCAGCAACGTGGAGCCTGTTTTAAGCCGTACAGTGACTTTCGAAGACGACATACCATTCCAGGTTTTGGGGATTTGAATCCTGGTGGAAGCTTCATATAGACCTCTTCGTGAAGATCTCCATGCAAGAAGGCGTTGTGCACGTCCATTTGATGTAATTCCCAATTTTTAGCTGCCGCAACGGCCAAGAAAGTACGGACAGTCACCATCTTTGCAACCGGTGCAAATGTCTCATTATAATCTATCCATGCAACCTGGTGATTGCCGAACACAACCAGTCGTGCTTTAAGACGTTCTATCGTTCCATCAGAGTTGTACTTGATTATATATATCCATTTGACTGCCCAACGCTCGTTTACCTGGAGGAAGAGTTTCCATGGTCCAAGTTTTATTATCTTCCAGAGCACGAATTTCAGATTGCATGGCCATGCGCCATCCTTTGTCAACGACTGCTTCTTTAAAAGACTGAGGTTCCACACCCGCAGTGACTGCTGCAAGAAAATCCCTATGCTGCCCAGAGAATTTGTTACAATTCACATAATGCGCTATAGGGTAAGGTGTACCTGAGGAAGATTGAGACACAGGTGATGCTTGAGATGGACTGTCATGTACTACTATGTACGTAACAAACTCACGGAGCTTTACCGAAGGTATTTTGGTTCTCATACCACGGCCGAGGTGTTGGGGTTCAGGTTGTGAATCTCCTTCTTGAGTTTGAGAATCTTTCATAGGTGATGTGGGTGTGTTACCGGAAGTCGGATGTTCTGGTTGAGCATCAGCTGTAGATGGTGCAATAGTGTTACCAGATGGCTCTGGAGCAAGCTGAGTGGGGCTAGATTCATCTAAATCAAACTTGTCATCTTCGAAAACCGGAACGTCTCTGATGTTTCTCGTATACAATGATTCTTTTTCTAAATCCACTACTGTATGGTCCGCAAACGGATAAATGTCTTCGAAGAATTTGACATCCCTGGATACAAAGAAGTCTCGTGTATCTAAATCAAATAAAGACCTTGCTTTCTTACCATAGGGATATCCAACAAATACGCATTTTCGACTTCGACTAGCAAACTTGTCACCTTCTTCCTTTTGACTATGTACGTATCATAACGAACCAAAGACTCGCAATTCCGTATAAGTGGGAGGTGATCCGAATAGCAGTTCATAAGGAGATTTGTTTGAGAGAATATGAGATGGAGTACGGTTGATCAGATGAGCTGCAGTCAACATGCACTCGCCCCAAAAGGATAGGGGAAGGTTTCCTTGAAAGCGCAGAGCCCGAGCAACATTTAAAATATGACGATGCTTCCTTTCTACGCGCCCATTCTGTTGCGGGGTTCCTACAGACGAGGTCTGAAAGAGAATGCCAATTTTGGAAAAATAATCTTTCAAACAATTGAATTCTGTTCCATTATCGGAACGCACAAGCTTGATATGTTGTGAAAATTGACGCTCAATCATGGCTACAAACGAGAGGAATGTTTTAAGAACTTCAGTTTTGTTTATTAACAAAAATACCCATACTGCACGAGAATAATCATCCACTATAGTCAAAAAATACCGTGCCCCACAAGAAGAAGGAGTATTATACGGACCCCACAAATCACAATGAACAAGTTCAAATATACGAGAAGCAACGTTTTCACTTAAAGCAAAAGAATTTCTAGAGTGTTTAGCACGATGACATGCTTCACATGCTTTATTCAACCTATCACTAGAACTAACAGAACGAATTAACTTTAAAATTTGCTCAGTAGGATGACCCATACGTTTATGCCAAAGTTCAATCACAGAGGAGTTCACAAAGGCAGCGTGTACAGTTGGCATCGTTCTGAAGTAGTACAGTCCATCTCTGCGATCACCCGTTCCAATCAGCTTCCTCGATAGACGGTCCTGTACAACACATTTTTCAGATGAAAAATTAACAAAACAAATCAGATCATCACTTAGTTGTGACACCGATATCAAGTTACATTTCAATTTTGGTACATAAAGAACTCGATTAAGGCATATGTTATTAGAGAGACGAACATATCCTTGCTTAGTCGCCACAACCTTTTTACCATTTGGAAGTCCCACTAATAAGTTGGGTATATTATGCACATTAGTTAGACATTTAACATTCCCTGTAACATGACGATTCGCTCCTGTGTCAATGATCCACAAAGTACCGTGTGACTTACCCGTTAAACGATTTCCAGATTGCTGTAGATTACCAAAAGCAGCAACAAGGGTCTGCCATTGCTTGGCTGTAAAGCTCGGGGGAGAAGATTCCCGAGTAGTATCGTTACTTGCGTTGGTTTGTGCTGCAACATTATGAGCACGAGCATTAGTTTGCCCTCATTCACTGTCGCAGAATGAAGTTGTGCCCTTTCCCCATCCAGTCGTCTTTTGTCCTTCCTTTTTATGTCCAACCCACCAGTCGGGATATCCCTTCAGTTCAAAGCATTCACTGACGCTATGTCCCGATTTTTGACAGTGGGTACACTTCAACCCAGACTTGTCCACCTTCTCAGAACGACCCTTACCCGAAGTTCCTGTGCGAACAGCAAAACCAACAACTTCAGGTTGTTCTTCTTTGACACGAGAAATTTCACGAACACGTTCCTCTTGACAGATGCTTTGGAATGCCCGGTTCAAAGAAGGAAGAGGATCTTGAGACAGCAGGGAGGAGCGGATCTGCCCATAAAATTCTGATCGCAGACCCATCAAGAACTGATGAAGACGTTCGTCTTCACGCCGTTTTTCATGAGCCTTTCCAAGTTGACACGTACATTTGCTACATGAACAACTCAGTATGGGTTCATAATTATTGAGTTCATCCCAGAGTACTTTTAGTTTTCCAAAATACGTGGTAACAGACATGGTCTTACTTTGTTCGCATCGAGCAATGTCAGATTTTAGTTGCTAGATTCTAGGTCCGTTGACGACCGAGAAACGTTCATGTAGATCCTTCCACAGCAGATACGTGTTCTCATAATTAGAGAGGAGAGTTCTGACTTCCGGATCAATGGTATTCATAATCCACGACACGAGCATCGAGTGCAATGTCAACCAATCATCAGAAGTACATGGCGACTCTGGAGCTTTGATTGTGCCATCAAGGAACCCAAATTTCCGTCTTACAATCAACGCCATACGGATGGAATAAGCCCACGCATCGAAATTGTCAGTTCGAAATTTGACCGGAGTTATGAAATCGCCGGGTCTATCTTGAGGACCAAGATAATACGGGGAATTGGTTTCAATTTTCGGAGGCATCTTGTCGTCTGCGCCGGTCATTGTAGGGTTTATGTCTCTGATACCATGATAAATTTGTAATTGGAAAAGCTTACTTTATTCCTCAATAACCAGGTATTTATCAACATACATCCGAGAATCAACTTAAAAGATTACAAATCAAAATAAGCCTAACAAACTCTATCTTTATCTTTGGAGATAAGCTTCGATACACCTGGCCTACACCTGGCAGGTGCATACGCCAACATAACGCAAGTATAATATAATTGTTTGTATAACACAAAAGTACTATTTACACCACAATACACAACATCAATCATATCAAGAAAGGCTAGGTTACTCATATTGAGATTTCAAATATAAGATGAGTTCCAAGTGGTTAATTTCGTTGGTTTTCTTTCCCGTCCCTAAATCTGCCCACACACAACAACAATTACCCCTTTTATGTTTTATGTACAGCCCCTTGTTCAAACGTAATTTTACCCCATTTTTACATAGAATCACCTTCTGACTTACAAAAGAGAAATAAACTAGACTTTTACAGCTTTTTACAGACACCAATTTCATACTAATGTGATTTTCCAATGATTTTATATGAGTTTTACAACACAACAACAGTGTGCTGTCATAATCAATTCGACAACACCAAAGAAAGTGTGATTTTCACCTATCTTGGACCTGTAATTCGTCTGTAATGTTCCATAAATGATTTTATACAATTTTATATGATTTTTCCAAAACAGGGCAGAAACAAAGAAAAATTCTGAAAATTAAAAACTTCACTTCCATCTATTTAATCCAATCTTCGAAATTCTTTTGGAAATTGATCGAGATCAGTAAAGGAAAACTATGAATGATTCATTTCATCCAAAACACTAATTAGGACCCATTAATTACATCAAAATCACAGATTACACAAAACCCCTTAATTTCTAAGGTTCATATGACTAGAACTTCACCAATCATGATTCCAATCTATCCATTAGCTAGATAATGACCATTTGACGCTTACAAACAAGAATTAATCACTTAAGATCATAAGTATAACCCTCCCACAACTCCCAATTTCGGATTGTACACCACCCGAACCTAAAAACGGGTTTTCGAGCAAGAACTAAACAAATTCATAAATTAAATTGCTAGTATTATTCAATTCCATGACTAATTCTTCAAATACAAGCTTAATTCATCATGCATGCTTGCAAATCACCATATTGTGCCTTCCCCTTCTCCAAAACGTGTTTATAGCTGAAATGTGAAGGATTTCCCAACTAATACACGCCACTTTCAAGAATTGGTAATAATGCCCCTCAAGTTTCTGTTATTTCACAAACAACCCTAAAACTTATTAGATTAAATGAAACTATTCTATTTTAGAGTTTTAACACATGGATAAACCTATTGTTCATTTATGTCCTTGGCTAATTTAGCCTTTATCCATAGTTTGCCATTTTGGCAAAAATGGACTGTCTAACAAAATTTCTTACATTTAGGTCCTTTTTCCACCAAGACCACCACACTAATACCACCATATATTAAACATATATATTGGAATTATCAAAGGAAGTTGACTCATACATACCAATTCAAAAATGGTGTTACAATTTTTAATTTCTATAGAAAATAATATATATATATATATATATATATATATATATATATATATATATATATATATATATATATATATATATATATATATATATATATATATATATATAGTATACGGGTTAGTGGGTCAACCCGCAAAACCCAATTACTAACCCGAACACGACCCGTATAATAAACGGGTTATGTGGGTTGGTGGGTTAAAAATCTCAACCCAAACCCGTTTATTTTAGTGTCGGGTTTGTGTCATGTCTCGAGTCATGTTGAGAATTGCTACCTATGAGGAGTTACTTTATCACTTGATAATCATATTTTTAACTGAAATACGTAACTGCATGATTTTTTTATGAAATTATGTTTCTATCTAGTCCAACAAATTTCTTTATATTTTATAAAATTCTTAGATTTCGGAAAATATCACTACAAGAAAAAATGCCTTTAATGACACACATTGCGTGCCATTAAATGGTATAGATGACACACAATTGTATGTCATTGAAAGTCCTGTCATAAATGAAAGATGACATACATATTTGTGTGTCGTAAAAATACGACATACATTTATGACAAATATTTATGACTTACACTGTAAGTTGTAAAATTTGTTAAACAAATAATATGTATTTACAATATATATATATATATATATATATATATATATATATATATATATATATATATATATATATATATATATATATATATATATATATATATATATATATATATATATATATATATATATATATGCCTGTGTGTACTAGATTTCATAATATTAAAACTAAATCACACAATAAACTTAGTGTCTCATAATATAAAATAAATCATTAATACAAATACCATCCATTGTCACATCATCATAATGTCATATGTCCAATACAAAATAATAACCAAAATAAATAAAAGTACAATTCTATAATAACCAAAATAAATGAAAATAGTGTGTGTACCATGTAAGTCATGTGATTTTGTGTGTCTTACACCCATATGTTTGCGTGAACCTATGGTTACCATTCTGCAAAAGAGATAAAATACTATAGGTAGAAATAATTGAAAGGTAGGATGATATAATTACACACTTAAAAAGTAGGATGCTATAATAACAAAAAAATAAAAACAAAAAGTAGGATGTTATAATAACAAAAAAATATAAATCTTGTCCATGTGGTTAACACTCTGTCCCGAGTGTGTGTCCTATGTAAGTCTTGTGTGTTTGTGTGTCTTACACCCGTGTGTTTGTGTGCCCCTGTGTTGTATGCAACTGTGTCCTAAGAGAGAACTCGCGTTTGGCTTTGTCTTGGCCACCTGGCACTGCCAGCAGATGATTAACTATAAAGAGAAAGTGTAATGAGATGCAGTTAAGCCAATATCAAGTTGTTAAAGTAAGTTACGCGTAAATGAACTTTTTGCTCTTGCAGATACAGGATGGAAGGAAGCACAATCAGCATCTGCATCTGTATTTTCATTTGCAGCAAGCCAAGTGCAGATTCTGTATTTTATATCTCTTCTGAAACTAGAAGGTTCAATTTTGTGACAGTTATCACCCTCTAAAGTCAACATGTTCCCAATTTCGTCCCACATAAAAAAAGCTTGTAAATCCGGTCATTTATGGAAATATGAATTAAGGTCCTGTTTCTCTTTTTTCCCTATTAAGATCTATCTGGATGATAAACAACACCTTAAACTTTTTTATAGATGTGTAATGTGTACCTCATTATTAGAGGGAATTTCTTCATCTGAGCTTACAATCAATTTCAATTAGGTTAAACATAAAACGAATCGCAAGTCCTATTCTCGATTAGTACCGAAATAAATTCATGTTGAAGACCTTACAATCGATTACTAACCTAATGTGAATCGCAGGTCCTGTTTTCGTTGTCGTCGACTCTCGCAGTTGCACTCTGCTGCTAACTTGCTTCATTCTCGCAGTCGACTGTGATTGTTGAGTATTGATAGAGGAATGAAACAGACTTCGACTATCACTGCTACCTTGCTTCATTCTCGTCGAGGCTAAGGTGAATGCAGAACTCGTCGATTGCTACTAAAAACTCGCCAATGGTAGTTATGCCTATATCATACAGATGGGGAAGAAAGGATTCAAGGAATGCAGACCTCTAGTCGAAGCTGATTAGTTTTGAAGAGATTCAACTGAGAAACCCTAGAAATCGAGTTGGGAATGATGAGAAGAATAAGAAAAGGTTGAAGGGTGAAGTAAGAGAGATTCGAGAAATAATTAACACTCTGCTCCTGAGTGGATTTTTACAAGAGAAAGGAAAGGAATCGAGAGGAAAGTTATGTTGATTTCCAGCCTCCATTCTAGAAGCCACCATTGTTGACAAAGCTTAAGGTGACAAATTTGATCTTTTCTTCCAAGAATTCAATGTGTTCATATACTATAGATTTAGTGGCTAGTTTAGCTTAAATAGAGGCTTAAATTTCAGTTCTTAGACATCCCAAACATCACAAACACATAGAGTTAGTGAGCATAACACTTAGAGTGTAAGTATTAGTTAGAGGGTTGGTTTTTTGTAATAGTCGAGTGTGAGAGTTGCTCCTCCTATTGTAATTATGTTCTAGTGTTGAATAGAAGAATTTTTCAATCCCAACAAGTGGTATCAGAGCCTCGTTTCGGTACCGATCGTTTTTTGGTCGAAATTTTTTTCCCTCAAAATCGATTTCCGGGCACACCATTGTAAAGTACTCGTTCCCACGATTCCGAAAATATTTTTTTTTTGGAATTTTTCGACCACCGGAAGACCTCCAAAAGTCCGGTCAAAGGTTTGCCGGAATAGTGGCCGGAAAAACCAGTTCGCCGGAAAACTCGCCGGAGAAGACGATCGGAGAAGACGATACTGTAGCGACACTGTAGCAAGTTTCAGAAAACTGCATTTTGGCCCCCTGAAATTCCAGAAAGTTGCAAACAGGTCCCTCTAATTCTATAAAACTCCGTTTTGGTCCCAGTTTTTTCTGAAAGTTACAATTTTGGTCCTTATACTTCTGAAAAGCTTCAGAAAGGTCGCTATGTTTCAAAACCTTCCAGTTTGGTCCCTGTAATTCCACAAATTACAGATTGGCCCCTATACTTCTTAAACATTTCAAATTGGCCCATAATTTTTTCAGAAGTTCATTTTAGTCTGAAAAAATATATCCCACCTATTTCGACCCTTTCGGAAATAACCGTGATCTCGGTTTTGCCTAATTCCATTCCAAAATTTCACAAAACGCGAACTACGAAGTCTTTCTCATGGAATCTACAAGTTCGGATATAATGGTCCGACTTACGCCCACAAATTATAATATGTGGAAGCCGAGGATGGAAGATTTGTTGAATCTAAAGGATCTAGCAGAACCTTTAGAAACCAAGGGCGTAAAACCTGAAAAGACAACAGTCGACGTCTGGACGAGAATGAATAAGAAAACTGTGGCACAAATTCGACAATGGATTGACCACAGTGTTTTTCATCATGTTTCTCAAGAAACAGACACATACAAACTCTGGGAAAAGCTTGAGAGTATGTATCAAGCAAAGACTGCACGCAACAAGACCCTACTAATGAGGCGCCTGGTAAACCACAAGTTACGAAGTGGTACATCCATAGCCGAGCATACGAGTCAGTTCCAAGATCTCGTAAATCAGCTCAGTTCTGCCGAATGGGTTCTCAAAGATGAGGAGCAAGCAATATTGTTGCTAAGTTCTCTACCTGATCATTGGGAAACACTTATTGTTACTCTCAACAATTCTGCCCCCGGTGGCAAAGTGACAATGGAGATGGTCACGAACGCTCTCATAAACGAGGAAGCCAGAAGAAAAGAAGCTGGTACAGACCAGTCATTTGCCCTCGTAACAGAAAACAAAGAAAGAGGCAGAGGTAGAACTGGTGGCAGAGGAAGATGTCGAGGTAGAGGCAGACGTGGTCAAAGTAGAGGAAGATCTCAAGTTAGATGAAGATCAAAAGAAAGGGGAAAGTCTTCAAGTACATGGTTTGAAGGCCACTGCAACTACTGCAATCATTATGGCCACAAAAAGAGCGATTGCCGAAAGTTCCTACGAGAACAGGCTGAAACGAGTACTAGTTCAAGAAAGGAGGATGGTGAGACCATGGTCAACATTTCACAAGACATTGCCCTTGTTGCATGCGAGGAGGATGCATGCCTATACGTAGGCGCTCGTGATGACGAGTGGATGATTGATACCGCTGCATCATATCATTCCACTCCGGACCGGGATTTATTTGCAACATATAAATCCGTAAACCATGGTACCGTGAGGATGGGAAACACCAGTTCCTCTAACATTGTTGGTATCGGTGATGTACATATAAAGACCAATGTAGGGTGTACATTGGTGTTGAAAGATGTTCGACATGTTCTGGAGCTAAGAATGAATCTTATCTCAATTGGAGCTCTTTACCTTCAGGGCTATGACAAGCACTTCGGAAATAGCAACTGGAAGTTGTTAAAAGGCATTATGGTCATTGCAAGGGGAAAGCTTTATGGTACTATTTATAAGTCATATGCAAAGTTGATTCAACCAAGTCTCAATGCAGTAGAAGAAGAGACATCACTAAATCTGTGGCATAGAAGACTAGGCCACATGACTGTGAAAGGGTTAACAACTCTTGAAAAGAAGAAGTCCATTTCCATGGAAAAAGATGTTGCCCCGGATCCTTATGAATACTGCTTATTTGGGAAACAACACAGAGTTTCCTTTAGCTCCACAAGAAATAAGCACTCTGAGTTGTTGAGCCTTGTCCACTCCGACGTATGTGGACCCATTGAAGTAGAATCCCTTGGTGGAAACAAGTATTTTGTGACATTCATCGACGATGCATCACGAAAAGTATGGGTTTATTGTCTCAGGTCAAAGGATCAAGTATTTGATCGTTTTAAAGCTTTTCATGTAATGGTGGAAAGACAAACTGGCAAGCAGTTGAAATGTCTCAGAACAGATTATGGAGGTGAGTACTATTCTCGTGAGTTCTCCACATATTGCACAAAATATGGTATCAGGCATGAAAAGACTGTCCCACGTACCCCACAACATAACGGTGTAGCAGAACGAATGAATCGTACCATTGTTGAGAAGGTCCGATGTATGATCAGTGCGGCTAAACTACCAAAGCCATTCTGGGGTGAAGCTGTATTGACAGCTTGTTACCTTATAAATAGGTCACCTTCAATTCCATTGAATTTTGAAGTTCCAGAAAAGATATGGACAGGTAAAGACATAACATATTCTCACTTGAGAGTATTTGGGTGCAAGGCGTTTGCACATGTGTCAAGTCAATTGCGGAAGAAGTTGGACCTCAAATCCACTCCATGCATCTTTATTGGATATGGAGATGAAGAGTTCGGGTACAGGCTATGGGACCCAGAACTAAAGAAGGTTATTCGAAGCAGAGATGTTGTTTTCTATGAAGACCAGTATTATGATTTCAAGGCATCGATTAACGAGCAACAAAGCTTCAAAGTTCCAGAAATGATATCTGAAACAAAAGATGATGTTCCGACCGATGAACAGAATAATGAAGTTGATGATGAAGATCAAGGAGGTGTTGAGCAGGGGGAGCTTCCACCTCTTGATAATTCAGAGTCATTGCCAGATGTTTCTAATGAAGAAACTCAAGTTCGACGATCTGATCGAGTTCGTGTTCCTTCATCAAGATACCCAACTTCGAACTACATCCTTCTTACCAGCGAGGGGGAGCCAGAGAGCTTTCAGGAAGCTCAATCTCATATTAACAAAGCCAATTGGCAGAAGGCCATGGAAGAAGAAATGAATTCTTTACAAAAGAATCAAACATATGAGTTGGTGAAACTTCCTAAAGGAAATAAAGCCTTGAAAAACAAGTGGGTTTTCAAGTTGAAGAAAGATGGCAAAGGAAACATTGTGAAGTACAAGGCAAGACTCGTTGTCAAAGGATTCCAACAAAAGGAGGGAATTGACTTTGATGAGATTTTTTCGTCGGTTGTGAAGATGATGTCGATTCGAGTCGTGCTCGGATTGGTAGCCAGTCTAGATCTTGAACTTGAGAAGATGGATGTAAAAACATCTTTTCTACATGGTGATTTGGATGAAGAAATATACATGGAGCAGCCCGATGTGTTTAAAATCCCAATGAAAGAGCAACTCGTCTGCAAGCTGAAGAAGAGCCTTTATGGTCTTAAGCAAGCCCCAAGACAGTGGTACAAGAAGTTTGATTCGTTCATGGCAAGTCACGAGTACAAAAGAACTGTTACAGACCACTGCGTGTACTTGAAGAAGTTTCTAGATGGGAAATTTGTCATCCTTTTGCTCTATGTGGATGATATGCTAATAGTCGGTCAAGATGCAACCATGATCAACAACTTGAAGAAAGATTTTTCTAAGTTCTTTGATATGAAGGACTTAGGCCCAGCTCAACAGATATTGGGCATGAAAATTATCCGTGATAGAGAATCAAGAAAATTGTTCTTGTCACAGGAGGAGTATGTTGAACGTGTGATCAAAAGGTTCAACATGGAAAACGCCAAGCTTGTTGGCACTCCGTTGGCAAATCACTTCAAGTTAAGTAAGAAAAATTCCCCTTCTTCTGATAAAGAGAAAGAAGAGATGAAGACAATCCCTTATTCCTCAGCTATAGGAAGTCTTATGTATGCAATGGTATGCACAAGACCAGATATTGCTCATGTTGTTGGTGTTGTGAGTATATATCTAGCAAATCCAGGAAAGGAACATTGGGAAGCAGTCAAGTGGATACTGCGATACCTGAAGGGTAGTTCAAAATTATGTTTATGCTACGGGGGAGCAAAGCCAATCGTGAAAGGTTATACAGATGCCGATATGGCAGGAGATCTTGATAATAGGAAATCTATATCAAGTTATGTTTTCACTTTGGCAGGGGGAGCTATCTCATGGCAATCCAAGTTACAAAAGTGTGTAGCACTGTCAACAACAGAAGCCGAGTACATTGCTGCCGTTGAAGCTGGGAAGGAGCTTATATGGTTAAAACGGTTTCTTCAAGAATTGGGGTTTCCCCAAGCAGAATACATCGTTCATTGCGACAGTCAGAGTGCTATGGACCTGAGCAAGAATTCGATGTACCATTCTCGCACTAAGCATATCGATATCCGTTATCATTGGCTTAGAGAAGCAATCGAGAGAGGAGAATTGAAGTTGTTAAAGATCAACACAAATGACAATCCTGTAGACATGTTGACCAAGGTGGTGACACAAGACAAACACAAACTATGTGCTGAAATAGTTGTGCTAAGGATTGTTCAACAGAGGCTGGAGGGGGAGATTTGTTGATTTCCAGCCTCCATTCTAGAAGTCACCATTGTTGACAAAGCTTAAGGTGACAAATTTGATATTCTCTTCCAAGAATTCAATGTGTTCATATACTATAGATTTAGTGGCTAGTTTAGCTATAAATAGAGGCTTAAGTTTCAGTTCTTAGACATCCCAAACATCACAAACACATAGAGTTAGTGAGCATAACACTTAAAGTGTAAGTGTTAGTTAGAGGGTTGGTTTTTTGTAATAGTCGAGTGTGAGAGTTGCTCCTCCTATTGTAATTCTGTTCTAGTGTTGAATAGAAGAATTTTTCAATCCCAACAAGTTACTGTGAATTTTTTTTGGAAAGAAAGGAAAAGAGAAGGAGGGATCTTGAGGAATACTCATCCCGTATACGGTTCCTTCCAAATCGGGTAGAATTGGAGAGAAAAGAATTTGTATCCAATATAAACCTTTGAACATTATCAAAATACCCCATGACATAGTATTTATATATATTGAACTAACCTTCTCTTCTTTGCGTCTCCCACTGTTTTCTTCTCAAGATCGACGTACAGTAAAAAATAATAACAGGAAAACTTCATGGTGTTAACTCATCTTTCCAAGAATCCTTGTTCTGGATTAAAAGTCAACCTTGACGTGGATGTTTCTTCTTCTTCTGGTTTGTTTTCTTCACGTGGACAAGTGTCGAAATCTTATAAAGAAAGTTGACTGTAATTACTAATTAGTGCTCTTATTTTCTTGATTGCCTTGATAAATATTTGGGTTGTTTGTTCTTCGATTTAAGCCGGCATGTTCCTTCTTTTCCCCGTTTCTTTTGTCTATGGGAACACGGTTAACAAACAATGGGTTTTTTAGGTTAGCCATGATTTTTTTGGGTTTTCTAAGTTACAAACAAGTATATTGCATTATTTATATAAAACACTTTACATATACAGTATTTAAGCTTGGATTATAGAATCAACGTTGTCCTAACTTGCACATGATCATAACTTCTGTTAAAATTTTAAACTAAATTAAAGAGCTTAAAATTTTAAACTAAATTAAAAAGCTTAAAATAGCACGTAAAGGTCCTACATATATGTATTCTTCTTGGGGGTATTTTGGTACATTTATAGCTTTCTTTTCTTTTCTTTTCAACTCGGGAGCATAAAATATATTGTCTTTCCTTTCCTTTCTTTCGAACTCGGGAGCAAGAGAATTAACATAACCATCCATTTCTCTTCCTTTCTTTTCTCTCATTTTATTCTCTTTCCTTCTTTTCTTTCTTTTATTAAACTGGGGACCAGAGCGTAAAAGAAATAAAAGATGACACACTTTTTTATAAAATGACATTAAAGTGTCTCCCGTGTTTTTTTTCCTGATATTATGACATTAAAATATGACGTACATTTTTGTATGACGTAATCATTATAAAAGATGACACAAATTTACGACATACAATTATGTATGTCATAAATTCTTCAAATTTTATAAAAGATGACACTTTATTTATGACATACGTTTTTGTGACATAAAATTAGTGTGTGTTATAATTCGTATGTCATTAAAATGTATTTTTCTAGCAGTGTAACTTTTAAATTTTACGAAATTTGGTTATGTTATGTGATATTATGTAATCTTTTATTAGTGTTGATAAAACATAAAGTAGTTTTATAAAATTAAAGAAATTTGGTTATAATAGTTTGTAAAATAACGATTATTTTTTAATAATTATAAAAAAAATAGAGTAAATTGCACGGTTGGTCATTGTGGTTTGGTGGTACTTGCGCGTTTAGTTCCTAACTAACTTTTGTCATCCGAGAGTCCTTAAATGTCAAACTTCTTGTACGGTTGGTCCCCACCAGACATAAAAAGTCTATTTTGCCCTTAATAATTTTTTTATTTTTCTCTTTTTTATTACTTATTTTTAATTTTACAAAAAGGGAAAAAGTCCCAACGAAATCTCTCTCTCTCTCTTGTTGAACGAACAACCCTTTGGCGTTTGGGACAAGCCGAACAACCCTTTGACGTTATCTCCGCCGAGGCCATATTGGTTTCACCGGTGCTCCTCACCCTCAACGTCTCCGGCAAACACTAACAAGAATGGGGGCAACGACCCTAATTTGAAAATCTGACATTTTTTATGTATCTCCATCCATATTTCGAGTTTTTCGGTTATTTTATACCTCCCCCATTTCATCAAATCAATCACCATTATACCTCCTCCATTTCATTAAATCAATCACTATTACCCGTGGCTTGATTTTCGAGAGCTTGAGATGTCGTCGACGACTATGAGGTCGAGTCAAAATATATAATGCGCTGCACGATGGTGGGGAGGAGGTGAAAGAGGTAGATACGGGCGTAGTGGAGTGGCTGGTCGACTACGCGGCGGATGAAGATAGAGATTTTATTTCTAACTAAATTGGTGTGGAATTGATGGAGGTGGAAGTTGATGTAAGGGAAAGTTGTAGTGATTGTGTGGCGGAGAGAAGAGGAGAGACGATGGGTGGTGAGAAAGTGAAAGATGATGTTTTCCGGGCAGGTGGCGTGTTGAACAACGAATAATACACCAGTGATCGAGCCATAGAGCTAGGTTGCGTCTAGGGTCATTGTTATGTGGATTCTTGTGTCACTGCATTCTTTACTGTTTTGAAATGTTGGGGCTTTTTGAAAATTCAGTATGTCAGCGACGAAGATAAGGTTGCAGAGGAGGATGAGAGTGGTGGTTAGGAGGTGGAGTGTCGGTGGCATGGTGGTTTATTTGAGGGTGTTCTGATTTAGTGATAATGATAGTACCATCGGTCTATGGAAGACAGGTCGAGATCAAAGTAGTGGTGAGGAGGGTTGCACCAGCCGCCATTGTTGTTTGGTAAGGCGTTGTTCGATGGGCAGAAGTTGGTGGCAGTGACGAGAATGGTGGCCGGCGAACACCATTTAATCGCAAAGCAAACCCACATCTCAAACCATTATTGAACAGAGTTGTACTTAAAGCTGCTGTGTTTGTATCATACCCTTGGGACTTTTTTCCTTTTTTTAACTTAAAAATAAGTAACAAATTAGAGAAAAATAAAAAAAAATAATTAAGGACAAAATAGATTTTTTATGTCTGGTAGAGATCAAACTGCAAGAAGTTTGGCATTTAAGGACACCCTAGATGAAAAAAAATGAGTAATAGTTTTGAACAAAACCGTATTATTATTTACTCTAAAAAATATTATCTAATGAAAGAGACCCTTTTATATTGGTTAGTTTTGAAAAAAACCGTATTATTATTTTATAATCAAGTTGTATTTAAAACTTGAATGTCCTTAGTATATAACGAGCGGAAAGGAGCCGCGCGTTGCTGCGGTTAAGGAAGTCAACAAATTAAAACTACAGGGGTATACAAATTAAAACTACAAGGGTAAAAATAGTAGTAAATTAAAGTTGTAAAACTACAGGGGTAAAAATTGTAATTAATTAAAATGGTACTGTTGATTGAGGCAAGAATTGTATATATGTCCTTAGTATATAACGAGCGGAAAGGAGCCGCGCGTTGCTGCGGTTAAGGAAGTCAACAAATTAAAACTACAGGGGTATACAAATTAAAACTACAAGGGTAAAAATAGTAGTAAATTAAAGTTGTAAAACTACAGGGGTAAAAATTGTAATTAATTAAAATGGTACTGTTGATTGAGGCAAGAATTATATATATATATATATATATATAATAATGATTATACAGAGGGAAACCCAACCCACCCACGCCCAGTCATTACTATATCTTCACGCACAAGGCACAACGGCACAAATACTAAAATAGACATCTTCGATTCTAAGAATGAAACCCATGGATGATGTATGGAAAGACATCAGCAGCCTTCCATATCTTAACTACCCTACCACCAACCATCACTTCCAAAATTTCTTGGCACCGGCTACAGCTGGGCCTGGTGGAGGTGGTGGTGGAGCCACCCTCAACCGCCCTTCTGCACCATCACCACCACTAGCCACCACCATGTTAAGCCTGAGTACTTCTAGTAACTCAGGACATGGTCACGATTCAACACATAATAATTCACCAACAGGAGCCACTTCACCTTTAGCAAATCAAGAATCTCCCCCCGAGTATAGTGAGAAGTTCAAGCGTTTGATGAAGAATCGCGAATCAGCTTCTCGCTCCAGAGCTAGAAAGCAGGTCTCTCTCTCTCTCTCTCTCTCTCTCTCTCTCTCTCTCTCTCTCTCTCTCTCTCTCTCTCTCTCTCTCTCTCTCTCTCTCTCTCTCTCTCTCTTATGTATATATTATATTTTTAGGATCTAAATTGTATTGTTTACGGAATTAGATGAAAGCAACCATATTAATAAGTCTAAATAGGAAATACTTAGAATGTTATTACGTATATATGCATATGGATGTCTATAGGTATGCATGCATAAGGTATTTACATAGAACATAATCTTGATTTTAGAAGGATGTACGTACGTAGTTTATTTCTTAAAAACTATAATTGAATTTTAACCGATATTTGTCGGTAAACTGTCTCCTTCTATGAATACTTTTTGTTGAATTTAAATTATTAATTAGTTATAAATAACGCCAAAGATCGCAACATTGTTCGAAGCAACAGATGGATTGAACTGCAATCAATACCACTGCTAATGCATAAAATAATGTCTTTTTAGGTACTTGCTTTACAATTAAAAATGAAAGTTTAATTCTTTTAGGTACCTTCCAAACATGCATGTATGATTTTTGGTTAGGTTTTTTGAACGGTAACAAACGATATAATATAAATAAAAAGAAAGCCAGTAGGAAGCTGGCGTATAGGTGTATGTGATAATGTAAAATAGATCCGAGAAACTTGACAAAACACTAAACAGAAAAACAAAAGCATCAAGAAGTAGAATGATGTGCGTCATCCAACAATGTAAGACAAAATCCAGAGATAGAATACTCATCTGAAGCCCAACGTCCATGCTAGCTGGTCGTGAGAGGGAGCACTTGCACGTGGGTGCGTGCTCTATGGTCGTCTCCACGTGCATGATGAGTAAATAGGGAGTTGTGGTCGCCAATAAAGTACAAAGCACGAGGGTAACAACTAACACCAATAAATGTCAAACTGAAGGGGATGTGTGATCGATGGTCGTCCCAAGAAGATGAGTGCATGATCGATGCTATGGCCATCATAGAGAGCAAAGCAAAGAAGTCGCCGTCGAGGAGCTGTGATCTGAATCGAATGAAACATGAAAGTCGTCATCCGTGTGTAACGTCGTGAGATAACATGTCGGTCAATTCCTGATAGAGGTTGGGTTTTGGTCCTATAGACTTCCAATCCATCAAAAATAGGATAGGAGTACGTAGTCCTTTCGAAACTCGAAAGATCCGCCATGAAGCATTGGAGAATATATATATAATACATTTAGTCATTATACAAAACTCTTTCTAATTATAAATTAAATATAAAAAATACATGTTATGGGTATAATTTGATTGTCGCATGTTTAAAGGCTTTTTATGTTAATTTAAAGAACGCAAATTCTTTATTTTCATCATGATCATCCAATGTACTTTTATATTAAAAAAGAATATATTTATGTTTTTTGTTGTCAAGGATATTATAAATATATGTATAACATATCTTCACCCACTTGCGATATTAAATAAAATGTTGGTTAGATCATTTAATTTATTATCTTGAATAGGATGAATGGATTGATGATTTGGATTAACGTGAGTGTTTTTTTACTTAATCGATAATAAATTTAGTGGTTTATTTTTAACTTAATATTAACAAAATATATTAATGAGTTAAGTTATGAAATAAATGTCATTAAATTAAGTCATGATTTTATATTCAATTTTCCTGAATTACTCTTATTTTTCTAATAACATCATATTTATATAAAAAATTAAAAATAATGGAGTATATTTAATACTTATATACTTACTTATTCAGTATTATATGTGTAAATATCATACAAATTTCACGTGCTTGTTATTTTGTTTAATTTATTATATATTTAAATATTGATTGTTTGAATTTAATTTTATTATTTAAACTTACTTTAAAATTATATTCATTTTAAGTTATTAATCATGTTAATTTTAAATTTCTAAAATTTTTAATATTTTTTAATGTAAGCATGTAAAATTATAATTTATAACAATTATTAAATAAATGATCATTTGTTATTTGTCAGATTTAAACATTAGGGTATAATAGTTATTTATTCAGATTCACACAATACATTCGGTAAATGTATATACATTAGCAATATTGTATCTATTTAGATATCGGCTCCAGGGGTGCAAATGAGCTGAGCCGGCTCGTGAGCTACTCGGGACTGGCTCTCTAAAAACTCGAATTGAGACCGATTTTAAATGAGCCCGGGCTGAGCTAGAGCTTAATATAAAGTTCGTTTGTTAAACGAGCTCGAGCCGAGCCGGCTGTGTGACACCCCATTTCTACTGTTTACAAATACTATGGTTTTTCGTTTAAATACATGAATACAAAAATACGGTTTATCAAAAACCGATAATTTAAACGCTTAAAACAGTGGGTGTACAAATCCATATCAAACTAACCATAGTAAGCAAGAAAGGATTAGACCTTGAGTCCAAGGTAGGAGCTAATTCGAGCTCCCCTCCAGCTAAACTTCATCCAATTATAGCTTATCATCTTAACCTGGAATACATGGCAAAACATAAAATACGTAAGACAATAATGTCTCGTGAGTTACATGAGTTTTAGACTCAAACCTTTAACTTCTTTTTCCAACTTTTTGTAAATTTATAACATAAAACTTCTGTCAAAACTTTGTAGTAATAACATATTATAACTCTTTACTTTTCAAAATAACTTCATAACTTACTTTACAAAAATAGCTTCTTTCTTAGTTTCCTTGACTGGTTTTTTAAGCTTGCTGGATTTTTATACTTAGGGCTTTAATCACCATAAGTGATACCCCAAGTCTCTATGGCTAGAAAGAACGGATCAATCCTCACCATAGAAGTGCTGAGGCAATCTACTTCGCGATGGGGTTTTTCTCTAGTAGACCCCTTACCTAACCCGGGTAGGTTGGAACATAGTTCCCTTACTAACGCTGCTTGCTACAATTACCAGTTATACAAAACATTTTCCACTTACATTAACAATTACTTACTTACATAGTGGCTAATTGCCAAACTTCACCATTTCTTGTCTTTATGGCTGAATGCCAAATTCATAACTTTTATTTCTCATAAACCATATGTTTAAAACATGTCTTTATAACATTTTAGGCTTAATGCCAAATCATACTTTCCAAACATCTTATGGCTATATGCCCATTCATACTTGAAAACATATACAATTTGTAACCAAAATATACTTCTTAAACACATTATGGCTATATGCCTATCCATACTTTCAAATATGTACAACTTGTATTTCAAAATATACTTTCACATAATTGGTACATAGACCAACATACTTTCACTTAATATAATTTGTAGTTCAAAACTTAGCTTCAAATATAGCATTATACTTTCACAACAATTTAGAAACAATACTCTTGCATATAATTTCACATATATAAATTTTATAGAAAAATCTTGAAAATACTTACTTGCCATGTACCCCAGAATGGGTAAAAAAACTGCATGTACTCACCTCATGTATTGCTAGAAGATTGACTACACGTTCCTTGTATTTATACTCTTTTGAACCAATAATCAGTTTGCATGAACCATTATTTAACATGTTATACATTAACATTCATGCTAACTGACTCTATAACTTATTAGAGTCCTTACAATACTATCATGGGTCATAACTGTTATATAACTTTTAAATGACCAACTTTAGTTAAGTCGTATTTTATACGTATTTTACTACAGTACCCTCGGAGGGTCGTATTTCGGTTCCGACAATTTTCCATGAAGTTTTAGGCCATAATAGACCTATGTTTAAAATTTGGGATCAAACGGACAAGTTTTGGACCAAAACTCAAAATTGAAAATCACTTGGCAGGAGACTTGAATGAAAAACTGCATTTTGCCTATGCCGTCAGGTCGCGTCGCGACCTAAGGGTGGTCGGGTCGCGATCTGCAAGTATGTTGTTATATTTGACGATTTTTCAAACTGCAGTTCCACTATTCACCCCATTAAGCTCTTAATACTTAACTTAATTGGTTTAGGGTCATTTCCAGGCCCTAAATACTAACTTATACTTGATTTTAAACTACAAAATTATCAAATCTTCTTTATAAACTTGAAAATTCTTCCGAAATCCTCATTTTTCACCAAAAACCCATTTATTGAATTTTCAAGCTTATGAACTGATTTCTTGTTTCTTTTATGACATTTTTAACTTAACAAAACCATTAGAACTATATGAAATCAGTTTCAACTCATTAACCCATTTCTAGGGTTTTTGAGCTAAAAACCCATTTCACCATTTTTTTGCATGAAATCTTCAATTCCATTGAATTACTTGTTAATACAAGTTTCTTTCATCATTTCTAACCTATTAGACTCATCAAAACCACTTGTTCATCCACACTCGTGACTAATGTTCTTGAACCAAAATCATCATTTCTTGATTTTCAACATGTTCAAGGGTTAGAACATGTTTACTTGATGATTTTGAGCAAGATGGTTTAGATGATTTCACTGGAACCATGACTTCTAGAAAATCAGAAATCAAGTGCACGATTCCCGTTCAAGTCTTGGATGAAATAATGTTAAATAAGCTTAGAACATGGAATTCTTACCTTGTTTGCTTGGAAACCCTCAATTCTAACTTCAATTTCTTGCAAGAATTTCCAGAAATCCTTCTCTTCTCTGGTGCTCTCTCGCTCTCTCCCGTAGTCTCTAGAACTCTCTTCAGAATTTATGATCATTAATGAGATATTTTCTCATTTTTATATTTTCCATATTTGGAAATAGCAATTTTGATTCTTCTTATAATAAACTTCCATATTTACATTTTTTCACTCAACTAATTTCGAATTAATTGTTTCATCCTTATTTATTATAAAGTTATATTATTGGTATTTCGTAAGTTATAATTCCGGTCCCTTATTATATTTTAAAGTTACATTTTTCGTCCCTCACATGCTTTGTTTGTTTGTCGAGCGGTGTTTTTCAATATACCAGGCTTCCGCAACATCGCGCGGATAGTCTAAATCTAGTTCAAATAGTAATTATCAAATTACATATAGATCTAACAACACGAATACCCACAATTTATAGTGATGTCCTTTGTCTATCCCCACCTCACCTAATCAACTTTAGCGCGCGGTAGTAAAATGACTTTATTTATTCGATGGGTTGATCTTTGATGGGGGTTTAATTTTTTAATATTTTGTTGGTTTGGACATATGTATATATATATATATATATATATATATATACAAATAAGAATCATTAAAAGATTGAGAACTAAAATAAACTAACATAATCCACATATTACTTTATAAGGGTTTGATCCAAGGGTTGCGAGATTTGATCGTATACAAGGCGTTCACATTGGTTAACCCCCTTATAATGCACAACCCTCCGATGAATTGCGTCAAGGGCCGAGATTGGTTATCACGGTTCTTAACTTTTAATTGGTTCTCATTTGAATTCTTCCCTATGCATACATGCATACATACATACATGCATATGTAACATCCCGTCCCATATACAACATTTAATAAAACAATTTACGTTCTAAATTTCTCATAAAAATTTTTTCCGTTTCAACATGGGATGTCACAAGCTCAGTACATTACCACAATTTAAGGAAACAGGTACATACTCTGACCAAATTAGGACTCTTGGTCCTTCAACACCTCATCTACCCTTTCCCTTGCTACCTGAGTACATAGCATTTTAAAAAAAAAAAACACGTAAGACATACGTCTCGTGAGTAATACGGGTTTTAGACCCAAAATAATTTCTCATATTTAAACATTCCAAGTTTTCATATCATTTAATTTCCTATGAGCGCACCCATAGGTATTCCTTTTCATTTGTGAGCACATTCCTACGAGCGCACCCGTAGGTTTTATACGAGACGCACCCGTATAACTTCTTCCTCAATAGCATGAAACGGATTCATCTACCGAGGTAAGACAACTACTTCGCGACGGGAGGTACCATCCCAGTAGTGTCTTTTGACCACCCCTACCGCAACAGGCTGTGATCTTTATCCGGATACTTATCAACTCATTCACAAGGCTCAATCACATTATTAATACTTCGTATTTCATTTACCATTTCCGTACACACTTACTATTCCTTTATTCCATTTTCAGTTTCACAAAACATTTTGGTTCCATAGAACCATTTCATTTTTCACTAAACATTTCAACAATTGGAAAAAAAACATTTCCATTAAATCATTTTAACTCACAAAACATTAGATTTAAAATTTGTTTCTTTGCATAAAATCCATTTTGCTATGTACCCAAAAATCCACATACTACTCACCTTGGCTAGTTAGAGAAGTCTAACTAGAACCCTCCTTTTCCTCGTCCCTCCTATTCACGGTCTTTTACTCCTTAAGTACCTAAGGAGTTTATTCACATTTTATTAATAACATGTTATACTTTAACGGTATGTATATACCACTGATTTCAGATCTCATTAGACTCATATCACAATATGGTTGTGATATTCATTAGTTCACTTATCCTTTCCTTTGCTACTTTTAATTATCACTTACATGGTATATTATTGTCCATTATACCCTTGTGAAGTCATATACTCAATTTAACATTATTTTCCATGTTTTTATATCATATTAACCTTATGGTATCAATTGGAGATCAAATGGATAGGCCTAGCATCAAATTACACTTTATTTTGCCCCTGATTTAGGAGCACGACTCGTGCATATTTTGCACTACAAAGAGCACGACTCGTGCACCTTAAATATCAACTTTCTTTTGTTCCCAGGTAGTGCACGACTCGTGCAAACCCAAGGGTTAAAATGCACGACTCGTGCATGCCCTGCAGACCCATTTTCAGTCCGATTTTTATCCTGTAATTCACTAGTTTCACACATTAAGTTCTTTATGACTTACTTAATCGTTTTAGACTCATTCTAGGACCAAAACCTATCATTTAAACATGTCTTTTAACCATGGAATCACTGATTCCATCCAATTTCATGAAAATTCCATTTTTAGAGTTTTGACACCAGAAATTGAATTTACTTCAAATTAACTATCTATACTAGTTTCTTTCATCTATTCTATCATATTAAACTCACTTTAGCCACTGAAATCATCTTTGATCACAAGGACCCGTGAACTAGGGTTCTTGGCCAAAATCATGTTTTCCCCAATTTAACCATATCTTTTGATTTAAATAGAATTGCTTGATAATACAAGCTTGTTTAGATGAAAAGACTCATAAAACATATTGGATTGCAACTGAACTTTTAGTTTCCAAATTACCCCATGAAGAATTCGTGTGCTAGAAGTCAAGAACAAGTGTTCTTACCTTGATTTGGCTTGGAAATCTTGAACTAAATGACTAATTGTTACATCCATTGCTTCTCCTCATAGAATTCTCTCGACCTCTCTATCTGGATCCCTCTGGAATTGATTTCCCGTGTTCCATCTTATGGGAGAAGATATTTCTCCTATTTATACCACCTAACTTTGTCCAAATGCCAAATTAACCCCTTAAGTTCCATTTCTTCCCAAAGTGACTTAAAAACACATTTTCATGACATTATAAGTTTATTTTCTTCATTTTGACCCCCAACATTACATTTTCTTGACTTTGAAGTCATTTGCATGTGAAATGACCATTTTACCCCTTTTTACCATTTTTTTTCAAAATAGCATATAACTTGCTTAAATTGTAAAAACTTCTAACTTTTATAGCTTTACTCCACTTATAAACTTATTTTGCACGTTAAAAACATTTTAACACATTAAAATCTCGTTATGAAGTTAAATTTTTCAAAATGACGAAAATGCCCTTTTTACTCTTTTTACACAAAATTTTTTATTATTAAATCATAGTACAACCAAAACTCCATATACTTTCATTTTATACCTTTGTCACCATTTTTGGGTTCTTACACATAAATACATATGGGTTAGGTTCAATAGAGAACCAAAATTAAAAAAGAAACCAAATAACCAATTGTGTGGTCGGAATGCAAAATATCGACAGCCAGAAGAAAGAATGTATATTTTCAAGTTGGATGCGAATGTAGAGGATTATTCCAAAAAAACCCACTTCGTTTTTTATGTTTTTTTTTAATTTTTAAGCTTCTTCTTTTTTCGTAAAAATAAACTAAATTTACGAAAATTTATAATTTTTTCTCCTCTATAAATATATATCTATATTGATGTACAATTTTTTTTTTTTTGGTTTTTTTATACTTCAAGTTTTTCCAGATTCACCATGTGAGTTTAGGTGAATCTACACTGAACTGCATTGTTTTAGATATATTCATTCACATATAATGACAATTCTATCTGATTTTTTCAATAATTTTTTACTAATCACATGTGAATTTTAAGTAAATCATTTGTGAATCTTAGTTTTTTCAATTGTATATGATATCAAAATGTTGAAATAGTAAAAATATATGTTATTTTTCTTGAATTCACATCAGCATCTAAACATGTTTTTACATTTATATGAGTTGTTATTGAATGATTAACAATTATTAAAAATTTGAATTCAATGATATTTTACATGTGAATTATCTTCCATACAAATTTAGTACAATTTATATTCAAATTGTGAATTTGAACTGATTCTTGTTTTAGACATGTTAATTCACATATAAATGGCAATGGAACCGGTTTTTTCAACAATTTTTTATCATTCACATGTGAATTTTAAGCAGGTATTGTGAATCTAAACAACATTTTTGAATTTATTTTTTTATTTTTTGTATATAGATATGGATGCCTAAATAAAGAGGACAAAAATCATGAATTTTGATATATTCAGTTTTCTATTTCGATAAAAAATAAGCTCTAAAATAAAAAAAATAAAAAAATAAAGTGGTTTTTTTGCTATGATTTAATAAAATTACAACCTTATATTTAGTCATCGATAATTTACATTCCAATCGCTCACTATCGAACTTTTGTTTATATATATATATATATATATATATATATATATATATATATATATATATATATATATATATATATTGCGACCAAGAGAATTTTATGAGACATAAGTACATAATCCAGACTATTCACTTTGGATATCAAAAAATAAAAAATAAATAGACTAACCAAAAGTAATGAAAAATTAACATAAATAATTTTTTAATAATTTTTTTAGTTTTTTTATTAAAAAAATAAAATAAAGTAAAATAAAAAATCATTGTCACGGAATATATTTGTATTAAAATATTGTTCATGATATATACTATTAGACGTGTAATATTCTGATAAAATAATATTATGAAGACTTTTAAAATTTTTATAGTGTAATATTCTAATAAAATAATACACTCAAGAGTAATATTCTAATAGAATGTTACAACATATGAGTAATATTATATTCGAATATTATACAAAATATTAATAACTTTGAAATTTTCAATTTTTTAATTTTTTAATTTTTATTAAAAATGACAAAAAAAATTCCTTTTATTTTCTATGTTTTTAAATTTTTTGTTGACATCTGAAATAAATGATCAAGTATACATCTTCATCTCTCATAAAATCTCTTTGTCTTGCAACATAATCACATATATATATATATATATATATATATATATATATATATATATATATATATATATATATACACACACACACACATATATATATATATATATATATATATATATATATATATATATATATATATATATATATATATATATATATATATATATATATATATATATATATATATATGTGTGTGTGTGTGTGCGCGCGTGTGTGTGTCTATGTATAATATTAATTTTTTTATAGGCTCGTGCCAACGAGTTGGAGAAAGAAGTTTCAAGACTAACAAAAGAGAATGCAAAACTCAAAAGGCTTCAAAAAGAGGTAATTTTTTTTACATTTGTTCATGTTGTATATATTAAGGGAGGCATATACTCATATATTTTTTCCTATCCATCTTTCAACCATATTAAATGATCACAAGT
This sequence comes from Cichorium intybus, assembly GCA_023525715.1. Classification (NCBI taxonomy): domain Eukaryota; kingdom Viridiplantae; phylum Streptophyta; class Magnoliopsida; order Asterales; family Asteraceae; genus Cichorium; species Cichorium intybus. The sequence continues at coordinate 114,631,827 of CM042014.1, read as the reverse complement.
GTCACATTTAATAAAATTATTAATATTTTTAGACGCTTGATACCATTTAACAATTGTAAGAGGATGAGTTTGAAGAAAATGTTAGAGAATATATTTAATTTCTCATATGTTAATATTCAGTGGCAAGTTTTTTTTTCAAAATTAAATATAATAAATAAATAACTGTACATTTTAATTTATATATTAGTTATATATGCACCACTAAAAATGATGCACTAACAACCGCTTCGGTTTGATTCCTTGTAGTCCGCCAATGATCTATTCTCATAAAATTTTATGCATTCATGTTATGATACGTGGCGCTTTAAGAAATTAACCAACTTTGAACCATGATTGTCAAGATCAGTATCCAACGTAAGATCATTATTAGGTTTGCAAAATTGGGAATAGGATTCGAAGATCCCATAACTTTAATTTTCAAGGAGAATGAGATAAAAAGTAAATATAAAGACGTAAGTTGGTTAAATTTAGTTTTCAATAGAGGGTAGGATCACATTGGATGAGATCGCAATCCTACAACCTTGACTGCAATCTTACCTCAAATACGATACGAATATGATCCAACTCGTTATTCATAACTAGGATTGTAGGATCGTATGATCAAGATCATGATTTTTGATAACCATGCTTAGAACTATCCGATTTAATTACAAAATAGATTTTATTGCTTTAATATAGCTCAAAATATATAAGGGTATATTGTTGGAATAAGAAGGCTTAGTTCAAATGAGAAAACAATATTTTATTAGAACAAAAAATATATTATTTTTTATATTGATATTTATATCATTTTTAAAGCATAAAAATAAGAAAGTTTGTTTTATATCAACATACTTTTCAAAAAATATAATCAATAATTTCCAATGAAATTTTATTATAAATTCTAGTTGTATCAATATCTATACACATTTGTATAGCATAAAAATAGTAAACTTTGACAATCTCAGTTTGTAAAAATTAATTTCCTATAATAAATAAACAAAGTTAAAAAATATAATTTTTAATAATATGTAACCGAATATTCATATATATACTACATTTTAGAGCATAAAAATTATGAAATTTGACGTATATTAAAAGTTTGGGGGGCTAGTTGTCTAAAAATCAAAATTATTGAGTGGATAATACAAATTAAGAAATGTAATATAGTAATCTGGACGATCTCCCGATTATATTGCGACACTTGTCACCATATGGTTTGTTTGATTTTTTTTATTCCCACACTTTATTTTTGGGTCATAACTTTTTTTTTTGTAACAAAAATCGAAAAAAAATAAAATTCTTAAAATTTAGTTCTCTATAAAAGAAGCACCATCTTGAAAATTAAAAAATATATATGTTTTTATTTTTTATTTTTATAAAAATAAAAAAATTCTCCAAAAATTATGAAAATTTAAGGGATAATTCTAGACATTATTTTAGTAAGTTTGTAAAAAAGAATTTTTTGAAAAATAAGTTTTTTATGTGTATATTTTTATTTTTAAATAAAAAACTCACCAAATTACAAAAAATAAAAAAATGTATATATGATCCTAAAATATTAAGAAAAAATATGTTTTATGATTCAAACTATTACGAACCAAATATTTTATGAATCAAAACTAGATGTAATCCAAAATTATAAAGAATCAAACTTAGGACGATTCAAAATTAAAATAATCCAAAAATATGTTTTAAATTTAATGATTCAAATGTTATGAATCAAAATCTTATATTCAAAATATTATGATCAAAAAAATAATAAATTATAAACGTTATGAGACGAAAGATTGTATTCTTTGAAAAATGTTACAATCTTAAATTATATGATTCAAAATCATATGTTTTAAAACATTATAAGATCAAAAATGATAAGATACAAAAACCATGATCCAAAATTATATAATCCAAAATGTTATGATCCGGAATTACATGATTCAAAACGTAATGATTAAAAATAACATGATCGAAAATGATTACATTAAAAACACGAAGTAAAAATGCTAACAATAAAATAAACAAATAAAAAAGGAAATATATAGAAAATAAAAAAAAAACTAAATAAACAAAAAAATTAAAATCGAGTATGGTAGCACATAAAACAATTTAAAAATAATAAAAAATAATTATTTAAAAAATGAAAAAATGAAAATAAAATGCTAACAATAAGTATAATAGAAAATAAAAAATGTTTTTTTAAAAATAAAAATAAAAAAAGACAAAAAAAGACAAAAATCACGTTGGACGAACATGCGTCACATAGGATTGTATCATCTATTCCGTATTACGTTCCGTGGACGTACGCCGCACGTGATTCGGTCATGTCGAAAGAAGACATTTGAAGTTGTTGCCCTTTACAAAATAGTTGGTCGAGAAAATTGTTTTCGCGGTTCTTACCATTTTTTGGGTTCCTATCGGATCTGGACCTCTCTCTCTCTCTCTCTCTCTCTCTCTCTCTATATATATATATATATATATATATATATATATATATATATATATATATATATATATGTATGTATGTATGTATGTATGTATGTATGTATGTATGTATGTATGTATGTATATATATATATATATATATATATATATATATATATATACTAGTTTACAAACCTGTGTGTTACACGCCTGACAAATAAATAATCATGTTAAAGTTTTCAAAACACAATGCTATTAAAGAATTTTTTTACAAACTTCAATGCTAAAAATGATTTTTTTTTTTCCCTAGAAAAAAGGCCTATAAATGAGCTTCAATGTAAAACAAACGAAACTTTCCGGATCATCTAAAAATATTTTGAAAAAGGTCCGGTAGAATGAAGCTAATTATGTGATATATGATTATTGACTTTGGTTCGCCCGGACTATTCAATTAACTGAATTTATAAAACACCCTGTTAATGTGGATACAAGTACGTTGTCTTTTCCCCTGTTATACCTTTTATTCTTATTATTTATTACTATCTAATCAACTTAAAATATCTACTCAACTTAAAAGAATTTTTTGCACCCCAACTCAAATATATCAATTGTTTAACGAAAATATGCTAAAAAGATTATTTAAATTATTAGATCCATCGACTAGTATTACACCTTTTATTGTTATTATTTATTATTATCCACTCATTACTTTCGATTAATCTATTTGTTTTATTTTTATTTATCTATTTTTTGCAGTTATGCTCGGCCTCTTCTGCTCAGCCTTCCAAAAAGCCCAAGCTTCATAGAACGAGAAGTGCCCCTTTTTAACGGAACCCATTTCCTTATCAAACTTTTATCTTATTCCATACCAAATTTTGTTAAAAATATTTGTACTAATTTTTGAAGTCACTTTTTGTCGTATGATATTGAAACAATTGAACTAAAGTGCTTTTTATGTTATTATGCAAATGTCTCCAAACACTAACACTTTATTTATGCAAAAACTAATGAATCAAATTTTGGTTATATGCATTTTAATAACGGCTTAAATGAATAAAATTAAGGGTTAATAACATAAAAACAATTAAGTTTGACCAAAATCCGGTTTAAACACTATTTGTTTTTGTTCTAAAAAAATCACTCCTAATTTCAAAAAAAAAAAAAAAACGTAAAAACACTCATATTTTCAAAAATAAGCATTGCAACCACTATAACAAATAAAAGTCATGATTGTATGCCGTCAACTCGGAACATTTTTTACCCCCATCATATTCAAAATTTAGTGGATTTAATTGGATATCCTATGCAATTACAACGTGACTGAAGAGCTGCATTTACGAATGCTAAAATCATATGTAGACAACTTTATGTATCATTTTCACTGCAATGGAGTTCCAATATTTGTTTCAAATGTCGATATGGAACTTTTCACATAATCTTTCGATAAAATAATCATTAAAAGTTATAAAATAAAATGAATAGTGGTCAATATGAATTTTTTTGAAAATATGGGTGATTTTTATGGAACAAAAATAAATATAGTGGTTAAAACGGAATTTTGGTCAAACTAAAGTGTTTTTTATGTTATTAACCCTAAATTTAAATAAGTCGACAAAAATGACTAATTTAGTCAAATGAGTTAAAACTAGCATAAAGTTAAGTACGATAGATTATGGTAAAAATGTATTACCATTAATCTAAAAAAATTGTGAGGTTATTCCCTTTTGTTTTGATATTATAGCAGTTATCGATAACTTGCATGAGTAGTTTCTTTATTAAATTGATGACGATAAAACTAAGGTGATATTTGTTTTTTAAATATAAAAGATCTATAGTCTGTACATCGTGTTTGGAGACATCTGCAGAAGAAAATATGGATCAAATGTCTGCATTCTGCAAGAAGTAGACTGTTTATTTTTTAAAGTTTGTAAGCTATTAAAATATACCAAATTATGTATTTTAGTATATCTAACTTTTCATTTTCTCAATTACTTTTTATCAATAATTATCTACAATTTATATAAAAAAGTTTACTTTTTTAGGTTAGAAGATGCAAAAAGATTTCAGTCCATGCTTGTGAGAAGAAGAGGACGTGCAGGCATTTTTTGGTGTACGATATTCTAAATAGTCTGTGAGGGCTAAGGTCTACGTGCCGTTTGCAGGCTGCAGACAAAAGAGGCCAATAAGACGTGTAGACAAAAAAAAACACCCCTAAAAGTCGGTAGAAATTATTAACGTTTAACATGTGATATCCCTATAAAACTTAAGAATGCAAGCTAGCATCCTTTTCTTTGAAGTTAAGAATGCAAGCCAACATCATTTTCTTGTCTTCTTAGGCTTTTTCCGTAGAGAATAACACAAAATCACAATGTATTTTTCTTTTATCAATATAACTATTGTATTTAAAGTTGCACATTCGACACTGGCTTCAAGCGACAGACAGTCAACAAGCGGGCAAAACATAGACTTGCAGGCTATAGTTGGCCAAAGTGGAGAATCAGCGCAAATATGTTTTTTTTAGAAAGTCGACGAAATTTTCCTCATCTAACTTGGTTGATATGTGCATAAAATTCTATCAATAAAAAGGTCCTAAAAAGAATATGAGTACCTAAAAAACACTATTCATCTATTGTTCTAAACTGAAATTCCATAAATCTGTATGAGAATTGTTTACCTATTAGCTCGTGCTCATGCTCCGCCCATATCACCACAAATACCTGAGCAAGCACCACTTTATGGATGTATTTGCTTGTGTCAGTTATTCGATTATTCTCTAAAATTTTCGTGAAAATACTCTTTCTTTCTCCACTGATTTGAATGGAAACCTCTGTGATATTTTCAATTTTCTACTTGTTTAAACAAGATAATGTTCTCCATATTAGCAAGCATCGACAGGGCTGAGCTCATCACTTAAGGTTGAGGAGATTTTAAAATCATAGGGGATTTTGGACATGTCGGAAAAAGATATATTGGGGTTGAAAGAGATAATTGAACTTTAAAGTTCATCAGGAGAGTAGATGGCTTAGTCTAGCATTAAAATTAATGGTTTCAACTCACCTATCCTGAAATTGCTCTAACATGGGCACGCTTAACTACAGAGTTCTTATAAGATCTACTACCTTCACGACTTTAAAACTCGTTGTGATAGGTAGGTATATACACCCCTTATAAGGCAATGCTTAGTTCTCCTACCCAATTGATGTGTGATCAAGGATCTCTCTCCCTTTCTCCCTCATTACTAGGTTCTACGTCCCCGTTAAACGCACTGACCTTGTACACCTATCTCTAATACCATTTGTAACATCCTCCAAGGCACGTTCCACAACATTGTATGTAAATGTAACACCCGTCCTATTGACTTCCTTTATAAAAAGATATAGCATGGTTCTAAAAATATTTTATAATAAAGAAGGGTGGCGAAAACTTGGTCCCAACGTCAATCACAAGGGAAATTTTATTTCTAAAAGAATATTTAAATGCAAGTCTAACTTTTTGCAAGTTCAATGAAGCCATTTGTCTTAAAGAAGTTTTAATAGCAAGCGTTGGTCCCAAAAGGTATTTAACCATAAGTCCTTAGTTTGTAAAGTCCAATGTGGGAGTTATAAAGCATCAAAACAAAGTTTAAGTCAACCAAATACAACCAAAGCTAAAGAAACTACAACTATTCTAGTGCTCCAAGTGTTATATATCCAAATGTCACTTCTAGGTCTTACATAATTTTTCAATGCTAGTAAATGTTAAAACAATAAAGTTAGACTTGGAGAGTCTAGTGAGTAAATTTAGAGACTTAACTGTTATTGAAATTAAATAAGAATGGTAATCCAACTTCAATTCAAATTCCCCCAAAAACATTTTATAAATCATTTCATATTTGTGGTTTCAAACATCTTTATTCTTATAAGTGATTGGAATGAGAAGTGGTTTAATTGAATAATTACAGCAAACCAAAATAGAATGCATGAATGTAATGAAAAAGAAACTAATACCATCATAAGTTCTTTACTCTCAATAATAAACATTTTCACATTAGGTTTCAAATGGTCAATGGCTATAAATCTAGAAATATGTGCGAACCCCAAATCCGTTGCCCACACGACCACTAAGGTCCAAATTTCAGAAAAAGTGACCACCAACACTTGAGTCTACTGAATAGGTTAGTAATGTCCATCCCCAAAGCATTTGCGTATTTGGCTCCACATCCAATTAAGCATTACACTCAAATCCGGTACCGAGCACTAAGGTCTAAAATATCATGAAGGTAAAAATGGAATAAGTTACAATAAGTGCCCAGGCTATTCACAAGTCAAATCCTTGTCCAGCACTCAATGATGAAACACATTGAAATCAAACATCAATTCATAAGGGACATAGTTTAAAATGAAAAGTGGAATTGGTGTATACGTTCCAACAGCGAATTAGCTTGCTGATATTTTCACAAAGCCACTGGATGAGCAAAAGCTGATGTTTCTTATTGCTAAAATGGGAATGTTATCTCAATATTTGGTTTGTTTTCTTTTAAATTACCTCTCTGTTTTTCAGTTCTTCAATAATTTTCCCTTTCAAAGATATAAAAACATAAACAACAAGCAAAAACAAGTTTTCAAATTAAATTAATTCTATTATTTGTTTTGGATTACATTCATATCGCTCGTAGTACATCCAACAGCTTGGCTCATCCAAGCTCCACTCCTGATGAATCCTAAGCCTCTCTCTCTCTTGAATGCATAGTACTCATTCCATCGCTCAAACTACACCACAAAGTAATCGTCTTGCATACAAATGTATCTTCCCTCCCATTAACCCTCGTGATACCAAGCATCCACAATGTCCTCCTTTAACCAGCTCCACTATCACCTATGGAGGATGTAACGACCCAAATTTAATAATATAAATATGTAAAACAAGGTGTGTATAATTTAAAGTTTTATGTATATTTTATGAGAAAGTATGTTTGTAAGGGTAAATTAGTCATTTTACCATGAGAAGGGTAATTTGGTCATTTGACCATATACAAGAATTATTATAAAAGTATAATTCTAGTTTGGACCAAAAATGTAAGAATTTTAGCTTCATGTGGCCAAAGTTAATATTTGTGTCAAAAGTCCAAGGAATGAAAGTTTAGGGACTAAAACTGTAAATATGGAAAATATAAAAATGAGAAAATATCTCATTAATCCTCATAAGTTCAGAAAAGTCTAGAGAGAACGAGAGAAGAGAGCACGGGAGGAGAAGAAGATCAAACATCGTTGCAAAGAAATCAAAGGAACATAATTGGAACTAGTGATTCCAAGCTTCAAGAGGTAAGGTTTTCAAGTTCTAGGCTCTAAAATTCTTGAATGGGAATCGAGATTTGATTTCTGATTTTTCAGAAATTATGATTCCAATGTAAACATCTAATTCATCTTGCTCAAAATCATCCATTTAACATGTTCTAACCCTTGAATATGTTAAAAATCAAGAAATGGTGATTTTGCTCAAGAACCCTAAGTCACGGGATTGAAAGTTCAGATGGTTTTAATTAGTCTAACATGTTAGAAATGATGAAAGAAACTTGTATTAACAAGTAATTCAATGAAATTGAATATTTAATGCCAAAAATAATGAAATGGGTTTTTAGCTCAAAAACCCTAGAAATGGGTTAATGAGTTGAAACTGGTTTCAAATGGCTCTAATGGTTTAGTTAAGTTAAAAATGTTGTAAAAGAAACAAGAAATCAATTCATAAGCTTGAAAATTCAATAAAATAATTTTTAGTAAAAAAAAATGTTGTTTTCGGAAGAATTTTCAAGATTTTAAAGGAAGTTTGATGATTTTGAAGTTTAAAACTAAGTGTAAGTTGGTATTTAGGGCCTGGAAATGACCCTAAACCAATTAAGTCAAGTATTAAGAACATATCTTAAAAATCATCAAAGTATGTTGCTATTGTTGAAAATTTGGAATTTTGTCAAAAAGCCTTAGAATTCATTTCTACATGATCAAATTAATTCTAAGGGGTTTTGATAAGTCCTATATGTGGTAATTGTTAAAACAAAGCAGTAGAAATGATTAATATTGGACAATTTCGGTTTTGGACAACAAAATGCAAAAACGAAAATGTTTGGAAAATGATTTAAATCTATGATTTTTATGATTAAAAACTTGAAGTAAATGAATAATTTTAGTCATGGAACAAACCTTAGTGATTAAGTCGTGAATTAAGGGCTTAAAATGAGGAAAAAGGGAATTTGTACCATAAAAATGACCATTTCTGGTTGCTGCAGACCCCGTAGGGTCGCGATCTGCTTCCCCGTAGGGACGCGATCTCGCGCCAGAAGGAAAATGCAGTTTTTCAAGTAGTCTCCTGCCAAGTCCAAATTGATTTTGAGTTTTGGTCTTATACTTGTCCGTTTGACCTCAAATTTTAAACATAGGTCTAATATGTTATGAAACTTCATGAAAAATTGTCGGAATCGAAATACGACCCTCCGAGGGTACTGTAGTAAAATACGTATAAAAGACGGTTTAACTAAAGTTGGTCATTTTAAAGTTATATACTTATTATGATCCAAGATAGTATTATAAAGACTCTAAGGAATTGTAGAGTCGGTTAGCATGAATTTTAATGTATAATATGTTAAATATAGGTTCATGCAAAGTGATTATTGATTCAAAAGAGTATAAATACAAGGAACGTGTAGTCAGTCTCCTAGCAACACATGAGGTGAGTACATGCAGTATTTTACCCACTCTGGGGTACATGGCAAGTAAGTATTTTTAAGATTTTTTTTATTAAATCTTAAGTGTGAAATTATATGCAAGAGTTTTATTTCCAATTTGTTTGTGAAAGTATAATGCTATAATATTGAAGCTATGTTTTGGTCCATGAACCAAATATATGAAGGTATATATATATTTTGTATACAAGTTATACTTGTTTGAAAGTATGGATAGGCATATAGCCACAATATGTTTAAGAAGTATGTTTCAGTTACAAGTTGTATATGTTTTTAAATATGATTTGGCATTAAGCCTAAAATGTTATATAGATATGTTTTAAACATATGGTTTATGAGAAATGAAAGTTATAAATTTGGCATCTAGCCTTAAAGATAGAAAGTAATGAAGTTTGGCGCTTAGCCACAAAGTATATGTATGAAAGTATTGTTCAAGCAAGCAGAAAATGTTTTGTATGACTGGTAATTGTAGCAAGCAGCGTTAGTAAGGGAACTATGTTCCAACCTTCCCGGGTTAGGTAAGGGGTCTACTGGGGAAAATCCCCATCGCGAAGTAGATCGCCTCAGCACTTCTATGGTAAGGATTGATCCGTTCTTTCTAACCATAGAGACTTGGGGTATCACCTATAGTGATTAAGGCCCTAAGTATAAAAATCCAGCGAGCTTATAAAACCAGTCAAAGAAAGTAAGAACAATGTTATTTTCGTATAGTATATCAAAGAATGAATTTCTTGAAAAGTAAAAAGTTGTGTTATGATTTTATTATAAAGTTTTGAAAGAATACAATTATGCAAAGTATGATATGAAATGATTATGAAAAGAATTAAGAATTTTGGTATGATGATATCTTGAAATTTTGAAATATGTTATTTTTGTAAGCATGTTATGAAATAATTTCGAGAAATAAAAAGTTATAGTATGTTATTACTATAAAGTTTGACAGGAGTTTTATGATACCAGTTTTATAAAAAGTTGGAAGAAATTAAAAGTTTGAGTCTAAAACTCATGTAACTCACGAGACAATTTTTGTCTTACGTATTCTATGTTTTGCCATGTATTCCAGGTCTATATAAGTTGCTATCGATGGGATGAAGTTTAGCTGGAGTGGAGCTTAAGTTAGCTCCTATACTGGACTCAAGGTTAAATCCTTCTTGCTTACTATGGTTAGCTTGATATGAAATTGTACACCCACTGTTTTTAATCATGTAAATAATCAGTTTTTATTAAACCGTATTTTTGTATTCAAGTATTTATACGAAAAACCATAGTATTTGCAAACAGTAGAAATGGGGTGCTACAAGTTGGTATCAGAGCCATAGTTTAAGCGAATTAGGATTGGCTTGTTCCACTCCTAGGCTTAAACTCATGCTATAAAAATGTTAGTTTATGAAAGTATGTTATATGATGTCTTAAATGATTAAGACATTATGCATTATGTAAAATATGTAGATATATAACACTAAGAAGTGTTAAGCTAACGTTTAGAGCGAGCAAAAATTTGACCGTTAGGAAAATTATAAGATATTTTCCGTAACTGCCTATATTTATTAAAGGCTATGTTATAAAGTAGAAATATTTTCAGTATTGATCACCATGTATTTATAATGGTGCTATATATTAAAGGAACCAGTGTCCCATGAAACCTTGTGGTAACAACATAATCAATATGTATAGGTGATTATGGTAATATGGGCCCGTATTATCATAATCACAGGATATGTATTGAGACCGGTGGAATCACAAAGGAATTATGGTATTCTGGTGGGTAAGGTTTTGAAGAGAGTAGTAAGTAAAACATAGGAATTATATGCCTATGAAATAACAACTAGTAAGGTTGTAAGTATTAAAAGCTAATGTAGTGGATATATACCATTTAGTATGGTAAAGTAAAAGAAATAATGTGATAATTAATATTTTTAGACAGATTGAAATACATTAAATTATATGCCTGTCGAGACGAGAGGACGTATGTAGAAGAGCAACCTAAAAAAAAAAAAAAAAAAAAAAGAATTATGGGTATTGATTACCTATATAAAAGTTGTAAGACTTTTACAGGAAGAATGAAATTATAAGTGAAGTGTATTAATAGTACAATGTTATAATGAGTAATAAAAGTAAAGTAAGATACCCAAATGGGGGAAAAGAATGATGAATGAGAAATTGTAAAAGATTATGAAATTTAAAGTAAATTGCATTATTGTAATGAGGATAAATGAACATGAGGTGAGAATTAAAGGTTGAATGCCTAAATCAATATTAGGCAAGAAATAAAAGATGAAACAAATGATATGGATAACCAGAAGAATATAATGAAGGATTTTAAAGAAAACGGTGATAAAATATTGGTTGTGAGGAAATAAATTCCACAACCAAATGAATGACATAAAAGAGGTAACACCAGTAAAGGAAGAGTATAATGACGTATGATAAAGGAAGAGAAATCAAAAGCATGTGAACAAAATGACTAAAGGTCATAAATGATATGAAGTAAAGAAAAAGAGTAAATGTCTAAACAAGTAATGAACGAAGAACTAAAGATAATGTAAAAATGATGATAAACAGACAGGAAGTTACTACTTCCGAATAGAAATGTTGAGTAAAGGAATTCAAAGATTGTGAGAAATGGACAGTACATGGCTAGTAGCCATGAAATACAAAGAAATGTATATATGTTTATACGTGTTTATACATATAAGTGAATGAGTAAGTTTAAAACTTATACAAAGTATAAAGGTGGTTATGAAATAGTATTCTAATTAGAATACTATAAGGTATAAAGCAAAAGAGTAAAATAATGCATTGGGTATAATGCCTCGAAATACAAAAGAATGAAAGATGACGAGAAAATAAATGACAATTGTGTATCACCTAAAGATACATAAGAAGTAAGTTGTATATGAAATATATAATGTTGTAAAGAAATATATAGTGTAAAGAAGTGGAGTTTAAATGAAAGAATAGCATAATGTGTTAGGCATGTAGCCTTATAACACATAACAGAAATGATAAAAGATGTAAAAGTAAAGATGTAACGGTAAGAAAAATTATTATTTTAGCATTTGCTATAACAAGTAAAGAATAACGAGAGATAATGGTGATTGAGGGTTATGTCAAGAATTCGTCATGGGACGAAAATGTTTAAAATACCTAGTTGAATTCTTAAACCAAAAGAGAATCAAGTATATACATATGTGTATATTATGCAATTAAGAACTTGTAAGAATACGTCAAGAAGTTAATAAATGTGGTTTGTGAAACATAAATACACCACAAGATAATAATATTATGAAAAGTGTAGTAAGTATGGGAATGTGAATTATCGTATACAACATATATGAAGTCCCATAAGTGAATTGAAGGAAAAATAAATTTCGAATCAACCATGGTAAACAATTTAGATACAGTGAGGAAAGAGTAAACAGAAAATCAGGTGCTAAACTAAGCACTAATGTGAGAAATAGAATTGGCAAAGAAATACTAAAATATAAAGTATTAATATGAGAAGGGTACGTGGAGTATCCAAAAAGGAAAGAAAAGTATACTTATAAAAGTATTGTACAAAAATTGAAGAAATGAGAAAGACATGTTTATACGAATAAGTAATGAGTAATGAGACCGAAATCTCATAAAAGAAGATGAAAGAAATATCTAAGTTGATTATATGTTGAATATGAAAGTAATACAAGTAAAGAATGATACAAGACAAATATTAGAGAAGGTAATACATATGATGTACAGGAAATGAGTAAAAAGTATGTGAAAAATGATTTTTCTTAAAAGTGTGAATCGAGAAGGAAGTTGACTGAAATAATAGAACAACTTCAACAGTAAAACTGTACAAGTTTATAAGGTTAAATATGGTGTATTATACATAGAAAGAAATTTAATGATGTGTAATTGTTAAAAAGAAAAAAAAGTGGTATATCGTTTCAACACTTTCAGAACGAGATAAGTAGATTCTCGTGAACAATATGATGATTCGACAAAATTTTGTCCCAATCAAAAAAAATAAGAATGTGAAGTGTAACAAGAAGGAGGAAAATAAATCCATTATAAATGATAATGAGTTAGTAGTGGATAATAGAGATAAAGAAGAATAAACTGAAGTGTAAAAGATTTAAAAACAAATGTAAGAGAAATAAGATGCTGTAAAACTTCTGTAAAGAAGAAATAACAGTGGATTGTCTAGGAAATAACGAATGAGTAAAGAAATAAGAAGAAAAAAAAATGGTGAAAATAAATAAGTAGTATTAAATGAAGGTGAAAAGATTGCTTAAGTAAAATGTCCATTAAGGGACGAAAAATTTATACAAGGAAAAGATTTTGGTGTATTTATAAATTTGTAAAAAAAAATACGAAACATATATAATTATGTTTAATGGTATTGGAATTTTTATAAGTAAAGAATGTTGTGAGTATAATCTCACATGTTGTAGTAAAGATATGAGAAGAATTATAAAGTAGATTGCTATTTTTGATAAAGAGTATTGAAGTATGAAACTATTCTGTAAGATAAGTTTACTAAAGATTGTATATAAATGAAATGAGATAGAAAAGAAAGATTAAAAGATAAAACAATGAATGATATGATTATGTGTTGGTAAAAAGAAAGTATCAATAGTTGTGTGATGATTCCGAGGACGGAATCCCAATAAGGGGGAGGTAGTTGTAACGACCCAAATTTAATAATATAAATATGTAAAACAAGGTGTGTATAATTTAAAGTTTTATGTATATTTTATGAGAAAGTATGTTTGTAAGGGTAAATTAGTCATTTTACCATGAGAAGGGTAATTTGGTCATTTGACCATATACAAGAATTATTATAAAAGTATAATTCTAGTTTGGACCAAAAATGTAAGAATTTTAGCTTCATGTGGCCAAAGTTAATATTTGTGTCAAAAGTCCAAGGAATGAAAGTTTAGGGACTAAAACTGTAAATATGGAAAATATAAAAATGAGAAAATATCTCATTAATCCTCATAAGTTCAGAAAAGTCTAGAGAGAACGAGAGAAGAGAGCACGGGAGGAGAAGAAGATCAAACATCGTTGCAAAGAAATCAAAGGAACATAATTGGAACTAGTGATTCCAAGCTTCAAGAGGTAAGGTTTTCAAGTTCTAGGCTCTAAAATTCTTGAATGGGAATCGAGATTTGATTTCTGATTTTTCAGAAATTATGATTCCAATGTAAACATCTAATTCATCTTGCTCAAAATCATCCATTTAACATGTTCTAACCCTTGAATATGTTAAAAATCAAGAAATGGTGATTTTGCTCAAGAACCCTAAGTCACGGGATTGAAAGTTCAGATGGTTTTAATTAGTCTAACATGTTAGAAATGATGAAAGAAACTTGTATTAACAAGTAATTCAATGAAATTGAATATTTAATGCCAAAAATAATGAAATGGGTTTTTAGCTCAAAAACCCTAGAAATGGGTTAATGAGTTGAAACTGGTTTCAAATGGCTCTAATGGTTTAGTTAAGTTAAAAATGTTGTAAAAGAAACAAGAAATCAATTCATAAGCTTGAAAATTCAATAAAATAATTTTTAGTAAAAAAAAATGTTGTTTTCGGAAGAATTTTCAAGATTTTAAAGGAAGTTTGATGATTTTGAAGTTTAAAACTAAGTGTAAGTTGGTATTTAGGGCCTGGAAATGACCCTAAACCAATTAAGTCAAGTATTAAGAACATATCTTAAAAATCATCAAAGTATGTTGCTATTGTTGAAAATTTGGAATTTTGTCAAAAAGCCTTAGAATTCATTTCTACATGATCAAATTAATTCTAAGGGGTTTTGATAAGTCCTATATGTGGTAATTGTTAAAACAAAGCAGTAGAAATGATTAATATTGGACAATTTCGGTTTTGGACAACAAAATGCAAAAACGAAAATGTTTGGAAAATGATTTAAATCTATGATTTTTATGATTAAAAACTTGAAGTAAATGAATAATTTTAGTCATGGAACAAACCTTAGTGATTAAGTCGTGAATTAAGGGCTTAAAATGAGGAAAAAGGGAATTTGTACCATAAAAATGACCATTTCTGGTTGCTGCAGACCCCGTAGGGTCGCGATCTGCTTCCCCGTAGGGACGCGATCTCGCGCCAGAAGGAAAATGCAGTTTTTCAAGTAGTCTCCTGCCAAGTCCAAATTGATTTTGAGTTTTGGTCTTATACTTGTCCGTTTGACCTCAAATTTTAAACATAGGTCTAATATGTTATGAAACTTCATGAAAAATTGTCGGAATCGAAATACGACCCTCCGAGGGTACTGTAGTAAAATACGTATAAAAGACGGTTTAACTAAAGTTGGTCATTTTAAAGTTATATACTTATTATGATCCAAGATAGTATTATAAAGACTCTAAGGAATTGTAGAGTCGGTTAGCATGAATTTTAATGTATAATATGTTAAATATAGGTTCATGCAAAGTGATTATTGATTCAAAAGAGTATAAATACAAGGAACGTGTAGTCAGTCTCCTAGCAACACATGAGGTGAGTACATGCAGTATTTTACCCACTCTGGGGTACATGGCAAGTAAGTATTTTTAAGATTTTTTTTATTAAATCTTAAGTGTGAAATTATATGCAAGAGTTTTATTTCCAATTTGTTTGTGAAAGTATAATGCTATAATATTGAAGCTATGTTTTGGTCCATGAACCAAATATATGAAGGTATATATATATTTTGTATACAAGTTATACTTGTTTGAAAGTATGGATAGGCATATAGCCACAATATGTTTAAGAAGTATGTTTCAGTTACAAGTTGTATATGTTTTTAAATATGATTTGGCATTAAGCCTAAAATGTTATATAGATATGTTTTAAACATATGGTTTATGAGAAATGAAAGTTATAAATTTGGCATCTAGCCTTAAAGATAGAAAGTAATGAAGTTTGGCGCTTAGCCACAAAGTATATGTATGAAAGTATTGTTCAAGCAAGCAGAAAATGTTTTGTATGACTGGTAATTGTAGCAAGCAGCGTTAGTAAGGGAACTATGTTCCAACCTTCCCGGGTTAGGTAAGGGGTCTACTGGGGAAAATCCCCATCGCGAAGTAGATCGCCTCAGCACTTCTATGGTAAGGATTGATCCGTTCTTTCTAACCATAGAGACTTGGGGTATCACCTATAGTGATTAAGGCCCTAAGTATAAAAATCCAGCGAGCTTATAAAACCAGTCAAAGAAAGTAAGAACAATGTTATTTTCGTATAGTATATCAAAGAATGAATTTCTTGAAAAGTAAAAAGTTGTGTTATGATTTTATTATAAAGTTTTGAAAGAATACAATTATGCAAAGTATGATATGAAATGATTATGAAAAGAATTAAGAATTTTGGTATGATGATATCTTGAAATTTTGAAATATGTTATTTTTGTAAGCATGTTATGAAATAATTTCGAGAAATAAAAAGTTATAGTATGTTATTACTATAAAGTTTGACAGGATTTTTATGATACCAGTTTTATAAAAAGTTGGAAGAAATTAAAAGTTTGAGTCTAAAACTCATGTAACTCACGAGACAATTTTTGTCTTACGTATTCTATGTTTTGCCATGTATTCCAGGTCTATATAAGTTGCTATCGATGGGATGAAGTTTAGCTGGAGTGGAGCTTAAGTTAGCTCCTATACTGGACTCAAGGTTAAATCCTTCTTGCTTACTATGGTTAGCTTGATATGAAATTGTACACCCACTGTTTTTAATCATGTAAATAATCAGTTTTTATTAAACCGTATTTTTGTATTCAAGTATTTATACGAAAAACCATAGTATTTGCAAACAGTAGAAATGGGGTGCTACAGAGGATCTAACTATATCCTCTTTTGTGACACAACTTCTTCCATTGGAGATCCATCGTCATTCACAAGTGTTTCATAGCACACTTGATACTTGTCGTATGACACTCTCAGACTCTTGCTGGAAAGAATGATCCTTTAAATCTAGTGCCTTTAACTTTTACCTCTACACGATCACCGATCTGAATTGGCATCTTGATGAGATTATGAGTTCATGTAAAGAAAACCCATTAAATTCTACTCTTTTATAGAGGCATCTGATAAAGGCAGTTTGAGTGGACAACTCAATGAGTTGTGCCTTACCAAGAATTTTTTTTTCTAGTACCACGCTTGCATTGTGTTTGATTTGATGCTGACAATCACTATCCCTAGAAGCATGCTACTGCATGTGACCCAATTCTCGCTTGTTCTCATCAGCAAGACCATGTATGAGATTTTTAGAGCCACTCAAACATGTCTTGTGCTTAGAACTGTCTACACCCTGACATGAGATTGGCCAGTCCCAATAAAATATTTCATCAATTAGACCCTATCCCTGGAAGCATGTTGCCGCATGCCAAGTCTCGTGTTTTATTGACACACTAAGCATAAACCCCCTTACATGCTAAACTCAGCTTTCAGTGTCTGTTTTATTGTCTGGTCCTCTTCTTATGGCAAGGGTTTAAAAAAATCATTGGCTCACTGATGTCTTCTACTCTCTTCCGCTGCAACTCATGCTAATGTTGATCGCTGCCATTTCACGCCATACATAAAGACATTTGTTCACCTGCATTGACTTGTCAAACACCTAGTTATTCCTACCATGTGTAAACAAACGGTTATGCCGATTGGCTATCATCACATTCCTCGAAAGCATGTATTTCTCTCTCTTACGTTTCGCTTACTATCATTACATGACGTCTCATACTAATCCTCCTCTGCTACCTCCACCACCCACTAATCCTCCTTCACCACCACCCTCTAAACCTCCTTTCCCCTCCTCAAAACCAGCTACCTCCATCCCTCCTCCTAGTCTCTTTTGCCTCAATCTCCTCCTCATAACAAGCATAGTACTACTCTCTCCCTAGTATTGTGTGATGATGCCAAAAAGGGGAGAATTCTTCTCAGGAGGAGCCTGAGACTCAGGGGAAACACTCTCAGGGGGAGTTACATGATGATGATGATGGTGGTGGTGAAGGTCTTTATGATCTCTCATTCTTAAATGTTCCTATCTAGATGTTATCTATCCGGAGGAAAATCCTGAGGGGGAGCATGATGTTCCAAACGATGACGAGGATTTAGAACTATCATCTGAGTCGTCTCAATACCAAAAAACTTTATCTATGAGATCCAGGAAGCGTTCTGCTAAAACATCTTCTGTCCCTGATACCTCTAAAAGACTGAAGATGGTCTCTTCGATCAAAGAAAAAGTTGTTGAATGGGGAATGTCAGAGGAAGAAGTTAGGAGATTCACTATTGAGCACAAACATGGTTATGGCCAACAAGATGATTACTGTAAGAACCCACAAATTTTAAAATAAAATGTAAAATAATCGTGTGTAATATTGAAGTTGTGAAAAAGGGAAAATTAGTCTTTTGCCATGTTTTGGACCTTGATGTAAAATATTTTTGTGTCATTGGGGTAAAAATGTAAGAAAATGAACTTTATGTAATAATAGTTTGATTTTTGTGCCATAATAGAAGAAGTAGAACTTGAGGGGGGTAAAGTGAAATTATGGAACTATAAATAGGAGAAAAATCTCCCATAGTTCCCAAAAGGTTATAGAGAGTTCGGGAGAGAGCTAGAGGGCTAGTTGCAAGTTCGTGAAGATCGGAAGCAAGGATTGAAGAATCAACACTTGGAATTGGTGATTCCAAGCTTTTAAGGTAATAATTCAACAACCCTAGCTTCGTTCTTCAACTTTTGTTGGAAAATCTGCAAAATCCAACTTCTGATTTTGAGGATGAGGTTAATCAACGGATTCATATACCTTATCTAGCTCAAATCAACACAAGGAACGAATTTTCAAGCATAAATTATGGTTAAATCCATGGAAATAGGTTTTTAGCTCAAGAACCCTAGAAATGGGTTATGAGTTTGAAACTGATTTCAAATGATTTAGTAAGTTCAAAGAGTCATAAAGAGTGTAAGAAATCAGTTCCATTCTTGAAAATTCATCAAAATGGTTTTCGGTGTTAAAATGGGTTTTTGGTGTTAAAATGGGTTTTTTGGTGTTAAAATGGGTACAACGGGAATGTTTTAAGCAAAGGAATGGAATTGATGATTCCATGGTTTAAAACTAAAAGTAAGTGGTTATTTAAGGCCTAGAAATGACCTTAAAATGATTAAGTTATGTATTAAGGACTTAACCCTCAGACTAAAGGACCTGCAGCACAAAAATCAACAAAGGAAGAATGCTCCAGGAGGAGCACGAGTCGTGCTCCCCATAGAACAAAATAAGCACGAGTCGTGCTTATGTCCTGATGACATTCTGTCCAATTTTGAGTTTGGAACTTGATGCTAGACTTGTCCGATTGGTCTATGATTCATACCATAGGCTTAAAATGGTGTAAAAACACGTAGAAAATGGTTAAACCGGGAATACGACCTTCCGAGGGTACTGTAGTAAAATACGTATAATATACGACTTAATTAAAGATGGTTATTTAAATGTTATATAACTATTATGACCCATGATAGTATTATAAGGACTCTTATGAGTTATAGAGTCAATAGAAACAAATGTTAATGTATTATATACTAAATATAGGTGCAAGTCAAGTGGTTGAGCAACATCGGAAGGGTAAAGAACCAAGAAATACTTAGCCAAATCTTCAAGAACTATAAGGTGAGTACATGAGATATTTTTCCCATTTTGGGGTACATGGCAAGTATGATATGAAATGATTTTGAAAAAAATAAAGAGTTTAGTATGTTAATACTATAAATTTTTGGTAAATGGTTATGTTGTAAATTTTTTTCGTAAAAGATTAGAAAAAGAAAGTAAATGTTGAGTCTAAAACTCGTGTAACTCACGAGACATTTTTGTCTTACGTATTCTATTTTTATGCCATGTATTCCAGGTTCAGGTACGAAGGTGTAAAATAGTTGAAGTTGTAAAATAAGTCCTAGAGTATGAAGGAGTGGAGCTGGATACAGCTTCCATGTATTGGTATTGATTAATCCTTTCCCTTAAACTTTATGGTTGTATGATATGTAAATTTGTAACACCCCTTGTAGTATTTAAACAAATACAATGGTTTTTGTTAAACCGTATTTTGTAAAATATGCTTTTATGTAACATAAATGATTTGTAAAAGTTGGGGCGTTACAAGTTGGTATCAGAGCCATAGTTTAAGCAAATTAGGATTGGATCATTCCACTCCTAGGCTTAGACTTGTAAAGTAGGGAGTAGAGCGAATTATGTGATTTTATTATGTCTTAAGGAATTAAGACATTGTGTGTTAATAGAATTATATGAGTATATTTATGAGTAAAAATAGCTAGTGATACTAGTGAACAGTGGAACTGAGTGAAAGCATTGGGAACAACATGTGTAGGTGATTATGGTAATATGGGCCCGTATTATCATAATCACAGGACGCATATTGAGCCTAGTGTAACCACGAGGGGATACTGGGAAACTGGTGGAAGAAGTAGTAAGTTAATATTAATGACATATTATGAAATACTAAAGTATTGGAATTTTATAGCAAAACGCAAACTAGAAGTGGTCAAGGATCGTATGCGGAAAATACAGGTCCTAATCCAAGGCCTCCTATTCCTCACCGACCGCCCCAAGCTGATGATGAAGGCAATGCTAGGGGTGATGCTGATCCACCTCCAGTGACATTGGAGGCAATTCAGAAACTATTGCATGACTCGCAAGCGCAAACAAGACAAGAAATGACCCGTCTTTTGGATGAACGACTCGGTGAAAAATCTAAATCGCAAACTGAAGATAGTGTGAAAAGTGTAGCTCCGGAGGGTACTAACCCAACTCAGATATCTTCTCTGGGAGATTCTTCTTCCAAATCGCAGCCACAATTCAAGACTAAAGGAGTGTGTACTTTTAAGGACTTTATGTCCTGTCGGCCTAAGGAATTCAACGGGGAGATGGACCCGAAAATAACTATTCGGTGGGTGACTGAAATGGAGCAGGTTCTTCGGATCTTCCGTTGTGAAGAGGATATGAAGGTAGGATTCGCTTCTCAAATGTTAAAGGCCGAAGCCCTTAATTGGTGGAATACTCTTCGCCGAACCAAGGGAAGTGAGATTGTGGATGCATTTTCTTGGGAGGAGTTTGTTAACCGATTGAAAGGCAAGTTTTGCTCAGCAAGGCATCTGGAGAATTTAGTCAATGAATTCTTTGCTCTTACAAAAGAAAAGCAGACAGTTGATGAGTACACCAAGAAGTTTTGTGAGATGTTACCTTTTCTGGAAGATACATTACCTACTGAAGCCGGGAGAATAAATCGTTATGTCAATGGGTTACCGGGGGACTACTCATTGGAGGTTAGTAAGGCTACTACTCTTGATGAAGCCATTGAATCTGCGGCTAGAGTCGAAAGCATGATAGAGAAGAAGGCTAAAGAACGTCAAGCTCTTGGGGAGAAACGAAAGTCTTCAGGAATCTCTGGAGCAAGTAAGAAGAGTCGCTTTTCATCAGGATCTTCTAGAAAAAGTGAAGCCAAAGAATGCAAGAAGTGTGGAAAAATGCACGGTGGTAAATGCAAGAAAGGTACTAGTGGGTGCTTCAAATGTGGTCTTCCAGGCCACCAAGCCAAGGATTGCAAGGTGAAGGATATTAATGAAGTAGAGTGCTATAGTTGCCATGAAAAAGGCCATTATAGTATTAATTGCCCAAAGAAGAAGAACGAGACGTTAGTTTCTACAGCAAGTAATAAAAAGACTGAGCCGGCAAAGACTAAAGGCAGAGCTTTTCAGATGACTCTCGAAGAAGCCAAGGAGGATCAGGATGTGGTGGCAGGTACACTTATTGTAAACTCACAACCTGCTTATGTTCTTTTTGATTCTGGAGCACATTTTTCTTTTGTGTCCCATGAATTTCGTAAGCGTCTAAACATACCAATGAAACCCTTAGATGATACCTGTATCATAGAAGTCGCAAATGGAGAATTAGTTACGATACGTCATGTGTATGAGAAGTGTCCGATTGAGATTAATGGACGAATTTTAAAAGCTAATCTGCTGCCTATCGGGATCAAGGGTTTTGATATTATTATTGGGATGGATTGGCTCGGAGCTCATAATGCTAAGATTCTTTGTGGTAAACGAATAGTATCGATCAAATTGTCTGATGGTAGTAAAGTTTACATGTATGGGGAACGACGAAAGAATATGCAGAGTCTTATTTCTGCTATTAAAGCCCGCAAATGCATCCATAAAGGCTGTGAATCATTTATCGCTTATGTGATGAATGGGAAGAAAGAGAAGCAGAAGATGGAGGACATAAGGGTGGTCAATGAATTTTCGAGGTATTTCCTGATGACTTACCTGGGTTACCACCTATTAGACAAGTCGAGTTCCGCATTGACCTTGTCCCTGGAGCAAGTCCTATTGCTCGTGCGCCGTACCGTCTTGCTCCTACAGAGATGAGAGAACTTATGTCACAGTTGCAAGAACTCCTTGACAAAGGGTTTATTCGGCCCAGCTCTTCTCCTTGGGGAGCTCCAGTGTTGTTTGTCAAGAAGAAGGACGGTACTATGCATATGTATATAGATTATCGTGAGCTTAATAAAGTGACAATCAAGAATCGATATCCTTTACCGCGAATTAATGATTTATTCGATCAGTTGCAAGGAGCTAGCTATTTTTCCAAAATTGATCTTCGTTCTGGATATCATCAAGTACGTGTGAAAGATGAAGATGTTTGTAAGACTGCCTTCCGAACTCGTTATGGTCACTATGAATTTTTAGTGATGCCATTCGGTCTCACTAATGCCCCAGCAGTGTTCATGTTGTTTCGGATGAAGGTATTAAAGTTGACCCAGCAAAGATAGAAGCGGTGATGAAGTGGGAACCACCGAAAACACCTACAGAAGTCAGGAGTCTTCTTGGATTAGCCGGTTATTATCGACGGTTTATTCAAGATTTTTCTAAAATAGCAGTGCCACTGACTCAGCTAACTCGAAAAGAGGTGAAGTTTGTATGGGGAGAAAAGCAGCAAGAAGCTTTTGAGATATTGAAAAAGAAGTTATGTGAAGCCCCAGTATTATCTCTACCAGAAGGCACAGAAGATTTTGTAGTGTACAGCGATGCGTCTAATAAAGGTCTCGGTTGTGTACTTATAAAACGAGGCAAAGTCATTGCTTATGCTTCTAGACAGTTAAAGGATGCAGAGACACGTTACACTACTCATGATTTGGAGTTAGCTGCAATCGTATTTGCATTGAAGATTTGGAGACACTATCTGTATGGGACGAAATGTAAGATATACACAGATCACAAAAGTCTACAATATCTTTTCACCCAAAAAGAATTAAATTTGAGACAGACGCGATGGATTGAGCTCGTGAATGATTATGATTGTGAAATAATCTACCATGAAGGAAAAGCTAATGTAGTGGCCGATGCTTTAAGCCGAAAGATCCGTGAAAAAGTTGTTAAAGGGAGGTCTATGAGAATCGAGGTAGATTCAACTTTAATTCAAAAGATTAAAGAAGCTCATGATGGTGCTTTAATGGAAGATAACATTCAGAAAGAGAAGCTTGGGGAAAAGGTGGTGTTTGAAACAAACACACAAGGGCTGCATACTTTTAAAGGACGCATATGGGTCCCAAAATATAGAGCAACTTGGAAGATAGTCTTGGATGATTCTCACAAATCCAAGTATTCTATACATCCTGGAAGTACGAAAACATATCAAGATTTGAAGCAGCATTACTGGTGGCCAGGAATGAAGAGGAGAATAGCAAAATATATATCACACTGTGAGACTTGTGCACAAGTAAAAGCAGAACATCAAGTGTCGTACGGTAATGCACAGTCATTACAAATACCAGCAGGAAAGTGGGAAGAAGTAACCATGGATTTTGTCATGGGGCTGCCGAGAATGCGAAGAGGGCACGATAGTATATGGGTCATTGTTGATAGACTGACCAAAAGCGCCCTATTCCTTGTGATCAAAGAAATTACACCACTTGGAACACTAGCTCAGTTGTACATTGATGAAGTGATCAGACTTCATAGAGCACCATTATCTATAGTTTCAGATAGAGATCCTCGATTCACGTCTAACTTTTGGGATTCTCTACAATAAAGAATGGGAACTCGAATCAAGATGAGTACAGCCTATCATCCTCAAACGGATGGATAAAGTGAACGTACTATCCAAACATTTGAGGATATGTTGAGATCGTGTGCCATCGATTTTGGAGGTAATTGGGATGATCATTTACCATTAGTAGAATTCTCATATAATAACAGTTATCACTCAAGCATTAAGATGCCACCCTTTGAAGCCTTATATGGTAGGAAGTGTAGGACACCAGTATGTTGGTTAGAAGCCGGTAAAACAAAACTCACTGGACCAGAAATTGTAAGAATGACAAATGAAAAGATTGGTGTGATACAAACCAACATGAAAGTCGCGCAAGATCGCCAAAGAAGCTACTCAAACTTGAAGAAAAGATCGTATGATCTAAAAGAGGGTGACTTGGTGATGATAAAAGTATCACCTTGGAAGGGGGTGATAAGATTTGACAAGAGAGGGAAATTGAGTCCAAGGTATATTGGACCCTTCAAAATTTTGAAAAGAGTTGGTTTGCAAGCATTCAAGCTGGAACTGCCACAAGAACTTAAAGGAATACATGATACATTTCATGTATGTTATCTTAAGAAGTACTTTGGAAAGAAAGAATTAACCATTCCTTTAGAAAAATTAAGGGTGGAAACACCCAACAGACTAGTTGAAGAGCCAGAAGCGATGCTAGAAGTGAAAACCAAGAAGCTAAGGAACAAAGAAATTGATCTAGTGTTGGTCAAGTGGAAACACTCATTGGGCTCGGCTCTAACTTGGGAAACTTTGGAAAGCATGAAGAAAAGATACCCATATTTTACGAACTATGAAGAGATTCTGAGGACGGAATCCTCTTAAGGGGGGAGATTGTAAGAACCCGTAAATTTTAAAATAAAATGTAAAATAATCATGTGTAATATTGAAGTTGTGAAAAGGGCAAAT
Organism: Cichorium intybus; assembly: GCA_023525715.1. Lineage (NCBI taxonomy): Eukaryota > Viridiplantae > Streptophyta > Magnoliopsida > Asterales > Asteraceae > Cichorium > Cichorium intybus. The sequence continues at coordinate 114,606,723 of CM042014.1, read as the reverse complement.
TAGTCTTTTGCCATGTTTTGGACCTTGATGTAAAATATTTTTGTGTCATTGGGGTAAAAATGTAAGAAAATGAACTTTATGTAATAATAGTTTGATTTTGGTGTCATAATAGAAGAAGTAGAACTTGAGGGGGGTAAAGTGAAATTATGGAACTATAAATAGGAGAAAAATCTCCCATAGTTCCCAGAAGGTTATAGAGAGTTTGGGAGAGAGCTAGAGGGCTGGAGAAATAAGGGAGTTGCAAGTTCGTGAAGATCGGAAGCAAGGATTGAAGAATCAACACTTGGAATTGGTGATTCCAAGCTTTTAAGGTAATAATTCAACAACCCTTGCTTCGTTCTTCAAGTTTTGTTGGAAAATCTGTAAAATCCAACTTCTGATTTTAAGGATGAGGTTAATCAACGGATTCATATACCTTATCTAGCTCAAATTAACACAAGGAACGAATTTTCAAGCATAAATTGTGGTTAAATCCATGGAAATGGGTTTTTATCTCAAGAACCCTAGAAATGGGTTATGAGTTTGAAACTGACTTCAAACAATTTAGTAAGTTCAAAGAGTCATAAAGAGTGTAAGAAATCAGTTCCATTCTTGAAAATTCATCAAAATGGTTTTCGGTGTTAAAATGGGTTTTTGGTGTTAAAATGGGTTTTTTGGTGTTAAAATGGGTACAACGGGAATGTTTTAAGCAAAGGAATGGAATTTGTAATGCCCCAATTTCAAAATTTCTAAAATTCATTTACTATCAAGGTTCCAATAAAATATTTATTCCAAAAAGTAAATATGTTCGACATATTTATTAAACCAACAGCGGAAACATTTGAAAATCATAACATAATTCATTAAAATAAATCTCTTGTATGCGATGCGCCGCCGTCACGCCTTGCCCTTCCCTTTTCATTTGAAATACCTGAAATGTTATAAAATCAACGGGTAAGCTTAAAGCTTAGTGAGTCCACAAATTACCATACATTCCCACACATTAAACAACCCGTCCTCGAGAACGACCCGACCCTACCCGCCATACAACAGCTACGGGCGTCCATCATACAACAGCTATAGACACGGGAAGGTTCTACCCATCATACAACAGCTATGGGTTCCCGGTTATGGCCCAGCCCATCATACAACAGCTATAAGACAAGGCAATAGTCCAACTCGTCATACAACAGCTACGAGGGGACACGCATCAGTATTAAGCCCAACAACAATTAACCACAGATATAGAGCAATCATATAACTGTAAATAACATACAAGATGCCTAACATACAACATCATATAGTAAGGTGAGGATACTCACCTGAATCACAACAGTCCGGATAATCGCTAATATCCCAAACTAGGCTCGTCCGATCACCTAAATCCCACATACACAACATATTAATCACTGACCGAACTCCTATAGACTGGCCTAAAGGTTAGACCCAACATTTGGTCGAAAATAAGCTTTTGGGTCAAACAGCCGCTCGCCGCGGCGCGACCTTCCTCTTACGCGTCACGAACTATCATTACACTTACGGGGTTTTACTCGAACCCGCGTCGCCGACATAGCCTGTCCGCGTCGCGGACTCGCAATAGTCTGAAATCCTCTTTTTTCTCTTAACCAGAACAGTCATCGGTTAAGGTTCCACTCTACACCCTTCCTGGGATCAGAAACTACCCTAAGATCACTTCCTTATGGACATGCAAGTCCATGCATGTCCTTGGTCCAAACCCTAAGTGTTACAAGTCATCTAAGACTACTAATCAAGGGATAACACCATAAAGACGGGATAGAATGAAATATCAGAAGGTAGATCCTCTTACCTTGTTTCTGGGAAACAGAGGAATGCACCCGATCGGCTACAAGCCTTTCCCCATGTTGTATCTCTTCCTTCAAACCTTCAAAGCCTTAGAACCGAAGAGCCTCTGCTGAAACCAGTCGACTCCACTCCAGAGAACTTCCAAAAACACGAACCCTAGGGCTGGGGTCCTTTATATAGGCGTGTACATCCGAATTAGGGTTTTCACAATAGAGGCGCACCGCGCCGCGGGTTCTTTCAAATCGCGCTGCGTGTACAAATCCTACGCGATTCTAGATTCTTCCTAAAGCCGCGCCGCGGATTCCTCCGGGTCGCGACTCGGCGGGACGGGTCTTACAGAATTGATGATTCCATGGTTTAAAATTAAAAGTAAGTGGTTATTTAAGGCCTAGAAATGACCTTAAAATGATTAAGTTATGTATTAAGGACTTAACCCTCGGACTAAAGGACCTGCAGCACAAAAATCAACAAAGGAATAATGCTCCAGGAGGAGCATGAGTCGTGCTCCCCATAGAACAAAATAAACACGAGTCGTGCTTATGTCCTGATGACATTCTGTCCAATTTTGAGTTTGGAACTTGATGCTAGACTTGTCCGATTGGTCTATGATTCATACCATAGGCTTAAAATGGTGTGAAAACACGTGGAAAATTGTTAAACTGGGAATACGACCTTCCGAGGGTACTGTAGTAAAATACGTATAATATACGACTTAATTAAAGCTGGTTATTTAAAAGTTATATAACTATTATGACCCATGATAGTATTATAAGGACTCTTATGAGTTATAGAGTCAATAGAAACAAATGTTAATGTATTATATACTAAATATAGGTGCAAGTCAAGTGGTTGAGCAACATCGAAAGGATAAAGAACCAAGAAATACTTAGCCAAATCTTCAAGAACTATAAGGTGAGTACATGAGATATTTTTCCCATTTTGGGTTACATGGCAAGTAAGTATTTTCAGATTTCATATAATGTTTTTATGTGTGAAAATATAAGCAATAATTAAATATTTTCTAGCTTATTTGAAAAGTAAAATGCTATATTTGAAAGTATGAATTGGTTTAAGAGTCAATTATGTGCAAGTTGAGTTTTGGATTATGAACCATATATGGATGATTTTGGCAATAGCCTAAAATATGGTAAAAACATGTTTTAGTCAAAAGCTTGGCATTTAGTCATTATGTGTACAAGTAATGTTTCAGTATGCAGAAAGTATTTTATATATGACTGGTATTTGTAGCTAGCACTGTTAGTAAGGGAACTATGTTCCACCTACCCGGGTTAGGTAAGGAGTCTACTGGGGAAAAGCCCCTTCGCGAAGTAGATTGCCTAAGCAACTTCTACTGTGAGGATTGATCCGTTCTTTCTAGCTGTAGAGACTTGGGGTATCACTTATGGTGATTAAAGCCCTAAGTATAAAAATCCAGCAAGTTTATAATACCAGTCAAAGGAAGTATGAAAGAAGCTATTTTTGCAAAGTATGATATGAAATGATTTTGAAAAAAATAAAGAGTTTAGTATGTTAATACTATAAAGTTTTGGTAAATGGTTATGTTGTAAATTTTTTTCATAAAAGATTGGAAAAAAAAGTAAATGTTGAGTCTAAAACTCGTGTAACTCACGAGACATTTTTGTCTTACGTATTCTATTTTTATGCCATGTATTCCAGGTTCAGGTACGAAGGTGTAAAATAGTTGAAGTTGTAAAATAAGTCCTAGAGTATGAAGGAATGGAGCTGGATACAGCTTCCATGTATTGGTATTGATTAATCCTTTCCCTTAAACTTTATGGTTGTATGATATGTAAATTTGTAACACCCCTTGTAGTATTTAAACAAATACAATGGTTTTTGTTAAACCGTATTTTGTGAAATATGCTTTTATGTAACATAAATGATTTGTAAAAGTTGGGGCGTTACAATTACTATGCACGATAACAGGTTGGTTCAATAACTAACTCAACATAAAGGGGACATTGTTCACCAAAAGGCTCTAATCAGCCGGTTCAATTCACTGGTTGATAAAAAGAAAAGAACAGATGATGCCAATTGTAAAATTGATCTGTCAAAGTATGTTGATGTCTTCACTAGACGTCATTCAGTGCATCCCATTATGAAGGTCAGATCTATCAAGCCAAAGATCCAAAAGGTTTTATTGGTACAACTGACCATGAGAGATGAAAAAAAAATAAGTTCCCTAAGGATGTCCTGATATCTAACCTAGTGAAATATGGGTACAATGAATGGCTTGAAATGTCTAGTATTGTCAAAAACCACAAAGGGCCTTCACTCTCAGAAGTTTAGGGTGGCACTGGACTCTATGATTAATAAAGCCATAAATCTAAAGCTTGCTCTTACTCTATCAACGGCTTCCGCTTCAAGACCATCTTCCTTGGCCCCTAGGAAAAGGACAAGAAACACCCACACCAAACATCTCTTACCTTTTTGGTTCCTTTGTTATTGACAACTCACTGCCTCCTGGGGTTGAGCTTGAAGTACACAATCTGGTTTGTGAACCAGTGCATGACATGGATGGAAACGATGTGATGTGTTTCATGCGTACCAGTAAAATCCCACTCGCACCCATTAATCACCTCTTCTACTTCAGGTGCGATTGTATGAGTATTGAAACCATTGAAAGCTTCCAATATCTTATTGTTGGATCTGGTGTCTAAGCCATGACTTAGAATTCTATTTATCTTGTTAATTGAAGCAAAGTCCATTTGGGTTGCCCTCATAGCTGGAGGATTAGTGTAGAGTTCAGTAGAGAGAAAGGTTGATAATTAATCGTTTAATAAATCAATAGAAATAAATAAATAGTTTATTAATGTATTTAACTGTTAATATATTAATTAGAAACTATAATAATTAATTAAGATTTAATCTAGAATTAATTGGATTTAATTTAGTGATTAAATTAATTAATTATAAGTGCAGGGACTGGTTTGTATTTATTCAATAGTTGAATAACTGGCAAGCCAGTGGCCACGGGCCAAAAGTGGCACCAAGCTTCTCCATAGGTGGCGAAAACCCTAATTAAGGTTTAGGGGATCTAGTCCAAGTGGTCAACAGGCTTGCCCACTTTGGAGGCTCCTCTAGGGTTTCAGCTGTAACCCTAGGAGGCTATAAAAGGAACCCCCTGGCACCCTATTTCCTGCGCCAATTTGAACCAAAGGAACTCTGCTGGATTCTTTTCTCCTTAGCTTGGGTGTGACTGCATTTGAGGCAGGATCTGTTTGCTGCTAGCTTCAAGAACAAGATCAAAAGGTTGGTTAATTCTTATTTTGATCTTTAGAAATAAATGTTGGCCTTAGGTTTTTAGTTTTATATCTTCATAGAAGAAAACATAGATTTTCTAGGGTTGCATGTGAACTTAGGAATTTTATTGTTCATTGATTGTATAAAACCCTTCAGTGGTATTAGAGCTATGGTTTGTTTTCTTGCGAATTGATATAAACTGTTCATATGATGACAAGGGTTATCGAAATTAACCCTTAGAAGTGGCCATGATCGATTTCAAGGCTAGGGTTTCCTAACCCTAGCCGCCACCCCTATGGTCCCCCCTTTTTGCTTGCCTTATAAGTAGCCCCGAGCATTCAGGAGCCGATGGATTTGCGATAATGAAGAAGCGGTCGCTTTGACAAAGGAACCGCGAGATCATGGAAAGTCTAGGCATATCGACAGAAAGTACCATTACATTCAACATCGTGTAGAAGAAGGTCACTTACTGGTTAAGAGAATATCATCAGAAGACAATCCTGCAGATCCTTTGACTAAGGCACTGAGTAGGATCAAGCACAATCAGCATGCTAGGAGCATTGGACTGAAGGATGATATTAGTTTTAGTAATTAGATAGATTTGAAACTTGTAACAGTATAAATGTAATTGACTTGGTGATTTTATAATAGAGAATTTTAAATGAGTATTGTTACTACCTTTGTCAATTGTTTATTATTGTGTTTCTATATTTGCATGTTTAACTTCCTAAGTAATTAGATTACTTGAAATTCCACAGTCGATCATACTGTTAGGGAGTAAGTATGAACGAAGACTGTCAAGAATCGGTTGTAGATTGTCTAACGAGTTAGCATTGCGGTAAGACTGCTACAACGTTCATGAATACTTAGAAAATAGAGATTTGAGTATTGGATAAACCCGCGCTTAACAGATTGCTTCATGGATTACATCACGAGCAATGTTAAGACGACAATATCCTTTGATCTTCAAGTGGAGATATATGATCTATAATTTGCGAGACGGTTGCTCATTGACAATGCGAAAACGCGCCGGTAACTTGGTGTTATAAAACGCATTGTTGTGAGTATTCTGACTGGTAAAAGGTATATACATATAAGTCGAAACTTATCTATCCCCTGACCCGATGGGGAAACATATATCTGTAGGCCTCTCGATGATTTTGAAGTTGACTGAAAGTGTTGGCCAACCAGGACTGAATTGATGTGTTCAATTAGCAGTTTTAAAGTCATAAGCAAATTGGAAATCGAGAAACAGAGTATCAGACCAAGATTGATATTAATCCATGTCTTGAGTCTGAAAATATCTTGTTGGGCGGAGGATCATCTGATCACTTATCTTTGGACAGAACTGACTGGGTCAGAGTTCAGGAACAGTTTCTGGGAAACTGATATTAATCAGAAGGTAAATGGACAATTAAAGTCATAGACTTATCCAAGTGGGAGACTGTTGGATCTGGTGACTAAGCCATGACTTATAATTGTATTTATCTTGTTAATTGAAGCAAAGTCCATTTGGGTTGCCCTCATAGCTAGAGGATTAGTGTAGAGTTTAATAGAGAGAAAGGTTGATTTATTAATTGTTTAATAAATCAATAGAAATAAATAAATAGTTTATTAATATATTTAAGTGTTAATATATTAATTAGAAACTATAATAATTAATTAAGATTTAATCTAGAATTAATTGGATTTAATTTAGTGATTAAATTAATTAATTATAAGTGTAGGGACTGGTTTGTATTTATTCAATAGTTGAATAACTGGCAAGCCAGTGGCCACGGGCCAAAAGTGGCGCCAACTATGGAGGCTTCTCCATAGGTGGCGAAACCCTAATTAAGGTTTAGGGGATCTGGTCCAAGTGGTCAACAGGCTTGCCCACTTTGGAGGCTCCTCTAGGGTTTCAACTGTAACCCTAGGAGGCTATAAAAGGAACCCCCTGGCACCCTATTTCCTGCGCCAATTTGAACCAAAGGAACTCTGCTGGATTCTTTTCTCCTTAGATTGGGTGTGACTGCATTTGAGGCAGGATCTGTTTGCTGCTAGCTTCAAGAACAAGATCAAAAGGTTGGTTAATTCTTATTTTGATCTTTAGAAATAAATGTTGGCCTTAGGTTTTTAGTTTTATATCTTCATAGAAGAAAACATAGATCTTTCTAGGATTGCATGTGAACTTAGGAATTTTGTTGTTCATTGATTGTATAAAACCCTTCACTTCTATCTTTTGAAATTGAGAAGACAATGAAGAAGCTCCTACATGATGACTACAAATGAATAAAACCAGAAATTCTTGAAGAAGCTGAAATTGTGAAATCTCTTGGAAATCAAGCTATTGGATAAAGTTTTGACATCATTAAATTGGGGGAGATTATTGGGCCTACCCTCGAAATATTATCAGTGTCTAAAGGTCTTCACGCTGATTATCAGCTCAGCATATGCCATGCTGATTGTTCTTCAGTGATATCGTGAAGATGAACTTTGTTATTAGATTTGCAATATTAGTGATTAGGATCTTATCTTTGTAAAGATTTGTATATATCCCTGATTTGTAGGGATTTACCATAAGTATAGTGTTTACCTAGATGTTGTTTGTTTTTGAATAGGTAAAATGGCTACAGTCTGTAGACCACATCCGCAGAAGAAAAAGTGGACTAAACGTCTGCAGTCTGCAAGAAAAATATTGTTTGTTTTTTAAAGTTTGTAGGCTGCTAAAAAAACTGAAATCTAAATAAAATGTTGTAACTTTTTCTGGTTAAATTTTTTTTGACGAAATGACACATCTTTTAAAAAAAATTCAATATGTCAAAAACAATTATAACGATACATTAATCTCATAAGAATAATATAAAACAATTATTTTGTAAATCATATTCAACATAAGGAAGTAGAAAAAAGATACAAGTCCACATTCTGAACATTATTGCATCAATATTGTTAATACACATTCTTTTATAATAGTTACATACCCTTTTTGAGCAATTATTAGTTATTTTATTTTACAAGTTTTAATTTTTTATATTTATGTAATAATTATAAAAACAAAACAAAATAAAAAAATAAAACGAAAAAACAAACAAAAAACAAAAAGCAAAAAGCAAAAAGCAAAAAGCAAAACAAAAAATAATTTTTTTTTTGCCTAGAAGACGTTTGCGAGAAACGTCTTCCCGCCTACCAACGTTGGTCCATGTCTTCTTGGAGAAGAGTGCGCACAGGCGTTTTGACCTTTGCAGTCTTCTAAAAAACAAACAGTATACGAGTCAAACGTCTTTCTGCCCACAGACATAAGTGGTTAAAAGAGCTTCTAACTGTGACACCCATTTTCTACTCGAGGTGTTTGTACAAGTAAGTTATTTACCTTATAGCTAAGAGTTGTTTTTGGTAAATTGCTAAAAGTGTAGGCATGGCGTTTTTCTTGTATATGCTTTCGTGTTTAAGTAGATTATAGTGGTAGGAAGTGGTAAAGACTCTTTTTGTGTGTTAATTATGATCTGGAGACTATTGTGGATGATTTTTTTGGAATTGAGGGATGCTTAAACAGTAAATTGGTGAAAATAAAGCTTCACAGGCGAGATAGCGCCGCTATCTCTAGTGGATAGCGCTGCTATCACAAAGTAGGATGCCTTTTTAGACAAAGAGATAGCGACGGTGTCTCTAAAGATAGCGGCGCTATGGTTACAAGTCAGACATGTGGTTTTCAGTCTGTAAGTGTGTATTTCGGACAAAAATTTCAAAAACCCACTTTGCAGCTGCGATTGAGCATAAATATCACGAATTTGACCAAGGAATTAGAGTAGGAAGCTAGGAGAACTTGAATTTAACATCAAGAACGTGTTCTAAACCATTATATCAACATGGTAAGTTGATTTTGAGGAATTTGGGGGTTTTGAAACCCTAAGTGTCACAATTCGACGCAATTGGTAGTTTTTGTGATATATGATGTTAATAGATGGTTATAGTACGAATTTATTACCCCTTGGTATGAAAATCTTTGAGTTATGATGGTCGAATGAATGCAGACCCGAACCTTAGCTGTTCAGCACAGATAGCGACGCTATATATGTGTTCGTGCGCTAAGTGGATAGCGACGCCATCCTTAGATAGCGCCGCTATTCCCGGTTAACAAAATGTTTATATCTTTTATATGGCTAGACCTTTTTGGTCAAGCTTTATTGAGGTGTTTGAGGATGATTGAGATCTGATCTTTGATGTTGTACCACAACTAACACTTATAGGAAGAAGGCCGAAACGAGGAGCTCGGGGTGACATGTTCCTACCCAACCCCAGGTGAGTAATTCTATGAATGTCTTGTGATATGATTTGTGATGTAAATAAGTAGCAAATGGTAATAATTGGCTGAGATAGCTAAAGAGTATGAGTTAAAAGTGATTATGAGTTATTGTTGATAGCCGAGTTGTGAGTGTGGCTGAGCACACTAAATGACTGAGATAGTTAAAAGAGTATGAACTGAGAGAGGTTGTAAGTGTGTAGCTGATTGCACACTACAACTGATCTTGATGTGATATTGCATAATCACTTAACTAGAGTAATTACTCACTGAGCTCTTGTAGCTTATATATATCGACTTTGTGTTGCAGGTACTAGTGGTGGAGATAAGGGGAAAAGAGTTGTAGAATGATAGCTGACTGTGGACCTGGACAGACTTTTGATGTCTTTAGACTTTGTACCCGGTTTCAGGAATGACTTGTACCTTGTGTTTTGGTAAATACTTGTATGATGCGCGACTTTCCTTTTGATTACTCTTATGCACACGTTGTTGCTTTTGTATTAAAATATGGTGTAATTTGGGTGTGATATATCGTTCGTTAAATCATCAATCTAGTATATTGCTGGTATAAACTATTATCATTTTGATGCTACAACCTTTAAATCATCAATCTATTATACTTATTTGTTAATTTAAATTGAGTATTACACATAAATCGAAATTTATATTTATTATTATCATGTGTAACCCACATATATATAAAACATCATGAAGATTCAATTTCCACAAATGTATTTTTTATCACGTGGTTTACAATAATTACATTGTCTTACATCAACTTAGTATAAAAACTATTATTTCGTTGCTACTACACTCACATAGTTATTTTTGACGATATATATATCTGTCAACATTTTAACTATATAAATACGTTCCGCGTAACACACGTGCATTCACCTAGTCTTTTATATAAAAATATGTATTTATATTTATATACAATTCCATAAATATGAATTTTATTAAAATTTATATCAGCCTTTTGAGAAATACATATAAATTCATATTTGAATATTTAAAAATAAATATCCTTAAATGAAAAGAAAATTAACTTGAAGGGTAGAAAATGATAATATCCGGTAGCCAGAAAACCTCCTTTGCCAATTCTAGGGTTTTTCGTTTTCACTTCACGGTAGTATTCATCGATCCCCTCCGTCGTCGTACTCGGTTACCGTCCGCGATTCGCGAACCAGTTAAGCCTCTATCTCTCTCTGTACACACACATATTTTGTGTATATGTTTGTCACTAGTATGCATTTTACCTTCTCCCCCAAAATCAATCTCGTTAATGTGCAACATCTTCATGATCTTTGTGTTCTTGTTTAGTTTTTATTCGTTGCATATTCTCCATATTTCTCAACTTAGATTAATTCCGTTAATCATTTCTCTATCCAACACTTTAGCTTCCGCGATCCAATCAATAGCTCAATGGCTAATTTTGACGAACAAGTATAATCGGGTTATTTTGATTAACTTTGCTTTATTTATTTTCTTAATTTCATCATGGTTGTAATTTTCAGTGTGGTATATTTTGTGATAGTATTCAACATATTTTGAATTTTTGATAGAAGATATATAACAGAATGAGCAGAATCTTGTACTACATAGCAATAAAAGTAGGTGGTGTTCAAGCAAGTAGATTAAGTTACTAAAGTTTGATGATGACCATAATTTTCTTCATTTGAATCTTTGATTTTCCAAGATTGTAAGAACGTGAAGCAATTAATGCCAAATCATATACTATACAAAGTTGTGAAATTAATAGGAATTGTGGAGATTTAATCCTATCTTATATACATTCTTGTAAACCCTTCCTGTTAATTTGATTTATATCCTGTTCATTTGAAATAGTAAGTTATATAATACCAATCTAACAATAAATAGCTACATACTTTCATTATTTGTGTATAACAGCGTCCTACATTGCTATTTCTTTCATTTAACATAACAATATACATTCTCAAATCATATTTACAGAAAAAATGGCTGGAAATTCAATCAAATCGGTTGCAAAATCCATGAGTGAATTCCAATACCCTTGGAGGGACAAATTGGTAAAATACAAAGATGAACTTTCAAAGGGCGTTTGGGGGTACTGGCATTTAGGGGCATGGAAGCCTTTAGGGATTAGTGCAAGGCGTAGGGCCCGCCTTAGGAAAGAAGTTTTGTTAGCTGGACAAGATTGGCCCTTTGACCCTGAAAGAAAAGAAATGAGGACAAAAAGAAAAGGGCATAAATGTGATAGAATTTCGGCTGAAAAAAGAGCAAATACCGAGGAATTAATGAAGAAAATGCCACAAATGCTTGCGGATTATAGGAAGAAGAAGTGGGAGAAGAAGATGAATGAAGAGGATGCTGCTGCTAAGAAAGTGTAACGTTTTAATTTCGTTTTTTTTTTTTATTTTAATTTGAAACTTAAATGTTTGGTTTTAGTGTACTAGATTGAAAATAAGCATGTTGTTTAATGGTGAAACGTTAACGTTAATTTTTTTTACCCGAAAGGAAGAGGTAGGATTGTTTTGGTGTTATGAATTGTTGTTATTGTATTGTGGGTGTTTTGTTTTGTTTTGTTACAATTGGTTATGAGGATGAGGAGGGTATTTCTGTCTTTTGTACTTAGGGATGCGTTTTGTTACATGGGACTGGATTGGTTTTCTAAGGATATATTTGATGATGGCGATGAGGAGGGCATTTTTGTCTTTTGAGCAAAGGAGAGATCGAGAGCGAGTTTTTGTCTCATCTTTTTTGGTGAGAATCATAATCTCAATCCAATGCATGTCAAATAAGTAAAATTTAAAAAAGAAAAGAAAGAAATACTACGTTGAATGCCCGATCATAAAAAGGTTTGTCGAAAAATTAGATTAGTATTTTATTAATAAAGTTGTTTAGTCTTATTTAAAACATAAGTTATTTATTTATAGGAGTAGAGTAAAGGAGAAAGAAATAAGTGTTGAGGGGTGAAAACAACCCAACACTGCTTTGTTTTGAAAGTTACCCGTTTTGAGACTTTTGACACGACCATGTCCGGCCTTACAGATTTTACCATCTTGGTTAGGGTGGGTGGATAGGGATGAGTTTGATCCGAAACTGGACTTACCGAACCGAAAAAAAAAAAAAAAAACACCGAAAAATGAAAATTCAAGGAACCTAGAACCAAATCGAATTGCATAACGGTATATATGTGGATCTAGTTCCGGTTTGTTTCAGTTCCACCGGTTATTTTGCTCATCTGTAGTGGCGGGAGTGGATGTCTTCCATCCTCAATGTCACGTGAGCTCATTTCGGCTTTGCCTTCTTCTTGTATATCTTCCTTCCTATCTCTAAACACAATGAACCATCATCATTTTCATCCCTAACCGCCATTTAAATTAAAATAAATAAAGCTTATTCAAAAAGTACACAAATATTCGGATAATACAAAATATTTAAAAATAACAAGACTAAAATTGCATTTCATTAAATAAACATCACAACACTTGCAAAAATTGCATTTCGTTAACAAAACAACAAGACTAAAGTAATAGAAATTATATTTCATCTCTTGTAGATAGTATAATGGCGTGTTTGACAAAACTAGCTGGAAATTGGTAGCAAACACGTAGCGGGTAGTGGGAGGCTGTAGCTTTTAGTTTGTATATGACTTTTCGGCAAAAGTAGCTGGAAGCTTTTAAAATATGTAACATTACATAAAAGGACATCTGCATAAATATTGATTATAGTTTTAAGGGTATTCTAGTAATTAATGATATAATTGTTAGGAGCTTTTTGTTAAACGTTATTTCAACTAACTTTTAAAATAATAGCGTTTTGTTTAAATAAAAGCTTCAAATTCGTGTGGCCGAACGAAGCTTTTGATTTTTATTAGAGCTATTTCCTAAACGCTAGAAGCTAGAAGCTCTCAAACGCTCCGAAACGCTCCACGCCAAACACGCCCTAAGTCAATGAGGCTGACCTTAAAAAATTATTCATGTCGTCTTGAAAGAAAATGATATGTTATAAATGTATTTATATGCAAAGTTTGCCGCTTGAATGGTATCGATTGGTCACTACGACGTTTGATGTTGCAGATGTCGTTGAACTTGGTGATTTTCGTTTTCATATCCATTCAATTTTAAGCTATTTGATGGATAGCACGATCATTAGTTATCATTTGGTTTATAAAATATGTCAGAACTCGATTCCAAAAATATGTTGATCATTCCTCACATACCGAACATTCGTAAATTTCGGCCCAAGAGTTGGTCAATGCAACTTCTTTGTTGGTGTTTATGGACTTGACATTTTCATAGGTCTGAAATATTTGTGTAGAAAGGTATCAAAAGTTTTGAGAATGGTGTGAAAATGAAGAAGTTTATAATGTATTTATAGATGAGTATATAAGGGTATAAATGGGTTTATTAATTTTTTTTAAAAAAAATAGATAAATAAGTAGCCATTTGGCAACAATCAAGAAGGAAAAAAACAAGACGGATGGACAGTATACATAATTATATATGTCGTTTTGGATTGGTTTTTAACAGTACCAAGATGGGGTGCGGTGTAGCTGTCAGTATATGGCATGTCAGCTCTCATACCCGGGTCTTTTCGAGACGACTCCCACCACCCTTATATTTGCGTTGTAAAGGAAAAGTTATTAGTCATGGGCTTATTCAGCTAAAAGGGGCCTGACTATAACAATTAAAATTTGGCAAAATTGTGGCACTATTTGTACTAATGACAAGTTGGGCTTGATTAGGATTCAATGTATATGTTTAACCGGAGGTGCACATAGTTTGGACTTGAATAATGTTTAGGTGAGTGTTGTAATTGAGAATTTGTAGTAAAGTTTTTGGTGTAAAAATATTTGATCTGGTTTTTGAAATAAAGGGAAGTGTTGTCATTGTGTTGATGTTCGTGTTTTTTGAGAGCTTTGTCCTAAACAAAAGTGTAAACTAGAATTGTGGGTGTTCGACTAACAATTAAAAATTATATATTTGTATATTTTAGTTGTCTAAAACCGCACAACTTGTTTTGGTTCAACAGAAACTATAATCCCACAAAACATGCATGTTGAGCAAATCAAAAACAAAAGATGACAGGAGATTACACATATGTTTGTTAAAAACTTATGTTGACACGTTACTTCAAAGTTCAAAATCCAAACTTCGTAATTCACTTGGTTTTAAAATACTCACGTATGCTTTTTTACCCTTGTGTATTCCATGTTAAGAACTTTTATGATTGATTCTTTAGCTTATGACAACATAATAAAGTTAAAATATTATTTGTGTGACCATGAACAAATTCTATAACATAAAGTATGAGATTTAGATTCATAATGTTTTTTCTTGTTAGCTTAAAACATGAGATTTTACATTCATCATGTTCTTTTCTTGTTAGCTTATCCATTATCTAATAAAAATTAGGGGTGACAATTCTCGACAGGACACGAACCCAACACGAAAATAAACAAGTTTGAGTTGAGTTTTCTGACCCTCCAACCCGTTTATTATATGGGTCGTGTTCGGGTTCGTATGTGGATTCGTGGATCAATCCGCCAACCCGTATAATATGTTTGCATTTAAAATATATTTTTTTAAATATTTTTAATTAAATTTTCTATTAATTTAGATTTACTACCTTTACCCTTTAGATTTAGGTCTTTGAGTTTTTCTCTAATTATGACTTAATCCCTTACTTCGTACAGTGAGTATATCATAGTTGTTTATAGGAATTGCGGTCATGTCTTTGGATATGTTTATTTGTTAGTATTTAAATTTAGATATGTTTATTTTATATATCTTTACATAAATGTTTTTAATTGTCATTTGGATGTATTTTCTAGGTATTGGATGTGTCAATAATTTTTTTTTTGAATTTTCAATATTTAAACATTCATGACCCACGAACCCGAATTTGGCCCACAAATCCGCAAACCCGTATAATTAAATGGGTTACGCGGGTCGTGTCCGGGTTAGACATATACGAGTTAGGTTGAACAAGTTGTCACAAATAATTATATAGGTCGTGTCCGGGTTGGAGTCTCCGACCTGCCAACTCAACCCGACCCAATTGTCACCCCTAAAAACTAAGCAAATAAGAATTTGAATTTCTAACGAATTCAAAGAATGAATATAGTAACTCATTCCATCAGAATGGTAAAAAGACGTTTGTTTAGCCTCATAGAATGGAATGAAATTTTAAAAAACCTGATTCATTTCATATTGCTAATTTTCAGTTTTTTAGATAGAGAATGATGACATCATGAAATGAAATGTAGAAGAAGTGTATAACCCCCATATTCATAAAGTTTTTATGACATTTTTTTTAAAGAATTTCATGGCCTCAAATTATAATGTTATTTCAAAAAATAACTTTTTATTATAATTTTATTTAGAGTTTCATAAGCTTTTATAAACGTACACCCCTTAATTATTTATTCTACTCCTCTTAATTTGGCGTTTTTATACATATAGCAATACCGCTAAATATATAGGTTTTGTACGATACATTATTAATAAATAAAATGCAATGGTCGAAAAAATCAATTAAATAAACATGTAAACGTGAATGTCAAATGGACTTTGACGTATGAAGTTCCAAAAAAATTGAAACCAAGATGTGAAAGTGTACCGATGATCGAAAAAACATGGTAACAAGAGACATCCGTTTTGAAAGTACAATCATACATGCGCAAAGTACAATGATTAGAAAAACAAAAGAATTCCAAAAAAAGTAATTATTAAAGATCTCGAAAGCAAATAAACTCTTTCTTGGTACCATATCATGGTTATTTATGAAGAGAAAAACTGATATTACTTTGTCTATAATGTCTACAAGACTCGTTTTTCCTAACGTGGAGAAAACAAAATCACCGTTACAAATTACCATCATATATTTTTTTACCTAACCTTTACGTTAATGGAAGTGTATTGTGGCCAGTGTATCGATTAATTGTTACAAATCTTTCACTTTTACAATCATATAATTACTCGATTTATGGATCACCATTCACCAAACCACCTTTTTTTATCTCGTGTTAATGTGTTATCCCAAAATGGGGTAAGTTTTAGACGTGCATTAAACTTAAAACAATCAATAAACCTATTATTAAACGAGAACGAAAAAACAGTAATACACATTTTTTTATATACTTATATTATCACCTTTTTAAAAAGTGACCACCATGCATCTTGATATAACACGATTAATATAGAAAATAATTATTTGATAGAAGTTAGACTAGCTAGAAATGTTATATATTAAGCTACAAATTCATTTTTCTTAAACCAAATTAAATCGATTATTAAAGTTGACCAAAACGTGTTATCCCAAACATGGCAAACTATTCTTATTGCATCTTATCCAAACACCTTTTAAATAACAGTAAAATACTAGTTGGGTCAAAAACCTCATGATGTCATTCTTTTCCTTAAAAAAAAGTTTAATTACCAAAAATTCGTTTGATCACCAATTTTTTTAAAAATTGAAAAACCACTAATTTTTAGTAAAAAGTTTTATCGAAACCATTATTACCGGTTCTTCCAGTCATAATGGTTGAGCTAATTTTTTTTAAAAAATTGGTGGTTTATTAGAACAAATGGAAAATTGATGGTTAAACAAAAAAATAATAATGAAATATAGTGCTTTTTGTAATTATATAAATTAAAATGTAAACATTATCTAGGACTAATTATGGAAAAAACACTATATTTTTCCGAATATTCGGTTTAACCACCAATTTTTAATATTCGAAAAAACCACAATTTTTTTGTAAAAAATTTCATCGAAACCATTATTACCTGCTTGATTGAAATTTTTTTTTTCTAAAAATTGATGATTTTTATTAGTTGAAATAAAAAATTAATAATTAAACCCAAAAAAAATACTAAAATATAGTAATTTTTTCGTAATTTACCCTAAAAAAACAACATACGATAAAATTAATACAATCTAGTGGTATTTACTATTTACATTTACCCAAAAAAGCAATATGTCAAAATCCCAATAAGAACAGTAACCTCATTCATAGCAATACGCATTTTCTTGTACCCACCAATCCACCATTATCAAAACCAATATTTACAATCTTTGCCCACTACAAATTCTCCAAACTTAGTGCTTCTTTTTCTCTCTCTCTATAAGTCTATATATCCATATATTTTTCTATATATATGTATATATATATGAGTTGTGAGCATATTTACCCTTAAGGCAAAAACATGAAAATCGTTTATGTTTTGTGTAGCTTGATTTTTATAATATCTTTTTTTAGAGAAATTAAGGGAGATGAAGGAGAAAATAGCGGTGTTTATATTGTGTACATGGGTGCCGCTTCTACATCAAGGGACAACCATGATTTACTTTTGACTTCGCTAGTAAATAGGTAACAGTCAACGTATTTTTATCCCTTTTCATCTGTTTTTATTTGAGTAAAATGCAAGAAATAGCAACATATTTTTATTGATACGTTTATATTTTTGTTTATTCCAATTATATGTACCGTTGTATTTTGAAAAATCTGTTTGATTATAGCAATGTCATCAGTATACAAAGCAATTTTACTGTTTTGGATATATTTCAAAACATAATGTTCTAATAAGAAAAAAAATAGACGCACAATGCTATAAAGAAAATACAAAAATAAATAAATATATGTTGTTGTTTCTTGCATTTGGACCATTTTATTGTTTATTTATTGGATCTTATCGTGGTTTTTGGTAACTTGAACTCACAGTCTTCTTCTTAAGCATGTAAACGATAGAGTACTAAAATTATAATATAATCTTTGGAGTAAATTACATTTTTGGTATAAATATCGCTGAAATATTCAAATTGCATCCCCAAAACTTTTGTTTTGCAATTTTGGTCCTTATTTGTGGTTTTTTTTTTAAAGTTTTTGATCCTCTACCAAGTAAAATGACTATATTTTTGGGACCAAAACTAAAATATCAGCTACAGTTATGGGCCAAAATCGGTCATTTATTTGGAAACGGAACCAAAAGCGTTACAAGAACCTTGAATAAGGACCAAAATTGCAACAGAAAACTTTTTGGAACCAAATTTGCAAAAAAAAGCTATAATACTTGGTGACCAAAAATGTAACTTACTCTAATATTTTTAATAAGGATAAATGCAATGAATAACAACATATTTTCATAAAGTCGTGTATTATAGTATCCTACTTTTATTTCTTTCTATTATTACATTGTTCTTCTATTTTTTTCTTATCAAGAATCTACCCAATAATAACAATATACATTAAAAAATCTACCCACTAATAAGTATGTTAAATCTTATACTACTAAAATAATAATACAAGTTTTTTGACGTTAATCTTTCAACTAATTTTATTTTTAACTAAGTTTTTATTTTATTTTACCCAATTGACCCATTGGAGACAACACATAACCTAAATCTACTGATTTTTTAGATGAACGAGACAATGGGTTGAAATTGTCATCTCTAATAAACAGGTTCCATAAAATGAAAATATAAAAATGGTCAAAACTGATAGCTTTTTTGTCTTGTTGCTATTGTATGCTAATAAATTTAATTAAACTACCTTAATTTGAGCCAGAAAAAGCAATGCTGTTGTGCATAATTACCAAAATAGCTTTTTGGGATTTGCGGCTCATTTAACCGATAAAGAGGCAAAAGATATGGAACAAAAACCGGGGGTAGTATCGGTATTTCCTGATCCAATCCTTAAACTTCACACAACACGTTCATGGGATTTCTTAAAATACCAAACTGGAGTCGAGACTGATTTTAAACCAAAAGCACGTTCAAATGCAGCTTCAGATCTTATCATAGGTGTTTTGGACACAGGTACTTGCAAAAAGATTATTATTATTATTATTTTATTACTATTATATACGTTAAATGCAAGAAATAGCAAAGTAAGTTTATTTATTTGTGTATTATAGCATCGTAATTTCATTTCTTTCTATTACAACATCACACTCTGAAAATTATACGCAATTACAACAATGCTAAAAAAAAATCAGTTTTTACTTTGACAATAAAAAAATAAATTGGACGTAGAATGCTGTAATTGGATAGATTTTTCAAAATACAATTTCTTAAAAAAAACCTGATAGTAAAATGTTGTAAATTGTAATAGAAAGAAATGAAAGAGAGATGCTATAATAAACAAATATATGAACGTACATGTCTATATCTTCAATTTAACCCTGATTATCATTATTATTAAAATTATTATTATTTATTATTATTATTATTATTATTGTTAAAACGACGTAGTTTTATAGCAAAATGTACATTTTCGCAGTTGGCATAGATTTTTGCCGGTTATTTTCGTCACATTACCTGCGAAAATCATGGTTATTTTCGTCACATTCCTAACTTTTTACTAAATCTCGAAAAGTGGTTTAAAAAATTTGCCAAATTTGTCTTTTTCTATTATTATTATTATTATAATCACTATGACTATTATGATCATGGTTATAATTATAATAACAATAATAATTATTACTATTACGATTCTATATATATCTCACTTATGACGTTGTGACAATGTAAAATGGCTGTATTTTTATAGTTTTATTACTTTTGTGGTTTGAATGTGGTAACCCAGGTATTTGGCCGGAGTCTGTGAGTTTTAATGATGATGCTTTTGGTCCTATTCCATCAAAATGGAAAGGAACTTGCATGGAAGGCAGGGACTTCACTCCAGAAAACTGTAATAGGTACCTTAAATCATCCATCTTTCATCCGTACTAATCTTAAAAGTTTCTTTGTATTTGAAGTATATTCCTATTAACACATTATGACACTATAATAACCAAATCAACAAAAGTAGGTTGCTATATCATGCATTTAACCCAATCAACACAGTTTTGGATGTTAATCATGATACCTGAATTACAAACTGCCATCAGGAAAGTAATCGGAGCAAGGTATTACAAAACGATAGGAGATTACAATACCCCAAGGGACATGAACGGCCACGGGACACACGTCTCCTCAACCGCCGCCGGCAACACCGTATCCAACGCTTCCTATTACGGGCTCGCCACCGGATCCGCCAAAGGCGGGTTTCCTGGTGCACGGATCGCAATGTATCGGGTATGTGGGGCCCGCGGGTGCCTTGGATCGGTTATAATGAAGGCATTTGATGATGCGATTGAAGACGGTGTAGATGTGTTGTCGTTATCGCTTGGTTCGTCGGCGGGATTTGGACCTAATTTTCATCGGGATCCGATTGCAATTGGATCGTTTCATGCGGTTGAAAAGGGGATTATGGTGGTTTCGTCCGCCGGAAACGACGGCCCGAATAGGGAATCGGTTGTTAACGTTGCTCCATGGATACTCACGGTTGCGGCTACTTCTATTGATCGGGATTTTCAGGCGGATATTGTGTTGGGCGATAGAACAGTTATAAAGGTATAATTTGATAAACTTCCTTCATTCTATATATTCTTTTAGTTGCAGTTAACGAATTTTATTTACAAAAATAAAAAATTAAACCCAATAAAAGCTCATTTAAAGTAAACTAGTGTTTCGACTATGCGTGTGATGCTGCGTAAGCTCGGTATATAAAAAAACGCAGCTTGATAAAAAAACAAATTATGTAAGGGATGAAAAATGTAACTTTAAAATATAATAACGGACCGGAATCGTAACTTACGAAATATCAATAATATAACTTTATAATAAATAGGGATGAAAACAATTAATTCGAAATTAGTTGAGGAGAAAAAACGTAAATATAAAAATTACTTTAAGAAGAATCAAAATTACTATTTCTAAATATAATCTTATTTGCATTTTGTATCAAATGTTTTAACAATTATACTATGATCTTAATTTAGTAATTATGGTTCTGGTCAAACAAATATGAAATAAACAGTAAAATTGTGAGGGTTTGTAATATATATATATATATATATATATATATATATATATATATATATATATATATATATATATATATATATATATATATATATATATATATATATATATATATATATATATATACTAGTTGTAAGACCCGTGTATTACACGGGATGATATAAAAATATATAAATTATGAATATGTAAACATTTATATTTAAAAAGACAATACTATCGTGGTCATTTTATATAATTATCAACAACTATGTAAACAGTGTGAAAGGAAGTTAGATACAACCCAATACAAAACCTAAAAATAAACTAAATAAAAGAAAGAAAGAAATAAGGATCGAAGAACACAAGCATCGGTAATTTTATCAAAAAAATTTGAACCTAAAACACGAAGATATTGAACCTAGTGAATCAAACAATATGATTTAGGGCTAAAAGTCATCTAGCCAATACATCAACCAAAACAAAACAAACCTGGTTCAAGCAAAACAAAACGATTTAGGTCAAGAAATTGAAAAATAGAACAAAAAGTCGATCAAGTTTAAGTGTTAATAACTAAAGTAGAGAGAAAATTACAAGCCAATACATCAAGCAAAACAAAGCAATTTAATGCTTAGAATTTTCTGATTTCTGTGAGTTCTCTTCTATATTTCCAAATTTCTCCGGGTTTCTTATATTTGCAATAAAAAAAGAAATGAACAATTGTGGCAGATAAGTTAGGCTAGGAAAAATATAAATAAGAAAGATATTTTCAACTAAGTATTAGAATATAATATACTGTTTGTTTATTAAAATTAATACATTTTGTAGTGATATGTAAACACCAAATTATTTAAGTTACCAGAAAACATCTTTCTATTTCTTAAGAAAAAATATAATCCTAAATACAGAAAATTAGTTATTAATTTGTCATCGTAATCGAAATAACCAAAAAATAAAATTAGCAATCTTAAAGAGATTATTAAGATTAACAAAATTAGTAATCGCATTATGGCAACATAATTACGCTACAAATGTTAGTACATATAATAAAATACCTTCATAAAAGCACATTAATGAACTTTTATTTTTTAGAAAGAACATTAATGAACTTTTTAATTTTTAGGGAAATTCAAAATCATGAGAAAATGACATGTGGCCAAATGAATATGGTGGTGACATGTGGCTTTAAGTTACTTATTTATTAGGATAGGATATATATATATATATATATATATATATATATATATATATATATATATATATATATATATATATATATATATATATATATATATATATATATATATATATATATATATATTGTTAAAGATGGTATCTTTTTGCTTATTTTAAAAAATAAATTTGTAATTTAATAAAAATTTATAAATTGTTTCAATAGATAATATTATAATAAGAAATCTCCAATGAATTCTCATTATTTTGAGCTAATCTATGAAAAGTCCAAAAATCATTTTGATTTAAAGAAAATAACATGTATTAAGTTTAGCTCATTCTTCCGGTTTAAAAGGTTTCCTAAATTTGAAATCTCCAATCAAGTCTAATTTTTTGGGTCTATTTATGAAAAAAAATTCTATTATTTGGTGTAAAAAAAATTCAATATTGTAGCTTTTTCATAAACTGATAAAAAATAGTGAGACTTTATTGAAATTTTCCAATCTAGGAAACCTTGTAATCCGGATAAAAATGCTAAACTGAATACGTTAGCTGGTAGGTTATTTTCTGTAAATAAAATTAATTTTGAGAATTTTTCATGAATTAGCCCAAAATAATATGACTTTATTGAAGATTTCCTATTATAATTGATATAACATAAATAAAAATGGATCATATTGCAAATTTTCATTTCATGGAAATATCCATGACCGATAAATGAAAATCATAAAAATGGAAGTAATCACATTGATTAAGAAATGATTTATTACATTCCATTCAAATTAAAAACAAACACGTTTTTTTTCTTACCATCCTGTTTTTTCTATTCCCTTATAATAATCTAAAGGATTAATGAACAAAACGGGTAACAAACTCTTGCTTCTGTCCACATTTAGGTAAGCATGTTTTTTTTGTTCATTTTTACCCATCGAACTTGTGGTGACCGTTTAAAAAAAGGTAATATGACCCACAATTGTAGGTTTTTGCTGATTTGGATATTATCGTATATTACGTGGCATTACGGAAATATTACGTGGCATTATCCATTAAACTTATGGTACCCGACTCGGCCCGGTTCACTGAGTCAGCTTGCCGAGATGACCGAGTCGACTCAATAGGTTGCAGATCGGAAAATGGGGGCAGGGGTTTGCTGCGGATGGCCACCGGAGCTCGGAACCGGTGGTTGTGTAGCGAGAACCGGCGGCTAGGTGGGCTGAATCGGACGTTGCAGGCGGCGACTCGGTCGGTTTGGGCTCGATCCGTTGGTAGCAGCTGTTCGCGAGTGAGGTGGCTAGGGTTCGATCGGGGGAAAAGAAGGCGGAGGGTAGCGGGGGCGAGAGGAGAGGGACGGTGGTGTGAGCAGGTGGCTAGGGTTCGATCGGGGGAAAAGAAGTGGAAGCAGATCGCGAGTGGTGAAAAGGAGGAGGAGGGTAGCGGGGGCGAGAGGAGAGGGAGGGTGATGCAGATTTCGAAGGCGGATGCGGAGGCGGTGCTCGGTTGTGGTCTTCGCCGAAGAAGAAGGCCGGAGATGGGGGATGGTGCTCGGTTGTGGTCTTGGCCTGAGAAGAGGGAAAGAGAGAAAGGGTGAACCGGGTTAGGGTAAGATTTGCCACGTAATTTAAGTTAATGGTCACGTAATATTTCCGTAATGCCACGTAATACATGATAATTCCACATAATATACGATAATACAAAAATCAGCAAAAACCTACAATTGTGGGTCATATTACCTTTTTTTAAACGGTCACCACAAGTTTGATGGGTAAAAGTGAACAAAAAAAAACATGCTTACCTAAATGTGAACAGAAGCAAGAATTTGTTACCCATTTTGTTCATTAATCCTAATCTAAAAGCACCATTTGACTTATCTTATTGAAACGTGTTATTAATTTAAGCACAAAAAGAAACTAATAAGCACAAGCAACAAACCTAGAAACAACGCCCACTTGTTAACAAGCCATTCATATGGTTATAATATTGTTTTCACCCAATGGAAAGGGCCGAAGATAATAAAAAAAAAAACTAAATTTAATAGTTATAAATTTTTTGTTATTGAAGTGTATTGTAAATTTTAACCAACAAAATAAACTGTCTGGCACACAAAATATCATAAAACGATGCCAAATCCCTGCTTTTGAAGGCAAATTGTTCATATTGTTATACGTTGTTCTCACACAGTAAACAAGATTTATAATAGTAGAAGCTAATTTACTATCCTTAAACTTATATATGTTATTGAAATGTATCATGAGTATAATTTCAAGGACTAATACATATGTGTATCTATTTTATAAGGGTGGAGGCATAAACTTCGCTCAGATCAATAAATCTCCGGTATACTCATTGCGTTATGGGAGCTCCGTCAAAAGAAATACTAGAATTTATGACGAAGGTGATGCGAGGTAATTAACAGATTTTCCAAGGGCGTTTTCGTCTTTTATAGTTTCAGTTCGATTAACTAACACCCGATTTCTTCAGAAACTGCATCCCACGTGCGTTAGACATAAACAAAGTAAAAGGAAACATTATTGTTTGTGAGCATGAAGATGGAATATATACGGTGAAACAAAAGTACAAACGTATTAAGCGACTTGGTGCAATTGGGATGATTGTGGTCAGTGATGATGCAAGAGGGGTGGCTTCCTCCACTGGATTGTTTCCAATGGCTACGGTGAATCGGAATGATGGACGTAAGATTGTGTCGTATGTTAAAACGTCAAGGTATATATGCTAAATTGTTACAAACTACATAGTTTGAAAAATATAATTGAATAAAAAGTCTGGTTATGGTTATGGTTCTGAACAGAACCGGATCTAAAACCAACTTTTAGAAAAGTCTAGAACAAAAAACCGAACTAATCACTGATCAATTCGGTTTTTAGAAATGACCAGACCAGACCAGACCAGACCAGATATTTCTCCTACCTCTAAAATTCATCACTAACCGGTTTGAGGGAATATGTGAAGGAAACCGGTGGCTACTATTCTACCAAGTGTATCAATGACAGGATATAAGCCAGCCCCCGTAGTGGCTTACTTCTCAGCAAGGGGGCCTTCATTTGCTACAAGAAACTTACTCAAGGTAAGCTCACTTATATGTTATGCACAATAAGTTGTTTTTAGTATTATTATTAGTAGTTATTATTGTTATTAGAAGTAACTATAAAAACAACGAAGGAAGACTACCCTATTATGTAATTGTGTTCATATATACAAAATCTAGACAAATTAGCTAAAAATGACGAAAATATCCATAATTTTGTATTTTTTTAGTGTGTAAAGTCAAGTTTTGTTTGTAATTTTTTGATGTGTTTGGTTTGCCAAATAGATAGGATTCAATTATGTTAGATTTTTTTTTAAATTCCATGTTTGATGGAACTCATCATTTTTTAGAGGTGTGTAGAAGGAATTCAATCTATTCTGCTTTTTTTATTTAAAGACCGAAATACCCTCTTTATATGCATATTAAAATAAATAAAAAAGTAACCATATTATTGAATTCTATTCAATTTCCAGACAACCAAATTTCTAACTCCTTCGTATTCTAATTTATCAAATAATTCCTACTCCCTTAAAAACATTTTATGAACCAAACTCTCCTTGAAAAATAAAAATATACACTTCAAAGTACTTATTTAAAACTTTTGGTGGTGAAATTTTAAAATTCAAATTTAATTAGGTTTCTAAGTTTGGCAAATGAGACCCTGAATTATAGGTTATTTTCATTTTCAACCATCATTTTTACAATCAAAAGCGGCCTAACTATTATACTAAATAAACGAGTTTTATGGTGAAATTTTAAAATTCAAATTTAATTAGGTTTCTAAGTTTGGCAAATGAGACCCTGAATTATAGGTTATTTTCATTTTCAACCATCATTTTTACAATCAAAAGCGGCCTAACTATTATACTAAATAAACGAGTTTTATGATTGTAATGCTTTGCAGCCTGACGTGGCAGCCCCTGGTGTGGCCATTCTTGCTTCATGGCCTGCCAAAGATTCAGTAGCAACACTTGCAGGAAAAAATCCTCCACAATTTTATATAATTTCAGGAACTTCCATGGCATGCCCTCACGTTTCTGGCCTCACTGCAATGATCAAATCTCAAAATCCCGACTGGAGTCCATCGGCAATAAGGTCAGCAATCATGACAACAGGTTAGTATAAAAATTATATTCAATGTATAAATAATTGAAAGATATCACACAAAATAGCACGATATAATATGATATGATATTTAACAAAATGACCATCTTTTTATTAATTATCGTAAAATGACCATCAATTTCACAGTTATTCAGTTGTAAATCGGGAAAGTGTTTTCTTAATCGTTTCCATCACAAAAAGTTAAAAAATGAAAATTCGAAAAAATTCATATTTCACAAATTTGACTGCGAGTTTGTAAACTACGAAATATGAACAAATTCGTGGAAAATTTTCACTAAGATGATAATTAATTGTCTGAATGAGCCTAAATGATCATTTTAGATATTTCTAGTATGAATGAGACTAAATGATCATTTGACCCTTACGTTTCAACAAAAAAATTTACAAATATTTATCACTTTTAACGTAATTGGAGTTTGGAGAAAAAAGAAGAAGGGTAGATATGTAAAACGTTGATGTTTGAATACATTAAACGGCATAACCCATTAAGTCATTCTTTCCATATTAAGTAAAAAAACAACCATGTGAAGCTTTCTATATTAAGTGCTTCACTCGTTAAACTCACTAAGTAAAAAAGAAACAACCCCTGAGTACGTTGCAACTTTTTTGCACCTTTTGTCGGTAAAAAGTCATCTCGCAACTTTTTGGAATTTACTCAATTGGAAAACTGGTGGTAAAAAAGATGGTCAATTTGTTAGATGTATGCCATTTTGTGATTATTCCATACATGAAAATGCATTGCTATTTATTATATGTAATCCTTTTCAATTACAGCGAGTCAAACCAACAACATAAAGAAGCCAATAACAACAAACTTCGGGTCAATCGCTACACCGTATGATTTCGGGGCGGGGCAAGTAGCATCTAGCCCATTACAACCGGGCCTTATTTACGAAACCGAAACAATTGATTATTTACATTTTTTATGCAACGTTGGCTATGGGGTCAATAGAATTAAACGCATAGCGTCTAAAATTCCTCCCAATTTTTCATGTCCCGATGACTCAAACGAAAATTTAGTGTCCAATTTGAACTACCCATCAATAGCGGTTTCACACGTTGGTAGAAAAGGGAAGAGAGTAACAAGAACGGTTACAAACGTTGATGGTGATGAAACGACTTATACGGTATCAGTGGAGGCACCGAAAAGGTTGGTGGTTGAAGTTAAACCAAGTACATTGGAATTTACAGAGAAGAATAACAAACAAAGTTATGAGGTGATCTTTAAAGCAAATGGGAAATTGAGTGAAGATAATTTTGGGGCAATTACATGGTCAAATGGGAAGTATAGAGTGAGGAGTCCATTTGTTGTGAGCAAGTAAGAGTATAAGCACATTTCTGCAGAAGGTATAGTCTTCATGTAGCAGTGTAGATAACAAGGGCTTTTAACAATAAATGTGAGTTTCTTGTATCGGTTATTTGGAAATGAAAATACACTTTATCTTGTTAAAATGTGATATACCACTTTGCTAATGAGATAATTCATATCATGATAAATCACAATCACCTTTTGACTATAGACTCAAAACTGATTGCGAAAATATTTTCATATCGCCTAAAGTATTATGCTGATGTATAGTACTCTTTTAGCTGTTCTAGATTCGAAATCATCATTGAAGACTTTCTTTAAATTATACAAACTACGTCAACAGTAATAGTAGATATAGATAAAAATAATTCAGGGAAACAATGGTAATAATAGGGTTTGGCAACCATTGTTTTACTAGATTACTGTGATGAGAGACACGAAGACGGTGGATGCATGATGCTAGACGTCTATAACATATCAACTACCAGAACTACAAGTTCCATTTTTTTTTCAGCTCCTTTGATGATGACTATGATAAGGTCTAGAAATCAGTTCAATTCCATTACATATTGTGAATGTGTTTCGCTATAAAAAAGATGAATCAAGGCATTTTTTCAAAGGTTAATCTTATAAAAAAAGAAAGAAAAAAATGAAAAAGGTTAATGTAGCCCAACGAGGTTTTGAAAATTGCTTTAAATGCCCCCCTTTTGTTTTTTTTTTACTCTGTAGGTGCATAACGTTAAGAAAACTTGCTAACTCTTCATTTGAACCGGATATACCAAGTTATGTTTCCATATCAGCTTACCTGGGTTCCCTCCAAATCCAACTAGATGCACAGTACCAAACTTGGGGACCAATATTGGCTTGTGGTCCCTTTTATAAACGAATTCACCCTCCTTTTTTAGAGAAAACTACAGAAGCGTGTTACCCTAATACAACCTCTAATAAACTATTCACTGCGTTCTATATCTATCGATGATGCCTTTAGCTAACAAAGATTCATACAACGACCTTCACGTGGCAGATCGCGTTGACCTAAATCCACCATGCTAGTGCGACATCCTTGCTATGTAGACACAATTAGAGATAGAAATGATGAAGCATGAGGTAACTATAGTGATGAAAAACGTGAAAGGACTCGTGTGCTATCTGTAGAGGGAGGTACACCAATTGAACAAGAAAGACTCTTTCTAGAATAGGATTGTTGTGGTCATGGTGTCCGTGTTGGTGACTAGGTACTTTAGCCAGTAGTTTCGAAGCTGGTAATTAGTTATTTAAGACTTGCAATGTAACATGCATTTTGTTAACATAAGTATATGATGGGAACGGGGAAATGGTTGTCAATTGGTAGTTTAGATTTTGGTATGTTAAGGATTTCTTGTTAATACGTATGATATGTAATGGTGTTGATGGTTTTTGAATGAAATTACTAGGAATTATAAGTTATTTGATTGTGAATGATATGGGGTTAACTGCATTTTAACAAGGTATTATAACAAGTTGTGAAACTACAAGATTTTGAAAAAAGTTTCAGATCCAAATCGAAATGTATGGAAATCTAGTTGATGAACCAGATCCTAAATAAAAATGTATTGTTGCAGTTGGAAATCCAAATGGTAATTTAAATAGAAACCTAGTAGATGATCAAGATAAAAAAACATATCTTTTAAGTATGTTGTAAAAGTACATTGCTTAAGTTTGTTAGTAATTTACAAGTAAATTGTTATAAATGGTTTCTATGGTCAATGCCCCTTGCTGTAAATGGTGTGAGTTGTCAAAGTCAAGTGTTGTAAATGTTTTTTTTTATTGTAAAAGTAGGTTGTCTGAAAGGGTTTGTGTTGTAAATGTAAGTTGCCTTAAATGGGTTGTGTTGTCAAAGTACGTTGTCTTAAATGGACTGTGTTGTAAAAGTACATTGTCTTAAATGGTTTGTGTTGTAAAAGTAGGTTGTCTTCAACTACGTTACATTATAAAAAAATTTTCACACACCAAACATAATGAAAAATGAAAAAAAATCTCATATAAAACAAGTAACCAAACATGTCCATGCTACAGTAAAAGTCAAAGATATATGAAAATATTTCTAAACTACTCTAATTCCATTGGTCTTGAACTACTGTTGCCTTCTGCATTGTTACCCTTAATCCTTTTAGCCAACTTATTCTTCAGAATCCTCTATGATCTTTTAGGGTTCTTCCTTGTGCAAATGCTGTTGGTCCTTCATGTTCAACTTCCATATGTACACATTTTTCCTCATTTGCTTTTCCTACAATGCCTCCTCCTTTTCCTGCCCAACTTCCACTTCCATAAAGGCTGGTTGCTCCTGAGGTTCTTTGAGTTTTTCCCCTTTGCCATAACTAGTTTGGGAGGTATAACCCCTCCCTACATGTTGACTTTTGTGACCAGACTGTTTACATACACCATAAATGATTCTTTTTCCAACTTTTGAAATTGTATGCCTTACAATCATCTCTAAAGCATCTTTTTTCCTCGTAATTGTTGGCCTACCATGCATTCTCCTCCTTATTGGAGGCAAAATAGTAAGTGTTCTTGTAAATTGTTGCAAGATAAAACGAGTCCACAAATGCATCAACAATTTTGTTTAAGTATGAAATGGTTGCTAATGAGTGCACACAACCATAGTCGTTTACCTTCCACATCCTATATGTACATGTTTTCTTTTCAATGTCAACTGCATATGATTCTGATAAGTTTCTTATGTCAAACTGATTAAGACCACTCGGTAGAACTAGCCAGTACCTGTCACTGTAAAGCAAAAGAAATACACCATGTCAATATTAGATGAGGTTAACATGAGAAAAATTGGTATGAACTAACCTTTGCTGGATTTTCAATTCATTCAATTTATGACTAATACCTAGGCAAACTAGGTAATCAACCTATTTGCTACATTTCATGTTTATTTTTAAAACGCTTTCTATCATATACATATAAAATTCTTCCAGCACACTTATTATAGGTTTTTTCTTGGCATCAATGATCAAATTGTCGAAGCTTTTTGACATCCAATTCTCAACATTGTTACAACAACTGTCAAATCGAATGAATGATGTAGACCATGTCTTGAGGTCCCTTTCCATTAGGTATATGCTGTAGGGTTTAACTTTTGAATTTCATTTATTGTTGCATTAAAAAACAGTCTCAGTGGTGGACTTACAAGCTTCCTAAAATAGATTTTCAAAGTGAGCCCTAGAAAATTTCTTCTTGAAGTTGACATATATGCCTTGCACACTGCATATGTTCTGCATCCTGTAAAACCTCTTTCACTGCATCTAGTAGACCCTACAAATATGTAATAAGTTACATTAAATGGTGGTTAGAGGAGATATAAATTACCAAAACAATTATTACATACCTTGTATTGATAAGACATTCATGTAATACTGTGTCCACTTTCAAAGTAGATCATTTATCAGATTTTCTAAAAACCATTTCCAGTTCTCTTTGTTCTCCATACAAACTACAACCCATGAAATTAAGAAAAGTTGATTATTAGCATCTCTAAAAAATACACTTACCAACTCCCCATTATAAAGTCGCTATTGAAAACACCCATCCAAGTTCATCACCCTTCTACAACCTTCTCTCCAACCTTTCTTTACTCATTGAAAACAAACATAGAACTTTCTAAAGTAAGTTGTCCCATCATGCATTGAGTTAACAACCAATTGAACCATTGACCTTTGCAAAGTGTTCCACAAGCGTACCTTCAATAAGAGTAAGTGCTTGTTTCTTTGCTTTCCTACATTTTCTCATACTCACCTCAATGCCAAATTTTTTTTTCACCTCCTCCCTAAGAATTTTAACACTCATTTTCTGTTTGTATAAAAATTCGTTAGTGTAATGGCTACCTATCTAAGCATAATCGACAATTGAACCAAGTTTGAAATTTCTAGCACAACTATGTTTATATATAGAAGACTTAATTTGAAAAGAGTTCTCCTCACTCATCCATGAACCCCAAAGCCTAAATTTGCATTCTCCATCACAACATTTAATCAATAACCTTCTACTATCATTTTTTTGTAAAAAATTGATACCCGGTAGCAACCGCATAATTGCAAAGCATGTGTTTTAATTGTTTGAGATTTTCAAACCAATTGAAGGTTGTCTACATATCTACAAAATATGGTCACTTTCAACAATCTCTATATTTGGGTGAACCTCCAATTAAGTTTCTTGGTTGGTGTTTCCTTTCAGACAAAACTTACTAAAAAACTCATTATTTATGGTCTTCTTCATTACCAAGCGACTTCATTTATGTCATTCTCATCCTGCTGTTCAGTTGACAAATTTGGCACCCCTGAATGGTCGTCCATAGGACTGACTACTTCGTCTCGGTCATCATCAATCAAATCCTGAATATTAACTTCAAAATGATCTACATACAACGACAGCACACATCCACAGTGGTATGCAACGTCGATAAAATCAACATATTCCATCTCCGTTGAAATTGGATTTAATCGTTCTGGTATGTCAAACTCAGGCAAACAAAAAAACTGTTTTTATACCTTTCTTGTGTAAATCCTTTTAGGAAGGAAAAACACTCGTCTATCCCCATCACAACAAAATCAATGATTTCAAACAAATGTGTTATGCCATCAACGTATTAAAATGGACGCCATACAAACATACATTGGAAATGAAGTTCGATCGGGATGTACGATGCCATGGTCACATCTGCAGATTTCAGTTTGCTAGGGAAGGGTTTTGGGGGAATTCGAAACAAACTGAAATAGACAACGATAATAACACTTTTAAATTGTGTTCAACCAGTCCACATAATGACATGGAAACATCGACTCCACACGTGGCCCTTTGACCTAATGACATGGCACACCAGTTTTCTTACTTGGCAAGGGTGTTATCGGCTTACCGAGTCAATAAGAGCCGATTGGTCTTCTAAACCCCATTTTCCTAATGTTATGCCCCTAGAGAGCAAAACAAACAAAAGGTCCATTTAAATCAATTTTCAAAAGCTCGTTGGGGGCCAACAACTTTTTCACCAGAAAAATCTATGTGTATGGTATGTGCCCCGCACATATGTCTCATCATTGGTGGGTTTTTTTAGCATACCTCTTTTTCAAATGGCGGAAAATGAAAGAAGCGAAAAATTGATGTTTTGCAATTATGGTTAGCTTTTGGTCTACCAAACATACCCATATCACACTCATATAGCAAATATGGCTCACAAACTAATATAAAACTTAAAAGAAATTCTCACCATTTTTTAGTTTCATTTAACTTAACCACCTTTTATAAAAAACAAAAGTATTATTGCAAAATGTATCATACGTTTTGAAGTATTTTATTAAAAATATTTCGAAACAAGTTGAAACATCGAAGTTTGAAAACTTAAGGAAAAGAGAAATTGTATTGGATCCTAATTTTTGTTCCTAATTTTATTTGTACTCTTTTGATAAGGCCACTTGTCATCTTTTTCTATCCCCACCACATTTACCTAAGATGCCTAAAATACCCTTAATGACTAATTTGAAAATTAAAAACAAAAACAAAAAAGCTGGAAAAAGGGTTACGAGAGAAATGTACGTACAACATAAATCTCCCACCCTCGCGAAGTCTGTTCGTATTCTTGTTCATCAACCCTCATCGCCTGGTATTGACTTCATGGATAGATAGAGCATGTGAATCGATTTACAGGTTCAACTGAAATTCTTGCATGTGCGATTTCAATTTCTGATTGTTTGTATGTGCGCTTTCAATTTCTGTTCGTATTTGCACGTGTGATTTCAATTTCTGCTTGCAATGTGCGATTTCAATTTATGTTTGTATTTGTACATGCGATTTCAATTTCAGATTGTTTGGCTGATATTTTGTATGTGCGATTTAGAGAAATTGCACCTCTTCAATTTCAATTTCTGATTTTTTGTAGCTGCAAGTTCATCGACTGATTTTTTGTATGTGCGATTTTAATCCTTGTTTGTGTGATTTTTTCATATTGGATTTTTGTATAGCAAATTCTTTATCTGCAATATATTGTTCTTGATATGAGGTTTTGTGATATTGGATTCTGTACAGCACCCTGTTTGTTCCCGTGTATGAGATTTTTTGATATTGGATGTTTCTCATGTAGTTCTTTCTTCAATATCAACAGAAAAATCTGATTAAATTATGGAGGCAGATACATTTGAAGCACATACAATTCTTAATCCTCAAGATAATCAACCCGAATTTACAAATACAGTTGAAGATGATCAACACATTCCTAAAGTTGGAATGATGTTTGATTCAGAAGATGAACTTTATGATTACTTTAACAAATATGCCTATCCAAGTGGATTTGGTTTTCAGAAACTTAGTACAAGAACAATGGGAAATAGTACTACAACTTACTGTTCACTTGGATGTGCGAGAGGAGATGTATATGTGCCTAAGACAAATAGAGCATGTCAATTGTCAACTAAAACAAATTATAAATAAAAAATTTACGTAATTGCTTATGGTGATGGAATATGCACTATCTCTCGTGTTTCTCTTGAACATAAGCATGCATTAAGTCCCAAAAAGTCACGATTCCAACGATCACATAATAAAATGGATTCGTATGCTATGAGAAGACTTGAGTTGAATGATTACGCTGGAATTCCATTAAAAAAAAGTTTTCATTCGTTAGTCGTTGAAGCGAAAGGGTATGAGAATTTGTCATTTGGTGAGACAGATTGTAGAAATTACATCAAAAAGTTAGACAATTAAGACTTGGGAATGGGGATGCCGACGCACTTCGTAATTATTTTGTCCGTATGCAAAGGAGTTCAAATTTTTTCTACGTGATTGACATGTATGATGAAGGACATTTGCAGAATGTATTTTGGGCAGATGCAAGGTGTAGGGCAGCTTACGAATCATTCGGAGATGTTCTTTCATTTGATAGTACATATATGACTAACATATATAATATGCCGTTTGCGCCTTTTGTTGGAGTGAATCACCATGGACAATCAATCTTATTTGGAGGCGGTTTACTTTCACGAGAGGATACAGAAACATATGTGTGGTTATTCAAGTCGTGGTTAGAATGCATGAATGGACGGACACCAAAAGCAATAATAATAGATCAATGTCGATCAATGCAAGGAGCTGTGGTTATTCAAGTTGTGGTTAGAATGCATGTGTGGTTTAACGATCGACGACTTTGGGTGCCGATATATGTAAAAGTAAACTTTTAGGCCGGGATGTCTACTACGCAAAGAAGTGAAAGCATAAATTCCTTTTTCAATTCATATGTTAACTCTAAAACCTCATTAATACAATTTGTTGAACAATATGACAATGCGTTGAAAAGCAAGATTGAGAAAGAAACTAAGGCTGATTTTGAATCTCATAATTCTTCATATAAATTGATAACTGGTTTTTATTTTGAGAAACAATTTCACGAGGCGTACACTAATGCAAATTTTAAGTTGTTTCAAGATGAATTGCGAGGTATGTTGTTTTGCAATTCTTCATTGGTCAAACAGGATGACACCCGATATGTTTCTCATGTTACAGATATTGTGGAAGGGAAACATGAAGATTTCAAAAAAAGAGTTGTCTATTGTGTTAGTTATGATGAGATTACATGTGATATGCAATGCTATAGTCATTTGTTTGAGTTTCCATGAATTATTTGTAGGCATATGGTGAAGATATTAATTGAGAAGGATGTTAAAGAAATCCATCCATGGTTTATTCTGACTCGATGGAGGAAAGATGTGAAGCACGGTCTCTATTTAGTGATAAATTGTTATGAAGATTTGATGAGTGATGATAAAACTAAATTATTTGAGAAATTGTGTTCCAACTTTTACGAGGTTACGCATATTGCTAATACTCGTGAAAAGTATGAATACTTGATAAGTTGTATAAATATGGCAAAAGAAAAGTCGAATGATGGTTCGGTTTGGGGTTGTAATAGAAATGTAAATTTGACAATCGAAGATGTTCATGTTTGAAATTCGACTACAAAATTTTTACCACCATTGCAAGTACGTAGTAAAGACCGGCCACCTTCGAAGAGAAAGGAATTGAGAGTCGAAAAGGTTATGAAGAAAAAACGAAAGACGAAGAACACTAGTCGTGAGGAGCATGGAGCAATTTCCTATAATGATAATCCGAGGTTCCAGTTTGATCTTAATTTACCGGTTTGAACATGTAGCGATTTATACTACATATTTTGTGTTTAAATGATGTACTAATTTTACTACATATTGTGTTTGAATGATGTATCGGTTTAAACATGTAGCGATTTATACTACATATTTTGTGTTTGAATGATGTACTAATTTTACTACATATTTTGTGTTTGAATGATATACCGGTTTGAACATGTAGCCATTTATACTACATATTTTGTGTTTAGACATTAGAAAAATTAATTCTAATATAAATAGAGAAAAACCAAAAAGGTTTAATTGAAAGAAAAAATAAGTTCAACGAAACACGAAGAAAAATAAGATGCAGTGAACAAAAGAAAGATATGAAGTTCTTATTTAACAAATGAAATAAATAATGAAAGAAAAGAGGGGAAAATAAGTGGAAAAAGTAAGGTGGTAAAGTCACATGGGATTCCTTTTTCCAGCTTTTTTGTTTTTAATTTTTAAATTAGTTATTAAGGTTATTTTAGGCATCTTAAGTAAATGTGACGGGGATAATAAAAACATGACAAGTGGCCTTATTAAAGGAGTAAGAATAAAGTTAGGAACAAAAATTAGGAACCAATACAATTTCTCGTAAAATATATACGTTTAATGTAAAATGGATTATTAGTATAAGTAATGTTGTGGAGTGACTTTCCACGACCTGGTCTGTAAAGAAGGAAGTAGTTGAGGATAAGTAAATATGAATGTATTAATGAGATACCACAAGTAAAGTGTATTTAAATAAACATTTGTATAAAGTTAGTATGAGTCAAAACTCATGTAAATCACAAGACTTTATACTCTTATATATATATATATATATATATATATATATATATATATATATATATATATATATATATATATATATATATATATATATATATATATATATATATATGTGTGTGTGTGTGTGTGTGTGTGTGTGTGTGTTTTATGTTGTGTATTTCAGGTATACAAAGACTAAAGAAGATGAAGTAGAATGAAGTAACTA
This sequence comes from Cichorium intybus, assembly GCA_023525715.1. Lineage (NCBI taxonomy): Eukaryota > Viridiplantae > Streptophyta > Magnoliopsida > Asterales > Asteraceae > Cichorium > Cichorium intybus. The sequence continues at coordinate 114,569,736 of CM042014.1, read as the reverse complement.
AGATACTTAATGTAATTGTATTCAATCATTATGTTATGTGTAAGTCCTGGTTCATTGCTATTGTTGTATTGATATTAATTTTGTGATTTCCTAGAATTTCGTTACATGTGATAATGTTTTAAAAAGGGGCCAAATAAAAAAAATCACGGGTGTCACATTATGGGTTATGGTTTAAAGCTTGTGGCTTATGGATTAAGGGTTATATGTAAGGGGTTATGGGTTTTGGGTTATGGATTATGGTTTACTATTATGGCTTAAGGATAATGGGTTATGGTTTAAGGCTTATGGATTATGGCTTAAGGATTGGGTAACCAATAATATAATTCCCCTGCTAGAAAGGCTCATTTATGGAGGTGTTAAGGGCAATGTTGTATCTAGGTACTCCGACCGGAACTATGTTACGTATGAATATGCGATGAGGTCCTTGACCTATTATGTGTTAATGCTAGAGTGTGCATTCATGAGTTGGAAGGATATCTTTAACTGTTCAATTCCTTATCGATTATAGAGGTCGAGTAAGGGCCTTGAAAATGGTGGAAAAGGAGGCTATTTGGTTGAAGGGTTTGGTGAGTGATATTGTCTTTCTATCATAACAGTATGAGTGCCATATCTTTGGTTAATAACCAAGTCTTCCATTGTCGAATAAGGAAAATATATGTTCGTTATCACTTCAAGCGGTGTAACACACGGGTATAAGTAAAGAAAATTGGCACACATGATAACACTATATATTCTAATGAAGCCGTTTCAGAGCACATGTTTTAACATTGATTGGATTTGCGCAATATATACAATGGGAAATACTAGTGGATTTAGTTGTTAGTCATAGAGGATATTTGTGAGTGTGGTGTTATTAAACTATAGTTTTTTTTTTTTTTTGGGGGGGGGGGGGGGGCTTTTAGTATAAATAAAGGCTTAAGCCAGCATTAAAGAGTTCATAGTTAATGACATTTTAATATCTCGTCTCACTCTTTGTGTAAGCACTTTTATTTAATCCAGAATACAAAGTAAATGGGGGTTGCCGTCGAAAATAACCCATTAGTGTGCCATTCAGACTAAAAAGTTAGCACTTATTACATGTTGGGTACAATTATATATTGTACCATAATTTTCCATAATGACATTTCAGTCCCCAGACTTTTATATATGAAATATAAAGGATATGATAGTGGTCTATAACTTAAGGGACTACTTTTGTGTGGTATCAATTCTCTTTCCACAAAGGTGCAACTATAATTCACCAGTCAATAAATATTGGGACTTCTGCTATTTATCAAGACTACGTCGTTTACATAACTTAGTTAGGTTGTTAATATGGTAGTTAGACAGTTAGTGTTAGTTGAGTTTGTTACGTGTACATTAGTATAAATACTCCTTGTAATAGATTAGTTACAGTAATGAAAGAATCATTTCATTATCTTCTTGTTCTTAGCTCAATATGGTATTAGAGCATTTTTTCCGTATCCATAATTTATTTTTTTTCAATTGAATTCTCATTCTGTTCTTACTTTCTTCAATTCAGAGTTTGATTTTGATTCATTCAAATCAAAATCGTTTTGTTCTTACTCTGTTTTTCTTCAACTTCTTCAATTTTGATTTGTTCTTACTCTGTTTTTCTTCAACTTCTTCAATTTTGAATTCCATTGTTTTTCCTTGTCCTTTAATGGCGGAAACACCAGAACAAATACCTTAAAATACTTCCCCAAATAATCCTTATTACATTCACCATTCTGATAATCCTGGATCTATACTTGTTTCTCAAATTTTGTCTGGAAAAAATTATGCTTCGTGGAGTCGATCCATGAACATTTCTTTATCTGGGAAAAATAAATTTGAATTCGTTGATGAATCTCTTCCTCGACCAGATGCTTCAGATCCTGAAAAATTAAAGATATGGCTTCGAAACAACATCATAATTTCTTGGATTCTCAATGCGGTATCCAAGGAGATTTCAGCTTCAATCATCTATCTAGCGACAACTTCAACCATGTGGAAGGAATTGCGTGAGCGTTTTCAACAGAGCAATGGCCCACGCATTTTTCAAATCAAACGAAACCTAATGAATTTCACTCAAGGTAACGATTCTGTTAGCCTCTATTACACAAAGCTTAAAATGATATGGGAAGAATTAGCAAATTACAGTGTTCAATGTACATGTAATGATGCTAGAGAACTTGATCAAACTATGAGTTTCTTAATGGGACTGAACAATAGTTATTCTGAAATTCAGGGAAAAATTTTACTTATGAATCCAATTCCACCTGTAAATCGCATATTCTCTCTGAATATACAAGAAGAAAGACAAAGAGATATCAACAATGGTTCACAAAATGAAGCTGTAATGGCATTTAATGTCAGATCCAAGGGAAATCTCAATCAAGGTTCCAACAACAAAGGTACTAATTCAAATACACCACATAATCGTTCATCTAATAACAACAACTACAAAAATCGTAACTCTTCTTACTGTACTCATTGCAATCGTAGTGGCTATACTAAAAAAAAAGTTTTACCGTCTCCATGGTTTTCCTCCAGGATATCGTTTTACTCACACACAACCTCATAATTCTAAAATCAATGTTGCTTCAGTTGATAATGCTGGCAATCAAGTGCAAGCATCTACCTTAGCTACTGTTGACAATAAGTGTGATGCCACAACTGGTTTGACTAATGAACAATGTCAACAAATAATTGCCATGCTTTCAGGAAAATTAGCTTTTGTGAACTCTATTTCTTCAACATCTTCCGGCACTCAGTCTGCAGGTAATCATTTCATACTTACTTTAAACGGTGGCTATTTTAAATCCAATGTTTGGGTAATAGATTCTGGAGCAACTAGTCATGTCTGCAATAATCCCGATATGTTTTCTCACATGAAATCAGTCTCAAACACAAGAATTCAATTACCAAATCAATTGATCATCAATGTACATAAGGTTGGGAATATCAAGCTAAATGAGCAATTAACTTTACAGGATGTATTGTTTGTGCCTCAATTTGAATTGAATCTTATCTCTGTTATTTCTCTAACATCCTATGATAAGGATTTTGTGACACCCCATTTCTACTGTTTGCAAATACTATGGTTTTTCATAAAAGTTCATGAATACAAAAATACTGTTTATCAAAAACCGATAATTTAAATGCTTAAAACAGTGGGTGTACAAACCCATATCAAAACTAACCATAGTAAGCAAGAAAGGATTAAACCTTGAGTCCAAAGTAGGAGCTAATTTGAGCTCCACTCCAGCTAAACTTCTTCCAATTATAGCATATCATCTTAACCTGGAATACATGGCAAAACATAAAATACGTAAGACAATAATGTCTCATGAGATACATGAGTTTTAGACTCAAACCTTTAACTTCTTTTCCATTTTTTTTGTAAATTTATAATATAAAACTTCTGTCAAAACTTTATAGTAATAACATACTATAACTCTTTACTTCTCGAAATCATTTCATAACATACTTTACAAAAATAACATCTTTCAAAACTTTATAGTAGTAACATACTATAACTCTTTACTTTTCAAAATCACTTCATAACATACTTTACAAAAATAGCTTCTTTCTTACTTTCTTTGACTGGTTTTATAAGCTTGCTGGATTTTTAAACTTAGGGCTTTAATCACCATGAGTGATACCCCAAGTCTCTATGGCTAGAAAGAACGGATCAATCCTCACCATAGAATTCTTAGGCAATCTACTTCGCGATGGAGCTTTTTCCCCAGTAGACCCCTTACCTAACCCGGGTAGGTGGAACATAGTTCCCTTACTAACGCTGCTTGCTACAATTACCAGTCATACAAAATACTTTCTGCTTACTTTAACATTACTTACTTACATAGAGGCTAATTACCAAACTTCACCATTTCTTGTCTTTATGGCTAAATGCCAAATTCATAACTTTCGTTTCACAAAAACATATGTTTAAAACATGTCTTTATAACATTTTAGGCTTAACGCCAAATCATACTTTCCAAACATCTTATGGCTATAAACCCATTCATACTTGAAAACATATATAATTTGTAACCAAAACATACTTCTTAAACATATTGTGGCTATATGCCTATCCACACTTTCAAATATGTATAACTTGTATTCAAAATATACTTTCACATAATTGGTACATAGACCAGCATACTTTCACTTAATATAACTTGTAGTTCAAAACTTAGCTTCAAATATAGCATTATACTTTCACAACAAGTTAGAAATAATACTCTTGCATATAATTTCACATATAGAAATTTTATAGGAAATCTTGAAAATACTTACTTGCCATGTACCCCAAAATGGGTAAAAATACTGCATGTACTCACCTCATGTATTGCTAGAAGATTGACTACACGTTCATTGTATTTATACTCTTTTGATGATGCTCAATAACTTGACTTGCACCTATATGTAATATATCATACATTAATTTATATTCTAATAGAATCTATAACTTATTAGAGTCCTTATTATACCACTAAAGGTCAAAACAAGTGTATGACTTTTGAATGACCAAGTTTAGTTAAATCGTACTTTATACGTATTTTACTACAGTACCCTCGGAGGGTCGTATTTCGATTCCGACAATTTTCCATGAAGTTTTGGGCCATAATAGACATATATTTAAAATTTGGGGTCAAACAGACAAGTATTGGACAAAATCTCAAAACTCAAAATCACTTGGCAGGAGACTTGATGAAAAACTGCATTTTCTTCTCTGCCGTCAGGTCGCGTCGCGACCATAGGCTGGTCGGGTCGCGATCGCGAAGTATATTGCTATATTGGACGATTTTTCAAGCTACAGCTGCACTATTCCTTACATTAAGTTCTTAATACATGACTTAATCGTCTTAGGGTCATTTCTAAGCCCTAATAACAACTTCTTCATGCATTTAAACCATAAATTTACCAATTTCATCCTCTTTGATTGAAATCATTCCCGAAAATCCATTTTTTTCTCAAAAATAATTTTAACAAAATTTTGAAAATGGAACTGATTTCTCACTTCATTTATAACATATATGACTTAATAAAATCATAGAAACAAATTTCGATCCCATAAAGCCATTTCTAGGGTTCTTGACTCAAAACCCATTTCTATGGATTTAACCACAATTTATGGTTGAAAATTCGTTCCTTGTGTTGATTTAAGCTAGATGGAACGTATGATTTCATCATAGCAACTTTATACTAAATTTCAGTTTGTAGATTACCCACAAAACTTGAAGAGCTAAACTTAGGGTTGATGATTTTCTTACCTTGGAAGCTTGAAATTACAAATTCCAAGTTAAATCCTTGATTTCTTGCTTCAATCCTTGCTCTTCTTCGTGAATGCGTATTCCTGTTCCTTCTAGAGAATTCCCAGAGCTCTCTTCTGATTTTTATGTCCATTTATGAGATATTTTCTCATATTTATATTTTCCATACTTTGCCTTAATGACATTTCAGCCGCTGAACTTTCATTCCCTAGACTTTTGGCACTAATATTAAATTTCTCCACTTGAAACTATAATTCTTTCATTTTTAATCCAAAAGACTAAAATATAATTTCTTAAAAATTTATGAATTTGGTCAATGACCATTTTTCCCTTTGCGGCCAATTTCACTATTCACACATTACAACCCGAACTTCACATAAACTGATATTTTATAACTTTTCATTATTGTTTTACCACATTTCCCGCTACCTTATTTCACAACTTTCAAAATTTTTGGTCTTTACTTTAAGCGTTATCTCGAATATAAATTCAAGATTTTTGGGTCGTTACAGATTTAATAGTCAAATTATCCAAAGATCGTGCCATTAATTATCAAACAGATTTCCAGCAAGAATGTGAGTGGGCAAGGGTGATGTCATAGCTAGGCTTTATGTCTTAAAAGTCAAAGAAATTGCAACTGTTGCTGCTCTCGTTACTACACAAAGATGGCATCAAAGATTAGGACATCTTTCTTTTGATAAACTCAAACATCTTGATCATGTTTTAGATTGTAATAAGCATGACACTTCGTTTCCTTGTACTATTTGTCCCATTGCTAAACATAAACGACTTCCTTTTGTTTCTGCAAATAATGTTTCCAATAAACCATTTGAATTGGTACATTGTGATATTTGGGGACCCTATCACATAAATTCATATCAAGGTTTTTGGTATTTCATTACCATCGTTGATGATTATATAAGGTATACATGGATTTACTTGATACGAAATAAGTATGAAGCTCAAACTGTTATTCCTCAGTTCTTTACCATGGTTTATAAACAATTTGATGTCCATATCAAATCCTTTAGATCTGATAATGCAAAGGAATTGCAACTTCATGAATTCTTTAAGAACGAAGGTGTCCTACATCAATATTCTTACGTAGAAAGGCCTCAACAAAATGTTGTGGTTAAGAGAAAACACCAACATCTACTGAACGTTGCTAGAGCTTTATTGTATCAAGCTCGTCTTCCTTCTCCTTATTGGTCTGATTGTGTTGCTATAGCTACTGTATTGATTAATCAAACTCCTTTAAGAGTTATTGGTAATGTTTCTCCCTTCTACAAGTTATATGGCAAACTTCCGGATTACAATCATCTTCGATCATTTGGTTGTTTAGTATTTGCTTCTACTTTACCTGCTCATAGACAAAAATTTCCAACCAAGAGCTAGAGCTGCAATTTTTATTGGCTATCCTATGGGCATGAAGGCTTACAAATTGTTAGATTTGGAATCTAAACAAATTTTTATCTCTCGAGATGCAGTCTTTCATGAAGACATTTATCCCTTTCATCATTCATCAAATGTCTCACCCATAAACCCATTTCTTCTACACTCTTTGCCTCATCCTATTGATCCCATAATTGACACTCCTTCTTCTTCTCACACTGCTCCTCCTGAAGATGATCATTCTATTCCAAATGTTCCAATATCACCACCAGCAAGAAACCGAAAACCTCCATCTTACTTACGTGACTTCTATGCAGTTAACGCGGCCGAAAACCAAATAGCGGTCACCGAGCGCTATTTGATTTAGCGGTTCTCGCGTTGGTATTGCGGTGGTATAGCGGTTTTTTTGTAAAACTCTAACCAATATGTTTTCACATGATATGTTCACCAATGAAAACTATAAATTGTAAGCAACCAATACTCTTAAACATAAGAACCAAATCAAAAGCAGATACAAAATCTATATTAGAGTATTAGAAGAAGAATTCACCAAGTTATCTTCAACTCCTTTAAAACAAGAATTGACATAATCCAAATACCAATACTCATCAAATATACATACAAAAAGAGAATCACTACACAATAAGCCTTTAATGGCAAATATTCAATTGTATAACAATATTCAATCACAAGAATTACATAATCGTAGTGCTTGGAGAACCCATTACATAATTCTACTACTTTGAGACTCTCTTGGGCAACCTTGAATCTTGAATTGAATTTAATGTGTGCTTCAATCAGCCAAGATATACACGGTGCTTCAATCAACCAAGTATAAAAAAAACTTACAAACTACAATCCATAGCACAACATTGAACCTGTAATCCATACGAAGATCAATTTATTGGGAAATTTAACAAGCACTTGGTGTGCACAAAGAATCGTTCAATCAGTCCCTACATTGAACAAACCACGAACCCAATTTCCCGAAGCACTAGGATCACAGTGGTCATACGATTTGAACAAAACAAATTGAATCAGAATGAAATTGATACCTGCAATCAGTCCCTACATTGATCGACTTGATACCATGATACAAATTAGAAGCTTGGAATGAATCAGAATGAAATTGATACCTTTATAAAAAACCGCAGGTCATTCTTGAAGAACCGACTTGATACCTTGAAGTTAGAATCGAACGAACCTGGCAGAATTGAAGAACTGAATCGTTAATGAAACCGCAGGTCATTCTTGAAGTTGGAATCGTTAATCCCGAGTCTACAAGAACTGATGCAAATCGATGAAGTTGGAATCGATGATTTCGGAACCTGCAATCACAATCGATGAAGTCGGGAACGGAATCTGCAATCGATGAAGTCGGGAACGGATTCGCAACTCTGATATATAGTAACTTGATTGAAATCGATGAAGTTGGAACCTGCAATCGCAACTCTTTTGCTTGAAGTTGGAATCGCAACTATAATGATTGAATCGAGTTTGAAGGAATAGCAACCTGATATGGTTTTCTTGATCTAATGTTGTTCGAAGTTCTAACCTGATGTCGTTTTCTTGATCGAATGTTATTCCAATAATCGGGGATGAAGTCTTAATTGTACCTGAAACCTATAATGAAATATTTGCCTATGAAGCCATCCCACATCGCCTTTAACAAAGAAACATAGAGAGTGCCTCTTATTATAAATAGCTAGCCTTTGGAAGGGCTTACCTTCATTAAGCTATTGCGATCGGGTTTTAACCGGATACATATGGCTTGGTCAAAAAATATTATTTTTTATTGGGAGAGCCTTTTGGGTTAACCTTTGTCAAAAACTTAAAATTTTGGGTATGCCTTTTAGGTGAATCCTAGTCAAAAATTTAAGATTTCATATAGCGCCCTAAAATCGCTATAGCGGATGGTAAGATCGCGTGAAATAGCGGTATATAGCGCCGCTAATAGCGGTTCCGTGATTTTAAAACGCTAAATGAGTTTTTGTTGCGGTTGATGGGCGATATACGCAATAGCGCCGCTATAGCAACGCTATAGCGCGCGATTGACTGCCCAGCGTGACTTTCACTGTAACCTTTCTCAATCTCTTTCTCAATCAACTTCTGCTAAATAACCGTTATCTGATGTTCTTTCTTATGACAACTTGTCCCCATCTTATCAAAAATATGTTTATGCTATTCCTACACAAGTGGAACCTGCTTCTTATAAAGTGGCATGTCAATTTCCTAAATGGATTCAAGCTATGAACGAAGAACTTCAAGCATTAGAGTTGAATAACACTTGGACTGTGGTACCATTACCTCCTAATCTAAAACCATTAGGTTGTAAATGGGTATTGAAGATAAAAAGAAAAGCAGATGGTTCTATCGAACGTTATAAGGCTAGATTAGTAGCCAAAGGTTTTAATCAACAGGAAGGGGCTGATTTTCTTGATACATATTCTCCAGTGGCTAAGCTTGTCACTGTCAAAATGTTTTTTACAATTGCAGCACAAAAGGGTTGGCCGTTAATACAGTTACATGTAAACAATGCATTTTTAAACAGTGATATAGATGAGGAGGTTTATATTCAATTGCCACAAGGATATGTTTATTCTCAAAGCCATCAGAAAAACATTCCTTTAGCATGTAAACTGGAAAAATCTCTATATGGCCTTCGTCAAGCTTCACGACAGTGGTATGCCAAATTTTCTTCATTTTTGATTTCTGAAGGGTTTATACAATCAAAAGCTAATTTTTCTTTATTCACAAAAGGTTCTACTGATACCTTTGTTGCCACACTAGTCTATGTTGATGACATAGTAATCACTGGTTCATCTATGACAGCTATTAATGAAATCAAAACCAGTCTCAGCACTCAGTTTCGATTGAAGGATCTTGGAAGTTTAAAACATTTTTTGGGACTCGTAATTGCAATAACTAAAGATGGTATTGTAATTTCCCAATGCCAATATGGTCTTGATCTTTTACAAGATAGTGGAATGTTAGCAGCTAAACCTATTTCTTATCCAATGGATCCCAAACATAAGTTTTCAATTTTTAAAAGGAGAAGAATATGAAGATGTATCTCAGTATCGTAGTCTTATTAGAAGGCTCTTATACCTTACTATAACACGACCTGAAATTGCTTTTGCTGTTCATCGATTAAGTCAAGGGATGTCTAAACCATTGCAATCTCATTATCATGCTGCACAACATTTACTTCGATTTTTGAAATCTAATCCGGGCCAAGGATTATTCTTATCATCACAACCTTCCTTACAATTACGTGCTTTTAGTGATTCCGATTGGGCTGGTGGTTTGGATATAAGGCGATCATTAACCGGTTTTTGTATATTTCTTGGGGATTCATTAATTTCTTGGAAATCGAAAAACCAATGCACAGTGTCTCGAAGCTCCACTGAAGCTAAATATAGAGCATTGGGTTCTGTTACTTCTGAAATCATCTGGTTACGACATTTACTCAGAGATTTTGGTTTTCATTCTTCTACTCCCACTTTGGTATTCTGTGATAATGACTCAGCAATCAAATTGGCAACCAATCTGATTTTTCATGAACGAATGAAGCACTTGGAAGTAGATTGTCATTTTGTGCTAGACAAGATTTTATATAAAACAGTGAAGCTTATGCCAATTCATACTTCTCATCAATTAGTTGATCTTTTTACCAAACCTCTACCATATTCTAAACTGCAACCTATTATTTCCAAGATGGCACTTAAAAACATTTTTCAATGTCCATCTTGAGGGGGGGTATTGGGTCTTCTGCTATTTATCAAGACTACGTCGTTTACATAAGTTAGTTAGGTTGTTAATATGGTATTTAGACAGTTAGTGTTAGTTAAGTTTGTTACGTGTACAGTAGTATAAATACTCCTTGTAATAGTTTAGTTACAGTAATGAAAGAATCATTTCATTCTCTTCTTGTTCTTAGCTCAATAATAAATCAACGATCAATTGGATACTCAATGGTCCTTTCTTACATTTCAAGAGCTCTCCATAAACCGCCATTATCATTAGCGTCAATGTGTAGAGTCCATCTATCAGATCATTGGTAAGCCACCATTACCAGAAGAACAAATAAATCATCTCGTGACATTATCCTCAACGAAATCGTCAATACCAAGTAAGTATACTTCTTTCATGAATCGATCTTTCATCAACTATGTGTAAAACTGATCTTGGTTTAAGCCTATTTGACCTTCATTGTCATCTTTCATGGGTCTTAAAGCAGTCTTTCCTATCGTTTACTAGAAAGTGCTTTGGTCATATGTCACCGTTGACTGCTGAAACACGCAGTCTGGAAAGCCAAAACTACAGCCAAGTTACAAACACGCAGTCTGGTAACCCAATACTACAACAAATTACCTCTATGAACAAACGATCCACATTGTCTGCCCCTAAAGTTAAGCATTATATAAATGGGGTACTATACTCGTCAACAAACACAAAAGAGTACAAGGTGACCCAATATTCCATGGTCGTGTGATGAAGTGGTGGTATCATCAAAGGTCGAGTACTTCATTGGCATATCTTTCTAGAAGGTTATCAACAATGATCCTGTATGCTTTTTCTGTCGGGTGAAAACTATCCCAAAAAAAATACTTAGAGACGTTGGAGCATGTCCGGCTAAGAGCATTACACATCCAGCTCACCTCCACCTCTCCTGTGCCACAGCAACCTTTGTCTACAATCTCAAACCCTAGAACGATCACATAGACACAAACATACAGATACAGACTTTGTTAGTTGTATATAATATTGTTTATTGAAATTAAATCTTATTAGAAGAATAAACGACATATAAGAATGATATTGTAGATTACCATAGGATTGAGGGTTCTTAATAATGTCAAGCATGGGGCTGTAGACATCAGCAAAGACGACCTTGACTGGAGGATCTTTGGATCTAAGAGAATAAAGCTCAGAAGATAGCTTCTTGTTGAAGAACTTAGCTGCTTTGTTGTAAATTGATGCACATGATCTATTTTTTCCTCCATGCATAGTTCTGGAAGTTGGCATGCACCCAATTGCAGGCAAACCAAAAACGACCACCCTTCGTGCTCCAAGTTTGTGCAGCTCCTTCAAAGAAATAAGCAGACAAATATTACCGGGGATCATAAGTATATATGTTCCATGTGTGTATCAATTTAAAGATCCAGTTTTTGTTCTTATTTATGGCTAGATGAGAGATTTGATTGATACTTAGACATTCTTATTAAGTCGAAAGTTGCAGTCTTTTGGGACAACCAGTGTAGTTAGATTTATTTTGTTCTTATGTAGCATGACCAAAAGATACCACTTTAGTCCTCTTATGTTCGAGTTTTATCTTTATGTATCAATAAACGCATTCGCATGTGTGTATAAAAACATCCAGTTTTTGTTACTTCTAGTGACAATGATATATGCACTGTTAAGTTTGACTTAATAAAGCTTAATAAACGACATTAATTGTCTATTAGTCAAATAAAATAATTTTTGACAGCATAAAGTGGAGAAAACATGCAGTATAACCAATTTCAACGATATGTTGTAAATAATTTGATAGACAAATAAATAGTCTAAGCAAATCATATGAAAAAGGAAAACGTATTTTTTTGGGATAAGTCAAAGTAAAAGTATTGCATTTTTAAGGAGAATGCTCGTGACAGAAGATTAGTAAAGAATTGAATAGACAAATAAATAGTCTAACCATCATTATTTCGCACAAATTAACAAATTGAATATTGAAAATTTACCTGTACAAAAGTGGAAGCTTTCGATATGAGATAGTTACAGTAAGAGGGTATGTCATATTGAACTTTTCTAATGGGGTACGTAAAGTAATTATCCACGAAATCGTCGCTTCCCGTTGAAACTAAATACAAGCTCTTATTTAAAATGTTACTCGTTTCCACTTTCCCCACCAATAAATGAAGTTTCCTGATGAAACTTGAAAACATTTGCAGCTGATCCATCATGGGTATGGCCGACTGATTTTAACAACAACAAAACACTAATATGTGTTAGTACGAAAAACGGAAAATCTCCGAAAAACCTAATATATTTTCATCAAATTCTAAAAAAAAAAACCAGTATATTATTTTTTTAGTACATTAAAACCCTATATTTTTGAAATGTCTTGATTTTAGAAAAACTAACATATTTTTATTCCATCATTAAAAAAGTCACTCTATTATATTTTTTAATACGTTAAAACTCCTATATTTTCTGAAATTGCTTAACCTAATAAATTGTAACCATCAAACCCTTAAAAGTCGATTACCTAGCATTTGCGGTTGTCTAGGATTTACGGATTGAAACCTTAAAATAGACAGAAAATATAAGGGTTTTAATGCAGTAAAAAAATAATACAATGGTTTTTTTAAGAATTAAATAATAATACATTGAGTTTTTATGAAATTTGGCCTACGTAAAACAATCAAATGAAGGGGTTAAATCCCCTTGACAGCTGATCCATGCATACATTAATTTTTGCTGTTAGCGGATCAATTCCTGTGGCGCTTGAGGCAAAGCTTACCCCCGTGATCAGATCTTGGTCTTCTATGAAGGGGTTTAAGTATGGTGGCACATACTCCTTGACTTTTATTTTCTCCGCTGAAACATGAATAACAGATAAATTACACTTCAGACGGATCAACAACATTTAATCGTTTAGTTGTCCTAAAGTCATAATATGATTCTAAAGCATGTATAGGTTATCAAATTATTTGGGGATTGACGACTGATGATTTAGAAGCAATTGATAATGACATATTCCGCAACTTAAGAACATACATTTTTTAGCGTGTAAATATGCCACAAATTGAGTAAAAGAAGGTAATATGTTACTTATAAATATAATTTTGTGTTCCGCGTTATGTATCAAACATAACCAGTGTATCAGGTGTTGTACTTCTTCTTTAAGGTTCATGGTTCAAGTCTCGCCAGATACATAAGTGAAACTTTAGAGTTGTTAGGAGTATAATAGATTTGTTGTTCAAAAGAAAAAAAAAATACCGATCAAGTCTGTAGGGGTCTTTGCATTGGAGAACCTTCCCGTTGCTTTTTCACCCAAGAAATTCATCCCATATGGGGGGAAGTTGGCCCTTATGAATGTCGGAAAATAGTTGTTATTTCCTTGATCCAATATCGAGTCTCCAAATGCTATCAATGCTGGAATCGTCACATTCTCGGGCATGATGAAGATTGCTACACCACAATTGACAAGTAGATTAATGTAGAGACAAAATAGAGCAGGCATTTTTGAAGAACTAAAAAGGAATTCCATGACGATAGTTAGATTACTGTGAGTAGGATCCTTGATAATGGTATAGAGTTACAGATAGGTAGTGTAAGTAGAAGCACCTAAGGTTAGTTTGTTTTAGAAACAAGTGTTTTCAATTGGCAAAATACTAATCATGGAATGAAGATGATAGTCGGTTTTAGAAACTATATTCCTTAAGTTATGCCGAAGTAAAAATTTCCATGTGAAGTATAGTAATTAAGTTGCATACTCAAGTACCACCTATATAATTATAAAAAGATAAAAAAATCCTAATGACCCGTGATCGAACTAATTTTAACTTACCATGATAATCTGTTTAGTTGAAGATTATGTTTAACTATAATATTATATAGTTTAGCACACTTTTTACATTTGATTGTATAGGGCCATGTATGTAATTCTCTGTACTATTTATAGTTGTGAATGCAATACAAACCCCACGGGGATTATTTCCACATTACAACATGGTATCAAACCGGTAGGGTTTTGTGTCCGCTACCGCTGCCACGTAGTCAGCAACTCTCCGGCCAATTTCATTTATTTTTTTTTCACGCTATCAGGTTTAATTTTGCCCTAATTTTCTCGCTTGTCACAAGTATTTGTTGTTTGCATGCTGGTATACGATGTTGTTGAGATCGTTATCAGGTTTTATTTACCAACAATTCGATTGATATGTATATCCTACTCCTTTTCCTGTAATAAATATTATCTCGGGACCATGAAAATGAATTGCCACATGCCAAGAAATTAAATTACAACCGTTATGAACTGTGATGCTAGCGACTGTTGGGTCTGCTTTCAATGTTTAACACTTTAGCAATAAAAAAATGGATGCGGGAAGTGGAAGAATTTTAGTATGATTGGATTTTGAATATGAATTAATGACCTCAGAACAAATTAAGAAGCAACTTACTATGTAAGCCGGTAAGACTTTCCCAAATAACAAAAAGTATTGAGCTACCAACATTTACATGTTCGTTCTTGCATGTATGTTTTGGGTTAATAGGAAGCGGTTAAAAATATAAAATGAAATGTTATAGAAAATACACATCCCAATACCTTTTTTTTAATGTTCTAAAATGGAAAATGAAAACTCAATTAGTTTAACCAAACGCATTTCTACTGAAAATGAAAATGAAATCTCTACTTCATTTTCCGAAAATGTTTTCTAAAAAACTGAAAATAATTTTCTGCAACCAAACGCACCCTAAGTCTTTCTGTTAGGGTGACACAATTGTTGCTTTATTCGAGTTCACATGATGTAATATTGTGGGACAGCCCTCGATGTTCGCAGGTCCCAAGTACTGTTAAGTGTATTTTTAGGCATGTTTTCATACCTTTTTATCCTTGTTTTATCTTGCATTTGATTCTCTTTATTGCATATTTTCATGTTTTTCGGGATTTCAAGAATAGCAATCTACTTTCACACTTTGTGTTTGTTTTCAGGTGCTTTTGAAGGAGGATTCTTATATTGGATAACAATGGGAGGCTACACAAGAAATTTCAGAAGAAACGGAGCTCAAACGAAGAACTTACGAAAAAGTTGTCCCGAAGACAGTATAGTACACGGCCCGTGTAACTTTATACCTTGAAGTTACACGGCCGTGTAACTTCATTATGCCACGTATGATGCCATGTCAATTCAAGGAAGTTCCATAAGAAATGCGGGATTACACGACCGTGTAATCTTGGCCCAAGAAGTTACACGGCCGTGTAACTTTTCCTGCTGTCCAGATCTACTTTTTGGCCCACTATGAGTTGTTTTCTCCTTCTTGTGCTGTCATCCTCATGCTATACGACCAGATGCAGATCCAACCTGATTTTGAGGCCATATGATGAAGGAAGTGGGTCTTGGAATGATGATGTTTGCCATTGTTTAATTTACCATTTTACCCTTGGTGTGTTAGTATAAATAGATGTGTTTGGTTAGCCTTGGAACCATCTCATGTATCCAATCTTCCATTCTCTCCTGTAACATACTCTAGATACATTGTGTTTGTGTTATTTGTGCAACATCAAGTGTGTATTATCTTCATTTTGTAAGTTTATTTCTCTTTTACTAGTCATGAGTGGCTAGTAACCTTATTATTCTGGTTTTGTATTAAGGATTATGATTGTGATTTAATATAAAGTTTGATGTTTGATTTTATATCTTTCTAGTGATATGATTTTGAGGCTTAACAAGCGTTTGGTTTTTATTTATTTCATATTGGCCATTTGATCTCAAATATAAATCAATCTAGTCATACAAATTATGAAATCCGTAATTGTTTTATAAAATGTTATTTGTGACAATGATCTTTAATGGGTGAAAATCATATCTCATGTTTTGAGGCTTCAACGCTTGTTTAGGAGTATTGAACATTGTTGGGAACATTCACATAAAACATAATGCAATCTTTCATTCAAATTCTATGATGGTGTATGTGCGAGCTTTCGGCATACACTTGAGTATCTAGATTTGAATGATAAGATTAGTCTTAGTTAACGAGCTTCTCTTGACTAAGGTACATTAGGTGAATGGTGTATGTGCGAGCTTTCGGCATACATAAAACACCAACTTAGAAAGATTAAAGTTATAAACATCATTCTTATTGTTATTTCCAATCATATGACTAAAAATACAAAACCAGAATTTGTCCCCAAATTATAAAATACAAAAGCAATTTTTCTATATTTTATCCCAAGTCAATTATACAATCGTATTCCAACTAAACATCAAAACCCTCCCTTTGTTACTTTCTTTACAAGTTTAAATCTCGTGAAATCAAGGTGTAATCCATTAGACCATCGCTCCCTGTGGATCGACCCTGCTTGCCATTTATACTACATAGTTAGTATTTATAAACAAGTAGTGCAATCACGAAATATTGGTAATTAACAAATCATTTTAAAACCATATTTCAACTTTTTTTATTTTGTTGGTCTTACGACACTCAACAAATTGGCGCCGTTGCCGGGGAGCACGGTATTACTAATATTTTATGCCAAGATCTTCACATACAGGTACACCTCTAGAGAGCGAGTAAGAAGTTAAAAAAAAACAAACAAAACAAAAAAGAGCCATGCGTCGAGCCAACGACGTTAAACAAGCGCGCTAACCCGGAGGCAACCCGGGGGTATTTTTGTCAATTTTTAAAAAGTGTGATTTTTTTTTGTGTTTTTATAATTTTTCTGTTTATAACTTTCAATTACCTACGTGAGAAAACGATCGGAAATGAAAACGGATTACCGAGGCTCAAGATACGAAAAAAACGGGCTAGTGTGTTACACGACCGTGTAACTGTTACCCTAGAAAGTTACACGACCGTGTAACTTCAAAATATGGTCAAAATCGAAATTGGTCACGAGCTAACATTACACGACCGTGTAATATTTGTGCCTAAAATTACACGGCCGTGTAATTTAGACCGAGGGCAATTTGGTCATTTTCGCGCACTATATAAGCCAAGCACTTGATTTCTTTCACTTAAAAACTGCGATTTGCTCCCATACCCCCTGCCGAGTCCGAAAACTTCAAGGAAAAATTCCATTTTCTCAATTTCTCTTCCAATTGCTTGTTGATTTGTTAAACTACAAAGGTTAGTTCCATTAATTCTCATCTTTTTCTTCATTTTGAGCACAATAAACAACATTTTCCATGGTTAATTTCGAAATCTCTTGAAACCCTAGAAAATGAGGGTTTTGATTTTTGATGCTAAATTGTTGAAATTGTTTAGGTTCAAGCTTGGGGAAGGCAAATTGTGTACTCGGCATCTAGTGGCTCTTCAGATGAGGAGCCCGAACAGCAGGATTTTGAAATGGGCGATGCGGGTATCGCATTTATGACCGATGCCCAAGAGGCCCGTTTTTATAACTTCTTGGAACGAATTGGGCAAGCCCAAAAATTTGAAGATATCCCAACTTTGCGAGACCTACGAATAGAGGCAGGAGTACGCAAACTCCTGTCCAATGTTGGTTGGGAAGGGTTGATGAATATTAGCGAAAAGAGCTATTCAAACCCTACTATTGAATTTTTGTCGTCTGTCGAGTTTAACGTTCATACTGCAGTTTTGTCTTTTAGAATGTTTAATAGGTCATACCAAATCACACAAACCCAATTGTGTGAGCTTATTGGCGCACCGGTCACCAAAACATATGACCAACGAGGCAAACTAAACAAACTATTCCACCGAGAAGTTGGCACTTTCTGGACCAAGATCTCCACAGAAAACTTCTACCGTCCCAGTGCTGCCAAAGCCTCCAACATCATCCACCCCGTCCTCAAAGTCACCCACCGCATCATTGCTTCTATCTTCTTCCCACAAGAAGAGAAAAGCAAGGCCGGCCTAAATGAGCTTGAGCTTCTCTATTGCATGATCAATCCAGGGCCTAAAATTCCAAATTTTGGATCCTGGATCATGTATAAACTACTTAAATTAAGTAGAAGTTCATCTGGCCAGGTACATTGCGGTGGAATTATCACATTAATAGCCAAACATCCATCCCTGGGCATCAGATTTCCTGATAACCTTGAGATCGTCAAAGGTGAGCGATACCTCACCTCGGATGTTCTTGAGGGTATGAGGTTATTTAGACGCCCCGAATCCGATGAAATTTGGCAAGCCGATGGATGCGATTATCTGCGGGTAAACAGCCGAAACGCCCGAATACTTCAATTAGCCAACCCAGTCTCTTGCACAAATTGGAAGCCTCCTTCCAACATGGGCCTACCCCTACCCCCTCCTAACCCACCCGCGAGAGAGCCCCTAAGACAACCTCAAGAGCCCGACCCTTCAAGTTCTGCTAGCTCATTTCCTCCCGAGCACAATCTTTACATAGAGGAATTTTCTAGCATCAACTCACAGCTTGCGGATCTTCGCCATGATTATCAAAACATCTATGATAATCTTGGTGAAATTGACACAAATCAAATGGAGCTGCGACAAGACTTTGAGCAGTTTAGAGAGACCCAGTATAAACATTACCAAGATGTTATGTCTATCCTCTCTGACATACAAAGATCCGTTGCCTTTAACCCATGGCAACAGCAGCACCCACAGCAGCCACCGCAACAGCAGCAGCAGCCTGGAAGCCAACCACTCCAGCCCCTTCAATTCCCACCTTACCCATATTACCCACCATACCCTTACCCTCCATTTCCGCCACGGGGATCCTTCCCCGACCCTCAGTAGGTTGTTTCTATCTCCTTCCCTAATGCATTGTGGACACTGCTTTTATTTTAAGCATAGGGATGGGGGAATAAATCCCTTTTTATAAAAAAAAAATTTTAAACAACAAAATTCAAAAATATTTTATTTCTTGCATTATTTTTAAACATTTGCATGCATTTTTGTTATCTTTTGCTTCTCACCTATGTGACACCTTTAAATTGCAACCATAATACATCTCATAGTTAAACTTCTTGTATTTTTGTCCCCTATCTACATGCAACATCACCATCTTTTGAAACCTTAGATCTTCATCAGGAACTTCTTTTTATTAATTTTCTAGCATAGATACGTTTGGGTGAATTATAAAACACACATGAAAGTGAATCAAAACTATTCTAGCAAAGGACGCTTTATCCACCCGTGAGTTCATCAATGTGTGTAATCGACTAGGAGAAGTACTATGGAAGTTGCACTAGTCCCCCCTCATGACCATACATTTGCATATTGTCTATTGAACATAAGGTTTATCTCAAAATCGCGATTTTCCAAAGTCATGGACAAAAATCTTATTTTCTACATTTATTGGTTTTGTGTGGTACTAGGTGTTTATAGATGTCGTATGACCTTGTTTATATTATTTTGGTCATTAGTGTGTTTCAGTTTTTCATTTATGTTTATAAAAATATCATAAAACTATTTTGTCTAATCATTTTAGCAAAAATTTTGTGAAAATGTTTTTATGGTGAAAATCCAGAAATTGTTTCACTTGGTTCTAAAAGATTGGTCAAATTAAAAATAAAATAAAAAAAATAAAATAAAATAAAAAAGAAAAGAAAAGAAAAGACCGAACCAAGTGATCACTCAAGTCATTTAAAGTAAAAATTTTTTCTACAAAAATACAATAAAAGCGGTTACTTGTTTTGAAAGCCTCATTTCATCCTTTTTGATTTCAACAACTAAATCTAATCTAGTTAAAACTTCATACATTGACCATGTTTTAAAATTCTTCATACATCTTGGGTCAATTTGAAGTTTAAAAGATTTTATTGTCTCGGTCGTCTAGGTATCTATCCTTTGTAAATAGGAATCGAGTTGTAAATTTTTTGTCCCTCTGTTTTGGAAAATCATGTGTTTAATAAATAAATATGCAAATAAGGTCGGTTGGAGGACTTGAGCAAAGTCAACTTAGTATAGCTTCCTAGATTCGATATCCGAGCGCTCCTCCTATAAAAATGAGTGTTTATAGCCAAATATGGAAGACGGAGCTTGTGAGGTCACACATCTTGTGATATGAGTGAATAAACACGAGGAGAGTGAACAATTGTGAGCACGTCCTTTGCTTGCGGGACGCTTTGAATACTAAGTGAAGGTTTCATGTGTGAGTTTATATTTTGGCCTAACGTGCGTATGCTAAGTAATTGATAAAAATTTGTTCCTTTTAATGGTCTTTTGTTTTGAATAGATGGTCTAACTTATATGTGCATAGGGTCCAAATTGACATGATTTTTAGTTATAATTGATGTTGTCTTGGTTGCTACCTAAGGTGTCTATTCTTTTTCTACTTTGTAGTTTGTTATCCGCATTGTTTAGATCCTTGTTTTCCTTGAGGACAAGAAAAGTCTAAGCTTGGGGATATTTGTTAAGTGAATTTTTAGGCATGTTTTCATACCTTTTTATCCTTGTTTTATCTTGCATTTGATTCTCTTTATTGCATATTTTCATGTTTTTCGGGATTTCAAGAATAGCAATCTACTTTCACACTTTGTGGTTGTTTTCAGGTGCTTTTGAAGGAGGATTCTTATATTGGATGACAATGGGAGGCTACAAAAGAAATTTCAGAAGAAACGGAGCTCAAACGAACAAGTTACGAAAAAGTCGTCCCGAAGACAATATAGTACACGGCCCGTGTAACTTTATACCTTGAAGTTACACGGCCGTGTAACTTCATTATGCCACGTATGATGCCACGTCAACTCAAGGAAGTTCCATAAGAAATGCAGGATTACACGACCGTGTAATCTTGGCCCAAGAAGTTACACGGCCGTGTAACTTTTCCTGCTGTCCAGATCTACTTTTTGGCCCACTATGAGTTGTTTACTCCTTCTTGTGCTGTCATCCTCATGCTACACGACCAGATGCAAATCCAACCTGATTTTGAGGCCATGTGATGAAGGAAGTGGGTCTTGGAATGATGATGTTTGCCATTGTTCAATTTACCATTTTACCTTTGGTGTGTTAGTATAAATAGATGTGTTTGGTTAGCCTTAGAACCATCTCATGTATCCAATCTTCCATTCTCTCCTGTAACATACTCTAGATACATTGTGTTTGTGTTATTTGTGCAACATCAAGTGTGGATTATCTTCATTTTGTAAGTTTATTTCTCTTTTACTAGTCATGAGTGGCTAGTAACCTTATTATTCTGGTTTTGTATTAAGGATTATGATTGTGATTTAATATAAAGTTTGATGTTTGATTTTATATCTTTCTAGTGATATGATTTTGAGGCTTAACAAGCGTTTGGTTTTTATTTATTTCATATTGGCCATTTGATCTAAAATATAAATCAATCTAGTCATACAAATTATGAAATCCGTAATTGTTTTATAAAATGTTATTTGTGACAATCATCTTTAATGGGTGAAAATCATATATCATGTTTTGACGCTTCAACGCTTGTTTAGGAGTATTGAACATTGTTGGGAACATTCACATAAAACATAATGCAATCTTTCATTCAAATTCTATGATGGTGTATGTGCGAGCTTTCGACATACACTTGAGTATCTAGATTTGAATGATAAGATTAGTCTTAGTTAACGAGCTTCTCTTGACTAAGGTACATTAGGTGAATGGTGTATGTGCGAGATTTCGGCATACATAAAGTACCAACTTAGAAAGATTAAAGTTATAAACATCATTCTTATTGTTATTTCCAATCATATGACTAAAAATACAAAACCAGAATTTGTCCCCAAATTATAAAATACAAAAGCAATTTTTCTATATTTTTCCCAAGTCAATTATACAATCGTATTCCAACTAAACATCAAACCCCCCCCCCCCCCCTTTGTTACTTTCTTTACAAGTTTAAATCTCGTGAAATCAATGTGTAATCCATTAGACCATCGCTCCCTGTGGATTGACCCTGTTTGCCATTTATACTACATAGTTAGTATTTATAAACAAGTAGTGCAATCACGAAATATTGGTAATTAACAAATCATTTTAAAACCATATTTCAACTTTTTTTATTTTGTTGGTCTTAGGACACTCAACAAGTACTCGTTTGATGGGATTAATTATATATTTAACTCATACAATTACCAAAGTAGAGTGGAGTCCACACGATATACATATGTTATAATATCCGTTTTCCATATTTTAACGTGAAACCCGCTTTACCTTGCCGGTAGAGCGTGCACCTTCTAAGGAGAAGGTTGTAGGTTTGATCCTGGCGTAGTTTTTTTTTTTTTTTTTTTTTTTTTACTTCCTTCCCTTTTTCTTTGGCTTTTTTTTTTTGGCATCGTAAACGAATATTGGTGGGTTTAGCTCTTCTTTTTTTTTTTTTTTTGTTTCCATTTCCCTTTTTCTTTTGGTTTTTTTTCCTTCTTTTGGCTATGTAAATGAATCTTAGTAACCATTAATTACCTTATTAATATTTATTTATTGATTTATATGTAATTTTTTCCCGGACATAATTATATACATTTAGATATATACGGATTTTTGCTTTATTATATATTTTATACTCAAATAAAAATTGTTTTTTTTTTATTATTAAACCGATCAATATGAAAATGATTTTAACAAATTTAAATTAAAAAATATATAATAAAATCATCTAATGTTTTATACAACTTTTGATATTTAACTTGCAAATTTTAACAGTATTTAGACTATAAATTTGTATCAATAACTTTTCTATTATTTTAAAATTTAGTTTACTTTTACGATTTTGTTTTTTTTTTAATAATTTTTTATATCAATCTTTTGTATTACTTTATTCGGTCGAAAACGTTAGATGTATAAACCCGCCGCAACGCGCGGAGAAAACCTTCTAGTTAGTTACATATATAAGGTATTCTCAGAACATCAATGTTCCTTATACTCTTCTTTTTCCCGAGTTTCTTAGTGACTGAATTGCATTAGCTGACCTAATTAATTACATAAGGTATTCTCATCTTTATTGGTCCTTGTTGTTTTTTATTTCAGTTCTTTATTGTCTGAATTGCATCAAGTGACTGATTTACATAAATGTATTTTCAATTCAATGGATGATTAGATAAAGATTTAATGGAAACATGAATTATCGTATCTGTATTAATTTCTATATGAAAACTATATAGCTTAATAGTTGTGGTCAAGTCAATCATTGTATATTTGTATTTATTGGAAAATTTGTTCTAATGCGAGTGATATGGTATTCCCAGATAATAAGTGAAATGATTGATACAAAATCCTAAGTACAAACGCATGTGACATATTGGAGAAAAACCATTAAACCCAATCAACCCTTTTCTTAATTTTTATTTTAGATAAACTGATTACTGAACTTATGATCGAAAAATATTAGAATAAATCAAGAGCTTGTAGAAATTTGAGTAAAGTGTGCGTTACCTTTAAATGACGTCTTGTCTCATGAGAAATGCTTTTGCTTTTGTATGTTAGTTTTGGTACATGGGTTTCTATTTTATTTTTACAAAGGTGGTTGATTGTTGTTGTGGGCAACATGACTTCAGTGCCTTTATGAAGAAACACCTTGATGAAATGGGGAAAAGAAAATATTCATACAAAAATTATGACAATACCGGACCAAATTTAGGCACTTCATAAATTTCCATAAATATTGTTGTTTTTAATAACTATTATTACTATTATGAGCAACATGTCTATTCGTGTATACACGTGTGTCTGTCTTTTACCAGGTTGGATATTGAAAAACAGAAACTCAGGCTTATGACTCAACTTATGACACTGTAAATTCGATCGGATCTTAGCTTTGCGAATGAGGCGTGTCAACCGTTTGACCAACATTTAGAGAGAAGACAAAGGACCTCAAAATATCATAAAATATTGTACCCAAAAAATAAAAAAAATTAGCAATGTACATCGGTTTATTTATGTCTTATAACATTCTATTTTGTCTTTGACAAACTTTATTTTTCCTGTAAGGAATTTTCGTTCCCATTATATCTATGAGATATTTTTTTGTATTAAGAGACATTAAATATGATTTAATTTTGATATTAGTATATTTAAAGAATTAGATTTTTTTTTACAAAGATGTAATGTCTGCAATAATTTTATGTTATAAAAGTCTGTCAAGAATTTAAAAATAATGTCAAAATTTACAATGTACAAATGGACTGTCATAAATGTTTGTCATAAGTGTTTGTCGCAATTGTATGTCATAAAAGTCTATCATAAATTTATGACGGGAAGTGATCCGTACACAACAATTTTTTTCCATGCACAATAATGTATGCTTTAAGGATGTTATACATTATGCATAAAAAATGTTAAATTGTTGTGTATGGAGAAAAATTGTTGTGTACGGATCACTTCCCATTTATGACAGACAAATATTTGTCATCTTTCATTTATGATGGGGCTTTCAACATTTGTCTGTTATCTATGGTTATTTATGACAGACGATGTTTGTCATGAAAAACCATTTTTCTAGTAATGACAAATCCTACAATTCTTTCTGCTGGCATCATCATTCTTCATGATTGTTTATATTTTTATGTTGCATTTATTTTTTTCTATATATCTTATCCTTTGACACTATGTCGACACATGCTACGTCATATTCTTTTATTCGTTCCACACACCAATTTGTTTACTGTATTAAAAATATCTATCCTCAATTCAATTTCAAACTAACAGCTGGTTAAGTATAAACTATTGCGTCATATTTTTCTTAATGGTGCAAATGTTCATGGTCATATCATCGAAAAATCAAAACCTTCTACTGATGATGATGAAGATTGGGAACTTATTGATTTGTGGGACAAGTCGTAGTTTTACTCCTGTTGTGTACCAAACCTTCTTCAAATCATGTCCAATGATAGTTGCACTGCCAAAGATCTTGGAATAACAAAATGACTCGAATGCTACAACCGCAAGATCAATTTCGAAACACCTAAAAGGGTTCTTTATCTATCATCGAGTTTTTTCATTCTCTTAAAAATCTTATTGATGCTTTGTATGATGTTGATTCTCCAATTTTATGAAGTTGAGTTAATTAGCAATGCAAATCTTGTGCCAGTTACTTACATCTTATCATAGTATTGTTGACGTCATTACTAATACTAAACGTTTTTCAATTTTCCTAGAAGCCAAAAACATCCTTCAAATCTATGAGTCTCATGAAGAACAAATTGACACCCTTCTTGATTTACCTTTTCCTTAAAACTACGCTCTCTATTCAAATACCAATCACTCTGGGAAATTGAAAAGTAAATGACCTAAAAATTGAATCAACAGTAAAGGTACTTCCAAATGTGCAGTATTTATTGTGGTTCTACAAACTTCCATATTTTTACATGAAACGATCTTCGGATCTCAACAACAAGGCAGTTTTCTTAACAATGGTCAAGGTTATTACACACAAGCAACTCAACCTTATAGACAATCTCAATATGGTCCTGTTGCTCACGCTTTTCCATTTCCGTTGAGCTCATATGTCGGCCCAAATCAACCCTACAACAATTGGTCCCATAGCGCCGTTGACAGCTTGCCGGCCTAGTTGGGCCCAACAACATACATAATGTTCCTAGGCTGCCAAACCTAGCTCCATTTCAGCCTCACATACAGCATGTTTCAGCTTCATTTTAGCCTCAAATTTCTTTCTGTTCAACCCTTCATGCGTATTTCGATAGTCATGCAGCCTTACAACAACATGCTCCTATGTACAATGATCTTGTTGGCATAGTTCAGTCAATATCTATACAAGAATCACAAGACAACAACTACTATATAGATTCAGGTGGAAGCTCTCACAGGACTTTTAATGAAGGCAACATGCACTCTTTAAGTTCATACAATAATTCCAAATCAATGATGGAGGAAATGGTGCTTTACTTATGCTTAACTTTGTTGGGAAATTTTTTTTCCTCATTCCCGACACTGAGTATTCATTAAAATGCATGTATACATGATAATATACATAAAAATTTAGTGTTTGTTCCTCACTTTAATATTGATACCTTTGTTTATGCGGAATTTAACCCTTATGGTTTTTTTGTGTTGGATCTTGAGAGGTATCATTTTGATAGCACAGACGATTTATATCCGATCATTTCGTCCTTTACAATGTCTCTATCTACAAATGACCTTTTGGCTATGTCTCCTCCTACCTGACATCGATGGCTTGGTCATCCCAGATCTTCAGTTCTTCAATTTTTATAGTCTGTTCGTTTTATCTTCAACTTCAACAAATAAATTACCCACTTTTCATGTTTACTAAGTGTGCAAACACCGTTATTTACCTATTTAACGTTCTACTACAAAAACTATTTGTCTTTTTGAACTAGTTTACTCAGACTTATGGACTTCTGCAATTATCATTACTGGTGGCTATAAACATTATGTTCTCTTTTTAGATAATTATTCATATTTCTTATGGGTGTTTCTATTGCATGCTAAATTTGATGTATTGAATGTCTTTACTACCTTTGATGTTTATGTTTTAAATCTATTCCAAAATGAAATTCAACTGTTCTAGTGTGACAATAGACAAGAGTTGTTCTTTCGTTTTTTTTTAAACCCACGACATCAAAATTCGTTTCTCTTTCTCGTTCATGCCATAACCAAATGGGAAAGTTGAACGAACCATTCACACTATCAGCAACATCATACACACCTTATCATTTCAAGCTTCTCCTCCTCCCAATTACTAGGTTGAAGCTCTCCTCATATTCGTTCATACACTGAACCTTTTCCCCACAACTTCCTTATATTATAAATCTCATTTGAATTTTTTTGGAGTTATCCATCTTACTTTAATCTCTGTGTTTTTGGTTTCATGTGTTACCCTAACACTATAACAACTGCTCCTCACATACTTACCCTTTGTTCTTCTACTTGTGTTTATCTTGGACCTTCCCCGGATGACCATGGCTATCGATGCCTTGATCTTCTCATTTAAAAGGTCATCGTTTCTCGTAATGTGTCTTTTTAGGAGCACTTCCCATTTCTTGATTTTCAATTCCACTGAATCTTCATCGTATGACTCTTTCATTGATGAATTACCATATCCCACCATCATTCTGTGTCACACCCCCAAACCACGATGGCGGAATCGTCTGTGGGCAGAACGGGACATAGCATCACAACCATTGCATACATTGAAACATAAGTAGATAACAACCGTCATACATTATAATTGGAAAGTTACATTGTTCAACGGTATTGTTTCAACCCAATTACAGTATGATAACGAAATAAGTAAAAGAGACGGCTTCACGTCCCATTCCAAAAGGTTAGTCGGTCCTGACTAATTGTTACCTGAGAATACAAGTAGTTTGAAAGAGTGTCAACATTACGTTGGCGAGTTCATAAGATTTTTGTATGAGAAAATCCATAGTCCTTTTTCCTTGTAAAGAGATAGTGTTTGAAACCAAAAAATCCAATATTTTCTTATAAATGAGTCGTAGTCTTAAAAACCCAAAGACCGAAAATGTATAAGTGTTCTATACTTGAAAATAGTATTACGTAGTCTTATTCTTGTACAAAACCATGTAAATACATGTTTATTCGTAGATTAATTGTAGATCTAATTCCGTAAAACCTTCACATAGATAAAATCGTACTTTTATTTGTATCTTACTGAATTGTAGTTTTAATTTCCATAAAACTTGTATGTATAAGTAAAACTATACTTATATTTGTAACTTGTTAGAATGTAGTTTTAATACCATAAAACTCGTTTGTATATGTAAATCATACTTATGTTCATATCTTAATGAAATGTAGTTTTAATTTCCATAAAACCAGTGTGTATAAGTAAAACCATACTTATATTTGTAACTTGTTAGAATATAGTTTTAATACCATAAAACTCGCATGTATAAGTAAAACCGTACTTATATTTGTATCTTGATAAAATGTGGTTTTAATCCCAAAAAAACCCGTATGTATAAGTAAAACCGTACTTATATTTGTATCTTGATAAAATGTGGTTTTAATCCCATAAAACCCGTATGTATAAGTAAAAATCATACTTATATTTTGTGTAGAGCAACATGTAGTTTTATATTTATATAAAACCATTTGAAGATGTTTTTCCCCAAACTAAGGATATTCGTTGTCGTTCATGTGAGTTATTATAACCTTGCTATGACTAGTATGTAGGCCTGTCACGACGTTCTTCAGGCGTCGTAATGTTAAGACATTTGTCACCCCAGACCTGCCGGTCTAGCTGTAGCTAGCAGCTTAGGTGCGATATCGTCAGTCCCGTATTGATCTATACACAACTATCTCGCTCATGAATGATTAAGGTTATAATCCAGGACTTAGTGCGTACATCTTTCAGTACTGTGAAGAAATGTCTCACATAACCACCCAACGTGATGTTTTATCCTAGTTCGTATTGAAATGAAAACCCTTTTGTATTTGTAATTATCAAAATATACTCATGATAATTATAGTGTAAAACCTTGCTTGTAAATGTAATGAAAACTCCTTTGTATTCGTAATTATCAAAATATACTCATGATAATTATAGTGTAAAACCTTGCTTGTAAATGTAGTGAAAACTCCTTTGTATTTGTAATTATCAAATTCTCCATGATAATTATAGTATGTAATAATTATATATTTATATAATTATCTTTAGTATTTTTGTCGTAACTTTGTCGTTCGTTCCATAAATTATACCCATTATAATTTATATAAATGTTTTCGTTGTGTTAACGTATTTAAGCCTAAAAGATGTCAATGAGTTGAAAAGTATAATTTCTTACATCTAAGTCACTAAATATACTAATAAGATAGATTTAAAGTTTATCAACATGTCATGGCAAGAAATTTGTTTTAGTCATCTTACATAAGTGATGACAACATTTTAAATCTTGTTATTTTGTCAAAATGATGGTAATCTTTCCAAATGATCATTTTTCATACACATTATTTTGAATATAGTCATTTTTGTTTAAAATACCAACTTCCTTGTAAAATATCATTTCCCAAGTTTATTATGACGTTATAAGTCTAAATAGTCGTTATCACGTCAAATTGACGTGCTTTTTATAAATCACTAGAAAAGTCGGATTTCTGGTCACAAAAACATACTATTCCTATAATAGTCTATTTTTAGTATACCGTTGTACTAATCATATTTTTATGAATAATAACGAAATAACTTATTTAGATGATTATAAATAACATCTTTTAATATATTTCCCACAAAAATGGTGTAATAACTTGGTTATAACCATTTTTGTTAGAGAATAGTGTTTCCGGTTACAAAAACGTAGTTTTTACTAGTTTTCGTTTTTATGACGTTTATAATAAAGATCTAGTATTTTTACACAACTTATTTATACTCTTGTAACTTTTACACAAACATAATACATCATAATGTTCGTAATACATAGATCTAACCATATTTCATGTCAAAAACGTTTTTACACAACTAGTAGTTTTATAAACTTGTGTAAATCATTATTTATAGTATATAAACACATATAAACTTGTGTAAATCATCATTTTTAACTTGTAAACTTGTATTCTCCCCCTAAAAATTTAGAAAAGATGAAAATGAGGGGTATGAACTCACCCTTGAAGCAAATCTTGAGTTGGAGAAGAAAAGACCAAAGCTTAGCAACTTGGAGATGACTTGATCTTCAAAATGGTCTATGGTTCAAGATCAAGAATGTGAATAGAAGAAAAACCAAGAATGATGATACAAATGACATTGGAAACTTGGAATATACATGAACTTACCAAGATCTTCTTGAAAAACCCTTTGAAAGGCTTGAAACCACTTGGAAGTTCTTGATGATTTTAGAAAGAATGAGAGAAAATGAAGTTGGAGATCAAAGGAGGGTGTGACAGGCCTTCCTTGGTCGAATTTATAGAGGTGGTGAGGAGAGTTGGATGATCTTGCATGGGGAAGTGTAGGATTTTGGAAATCTACTTTATGGATTTTTTGTACAAATTTATATTAAAGAATGAGATATGTATCTCATGAAAGAGACTTGAACTAGGTCTAGGGTGGCTTGGAGGCTTCATGGCCAGCCATGGGGGGGGGGGGGTAGGGGTGGGGTGGGTTGTTTTTAAAAGTTTTGGCAATCTACTTATATAAATGGATGATTTTTATAAAATCGTAAAACGTTTTAGTGAAATTTTATTAGTTTTTGAAGAAATGAAGTTCTAAATAAATATTATGTATAAAAACATTGTTAAACATTTATTTAGATTGAATCAATACTCGTTTGACGATGAAATACGCGTTTAAGCGCAGTATTCTTCCGAATACGCGATTTTTAGCATTTTACCGAAAAATATGTTTGGCTATGAAATTAAATACTAGACAATATTACGATTCATAATATATGTTTCATTATCCCATTTTTGATGTTTAAGGCACCTCATTTTGTATTTTAGGTCCAAACCCTGTGTACATTTATCCGTTCACAGCGGTTTAACTGTTGTAACTTTCACATACGAACTCCGTTTTCGACGTTCTATATATCCACTGGTTCGTATTTACGAATACAATGTTTTATGAATATTATTATTCTCAAAATAATAATTGTACGATTATCGAATTTTTACGCTATAGTAGTTTAATATCCGTATTTTCGGCGTTTACTCGATAACTGTTTTGAATAGCGTGCGTAGTATTATAATATCTAATAATACATCGTAAAATTATGAAAAAGTTACTTTTCGACATAAGGATTAACGTACGCCTCGTTTGACTACATTTGACTTTCGTTGACCAAATTTTACAATTGTCACATTCTGCGTGTTCCATCTTCCCTTCATGTTAAATCCTTGGTATCTATACCCTTTTCGACCTCTTCTCCCACGATAATGGACCATTTGACTCACATCAAATCTCATCTCTCTTCCTTAGTCAATACTGAGAACACCTCTATCTACACAACCTCCCGTGAGTCATCCTATGACCAAGCGTTCTTAGTCAGTTTCACTTAAACCCCATGAAATGTTTAATCACTCTGCCTCTTTTGACATCTCACTTATCCTTTGGTCCACTGCATAGACATCTTATGACCATACCTAGAAATGGGCGATGTATAATGAAATGTCTACTCAGTCCATTAATCACACTTGGAAGTTAGTTCTCGCACTCCTTTTGCAATCATTTTTGGATGCAGATGTATTCATAGCTACAAATTTGATAACAAAGGACACCGTAAACATTAAAAAGCGTGTCTTGTTGCCCAAGGGTTCTCTCAATAGCCCGATCTTGATTTTGATGACAACTTCATCCTGGTAGTTAAAGCGGCTACTTACGTACTATTTTAATCATTGTTGTTTCTAGAAATTAGCTTATCCATTAACCAAAAGTCAAAATTGCTTTCTTGTATGGAAACCTTTATGAGGAAGTCTACATTAAACAACCCCGATTGTATATTCACCCCAACATCCCTAATTATGTCTATCATCTCCACAAAGCCTTCTATAGTCTTAAATAAGCTCCTTAAGTTTGGTATCAATGATTTTCCGTTTATATAAGATTTATCGGGTTTCGCAGTAGTCAATTAGAAAACTCCTTGTGCACCTTTCAACAAGAATATGATACTATCTATCTTTTTTATATAGATGACATAATGATCACTACTTTCTCTCCTTTCTCAGTTATTATGTTTATCACTCGTATTTCCTCTAAGTTTTCTATAATAGGCTTGGGTCCTCTTTCTTTCTTTATCAATATTGCTACCATTAGGTCTTCCAATGGTCTGTTTTTTTCCAAGTCAGTATTTTACTTAGAGAACATTAAGTGGGCTGATATGCCAAACTGAAACCCTTACAACACTCCTTTGCATACCAAGCCGAATCTTTCCTCTGATGGAAAGCCAGTAGCGAATGTTACCTTATTCAGGAGTGTAGCTGGAGCCTTGCAATATATGACATTCACTTATGTAGATATATATTATATGTGGTTTAACAAATATTCCTCTCTATATGCATGAACCTCGAGAAATGCATCGTTTTGCCTTGAAACATATTCTCCGTTATGTTTATGGCACTCTCACTTATGGCCTCGCGTATGTCCCTCTCCTGGTGATCTTTTGGTTTTGTACTCGGACTTTGATCGGGCGGATGTCCCCAAACCCATCGGTCCACCTGTGTGTTCTATATCTATCTTAGAAATAACCTTATCTCTTGGTTATTTAAATGCTAACATGTGGTCTCTCGTTCCAGCACTGGAGTTGAGTACCGGGGGGTAGTGAATGTCATAACTAGAGTAGCATGGCTTTGAAACCTTTTGTTGACCCTCAAGTGAGGAAGAAACCGAAGCTTGGGAATGTCAACAACTATAAGTGCATCAAGATGAGATAATTAGAAGTATGATCGTTATTGTAGATGTGTTTAATGCGACATTAAATGCATATGCATGATATATTTCTTTAGTTATACTTTTGTATTATCTTTAATGTTACTTTTGTAAGCATCGACACCCTATGCCATACTTTTTCATTATTGATCAAGTACACTTTATTACTATAAAAAGGTACTTCGACTGCAAATCTATCTATTCTATTATCGAACTTAATAGAAAATACTATGAGAGCTCTCCATACTTGTTCCTATGATTTACTTATCTTTTATTGTTGTAATTTACGATTCCACACTTTCCTTGTTTAGTTATTGTTTAAGCTCGATCTGTCCTACAACACCTTTTACTCAAGTTGTCATGTAATCTTACTCGTACCACCATTGTATTTTTTTACAATGTTAGTCCCATGCACTTAGCTTCTCACCTAATTCAACACTAAAGAACCAAATATGTAGAAATAGATTTACATTTTGTTCAGAAACATGTTACGATTGACCATGTGCAAGTGATACATGTTCCATCAACTCACCAGTTTGTAGACATATTTACAAAGAGCATTCTCACTGACTTATTTCTAGATTTTAAAAACCATTTGAACATTTGGCGACCTCCCACTCAAACTTAAGGGGTAGTGTAAATGTATAATATCATATAATTTAGTTCACTTTTTTACATTTGATTATAGTATAGGCCTTGTATGCAATTCTATATACTAGTTATGTCTATTAATGCAACATAAACCCTACATATGGATTATTTCCACATTACAATAGATTATCATATGGAGATCTTGCTATTATGATTTACAATTGATAACTTGGGAAACATCTTGTTGCATTTGACCGCTCCATTTTGTCTGAAATTAATTGACATTTATTATCATCAAAGTCCTGTATTTCATTGAACTGTTAGTGTAACTACAAAAAGTAATGAAAGATGATGAAATACACATGACAAATGTTAAAGAAAGAATATGAGCTTAAAAAACGATAAGTGGAATCAATAGAATGTAAGTCAAAAAGTTGGGAAGTGAAAGCCAATACCAAAAAAGTAAAAATGAATTGTCAACGTAGCCAACTATGCAAAAACATAATAATTTAGAAGTGATAATTAAAGAATTTATCTATGAGAGTTTCGACTTGGTAGCACATTTTGTTTCATCCATGTTGCTCCTTTTCCAGTTATATGTTTATACCATCATGGAAGAGATGTTGGTGTTGGATGATGATGGTAGATGGTTTTGTATGTTTTTTAAGTATAAAAAAAACTTAGATGTTTTTGGTTGATGTTTGTGGAATTAAAGGGTGTGGATGGAAGTAGAAAATTAGGTTTGAATCTTATATACTACTTGATTTGGCATGAGATTGTGCATTTTGAATCTTGATTTCATTTTTTAACATCGCTAAAAAGGAGGTGACGGTGGTAGTGTTGGTGGTGGACCATGGTGAACATTGATTGTGTTCATAGATGATGAGTCTTTTAATAAAATAACAATAAATAATAATAATAATAATAATAATAATAATAATAATAATAATAATAATGTAATACGCACAAATATGGACTACATATTTCAGGGTTAAGAGCAAAAATTAAATATTTATGAATAATTAAAATCATTAAATGGGATAATTAAAAAATTATTAAAAGAGCTTATAAAATATTTGAATAAATATTTTAATGCTGTAAATAATATTTAAATAAATGTTTTGACAGGGTAAATAAATTTTAATTATTATTTCATTAT
Organism: Cichorium intybus; assembly: GCA_023525715.1. Lineage (NCBI taxonomy): Eukaryota > Viridiplantae > Streptophyta > Magnoliopsida > Asterales > Asteraceae > Cichorium > Cichorium intybus. Next base: position 114,535,370 of record CM042014.1, on the reverse strand, counting down.
TATTAAAAGGGTTTAATTAATATTCAAATTTATTGAAAAGTGTTTTGTGACATTTAAATTAATTTTGGTTGTAAATGTCATAAAAAGAAACTAAAATAAAATTTAATTATTAAAATGGGACAAAGATGAAATTACCAAAAGTCGAGGGGTTAAAACTGAAGTTTCTGAAAGTTAGATTGTTGTAGGGGCCAAAGGCGTAACAAGAAAAGTTCAGGGGGGCTGACTTAGCATTTCATAAAGCACCATTTTTAAAAACAAATTGGGAATTCGGAAAAAACTAATAAGGGATCAAATTGTAGCGTCCAATGTGTAAAATTTGAGTTTTTAGCATGGAAAACGGGATTAGCCACCAGTATCTTCATCCAATCGGGATCCCTTTTCGTGATATATGAACACGTACAAAACCTAATTAGGGCTGGAAGAGGATACGAAAACCAGACATAAAAACAAGAGACCGAGAGACGAATCGTGAGAGACAAGAGAATGTAATTAAGACGACCAAGAGGAATGAGACGAGGCTTTTAGGATTGAGATCAGAAGGGAGACCGAGTGATGATTGGAACTGAAGAAGAAAGAATAAGGAAATATGTAACTATGTAAGTATCCATGCATGCCTTTCTTGTAGTTCTTCTCCTATTTTAGCTATTCATATACGTGTTATGGTCATGTTGGTTTGACAGCTTGTACAACATAAAGTAAACCACCGTGACTTTGTGTATGCTAGATTCGGTGGATTCATTGTATTAAACACTAGATTACAAACCAATGTGGTAAACGATTGATAAATAAAATATTTTTGGGAGAATTTCGTTTATATTATTATAAACTTTCATAATCACGACTATATCATTGTAAAATTTGAAATTACATGTATAATCTTATAAAACCCAACTCACATATATACCAAAATATTTAATTTAATTATAATTAATCTTTTTAAATATTAAGAAACATTCTTTAAGTTGATTTTTGTTATAAATTTTGGTTGATTTTATGTCAGATTTTGGATTTAGGACTGTCACACTGTTCAATCAATTGATATATTGGGTAGAATATTAGATTTGATACCTGCTTCGAATTAATAACAGCTCCGAACAAGTGAGTAGCTATCAATGGACTATGAATTTTGGTTGCTGAAATAAATGTCGATTGTAGAATGATTACAATTCCATGTCGAATTTTGAATTTGGGACCTAAAATTTGTTCAATTAGTTGATATTTCGGCTACATCAAGATTTCTATTAAGGAAAGAAGCCCATTAATTGTCTATGGGCATATAAAATCAAATACAGAGCACATGCAGAAGTTGAAAGATGCAAAAGTCGTTTAGTGGTTAAAGGTTTCACTCAAAAAGCTGACATTGATTATACTGAAACTTATTCTCCAGTTGTCAAAATGACAACAATTCGATCTTTAATAGCAACTATAGTCTAGAAGCATTGGAAAATGTATCAACTGGATGTCAGCAATGCATTTCTACATGGTGACGCAGATGAGGAGATTTACATGCAATTACCGCATGGTTTTATAGTTGATAATCCAAATCAGGTTTGTAAATCACAAAAGTTTTTGTACGGATTAAAGCAGGCATCAAGACAATGGTATGCCAAGCTGCTATCTACTTTAAAAGACAAAGATTATCAACACTCCAAAAATGATTATTCTCTGTTTTTCAAATCCATATGTACTTTTGTTACCTATGTTGCCATTTATGTATATGACATAATGGTAACCGGAAACAATAATGAAGAAATTTCTCAATTAAAGACATTTCTTGATGAGAAGTTCAAGATGAAAGATTTAGGACTTCTCAATTTCTTTATCTGAATTAAATTCTTATATTCACCAACTGGTGTTGTCTTAACTTAAAGAAAATTTGCAAAAGATAATCAAGCAGCCATTTATATTGCAAGAAATCCTGTGTTTCATGAAAGAACAAAACATCAAAACATGTGGAACTTGACTGTCATTTCGTTAGATAAAAATTACAAGAAGGATTGATTTCACTTCAACATATTCCAACTAGCCGACTTAATTTTTACAAAGAATCTCCTTAGAAAAAGTCATTATCGATCAGTTACTTTACAAGTTGGGAGTTTCTTACTCTCCAACATGAGGGAGGATTTTATCGATTATACCTTTCCAGGTCATGATGACACACAAGCAGAATTTGTTAAGTTAGTTGTTAGTGGTTAGTATGTTGTTATTTCACGTTTCTGTTAAGGTTGTCAGTTAGTTTAACTTAAGCTTCTTTTCCTTCTTGTATATACTAGACCTATCTCTGTAATCTTTGATTAATTAGTGGATTATCAACTTTCATCATTTTCTTCTTTCTTCTAAAATCAAAAGGAGTCTACAAGCCTTCCGTGTTCAGAACATGTTTTCCATAGGATCGCCTCTTTCCAACTCTCTAGGAAGTTGGTGATGAAGAAGGCGAGGTGAGAAGTATTCCCGTGGGGATGTCCTCTTGCATGATTGTGAATGGTTGTTTCTCAGCAACTCTCCGAACTATCTATGCCCAACTAGGGGTGCCGTTTCCGCACACGAGCTCTCTCAAGGTCATGACTCGTAATTATATACAGGGCCGGCCCAATACATGGGCGAGCTGGGCCTAGGCCCAGGGCAGCACAAAAGGAGGGGGCATCACAAGCTATGGTCCATTTATATCCTATACATACCAAAGGCCCAAAAACTTAAGTCCAATAGTCCAATTCGGCCCTAATCTTAGAGTTAATCTTGTGATTGAAGCGAGAAACGAAATCGTAGGCGGGAACTGGAAAGGAATCGACGCCTTGGGAAACGAAATCGTATGCGGAAACAAATCAACAATTAAACGAAAGATCGAATCGAGGAGTATCTGGCTATCCGTTAGTAATCGCCATTCCGTACTCCTATAACCCATGTCAGTTTCGTTTTCTGATTTCGCTCAAAATCAGATGCGTTTTCTAATTTCGCTCAACCGGAACTCAATCGAACATTCGTTTTCTTTTACTCCTCGATCAATCGAAGTATCAGATAATCATTCAAGTTTCAAGAATTCGTTTTCTTTTGATTCTGATTTCAGTTTCACGGTTTGGAACTCAATCAGCCAATCGAACTCCAATCCAGGTTTGTTGTTTGTAGTTTCAAGATTTTAGTTTCACGATTTTAGTTTTTGATTTCAGTTTCACGATTTTAGTTTAACTCTGTTTCTGGTTTCAATTCTTAAATCTGACAATCATTCAAATTTCTGATTTCAATTCTCAAATCACTAAATATAATTTCGGTTTTGGTTTGCTGTTTGCAGGCTGAATTGAAGTTGGAAGTCCTCTAAAGTTTGCAGGCTAAATTTCTGATTTCACAATTCTGATTTTTATAATCTTATAAAAACCATGTATTCTTATAATCTTATTTGAGTTATTTCTGAATTGAGGTCGCTTGCTAATGATGCTTTGTAAGTAATGATATTTGTCTTTACGTTTTTTTCTTTGTACATAATGGTATAAACATATTGTAATATCTTTTAGGAGAAAAATGAGAGAAAGTAAGGGAAACAAGAGTTAGTCAAGAGAAGGTTTCTTTTACGGATCTGGACAATCATGATTACGGGTTATATAGATTATAGCCAAGCCATTGTTAAATAAAAGGTCATAAGTATCAGCTAAATGCAGATAAACCTCTATAATTAGTACCTTTAATTTTTGGTTGGATTGAGTTAGTTATTAGCGAGGTTATTTAACTTGAAAGTCAATTTCTAAAAAATATTGATTATCCTAAAATAATAGACGTTTTTGCTTCAAAAATGCACGAAGGCATCGTTTTAGGTGATATTTGTTTTGTATGGTTGTATTAGTATGGATTTTGTTTGCCTATAAGTTTTATTGCATTTTTGTTTTATAGATTTTTTTATGTATTTTGTCTATTGTATAAGGGCATCAAATTGTTATTTTGCCCAGGGCATTAAAACTTATTGGACCGGCCCTGATTATATATATATATATATATATATATATATATATATATATATATATATATATATATATATATATATATATATATATATATAATTTGTTGTAAGATAATGGTCATAAAATTATAATAAGAAGAAACATCACAAAATAGTCAACATCTGAATGCAGATACAAAGCAACACGGAAGTTCAATAATATTAGTCGACCAAGAAATATTAAGGTTACATTTATTGGATTCATATGTTTATAAACTTGTCTTCCTCTATCAACAAACCCAAATTTAGTCATTTATCTCACCAGTGAAATGCGATTATCTTAGAACAAACTTTTCACCAAATCTGGTAGAACTTGATTTACGAAGATATCACATCCTTTTTCAGATAGGTGGATACTATCCCAGAAGAAGAATTTAGAAGTATCTTGGCACGTTGTGCTGAGTTTGTTACATAAAACAACTGTCTCTAACTCTCCGGTTCCACAACAACCTCGATCCGTAACCTCCAGGCCTAGCACAAGCAAAAAAAAAAAAAGAAAAAAAGAAAAAAAAAAAGTAAGAGGTTATGTCAATATGAATGTGAACAATGTAGTTTCTATTCCAAAAAAATATAGATTTAAGACTAATTTTCACTAGGAAAATATGATTTGGAGGAAAACATGCATCCAAAAACTTAAGAGCATCATTAACATTTAGAATTTTTTTTGGCATTCTAAAAAAGTTATTTAGAACTTTTACTTCACAAAACTATATATATGGTGTAGTGATACCATATTGGTGGGGATTTTGAAAGATGCTAATGAGAGGATTGTAAAAATCGACAAAGGCAACCCTGGACTGAAGAAGATTGCTTTCAAGAAACTGGAGTTGTTGTTTTAGCATGCTGTTGAACAATTGTACAGCTTCGTTGTCCTTTTCTGAGCACTTTCTAAGTGCTCCACCAGCTAACGTTCTTTGAGCTGGTAAACAGCCGACTGGAGGGCCGCTAAGGACACCTATCCTTCTTGCACCCAGTTTGTATATTTCCTTCAACAAATATAAAGAAAACGTTGTTAATGATCTCATTATGTATGTCCATGTTTTCTTGAAATTTTTGTTTGAAGCAATCGTTACCTGTACAAAGTTGACGGCAAGCTTAACTAGCATTTTATCATAAGTAGGAACATCATACTGGACTTTTCTGATTGGAACCGTAGAGTAACTTATAAAAAAATCGTTCGTGCTTGCTGATATCAGATATATACTTTTGTTAAGTATATTCTGGGCAGCTTCTTCCCCAACGCTCTTCTTGAGCTTCCCAATGTATTGTTTGAACATCTCAAGTTGACCCGATAGTGGTATAACCGACTATGCACCAAACGCATTGGAATTCACACACGCACATACACACATAGTCGCATATAATTAAGAGATAGTTTCAAGTATTAACGAAACGCATAGGAATGGAAGTGTACTATTAAAAGAAAAATCTCTATGCATACCGTTATTTTCGGGGTTAGGGGATCATACCCAGTGCCACCAGAAGCAAAACTTACACCAGTTTGAAGATCTTGGTCTTGTATTAAAGGGTCTAGATATGCCGGAAGGTATTCCTTCACTCCTAGTGCCTTGACTTGAATTTCGTATCAAACAATTGCAGTTTTGTCAGTTGAAATGTTAAGAAAGCTTATAATGCATGCACTATAGGGGTGATGAGATCGCCTTAATCATTTTTATTAATCGTTAAATCCTTATGCATTTTCAATTGAATGAAAAATTAATTAATGCAATTTCATAGATCATATATAGTAACTTCTAGCTATTTCAAATTAGGTAAAGGATCCTACTAGACTACCAGGGGAACTTGAACCTAAGTCATAACATATTCGGGGTCGTTTGTTGTGTTTTGTCCAACCAAAATAACATCGTTAACTATAAGAGCCTGTATAGGTGTCATGTGCATGGTTTTGTTTTTGAGGAATTTTAAATAATAAAAAGTATAAAAAACTTATTTGGGGTTTGTCTATGAGTACTTTAATATACATGGGGATGTGTTTCTATTATAATTTATATATCCGAATTAATAATTTTGGTTGATAATGGGAAAATATATCGCGGAATTCGACTTTTGTAAGAAGTTTTAAAATAATCGGAAAGAAGACGCTTAAGACGGATATTCTATTAAGAGGCTAGCTTAAGAGCATTGGTTTTTTTTTTTTTTTTTTAAAGGCAAAAGGATTTCATTAAAAAAATAACCTCCAGCGGGGAGCATTAATTAGTTGACTTTGACTTTCAATGAAATAGTCGAATTTTAAATTCCGAGTGTGAAAAAAGTGTATAGACAACTATTGATTCGATGTAAGGTCAGTGATTATCTTTTATTATCGATCAAAATTTTAAACCAACATAAAAATAAATGTTAATTAACTTCGTACGTTTAAATAGTGGGTAAGACAGCATGCTTTCAAGTTTCAACACGTATGAGACAATCGATCAAATTTTAAACCAACATAAAAATAAAAGTTAATTAACTTCATACGTTTAAATAGTGGGTAAGACAGCATGCTTTCAAGTTTCTACACGTATGAGATAATCGATCAAAATTTTAAACCAACATAAAAATAAAAGTTAATTAACTTCATACGTTTAAATAGTGGGTAAGACAGCATGCTTTCAACACGTATGAGATAAGAAAAAAGTTCCGTATTCTAGCTGGAAAAAGTGAAGTTTGAGTATTAACGTGAAGAAAAGTTATTTGCTTACACCCCTATCGAAATAGTTTGCAACTTTGCTTAAAACTATTGAAAAGTTGTGGCTAACATGTCAAAGAGAAAAAAGAGAAGATACCGAAAAAGTCAGCTAGTGATTTTCCATTGGTGAACCTTCCCGTTGGTTTTCCATCCACAAAATCCTTTCCGTAGGGGTGAAAATCGGCCTTGATCAGAGTCTTGATATAGTTATTATTACCCTGATCCAAGTAAGAGTCTCCGAATGCAATGACGGCTGGTATAGGTGTATGGTCAGGTAGATTTACTGCTTCCCCGCTGTAGCATAAATAAATAGAGAAAAATAGATGGTACAGAATAACATTTGTAACTGAAAGAAACATTGCCAATTGCCACAGAATATATTCAAATTTAAGAGAGAGATAACAAAAGACAGGTATTCAACACAAATATTGGATTTTTTTGGCTATGAGCAATATATTATAGATGCCAACAGTGGCTCGCGCGTTTATGTAGGGACTGCTTATTTGAATTGTTTTAATATTCACTTTAATGGTTTCTTTTATAAGAAGTCATTTTCTTATTAAATAGCTACATTTCTGGTTGTACGTGCAGTTGCCTGTGTTAATTCAGTTTGTTAAAGCACACGTCCATAGTTTTATTGATCTATTATGTGAAAACTGGGTGTTACTATATCCAATATAACTAAAGAAAGGAAGTTGTCGATAGGAGTATATCGGTTGAGGTAACTTTATAAAAGTGTATAACATTCAAATCCTACCACGCCATATATATTACTCTTGCTCCACGATGTGCCTTGAATCGGTTCGGCATGAATCATCGAGATGGTGTGGCTTACCACTTTTATATAATTAGAGAAAGGAACATGATAAATAAAAAAATCACAGTAATCATTTAATAGTATCTGACGCAAATATACTTTTAATAAAATGCTCTTTTAAGAGATATATGAAATTTTGATGACTTCTAAAATACGCTGATCAACATTAACATCTTCAACTACCTTTTCATCTCCAATAAGTAACCCAGCCTTTACTTAAAGTGTCCACTTGCTTCATTAAGTACCTGGTGTAGGCCTTTTTTAAATAGGTTGGTCTTTATTAGGAGTATATAACATGTGTAATAAAATATCACATATCTCAACGATCACGTGTCTCAATTAAAGTCGAACGCAACCACAAACGGTTACGAAGTAGCATTCCCTGTGTGGGTTATAAAGTTAAGAGTAAATTACACCAATGATCTATGTGGTTTGGTGATTATTACAATTTCGGTACAAATTTTTTCTTCATCCGATTTTTAGATGAGAAATTGTATTCATTCATACATTTTATTCCTATCCATCTTTCTAGCCATATTAAATTGTGACAAGTGTCTTAAAATATTATTAATTTTATTAAATATTATACTTGTCACCATTTAACATTGATAGAAATATGGGTAGAAATAAAAAGTAGGAATGAATACAATTTCTATTTTTAGATTTGTTTTCCTTCCACCGGTCGTCCTTTTTGACGGACGACATAAATGAGGGTTCATTAGGCCAATATTGAATGACTTGCTTACCCTTAAAGATTATTTTATTCCCGCCCCTTCCCCTTTTATTTGAACAACAAGGCTTTTATAGAAACAAATTAGCGAGAATCTAGAGCAACGCACATAGTCATTACATCCAGAAATTCCAGTTTAAATGCCAATCTCGTTTTTCTTTAACACAAAGCCAAAGAAAATTAGAAATATCATTCCTGTGAGACCTATTTAGTATTAAATTTATTAGTATGTAATAAAATCGTCCCCTACCCCGTTCCTTCTTCCACCGGATAAAATCCATATTTCCTCTCCACCATTAAAATTCGTTGGTGATTCAACAAACGCAAATACAAATCATTTTGTCAAAAACTCCTAGCTTTCTAACTTTAATTTCTTATACTAACAAATCTACTTTCTTTTTCAATTATGCTCCAAATATATACTTAAGTATATTGGGTTTGTATGTTGATTATGATAAAAACAAACCAATGTATAATTTGTTCATAGAGTGTCCTAGATGGAGCGATTTTATATGTGATCAAGAAACAAGGAGGGCCGTGTGATCAGTCTCTAATACAATCATACACTCGTCAAATTCTCTATGGATTAGATCGATCATGTTTATTTCAATAATTTGATGCATTATGTGTTGAGATGTGAAGTCTAATCTAAGGTGAAGGAAAAGTTGCTATTGCAACTTTGACCATAAGGCGAAGCCTCGACCTGTAGAGAAGAGATCACCAGTAAGGAGAGGCTTTAGCTTTGAGAACAAAGGCTTCGATTTAGAAAATAAAGTTGTAGAGCTTCAAGAAGTATTGTTAGTCCCTATGAACTGATGTTAAACTTATGGTTGAATAGAGGCTTTAACTTATAGAAGTGTTCTTAGTCCCTAAGAATTGATATTAAAGTTATGGCTGAAGATGGGTATGTTAAGATTGATATATGTGAAGGTCATGATTTTGTCTTTAGTGAGATGCAGATTTAAGATTACATCTTCCAAAAAAACTTATAATTACCATTGAGTAGAGGAACACTATAGGCCATAAAGCAAGAAGATTGAGATCTGTTAGCTTGGCAGACCCTTAAAGTAGCCAGGTTGTCATTTTCAATGAACACTCCTTACAAAATCGTCAATGTGAATACGATGTTTTGGCATCTTAATGGGCTATCTAATAGCTACAAGAATATCGAGGGCTTTATGTATTAATATCAAATTTGAAGAAGAAGTCCAAGTGTATCTAATATGATCTTTGCTAGAAAGTCAACTTGGAACAGTCACATCAGTTAGTAATTCAGAATTCATTTATATCCATATAGTTAACGTTTGAATGCATTTACAATTTGATCATATGTGAGGGCTGTTGGATCTTTATGCTCAATAATCATTATAGAATGATATTTTTAATAGGGTAATCTTAAATAAACGTCACTGGATGTGACATATGTTTGTAGGTATGTATGTGTGTGTGTTTGACTTTACACACACATGTCCCATCAGATGGGGTTTTTTGGCAACACCCTTCTAATAACATATGATCCAATAGGATCACACATTTATCAAGTTGGTACTTATTCAATATTTATTAAGTATTTGATAACTAATAATTAAATTCAACTTTTGTATTTAATTAGAGAATAATGATTGTTTTATGAAAATAATAATTAAAAGGGAACAAACTAGTTATTAGTATGATATATTAAGTCATGTGTACAAGTTTTCAGACACTTTGGATTCCATTAACTTTTACATATTAGTTTATTAAGGTAGTGTGTGGGACTTATCACCTTGTCCTTTTCTCATGAATTGGATGACTTTTTCATGAGGGAATGGAGGTTCCTTGTCAACCTCCCTCTTACACATCTCATGACTCTTACAAGTCATATCTTTACATTTAATGAAGGCATGGGTCTTGGATCTCATGTGTAAGTATATAAGAGAGTGTAAGACTAAACTTTAAGTTAGTTCTTTCCTCCCTCCCTCAATAATTTTGTGGTTCTTCACTCACTCTCTATATGCTCTTTTGTTAAGACTAGTTAAGAGTTTGAGTGATTAGAAGTGCTTCTCCTTTAGTGCTTAATTATGTTAAGCAATTAAAGGCTTAAGAAGCACTTAAAGGCTTAAGCAGTTCTTAAAGGCTTAAGAAGTTCTTTATAGAAGAAAGGAACTAGCATTCCAAGTGCCTACTCTTGGTGGTGGATACTTGTAGAGAAGATCAAGCTTCTAATTAGTTTTTGTCATCTAGTTCAACTTCCCAATTCTGAGTGGGATCAAAGGCTTCAAAGGTTGTCATTTTAAAACATCATATGTATGTTTTAAATATCATTCTTATCTATGTAATTGGATCCTTGATGGTTTTTTTTCAAATGGTAAAAAATAAACTTGTTATTTTTAAAATGCTTCCGTTGCCGTTTTAGCATAGAATGCTGTATTTTATGCCGCAAAACTCATCAGTGGTATCAAAGACATCTTTTATATGTAAGAATGATTTATTATGTTTGATAATATTTGGTTTTTGGAAAAAATGATGGATTTCTTTTGGCTAAAAAATATTCATATTTGTTTTCTTTGGCATCTCGTAGTTTTAAAATTGTTTATTTTTATATAACCACTTTTCATGTATTTTGGTTATATAAAAGTTGCCTTAGAAAAAAGAAACTGTTGTTTATTTCATATAATGATGTTGTGTATAAACGAGCCATTAGGACACTTGTGGTTGTTATTTATTCATTCATATGATGATGTAATAGATAAATAGGTATTATTTCATTTTGTATGTAATAGAATAGTTTAGACTAGTTTGTTTACAATTACAAAATGTAACAAGATGGAGCTTATGAAGATCCTTTCAAGACATGGTGTTTTGAAGACCCTTGAAGTGTCATTATTAAGTCCTTTAGGAAACGACTTAAAAATTGTTGTGACGGCTCATAATAATTATTGTTAGAAATTGGCTTTGTTTATATATTTTGTGATGCATGCTTGTGATGCTTATTATGTTGTTATATAATGTTTTATGTTTAAAAATATGTTTTCCATACAAAAGATTTTAACAAAAATAACATCAAGTTGGAGTTTGAAAATTTAAATAATAAAGTTTCTACAAAAGATGTATAAAAATTGAGTTTTTATTAAAAAGAGTTTTAATTTTTTGAAACTCTTCAAATAGCCAAACTTTTAAAATCGTTTAAAATGTTTTTAAGCTAAATCTAAACTCCATAACTTTATAATAAAAGAAAGTTTTATTAAAAAGTTAAAAACCGGTTCCTATCTTTATAATGGCAAACTTAATATTGGATATTAATCTAAATCGAATATAAGATATTGATTTAATTTTATATACTTGGAACCTTATATTATGTATCATGGAATATTTTATGCATGAAATATTCATGATACAAAACATTTTAAAATGCTAGAATAATAATGCGTTTATAAATCCCTTATTCTGAAACTTCAAATTTAAACAACCCACTTAAAAAATCACTTGTGCATCATTTGTGGAATGCTTGTAGATTCTTAGGTCACCTTGTCTATTTTCATTGTGCTATGATAACCAATGTGTTTTATATTTGCTAATGGGATAAAGGTTACTTAGCCGTTGGTAAAGTATAATTCATAAGATTTTGAGTTGGATGATTTGATCAACAATCTTTTGTAATAAAGGTCACCTAAGCATGAGAGACTTGAGGTATAGATGGGTTTAACATGCCATTAAACATAAGGTGTTTTGGATCCCATAAATTCTAAGAATTACATACAAGATGTAATTGGTTATTATAACCTACCGATCAACATGATAACTTGTGTTGTGGGTCACCGTCTCAAAATATTATGTGTAATGTGAATCTTAGCTTTTTAATCTTAATTTAAAAAGTAATTAATATTAAAAGGAATTATATCGAAGATATTAAAATGAATCTTATTATTTTGTAGATGACAACCCCGTCTATAACCACCTCCTCTCTTACAATTCGATCCATCCTTGAAAAATAAAAATTGACCGGACCCAACTTTCTTGATTGGTTCAGACAACTGAGGATTGTCCTCAAACTTAAGAATAAGGAATATTTCCTTGATGAACCTATCACGGTTGAACTCCCCGCCGATGCCTCTAAGCAATTGAAAGACGCTTGAATGAAAAATGTGAATGATTCGCTTGAGGTGGCTTGCATCATGCTTGCCACTATGTCTCCTGTGCTTCAGAAAACTTTTGAGTTTCATGAAGCGCTTGATATGATAAAGCAATTGAAAATCATGTTTCAGGTACAGGTTAAGCAGCTTGCTTGCCTCGGTTTCCTTTTGGTGATGAGGTAGCAACGGATGTGATCCTTGCCTCTTTGCCAAAGTCATTCAACCAATTCGTGTTGAACTTCACTATGAATGACTGGGAAAGAAGCATTAATGAGCTTCACTCGATGTTTATTTTTGGTTAAAATAAAAGTTCGTTACAGTCTGATAGGTGTATTAATATACACCTTTTATCACGTTTATTTAGTTCATTTGACATCGTATTTCGCCAATAAAAGCATGCTATATGCATGTTTTCGTACTAATGTGTTTATTTCGGAGTAATACCATTTGTTTGGGTAAAATGGTATGTTTTGCAGGTATTTTGAGACTTGGAACATTAATTATATATCAATGGGAGGCTACACAAGAAATTTCAGAAGAAACGGAGCTCAAACGAAGAAATTGCAAAATTCTCATCAACAGTAGTATACACGGCCCGTGTAACTTTGTGGGCAAAAGTTACACGGCCGTGTAACTTTGCTATGCCACGTGGATGCCATGTCAGCTCAGGGGAAGATCCAGGATAAATGCAGGATTACACGACCGTGTAATTTTGGCCCAAGAAATTACACGGCCGTGTAACTTTTCCTGGTGACCAGATCTGCTTTTTGGCCCACTTTGAGTTGTTTATTCCTTCTTGTGCTGTCATTCCCATGTTACACGACCAGATCCAGATCCAACCTGATTTTGAGGCCATGTGATGAAGGAAGTGGGTCTTGGAATGATGATGTTTGCCATTTTCCATTTTACCATTTTGCCCTTGGTGTGTTAGTATAAATAGATGTGTCTAGTTAGCCTTAGAACCACCCCATCCTTCCATTATTTTCTGAATACTCTCTAGATACATTGTGTTTGTGTTTGTTTGCAACTTCAAGTGTGGATTATCTTCATTTTGTAAGTTTATTTCTCTTTTACTAGTCATGAGTGGCTAGTAACCTTATTTTCTGGTTTTGTATTAAGGATTATGATTGTGATTTAATATAAAGTTTGATGTTTGATTTTATATCTTTCTAGTGATATGATTTTGAGGCTTAACAAACATTTGGTTTTTATTTATTTCATATTGGTCATTTGATCTCAAATATAAATCAATCTAGTCATACAAATTATGAAATCCGTAATTGTTTTATAAAATGTTATTTGTGACAATCATCTTTAATCGGTGAAAATCATATCTCATGTTTTGACGCTTCAACGCTTGTTTAGGAGTATTGAACATTGTTGGGAACATTCACATAAAACATAATGCAATCTTTCATTCAAATTCTACGATGGTGTATGTACGAGCTTTCGGCATACACTTGACTAATCTAGATTTGATTAGTAAGATTAGTCTTAGTTAACGAGCTTCTCTTGACTAAGGTACATTAGGTGAATGGTGTATGTGCGAGCTTTCGGCATACACAAAGTACCAATTTAGAAAGATTAAAGTTATAAAACATCATTCTTATTGTTATTTCCAATCATATGACTAAAAATACAAAACCAGAATTTGTCCCCAAATTATAAAATACAAAAGCAATTTTTCTATATTTTGTCTCAAGTCATTTATACAATCGTGTTCCAACTAAACATCAAAAAACCCCCCCCCCCTTTTTTTTGTTACTTTCTTTACAAGTTTAAATCTCGTGAAATCAAGGTATAATCCATTAGACCATCGCTCCCTGTGGATCGACCCTACTTGCCATTTATACTACATAGTTAGTATTTATAACAAGTAGTGTAATCACGAAATATTGGTAAATTAACAAATCATTCCAAAACCATATTTCAACTCTTTTATTTTGTTGGTTACGACACTCAACAAATTGGCGCCGTTGCCGGGGAGCACGGTATTACTAATATTTTATGCCAAGATCTTCACATACAGGTACACCTCTAGAGAGCGAGTAAGAAGTTAAAAAAAAAACAAAAAGGGCCATGCATCGAGCCAACGACGTTAAACAAGTGCGCTAACCGGGAGGCAACCCGGGGGTATTTTAGTCAATTTTTTGAAAGGGTGAATTTTTGTGTTTCATTTTTTTTAATAAAGTGTTTGGATGTGTTCGGAATGCAAAACCACCTCCGGGTCCTCATTAGACCTTCCGCAAGCATCGAGGACGACGCTTACATTTAAGCTTGTGGAGGTATACGATGTCCGGTATCATCGCATTTTTTTTATGTTATTTTTCTTTATTTTTACCGAAAATCTTGAAAAACAAAAAAAATATTTTGTTTAAAACATTTGTTATTTCTTGCATTTTTTCTTAACCTTTGTGAAATCTTCTAATTGTTAAAACATGCTACATCTTTATTTTCAATATTATAGTTGCTTATTTGCCTTGTATTCAAAAAATATTTTCACATTGTGAAATTCTAGATTGAGTTAAAAGACATTTTTTTGTTAAATTTACTTAGCATACGCACGTATGATGAGTTTATAAGACATCTATTTTAACCGAATCTATTTTTAGCAAGTACAGCAATACAAAGTGCAGCTATCCTGTGAGAACTTCAATGTGTGCAATCGGCTTGGTTAATGTTACAGGTTTTGCCTTCGTAATCATATATTGGCCAACACATTTGTTCATAACACGTCAATTACCCAATATTCCCATTTTTTTGGTCTTTGACCATTTTGGTCATTAAAAAAAACAAAACAAAATCTTTATATTTGTATTTTGAGTCCAATAAATGGTGAAACTCCAGAAATATTTTGTTTGGTTCTAAAAAAAATGGTTTATTAAAAAAAAAGAAAAAAAAGAAAACCAAGAACCAAACATGTGTGTTTAAAGAAATTAAATTTCAAAAAAATAGAATAAAGCACAATGCTTGTTCAAAAGTCATCAAATGGAACATCTTACGATTTTTTTTACAATTCTTTCCATAATAGAGAATTGTTTTACTCATTTGAAAGAAAAAAAAAACAAAAAATAGAGTATTTATTTTCTTTTGTACTTGTATTCTATTTATCGAGTTGTAATTTCATTCTTGTACTTTAATTCCGGGAAGATCATTCTTGACAAGTTATGACAAACGTGAACGGTATGATAATTGAGGCAAAGTCATATTAACACGAGTCCAAGTACGATATCCGAGTGTAAACACCACCCTATTTCCATATGAGTGACGGAAGACATTTGTGAGTCGCAATCAGCGAATTGTGTGCATATATGAGGAGAGCGAACAATTGTGAGCACTGACTTTGTATTGTGTCGTCCTTGCTAAAGGCGGTGAAAGTCGCGGTAGTGGTTTTATAATCGATATATGACGTGGCTATGCTATTGTTTAACGTGTATTTGTTTCTTAGTACAATCTATTGTTTCACAATTGTGAGATTTTAGGCGAATACAGGGACGATATGCTAACCATATAATTGCTAGTGATGATGTTGGCGCGATTTAACTCAAAAGGATTCACTTCTTTTTATTTCCTTCTTTTTACCCATTAGTCTAATTCTTTCTTGTTTTCTTTGAGGACAAAGAAGAATTTAAGCTTGTGGATATTTGATAGGTGTATTAATATACACCTTTTATCACGTTTATTTAGTTCATTTGACATCGTATTTCGCCAATAAAAGCATGCTATATGCATGTTTTCGTACTAATGTGTTTATTTCGGAGTAATACCATTTGTTTGGGTAAAATGGTATTTTTTGCAGGTATTTTGAGACTTGGAACATTAATTATATATCAATGGGAGGCTACACAAGAAATTTCAGAAGAAACGGAGCTCAAACGAAGAAATTGCAAAATTCTCATCAACAGTAGTATACACGGCCCGTGTAACTTTGTGGGCAAAAGTTACACGGCCGTGTAACTTTGCTATGCCACGTGGATGCCATGTCAGCTCAGGGGAAGATCCAGGATAAATGCAGGATTACACGACCGTGTAATTTTGGCCCAAGAAATTCACGGCCGTGTAACTTTTCCTGGTGACCAGATCTGCTTTTTGGCCCACTTTGAGTTGTTTATTCCTTCTTGTGCTGTCATTCCCATGCTACACGACCAGATCCAGATCCAACCTGATTTTGAGGCCATGTGATGAAGGAAGTGGGTCTTGGAATGATGATGTTTGCCATTGTCCATTTTACCATTTTGCCCTTGGTGTGTTAGTATAAATAGATGTGTCTAGTTAGCCTTAGAACCACCCCATCCTTCCATTATTTTCTGAATACTCTCTAGATACATTGTGTTTGTGTTTGTGTGCAACTTCAAGTGTGGATTATCTTCATTTTGTAAGTTTATTTCTCTTTTACTAGTCATGAGTGGCTAGTAACCTTATTTTCTGGTTTTGTATTAAGGATTATGATTGTGATTTAATATAAAGTTTGATGTTTGATTTTATATCTTTCTAGTGATATGATTTTGAGGCTTAACAAACATTTGGTTTTTATTTATTTCATATTGGTCATTTGATCTCAAATATAAATCAATCTAGTCATACAAATTATGAAATCCGTAATTGTTTTATAAAATGTTATTTGTGACAATCATCTTTAATCGGTGAAAATCATATCTCATGTTTTGATGCTTCAACGCTTGTTTAGGAGTATTGAACATTGTTGGGAACATTCACATAAAACATAATGCAATCTTTCATTCAAATTCTACGATGGTGTATGTACGAGCTTTCGGTATACACTTGACTAATCTAGATTTGATTAGTAAGATTAGTCTTAGTTAACGAGCTTCTCTTGACTAAGGTACATTAGGTGAATGGTGTATGTGCGAGCTTTCGGCATACACAAAGTACCAATTTAGAAAGATTAAAGTTATAAAACATCATTCTTATTGTTATTTCCAATCATATGACTAAAAATACAAAACCAGAATTTGTCCCCAAATTATAAAATACAAAAGCAATTTTTCTATATTTTGTCTCAAGTCATTTATACAATCGTGTTCCAACTAAACATCAAACCCCCCCCCCTTTTTTGTTACTTTCTTTACAAGTTTAAATCTCGTGAAATCAAGGTATAATCCATTAGACCATCGCTCCCTGTGGATCGACCCTACTTGCCATTTATACTACATAGTTAGTATTTATAACAAGTAGTGTAATCACGAAATATTGGTAAATTAACAAATCATTCCAAAACCATATTTCAACTCTTTTATTTTGTTGGTTACGACACTCAACACAGTCATATGACAAAGCACATAAAATACATCCATAAAGTATATACATATCGTTATTTTAGGTTACTGTCATACTAATTTTGGTTTAAAGTATGGTAAATTGCAATAGAGTCACTAAGTTTACATAAAATCTCTTTTTTGACATAATGTTTATTTTTTTTACAATTAAGTCACTAAGTTTTTCACATTGTTGTAATTTTGACCATTTGACCAGTCAACTTGGTTACCCAATGATGTGACATGTGACCTGCCAATCTTTGATGATATGGTATTGACGTAACGTGATCATCTTTTCTATTTTAGCTAAAAATTCCTTTTTATTTTACTTATTTGACTATGAAGATAAATAATAACCCAATTCACAAATTCATCCATATATAAGTCATAATTACCACTTTTATTAAATCTATATTTCATATTTTTATGATAATTATCAGTAGATGGTATATATTGTCAACATATATCATCTTACTTTCAAATTAACTTTTAAAAGCATGCTTTGAATTTGTTTCTATAATTATCGTTATATAGTATATACAATCACCGTATATCATCTTACTTTCAAAACATTGTATTTATGTCCTTAAAAAACTAAATAATATTCTCTATCATTTATAATTGTTGTTCTCTTTCAACAATTAGGTTTCTTTTGGCCGTGTTTGGATAGTTTTCATTCAATATTACTTTAATTTTGATGGCTATTTTTTTTTTCTAAAACATGTTATTGACAAATGTCATTTACCATTAAATAACAAACACATATTGTTATATAAGCTAATGCACATTGTTAGATAACTTTATTAGTTATTTATTATGTGGAGGACATGCATTATACCCGTCAAAAATGGCGGAGGCGCATACTTTCCATTCAGTGAATAAGTCCATTTTAAAAACATGTAATATTTTAAAAGGAACGCTCAATTGTGAAAAAAATAAGTCTATATGGTGTATAACCAATTAAGGGCATGTCCCATCAACCAACTGAGGTACCCACACAGTGTAACAAGACATATTTGTAGTGTATAGTAAGATCAACTAATCTCCCCTAAAATAACATATTTCATTATTTGTGTTTAAACAAAAATTCTATATTCTGTTAACTTGATTATCTATACATTCATGTTAAAAAAAATGTTAAAAAAAAAGTAAAATGCATGTTCAAGTAGCCGTATTTTTAAAATGTTTTATAGTTAAGCTATATATATGAATCTAAAAGAAGTTCAAGATTTTCAACAACAATTCCAAAGAACACATCCAAACTTATATTTAAAAAAAATTAATATCAAGTTAGCCAATTATTTGTCATAGCATTCACTCTTTAACCACCATTCTCCATCACTAACATATAAATATAAAGTGTCTAATATATATCAACGATTAAGAGAAATACTTGATACAATAAACCTATTACATAGAGACGTTGGGCAAACGGGCAACAAGCTGCGCCGCTAGCCCTTTTTGAATGCCAAAGCTAATACGCTTAAAAACAAAATCCAAAGATCTAAGGGACATGACGGTACTCTGCATAACCCGTTGAACTCTGTTGAGAAGCTCCACAGCTTCAGGTGCGAGAAAACCAAAGGTATCAAAAGCGAAAGGGATAAACACATGTTGATTTTCACGACATGCCTAACATATAATAACACCTAATGTTTCCTTTTTACTATTTAAAAAGATTATATAACTTAATTTATCTACGTATATATATTCTATTATTTAATGAAAAAGGATACAACACCACTCTTACTATATTGATTTTATTCCATTCCAGAAGTAACTACTCTTAGGGGAAGGGGGGGGGGGGGGGGAGCAGATCTCCCTTAACCCTTCCAACCTACAAGTCATAACAACTTTTTTCTCTCCTCTCACTTCCATCTTTCAACTATGGAAGCAGATCTTTCCCAACCCTCAATGCCATATCATATTTTCTATATTTAAATTGATTAATTAAATAAAAATATTAAAATAGCATTTAAGTTAGTTTTTAAAATAATATTAAAAAGTAAGAAATAAAATTAAAAAGGACACCGTTACAATTTAAAAAAACAAATACGAGAAATTAAAACCTAAATACGATAATTAAAACTTAAATACGATAATTAAAATCTAAATACAATAATTAAAACCTAAAAAATAGCAGACCGTCTAGGTGTATTTTCACAACATTCCACGCTTCGGTGTGTGTAATGTCTCTGTTGTGTGACACCCGATACTGTTGTAGGGCTTGTTCAATGATCTCATCGTCGGTTGTCCTGTTTGGTCTGTTAACCGATAAGTGTAACTAAATTTGGGTAAACTGTGTCATTTTTTTGCACACATCCTTCCATTTGCTATCAATATGATGTATACTCAGATAATGTACTATGCCCAAATTTCTATGAAACATTTCCTCCATACGTTCCCAAAATTAGTGGTTGGTTTCCACATGCATCTCTTCATTAATGTTGACGCAGGAGGTTGCCAAAGCTACCTCTTCATTTTGAGTCCATCCCCAGCGAATATTTCTATATCCAAGGCCAGCCAGTTTTTTATAAAATTTTATAGAGTTGAGAAAGAAAGAATGGAGAATGTGTGATTTTTTAAGAGGTACAGAGGTAGTATATATAGAAGCGGGGGGATTAATTTTTGGTGTAATTATTTTTTTATATAAAACTAAGGGTTTGGGGTAGTTTCACCATCCATTAAGCCAACCCGCATCATGTTATCTTTCACGAACCAGTGCTGGCAGACACTAACACCGTCGAGGCCACGACCTATCATACGTCGAACCCGCATTTACTTCGTCCCCCTTACTATCTTGAACTGCTAGCATTTCCGCATCATCCTTGTAAGAGCAATTTATGACGAATGCAAACAACGAGAACAATAAGTATAAATATTCAAAGTGTCGAATGATTTATTCACAGTAAAAAGATAGTGCTCCAAATCACAGAACGTAATGAGCAACTATGAAGAATGTTACAGTGAATACGGCTATCAAAGTTACATCTAAACATCTACGGGTAATGGTGTTTAAATACTAATATCTAAAAGGATAAACACATAATCCTATTAGTTACAGATAAGTACAACCCTAAACGTTATCTTAATTCAAAAGATAAGTACAAAATAAACTGAGTTCTGATAAACATTGCAACTTCGCATCAAACTACTTGGCTTCGGATCAACATCTACCTTCGTATACTTCACAAGCTTCGGACATGAACACTTATACTTCGGATATCAAATATCATCTCAATCAGAATCCTAACATTCTCCCCCTTTGTGGTGAAGATGCCAGGTATCCGAAGTCTACAACATGTTAAAGGCTTTGATTAGTTCCTTCCGAACTTCTAACCACCACTTCAAATGCGTACATAACTCCAGCTTCACATCATCAGAGTTTTCATTGTTGACTGTCACTCTTGTAATCATTCCTTCCAGAAAAGTTGAAAGAAATTTCTCTTTCTCATCCATATCAAAGAATAACTTTTTCAATGCTCCTTTTCTTGTAAGTTTTCCCTTGTAAACAACTCCCCGTGGCTTTTGTAAAATCTTTCCATCGCTGTATTTGGATATTCCAGTAAGCTCTTTATCCGCAGCTGGAACAGATTCCTTGAAAAGTTTCGCAATCTCATAATCATACAGAGAGAAATTCCAGAGATACGAACCTATAAACCTTCCAATTATCCTTTGACCTTTTGTAAGACCTACTTGCTTGGATATTCTTGTCTGAGTTAAGCTGTAGAATCTTTCAACAAGAACGATGAAGTCATTCGGATTCATGAGAGGGAAGTCAGCCACAGTGAATGAGATTTCAATCTTTTGTTCACCTCTTCGAACATAATACGTGTAATTTTGATACACTCCTTTAAAAAGTTCACCCGTCTCGATTCTGTCAATTCCAACAATCTTTAGGCATGACCAGACATGTGTTTGATCAGCACCAAGGTTCGCATGAAACCTGGCTTTTTGTTCTTGAAATCTTCTTTTCTCAGCTTGATCAAACTCAATGTCATAAACGTTTGCAACATAGAGCTTCGGATTGAATGGAACATCAAGTTGCATTTCTGTAGTATTCTCAACGCTGTATGATACTAGTGGCACACGATCAAACATCTCTACTGTGGTGAAAGCTAAAGTCATAATCGTCTCATATGTCCAAATTTTGTTTACTGGACCCAAGACTTCTTTCTTTCCCATTCTATCTCTTGAAATCACGTACAAATGTCTCAGTATCTCATACTCGTCTGCCCTCTGCTTCTTCTGTTCAGACTTGGATAGTTCTTGTGTGATTCTTTTTCCCTTGTCAACAGAAGGACCTGACTTAGGTGGAACTTGAGATGTGTTTGTTTTTGTTGAAGTGGTTGATGGTGCAAAACTTGTTTAGATTTTAATTCCACTCGAGAATCTTTTTATGATACTCGAGGTGGATTCGGTCGAGATTGGGGTTGAAGATGTTCGTCCCGAAACAAGAGGAATCGTGGTTGATGGAGATAAAATAGCAATCGTTGTGAAAGAAGGTGCTGAAGTAAATCCAAAGAAAGGTTTGGTTGTTTGAGTACCTGATGTGGTTTGAGTTATCGGTGCAAAGGTTGTAATCGTTGCGGTTGGTACGAAGGTGGATTGCCTTTGTTGTGTTGACCTTCCAGTTGGTCGGCCTTAGGAATTTGTGCCACAAAGTCCATATTTGCATCCGAATGGGAACCCGTTGGAGCTTGAACTAATCCGAAGTCATGTACTGGAAAATCTTGAGGTAGTAGAACTTTGTTATGAGCATAAGCAGCCTGGACAATTAAAGCCCAGAACCGTGCTGATGCGATATCCGTGGCACGCTTCGCATGATTCAAGTATGTAATAAAATCGGTCCACAGAATACCAGCGTAATCAACAGGACAGTTGTAGTAGATACCGTAATGAAGTTGAAGAAAAGTATACGAAGCAGAATCCAAGCCAGAGGTCCTTCCAGAGAGGCTCCTCAGTATGATGCTGAAAAATTATGCCCAAACTGAAGGCAGGTGTTTTTTCTTGAAATTACTCATGGATCGTGTGACAGGAGTGTGACCCATCTCATTCAGCATGTTTAGGATTTCCGACTGAGAGGCCATCTGGAACGCTCCAGTCGCTGGTAATCAGAGAACCCTAGCGAATTGGTCTTTTCCAACCGTTATCGTCTTCTTGTCTTTGGTTGTTGGGATAATCTCGAAAGCAATTGATTGACTATCCGCATTCAGACGGGCAGTATGATAAGCAAGATCCACCCATAGCTTTGGGACTTGAGGATTTGCAGTCATGGCGTATCCCAATGGATAGTGTTGAATTCAGAGAACCAACATCGCCATCGTGGAAGAATAAGCTTCTGGATCAAGATTAGCAATATGATTTGCCGACAATGACCGGAGATCTGGAACGGAGTCGGCATCTCTGGCAGTGAAGGAGACAGCATTTAAAGACACTGTGAGTGTTTTGCGAGTTGAAGATGGGAGAAAATAAGTTGCAGGTTTTGAAGATTGGGGAAACGGAAGGGGTGAATGAAGGGTTTTGTCGTATTTATAGTGTGGAGTTGTGGGGGTAATGAATGGAGAAAGAGTGTGAGCAATTAATGTGCGTATGAGATGGTCGAATGATATGTCTCCATGTCACCCATAAGTTGAGGGGACGTTCCTTTTTTAGCGCCTGTCAGGTTCGTCATCGAGATGTAACCGTTATACCTCATTGTGATTGGTCCTGCGTTTCCTAAGGCTAATTAGGATTAGATTAAATCCCTGATTTCTCGTATCATCCTAACTACTCGTGTAACTAGATAAACTAAAACATGTTTAATTCATAAAAAAAAAATCTTTATGTATGTTTGAATATATAAGACTATAATATGACAACACTTATGAGTCAGTGAATTACATCATCCGAAGCTTAAACAAAAGGGTTAATTGACTTTGTGAAAAGCGAATTTGTGGGTTATTTTCTGAGGATGAGAGCTGATAATTCTTAGAAGTCCTAATTACACACTCATATCCGAATATTTGTGAGGGACTCTAGTCTTCATACGATAGCTGAACCAGTGTAATTATTCTACCATCGCATGCTTCAAAATGTGGTATTGCATATTGTGATCTCAATTTATAACCCAGCACAGTCTTAGATGATAATTCTTAATCCGAAGAGAAACTTTTCTTTCAATGTAGTATATTATTTGTGGGATGTGTAGCTTAAAAATATCTCGATTCACCAGATGGAGTATTTGGACACGCTTCTCGGATAACAAGCCTTTGAGAATTATGCACTACTCCACCCTTGTCACTGAAGACGGGTTACTGAGATGTTCATACCCCCAACCCGGTTCTCAACTATGTCATAGGAGATCCTAGTTTGTTCATTTAAGACAGGGGTAAGCCTTGAGTGTTGTGCATATCATAAATTTTTTGTCCGAAGTATGTATAGTTGTGTAACTCCTTGATTTATCAGCACAGTTTCCCAAATGTTTGAATATATATTGTTTGTTATTTCTTTTTAACCTTTGTGGAATATTATTCAATTAGTCGTTTTGCTTGGGGAAACAGATAGAAGCATATTGTTGAAAAAACAACATCCCTTTGTTTTTAAATGTTTTAATTTTCCTCGTTTCAAGAATCATCAAATGTATAGTGCCAAGTTGGTTTTGAGACATTATATCCTGAAAAGAACAAGTCTTTTTGATTAGTGAATTGTTGAAGCGAATGTAAGAACCACTGGGTGCAAGGAAGATATGACGATAGAGAGACACCATGTTATGTCCAAAGAATAAGTCTGTAAGTAGGTCTTTAACCGTGACCAGGTCATCCGAAGATTTACCAATGTTGCAAAGCGAGTCCCAAATACCTCTTAGTGCAGTGGGATATGATTTCACAGACTCTAAAATCCCCGTTTTGTCCTTTAAGTATGGTGTCTGTTTATTCCATAGTTTGAGTCGGATGATGTAAACAAGTGTGACTAAGTAAACATTACTGAAAAAAAATTTGTCATCAGAAGGGAATCAAAGCGTCGGATGTGAATAGTAGTGTAACAGTTATCTTGCATATAGTGTTTTGAAATGTATTGTCATCAGAACTAAAACGAAGGTTCGTTTTTGAATAGTATCCCTTCGGATGAGAGAAAAAAATTAAAAAAAAAACTTTGTAAAAAAATGAAATTAGAAAGCATAAAGGTAAAGGGTTCAAAAGACTTAGCATATTATGTTTGTGGAACTGCGGATGACTCAAGCATGCCAAGCCCAATGATGATTCTTGTAAATGCTTTTTCGTCAAGGGCTTTGGTGAAGATATCTGCCAATTGGTCGTTTGTATGGACAAAATGTACCTCAATATTTCCTTCCTCTACATGACTTTTAATGAAATAGTAGCGTAGGGAAATATGTTTGGTCATTGAATGTTGGATAGGATTATGACAGATTCGTATGGCGCTTTGGGAGTCACAAAATAGAGGTATCCTTCGCATGTTGATTGCATAATCACGTAGTTGACTTTGGACCCAAATCATCTGAGAAGTGCAGGCAGCAGCAGCAATGTATTCGGCTTCGGCTATGGAGATGGAGACACATGTTTGTTTTTTGGATTGCTAGCTGATGAGTTTGCCATCCAAAAACTAGCATCCACCCGAAGTGCTTTTTCGATCAAGGGCACATCCTACAAGATTAGCATCAGAATAGGCTTGAAGAAAGAAACCTGAGTTGGCAGGGTACCATAGTCCAAGTGAGGGTGTGCGATGAAGATAACGAAAGATCGTTTTGACTACGGCTAAATGTGGTTCTTGTGGATTCGCTTGATATCTTGTACAGTTGCACACATAAAACATGATGTCTGGGCGACTGGCAGTTAGGTAGAGGAGAGAGACAATCATGCTTCTATAGACCTTCTGATCGACAGCTGATTTGTCAAGCGAAGGTGAGAGACGTGTACCAGCAGCCATGGGAACCTTTGCATTTGAACAGTTTTCCTTTCCAAACTTCTCTAGAAGGCTTCGTGTGTATTTCTCTTGATTTATGAAGATGCCTTCGGAGGTTTGTTTCAATTGAAGTCCGAGAAAGAAATTTATCTTCCCCATCATGCTTATTTGAAATTTACTTTTCATTAAGGTTTCGAATTCTTTTGAAAGTGCAGGGTCTTTTCATCTTGATTACCAATTACCCGAGTCTTCGGATGATCTTTTGTCCATTTGTCAAGAGGAGGGTATGCAGGACCGTATTCTAGCAGTGTTTCTCCATGCACTTCTTTCGTATCAGATGGATAGTCCGAAGTTAGCTGATTATCTTCAGGTGAAGTGTTCGGAATTGGTTGCTCCCCCTCAACAGAAGCTGCCTTGTCAGATGAATCCCCCTCGATTTGAGAGGGGATTTGTGTAGATGATGTGGTTGGTGGCTCTTTTGAGTTGGCATCCTTTGGATCGTTGGATGAAGCAGAAGTGGATGACTCCCCCTCAACCGAAGGATCTTTTGGGGTTCGTGTCTCATACTTCCCCTCAACCGAATATGACTTATCCTTTGATGCATCAATGGAGGATTGATCGTCAGTGAGCTTGATGATTTCTGGTATGTGATTGTCCTTCGCATATGATTCAACATCTATTGCACGATCAGGACTGTCAAATAAGAAAGAGAAATCAAGAACAAAAGAGTCCAGGGGTATAACTTCGGTTGGTTTATCTGGAAAAATGGAGGAACGAGGAAATATTGTTTCTGATTTCTTGATATGATGATCATCAAATGTCAGATTGAAGGTTTCCTCGATCTTTCTTGTTGTCTTATTTAGCACACGATATGCTTTCACAGAGTGTGAGTAGCCAAGAAAGACACCATCATCGGATTTAGATGCAAACTTCGTAGAACCGTATTTGAGTTTCATGATAAAACATCGGCAACCAAATACATGGAAGAATTTTACATTAGGTTTTCTTTTGTTTATGACTTTGTATGGAGTGATATTGAATCGTCTATGAATGAAGGATTGATTCTGAGTGAAGCATGTAGTTGCAACAGCTTCGGCCCAGAAGTACATTGGAAGATTTGCGTAGTCAAGCATTGTTCTTGCAGCTTCACATAATGACCTATTTCTTCGCTCAACCACTCCATTTTGTTGTGGAGTGTAAGGGACAGAAAAATTATGAGTGATGCCCTTCTCCTTCAGATAAGAGTCAATAGTCTGATTTTTGAATTCAGTGCCGTTGTCAGTTCGGATAGCTCGTACTGGTTTCTTAAGATGAAGCTCAATATTCTTGATGAAGGCAATCAGTTCTGTAGGGGGATCCGATTTTTGTCTCAGAAAAATAACCCATGTGAACCTTGATAAATCATCCACCATGACTAGAATATATTTCTTTCCTCCAAGAGACTCAACCGAAGATGGACCACAGAGATCGATGTGTAGAAGCTCAAGTGGTTCGGTTATCTTGGAGTCTATTGTGATCGGATGTGCTTGACGTTTCTGCTTTCCATGTTCACATGCAGCACATAACGTGTCATTATCAAACTTTAACGCGGGCATTCCTCTGACTAAGTCAAGTGCAACAAGCTTGTTGATATTCTTGAAGTTCAGATGAGATAGTCGTCGATGCCATAGCCAGCTTAAATCCGAAGGTGCTTTAGAGAGTAGACATGTGGAAGGAGCCCCTACTATTGGCTTCATGTCTAGTGGGAACATTTCGCCCTTCCTTTTTGATGTGAGTAGAACCTCCTTGGTCTTTTTGTTCTTAATAATACTTCCAGCTTCATCAAAAGAGACTTTTAACCCAGTTCCCACCACAAGTTGAGAGACACTGACTAGGTTGTGTTTTAGACCTTCTACATATGCTATGCGATTGATGGTAAATTTTCCATTGGTTATTGTGACAACCAAAAAAATTCATTTACGCGTATAAGATTTAATCTAGCGCTTAAACGTTTTATGGATGAGCAAAAAGGTCAAATAAGGTGAAACTATGGAAATGTATGGGTTAAGATATTTTATTAAGTCAATATGAAATATTACTTCATTTAGAAATTAGTTTTAACGACCCAGAGGCAAAAAGGGGAATAAAGGACCAAAAGTGAAAACTTTATCGAACAATTTTAAAAATTAATATCTCAAATTCTAAAATGGATTGGGAGAAAGTACTCAAGGTAACTTTGGTAATATTTGAGATAACAAAAATATAGGAAAAAGATTCAGACCATTGAGACTTATAACGAAGGAGCTATGAAGGTTTCAAAATGGCCCAAAAGTGACAAAAATTGTCAATTGCCCATATTTGAAGGGTTGTATCGGAAAATCTATAAATATTCAGACTTAAGTGAGTAGGGAAAAGTTGTAAAGCTTATTCCCACATTTCTAAAGGTATAAGAATTGTAAAATTTGAATAAAGTATGTAGATGTTGTAGTGGTGGGAAGTTTGAGAAAAATAATAAGTAAAAACACATTTTCCAAGTCATTGAGCTGAGGGCAATATGGTAATTTCTCAAATAGTTTTCTCAAAATTTTCTAAGTCATGGACCCGGTTTCCCCTCCTTATATCTGTGTGCACGTAAAATCAGTCCAAAAAGAAAATGGGGAATCGAGAAAGGAAAAAGATAAAAAAAAAAAAAAAAAAAAAAAAGGAAGCACGCTCACACACCACTTGGTATGTTCGATCGGGACAGAAGGGATGCGATGGAGAGGTCGGTCTCGACCTGTGGTTCACAAGTTCCAGCATCAAGATGAATTAGAGAAATCGAGTGAAAGAGAAACGAACTAGGGATCGATTTTTTTGGCTTTGAGGGTTGCGATTTCCAGAAATTAGAGAGAGTATCAAATCCGCTATTGTGGTTTACGATCTCCATTAGCGAGATGAGAGACAGAGGACATGGACATTGATGGAGCAAGACACGAAGCGCTATCACGTGTGTGCATGTTCGTGTTCAGATCTGACAGCGAGAAAAGAGACTCGGCGAGAAAGAGAAGACAATGGACGGAAGCAGCTCGCGACTGGTCGGAGTTCACAGCGGTAGAAAGGGTCGCCGGTGGTGCTAGCAATCTGTTGGGTGATCGACAGTCGGAAATCTAGCAGCGATAATGACAATGGAGGTCGACTGTGGTCCTACTCGGAGATGGGAACGAACCTGATGCATCTGATTTTTGTGATTCATCAACCTAAAACACCTCGGTTTCTATGCTTGTTCAGATTTGAAGGTAAACTCTTAGCCCTAGAAATGTTAACACTAAGTAAATGCAAGTTTGAAATTCAGAACATATCTGTTGATAACAATAAAGCTCAAGAACACCAGATTGTCAAACATTTGGGTTAAGAAGTTGCTAGTTGGATTATCGGATATACAAGTCTAATATTTGATAATATCTAAATGTATTTTTTACAACAGGTTTAAGGATTTGATTTATAAGACCTTATAAGTAAGACATGAAGAGGCACATTGGTTGAATCTCCGGATAACATTGTTGTTGGGGTTGCCGGTTTTGTTTGGGTGGCAAAACCGCCACTACTGATGGCCGATGGTTATGATGGTGATGTCAGCAAGGCCCCTTGATGTTGGTGGTTCTATGTGGTCCGAGTAAGGCTGAACGGAGTGGTGTTGGAGGCACCCTCCTCCACATCAGCAAACACCCCTCTCAAACCCCTCTCACTGCCGGAAAAGAGACACCACGGAGTGGTGTTGGAGGATGTTGGCGGCAACAGAGAAGAGAAAGAGAGAGAAAGAGAAGAGAGAAAGAGAAGAGAGAGAAAGCGGCAAGCTTGCCGCTTGGGCCTTGCCGTTGAAGGTTGCCGCACTCACGGGGCGGTGTTTGCCGCCGGCAACACCCGCCAGCTCGGATGCCGCCAACGAAAACACCCCCCACTCCTTTCAGCCTTAGCAAGCAAAATAGCTACGAAAATTAAGTTATTTTCAGCTTGAGATCAATTGAAAGGTGAGGTTTAAATCCGATTAAATTGTTATGACAGTTAAAAGATAGTAGGAATGGTCGTAAAAATTTATTGAGAAATCTTTGAATGTATGTGGGATACGACTTTATAAGTGGTTAGGAACAAGTTTTATATTACGCAAATCGTTATTAACAATATATGTTTTGCTTGCGTGAAAGCGGGACAAAACTTGATTTTTGGTCTTATTAACTAAATGTTGAGGTCGATTGGAATTGTGAATTCCATCGGTTGTTGTTATAAGAATAATGGAGTTAAATTTGATAATGTATAACTATGCGTAAATAAAAGTATAAACAAAGCTAGTTAAGAAAAGAAGGGTAGAAATACTAAAGACTATAATGACTAAAATAGTCGCGTTGAAACTAAAAGTTTCTATTTTTTTTTTTTTTTGTCTAAATGGACACCCACAAATATAAAATTGAATTGGAATGAAACTTATGAATTGTTGAGAACACATTGGTGATAGTAAGAAAGAAAATATCAAGATTTTTGTTGGTTTCTATTTTTAGAAACTTTGTTCGTTGAAATTTGCCAAAACGACATAAATGAGTAAAATGATGGATGTTTTGTCATCTAACTATTGATAGTAAATCATAAAAGTGTAAAAGTTTAAATATTGCTAAAGTAATATTGTAGAACCCGAAAATATCATTTTCGGTCAAAGTGGGACATAAAAGGCAAAAATGTCTAAAATGATTATTGTGTTTTAAGAGTCATACTTAGCCATTGGAATAGACTTAGATAGTGATTGGAAGGAGTTCAAGAATGCTTAGACACATGTTGTATATTTAGTTGCCTAATAAGTTCTAATCTTCTATTAAATTAATAGAGGTTTGAAGGATGCTTGGAAGCAACGAAAGGCTAGAAAAAGTGGATTAGTGTAGCTAGACGTACCTGGCTACTAAGGTGAGTACATG
This sequence comes from Cichorium intybus, assembly GCA_023525715.1. Taxonomy (NCBI): domain Eukaryota; kingdom Viridiplantae; phylum Streptophyta; class Magnoliopsida; order Asterales; family Asteraceae; genus Cichorium; species Cichorium intybus. Next base: position 114,504,940 of record CM042014.1, on the reverse strand, counting down.
TGGCTTTTTCCCACTATGGGGTACATGGCAAGTTGTTGACAAAGCTTTTATGTGACTTTTAAATATCAAATAATATGCAAATCGATCTACGTATGTTACGATAATAAAAGTTTTTATGATGATTTGAGAGAATGTTTTGGCATCAAGCCTACAATGATTACAAAAGTATTTTTTGGCATTAAGCCTACTCTGTTACTGAAAGATTGTTTTGGCTTCAAGCTAACTATACCCGTGAAAGAATATTTTTCTATGTGTTCATGTTATAAATATGTTTCAAAGGAACAATGATTATATGTGCCAAATGATTCGATTCTTATATAAGTTTATGAAAGATTTAATTGTTAATCTCTAAGTTATTGCACATGCATCTCATGACACTTCATGATTTCTCGTACAAAAGATCAGTAGTGCTTTTATGCATGCATAGAGTGTGATTGCATGAGTCAGCGAGGTCCGGACACGTCCCCGTAACGGGACAACAGACACTACTCGGATGGTACCTCCCGTCGCGAAGTAGAAGTCTTATAGACGTCATGATAGGATGATTTCTTTTCCTATTTTGGCCAGCTTTAGTCTTTATAGACCTCCAGACGCGGTATATAACCGCCAGCTATAGTCACGATTGTGACATGGTCTTTTAGACCTAAGACGGGGGTAGGAAAACCCTCCAGCTTGGCATTAGTGTGCGAATCATGCATTTCATATGCATCTATTTTTGTATTAATCATGTTGAACAAAATATATTGTTTAAGTTTCAAAACTTCTGTGAATTGTTTTTGCAAAGAATTTTGGAAGTGAATGCCATTTATATGACTTAGATTGTAAAGAAGTTTTTGGAAAATAAAGGTCAGTCATATGACTTTTTTGCAAAGGATTTTGAAAAGAAATGTATCAAATATACGATATTGACTATAAAACATTTTCAACGATGTTTTGAGTCTAAAACCCATGTAGCTCACGAGACGTTTTCATCTTACGTATTTTATTTTATGCCATATATCCCAGATTCTAGACACGAGGGATAGAAGCAAGTAGATGACCCGAGGAGATTGGGATTTAGATGGAGGTTTGTATCCTAACTTGCTTTCTATGGTGTAGTATGATATGAAGTTGTAACCTCCGAAGTTGTTTAAACATTTTTAAAACTTAAATGTTTTTGTTATGACCAAAATTTTAAGACATCACACGAGGTCATGAGAAAAGGTTTTAAAAGTTGACATTTTGCCACATAATGTTTTAAAACATGATGGAATAACTTTATTATGCTTTTGGCTTTAATGCACTTTTGGCGTTATTGCGTAAAAAAAAGAGTAAATTTTGGGGCGTTACAGTTATCTTTTCGTACCCTTTGATAGGACATGTTTCATTGTTTCCAAATTTCACATCTCCTCCGTCATCTAAGCTTCTGAAGTCCCGCAAGTACTCAATTCTCCTCCTCATGTGTCATGAGCAGCCGCTGTCAATGTACCATTCCTTATCGTACTGCTCGTCGATCATTACCTACAATTTAGAGAGAAAGTTCAGGTACCCAACATGGCTCGGGTCCTTGATGGTAAGTATTCGGATCATAGATCCATGATGCAACCATATCATTATTTTTGGTGTCAGATGTAGAAGCAATATTAGACGAGAGTGATGATGTGGATGTGTGTGATTTTGAGACTTTAGGAACCCATTTCAAAATTTTATTTGATTTTTGCTCTTTGGGATTCAGTTTTGATAATGGATTTGGTTTTACTGGCACCCATTTGTGTTTTGAAATGAGAATCTTTTCGGATGAAGAACTACATTGAGTAGATTTGCTTAGAAATTCTTCATATGCAAGTTTAAAGTCATCAATTGTTAAGCTTTTATCTTTGAGCAAGTCCATGTTTTTATCTAGCCAGACATGAAACGTGTCGACCAGGTTGTTTCCCTTGGTAAAATTTTTCTTAGTGGCTTTTTCATATTTATTGTTTGAACATATAGGTTTCGTGGGTTCAAAAACAATATTCTGAGAATTTCTTGAAGTGTTTTTGACAATAGAATTTTTGTTGATTTCGAAAAGCTTTCTAATTATTTTGAGAATCGCGATAATTTTTCCTTCTTCGGTTGTCATAAAATCGTTTATGTTTTTCATAAAAATGTGTTTGTCGAGATTGTCTGCGATTGTTTGAAAAGTCTTGAAGATTATTTTGACGTCCGAAGGTCTTTTTCAACTGATATATTTCTTTTTTTCTTTTATTTATTTTAAATTTCATTTCTTCATTCAAAATTACTTTCAAGCATTTTCTTAGTTGAGAAAAAACCTTCAGGAGTTACTTTTGCATTATCATCTTTCATAAGAGAGAGTAATTCGTAGTTCTCTTCAAGTTTTACTCCTTGTTTAATGAAAACCATGTTTTTGAAATTAGCAACCTTTGGATACGTACATGCTAGTACAACAAACTTTTTGGTTTTATCAATAGAAAACGTTGTGAATTCATCCGAAGGATCAATAACATGAATGGTTTCTAAAGCTTCATCCGAAGAATCCTTTGTCACATTAGAAGTGTGGTTTTGAAAATTTGGTGAATTATTTTTCCTCACTTCTGTTGTACAATATTCAATTTTATTTGAAGAACAGACTGAACTAGATTTTTGTTGTGAGAGATCAATACAGTCTATTTCCTCAATATCGGAATCCGATTCAGAACATGCATCACACACAGTATTATCAGAAGTATTATGATTTACTTTAACATTCACAGAATCACTTTTATTTGTTAGAGGAATGGTGGGTAGTGAGGCATCCATTACTTTTAACAGATCATTAGGACTTAAAAATTTTTCAAAGGGGACAATGCCATGAGTGTAAGTTGGATTTGTAATTTCAATTGATGAAACTATAGATTCACATTCATACGAAAGGGAATTTACATCTTGTAACTTAAACTCGATAAAAGGTAGAAGATTTTTGTGGTGATCTAAAGCAATATCAGACGAATGATAAATTCGAGTAATAAAGGCATATAATCTTTTAGCTGTCTCACAAAAAATATTTCTTTGTTTCAATAACACTTCATTATTTTTCCTGTATTGTTCCCTACTTTCTTCTAAAATATCTATCCGTAATTGACTTTTCTCTAATGCCCCACGCATTCCTTCTAGTTTTCCCTTAAGCGAAGTTACTTCCTCCTTTGCCTGACACGCATCACTATTTGCTGAAACAAGTAGTTGATTCATATGCAGACAGTTAATAAAAAGTTCTTCTGGAATATTAAAGTTTTGAAGTAAGAATGATACCTGTTCTGGAATGGTAAGATGAGCATTGGACGATGAGTTAGTCCTTTGTGTCATCAGAAAGACACCAGTGATATTGCTTTCTTTCTCTTCGTCCGAACTCTCATCATCTGACCATATGCCATGGCCGGTATGTGCAGCAAACATTGCACCATTAGTAGGTTTATGAATTTCATCGTCATCCGAACCAGATGACCAAATTTGGTAGGTTCCATCACCACTTTTAGGTGCAACAAGAGATAGACTCTGAGTCCTCGCACGAACCTCTTCCAATTTCTTCGTATAGTATGCTTCATCCTTAACTCTTTCCTTTTTCTCATTCGCCTTCTTCAACATGTAGTCTCTGGCAAGATGATTCTTTACATAGCAGTAGTTGCAGTCGTATCTAGAGTCACCTAACAGCTTCTTTTCTGGTAGAGGTGTTGCATCAGAATTCGGTTTGTTGGAATGTTCAGCAGGTTTTATTGGTTGTCTTCCATTATTGAAATTTCGATTGAAATTTGGTTTGTTCCGTGGCCTTTTCTGAAAGTTTCCGCTGTTATTAGAGTATAAAGCCTTCGTATCACTTTCTTCATCTTCATTGCCTTCATCATCAGCATCAGTTACCTCTTTAGATTCCTTTTTTGAGACAAAAGCCATAGTGCCAGCATTGAGTATATCACCAACTGTCTCTAAAACATCATACTCGTAGGATTTGAGTAGATTATAGAGTTTTTCGAGCGAGTAAGAGTTGATCTTCTCATGAGCTCTCACCATCATGGTGATCTGCTTCCATTCCCTTCGGAGACATTTCATGAACCTAAAGTTTGTTTCATGCGAAGTCTTTGAAACACCATATTTCTCTAGTTCATATACCACATCCGTAAACCTTTCAGATTTCTGGTAAATCTTATCATTTTCCAGTTGTTTGAAATTGCTGAAGTCAGCTAGAATGTTATTGACGATGCTCTTTTTCATGACATCGCTACCTTCGTATCGTATCTTCAATCTGTCCCAAATTTCTTTTGCTGATTTTGACGTTCGGATCAGATTGAAGGCGACAGGAGGTAGACCACTTTTCAATTCACACATGCATCTCTTGTCATTCTCTATCTTCTTCTTGTTTGCAACAATAACAGCTTCATTGTCAACAGGAGGAGTTGTAGCTTCACCAGATTTAGCAGCAAATCTAGTTTGAACATTAGCAGTGAACGGACCTTCCTTCAATGATCTCAAGAGATCTTCGTCGATTCCAGATAAATGATCCTCCATACGATCAGCCTATTGATCGTAGTGTTCAGGGATGAGCATGGGTGCTTTGTTGCTGGAACCAAGTAAGGCAGCGTAGTTCATCATAGCGTTGTTCGCGTTCTAGGCCATTGAATAGTGCAGATTGTTGCACAGATATTACCAAGATCAAATCTCTGAAACACAGAAGGATGAATTCAAAAACGATTTGAAACCACGAGTCAAAGAACGCAAGTAATCTTAGTAATCAGGTCGGCAATTAACCCGCTCTGATACCACTTGTAAGAGCAATTTATGACGAATGCAAACAAAGAGAACAATAAGTATGAATATTCAAAGTGCTGAATGATTTATTCACAGTAAAAAGATAGTGCTCCAAATCACAGAACGTAATGAGCAACTATGAAGAACGTTACAGTGAATACGGCTATCAAAGTTACATCTAAACATCTAGGGCTAATGGTGTTTAAATACTAATATCTAAAAGGATAAACACGTAATCCTATTAGTTACAGATAAGTACAACCCTAAACGTTATCTTAATTCAAAAGATAAGTACAAAATAAACTGACTTCTGATAAACATTGCAACTTCGCATCAAACTACTTAGCTTCGGATCAACATCTACCTTCGTATACTTCACAAGCTTCGGACAGGAACACTTATACTTCAGATATCAAATATCATCACAATCAGAATCCTAACAATCCTGCTTGCAGGTGAAGACTTCTGTAGACTGTCCAACATAATCTACTCCAACTTCACCCCACGTGATCTTTTTCATCTTCCTAACTGGCATAAAAAGACATAATCTACAAAATATCTTTCATGAAAATGATCCGCACATCATTTAACCAAGACTTGAGTTCATTTTGAGAGGAAAAAGTCAAATAGGAGGTACATCAAACTTTGACATAATGTGCATCTGCAACGGAACAATTGAGGTCTTCTCGGATTGCAATCTTATACTCTACAAGCGCATATGGCCTCGGTATGCGGCCGAGTAAGGTACTACCAAATTGGGATTAGGCCATACACTTGAAGAAAACTATGTGATAAATTTACATAGTTAGACACACAAATAAAGATAAAGGAAAACTAATATACAGACATCATATAAAACACAACATATTGACACTGTTATAATTAGTCGGCTTTGATATTTATCCAAGTTTGACATTCGGTCAAAATAGCAACCTACATGTAAAAAAATAACATGCGACTGCGTGGCTGTGTTTTTTGTGTGTGCGTCAATGATTGAAAGTTTATTGATATATTTTTTTCTTATCTACACTGACTGGGAAAAAGTTAAAGAAAAACAACAACGAAAAAGTTAAAGAAAAAGAATAAATTTGATATGTGAATCCTTTATATCAGGATACGAAAGAAACCTTTTTGCAAAATTAGAGTGTGCCCTTCTACTTTGACCTTACAACCAGGTTTACTTAAAGCTACCAAAACAACCCACTATACTCGAATGAGCAAGATTGCACTTCACGTAAATTTCTGAAAAGAAACATTACAAATTCTATGTTAATAAAAATATATTCATCAAAAACAAAAGGCACTAAAATAAACCTCAAAGTTACAAACTTCCAACCCCGAAACCCTCGTGGATTTGCTTCAGGAAAATCATCATCTAAAACATAATCCTACAAAGCATGAATGAAAAGATAAGAATGAAAGCATAAAAAGCAACAAAGTCTCAAAATGAAAAAGAGATACTACTGAAACAAAGAAACATTAGATTTCTTGGCTAATAGGAACTTCGAAATTCCAAATACTGTACAAGTCAACAAACACAAAAACATTAATAGAAATTTCTAGAATTCCTTCTTGGTCTCATTAGGCTTCCAACTTCAATACCTCATTTAAAACAGGAAATATACTCCTTCCTAAAATCGAATAAAAACTATCAATATGGCTCAAACAGAAAATCAGCAATGACAGTGTTTAGTTGTGACTAACATCCCTAAAATCAAACCCAACACTTAATTGAGAAAGTCACATCAAATTACATCAATGGAAAAGAAAGAGAAGAAGGGGAGGGGGTCGATTTATACCTTACTTGTTAATAGAGGTCCGAGAATCAATGTCGTTTGGTTTTAGTCCCAAATAAGGCCCTTGATTTGCAAGTTCATTCAACATAGCCAATCCTCAGAAAAAACATTATGATTATATTCTCCGAAGATAGATAATGAAGTGCCTGGTGCGATGGCGATTACGGTGTTGTGTGATAATGAGCAGTGATGTGCGGTGATGTTGTATGGGCATCGAGTGACAGAGAAGCTGGCAGTATTGAAGAAGATGGTGTTAAAGCCATTGGTAGGGGTTATAAAGGGCGAAAATCAAAAGGCGGCAATCGGTGGTGACATAGGAAGCAAGGGTAGCAGTCATTTGTCAAATAGGTGTAGTAAGACCATCCGGAGCGGCCACGGGGAAGAGGTGGAGTGTCCACCATGGAGGCCATCACCGCACGGGAACACCGCCCCACCTGGGATGTGACCCGCGGTGAAGGTCCTCACAATGTGTGGCTTCATCGCACGATGATGTTGATTCAATTTACAGTGGTCCCTGGAGTATGGAAGATTTTAAAATAAGCACCCCCCTCCCTCCCTCCCCCCCCCCCCCCCCCCCCCAACGTCACTTTAACGGTCAAATTCAAAAAAAAAAATTTACATTTTCCAACTATATATATACACATATTCACACACAAAAAACTACACATCTTTTTCTCACTAAAATCCATTGTTTTTACATCCATTTCTCACTCAAAAAATGGCTGTCGTCGGTAACGAAAATAATCGTCGGGTATGGAGTCAACCTCACGAAGCCGCTTTGTCAACCGCGTGGCTCAACGTCAACGAAGACTTCAACGTCAACGGCAACGAATACCGTCCATTCTGGAAACTTGTGAAAGAATCGTTTGAAACTATATTAGACGTAGTTAATTATGCGAGTATGGATCACCTTTCTTTGAAATGGAGAAATATGTCACGAACAATAAGTAAATTTCAACAAATTTACTTAAACATATGGGGAAACCGCCAACCCGGTGCAACTGACGAAGAGATCCTTCAGCAAGCCCAAGCACAGTTTCGGGCAACATACGGCACAGACTTCCCGCACCTCGCTGCGTGGAATGTTGTGAAAAATTCACCTCGATATCGCGCAATTTAATTATCATATTTAGGTTTTAATTTCCCGTTTCTACAATTTTAATTGTCGTTTTAGGTTATTAAAATTTCTCGTTTGTAGGATTTTAATTATCGTGTATGTTTTTTAATTTGAAATGTTTTTAATTATGTTTTTAATTAAATGTTTAGTTGGTTAATTTAATGTTTTTGGTGGTGAAATTATATTATTTATTTATTTAAAATAAAAGTGAGGGGTTATCATTTCCTAGATTTGAAGGGGTGAGGGGAAGGTGAGGTGGAGCCTTCGTGGCACTCCAACCCCTCACACCAAGGGGTTACGGCTCCTCTCAGTCTAAGAGTTTGTTGTTAGAGATGCGGGTGGTGCCGCTACAGTGTAGGTTGGTGACGTCTAGGGTTAGAGAGGGAATGGTGAATGAATATAGTGAGGGTGGTGTCTGATTTTGTTGAGGAGAATGGATTTTAGGGGTTTTTAAGTGGGAGATAACCGGATGGATACACCCTTCGTGAGAATAAAGAGCCACCGGAGAGTGTGTGATTTCAACATAGAACCATATTATATTGCCTAACCATACAACCACTCTTATAACCGTTAGATCATTATTTCAGTGGATTAGATTAAAAAGGGTACACCATAAAAAAATTTATACACATTTACAGGGGATCATATCCAATAAATGGCATACTAGGTTTTTTAAGCATCCATTTTTCTTCATTGATGAACATGTGTTCATAAATGAACAAATGATGAACATTTGTTCATTTATGAACACATGTTTATTTACAGAGAAGGAGAAGAACGTTTGTTCGTTATATATATATATATATATATATATATATATATATATATATATATATATATATATATATATATATATATATATATATATATATATATATATATATATATATATATATATATATATAGGGATATGTTCAACATAGAACCATATTATATTGCCTAACCATAGAACCACTCTTATAACCGTTAGATCATTATTTCAGTGGATTAGATTAAAAAGGGTACACCATAAAAAAATTATACACATTTACAGGGGATCATATCCAATAAATGGCATACTAGGTTTTTTAAGCATCCATTTTTCTTCATTGATGAACATGTGTTCATAAATGAACAAATGATGAACATTTTTTCATTTATGAACACATGTTTATTTACAGAGAAGGAGAAGAACGTTTGTTCGTTATATATATATATATATATATATATATATATATATATATATATATATATATATATATATATATATATATATATATATATATATATATATATATATATATATATATATATATATATATATATATATATATATATATATATATATATATATATATATATAGAGATATGTTCAACATAGAACCATATTATATTGCCTAACCATAGAACCACTCTTATAACCGTTAGATCATTATTTCAATGGATTAAATTAAAAAAGGTACACCATAAAAAAATTATACACATTTACAGGGGATCATATCCAATAAATGGCATACTAGGTTTTTTAAGCATCCATTTTTCTTCATTGATGAACATGTGTTCATAAATGAACAAATGATGAACATATGAACAAATGATGAACATTTGTTCATTTATGAACACATGTTTATTTACAGAGAAGGAGAAGAACGTTTGTTCGTTGATAAACATATGTTTATTTACAGAGAAGGAGAAGAATGATTGTTTATTGATGAACATATGTTCATTGATGAATATTTATTCATTGATGAACATTTATTAATTTACTAGACGTATTTATTGGAGGTTCTTATTCTAGTATTTCAATTTTACCATCCTGCCCTTAATAGAAATTATGATTTAAGCCCCATGAGGCCATGAGTGAAAAATATATTGATCCAAATAAATATATATATCAGCCCAAAAATAATTTGCAAATTCAGCTCAAGGTTGAAAACCAGTCCATATTTATTCGTCCCATAATAGAAATTATGTAAGCCGTTCAAAAGAGTCCGTAGTGATAATAAGTCTCATGTGTCAATGTGTCAAAGCCAATGGGATAAATGTAAAATGCAGAAAAAATAAGAATGAATGTCGAAGATATCCAACTGGTAGCAAGGCCCAATTTCATGTTAACGGATATAATGAATGTTGAAGCGAAAAACAGTGATCCAAGAGCTTGGTTTATCAGCCTGGCCCACAAACAAATTTTCTTCATATGCATCTTTCTATTCCATATCCCGTCACAGTGTCAAGTTGAGGTGCACAAAAGCCCGATTTTAACCGGTTCGGTGTTTTCAAGAACCGGTTTTTGGAAAAACCGGTTTGGGTCCAACCGGTTTCGGTTATTACCGGTCTGGATTTGGCCGGATTTTTTGAAAATGAAATTGAGATTTAGACCGTTTTTTTCGGTTTTTAAACCGGTTTAGTTCTGTTAACCGGAACAAAATCAGGGTAAAAAACCGGTTCGGTTGGGATAAAAAACCGGTTATTGAAAACCCGGTTATTAAAAAACCGATTTTTTTCGGTTTTTTGAAAAAACCTGTTCTTTATGTGCAACGGCCCAATATCATTACATCATTACCCAAGTTGATTTTGTTTCAGTAATTCATTGTTGACAATCGACATAAGGAATATCAATGTTCAAGTTAGGGTTGACTTTAGGAACAGATAGATATGAGATTATTTCGATTGATAAATAGAAAACGAACTGATTTAAAAAATTTATCCATGGTGAATCAAAACTAAAAACGAATTTGGATTGAACAAACAACTAGATAAGAACACGATGAATGTTATCTACGAAGTTTGAATGAAGAACGATCGAATATTGATCTTGTGAATCCAAAGTTACGTCATGACTGTGAAGAAAAAAATGTGAAGAACAGATGATGATTTGGATAGATCATATACGGATAAGGTGAATCACACAAGATTTTAGGGCAAAAATCATCAACCGGATCATGTAAACATATTGATTTGAATTGGTGATGCATTTTAAAAACGAATAAGATTAAGGGATCTAAAAACGAGATTATGGAATAACAAAAAACGAGATTATGGAATAACAAACATTGATTGAATCACTAATAAAATATGATTGGGCACAATATGTTAGGCTCATGAACAGTGAATACGAATTTAAGCACAAAACGCGATTAACCAGATGAATAGTAGAAAAAACTAAATATGATTCCTCATTTGATTTTGAGAGTCTCACCAAGAATCCTTGTAACTTGAATCGAATCTTGCAAAATTGTCAAATCGAGATCGTTCCCTTGAACAAATCACCTAGATCTTTATGACACAACTTTGATACACATGTAAGGATTGATTTGGCGTGTGGAAATTAAGAACACAAAGATCCAACAAGTATACAAGGTGTCGAGTGCTTAGATATATGTGAGAGAGTACAAATAATCATGCTCCGAGAATATGAAAACCGGAGCAATTCATCCAAGCACACGAATCCTAACATTGTGAACTCACCTACAAATGATCTATTACTAACTATATATAGAACTATATATAGGGAGTCACATTACAAGTCACAATGCTAGATACAAAAGTACAATGAGAAAATCCTAGCCACTAAATCATCCAATAAATGAAGAACTTTGCAACCCTAACACTAAGCATTCATCGGAAGTTGTGTGTTGTATGTGCCTCAAACAATTGTTCGACATCATTCTTCGTAGGTTTCCACAAAGATATATTGTTGTAATACTCGATAACATATTTAGCAAACAAATGCGCACATTCTCTTGATGTTCTCTCAAACAATCTTAAAAATCATCTGTTGCGTCTATAGAGATGCCTAACACCAAATGTCGAAGTGCAGCCGTATACTTTTAGTACGTAATAAATCCCTGTCTACCTCCAGCATCCCATTTCATCTGAAAGAATTTTGTTATTGTTTTCCACAACGTTAACCATATGCTGGAAAATTGGTTTAATTTACTCAAACAGAACTATTATTTGAGTGCCTTAATGTCGTACAAACAATAATCACCAATGTAATCACATAACGGAAGTGCATGTGCAGTTGTAAGATCTTTGTTTATTACAACTCTAGTCCTTACGGACGACATCGGAGCTCTCAGCCTCCTGATAATAAAACAGGCTACCTTTTTATGAACTTATTGAAAAAAATCTTATTATCCGACAAAAATAAAGAAGAATAAAATTTCATCTTACAAGTGAAATATTATTGCGAAAATTATAATTATATAGAATGAATGGTTTGTAGTGTAGAAATAATATGGTTAATTGGTTAATATTTTTCGAAAAAGAATAAAATATTTTTTTATTCATAACCCAACGATCATATATTGGATCTTTTAAACCTTCTTGGAGTTGTCTGTTGTGGTCTAAAACATACCTAGCCACTCTCACACAAGAGAGGGGCGGTGAGCACGACGCGAGTTGATATTTGACAACAAAAAGGTGTTTGCCATTGTAATGGTATTCACTAAGCTTCATAGCTTACATGTGTTTGTTTGTAGTGTTACAGGATTAGAAATAACGAAGCGCCCGACTCAGAGCATTGGACGATTCTTGGTGATAAATTCTTGTAGTATTCGATACACATGAGTACCTTCTTGTATTTTATATGTCATAAATGTGGAAAATTTTGGGTGTACTCTATTCTGAAAACTGGGAGTTACAAGTTGGTATCATAGTTATGGTTTAAGTGAATTAGGCCTGGAGTATAGGTTACTAAACATAAACCATAGAATGTGGTGATTATATTAGTAGGATTAATATTGTCGTACGAGGTGTGTTGTATGAATATGATAAACAATGTTGATAATGGATTAAATTACCAAACGAGTAACTGGTAGTAAGATAGTTGAGTATAGTCGAATGTACTAAGTGTGATAATCTCTTGAATGGTCGTAAGTACCTGAATATGGTAGCGTGGTTGGTGGTTGAATGTTCCATGAGGAAAAAATGTGCCCCTTCCTTTTTGTATATGATAATGTTGTTGGAGTAGTGTAGCCCATGTGAATAGTTTTGGTGATAATTTCATGGTGAAGCCTTATGGCTAGTTGTTGTTGATGTCTTTATGCCTTTTGGTCTATTATATTATGGTGGGAGTATGGTAAGCCTTTGTAGCTCATGACCACGAGGGGTATATGAAGGGATGAATATGAAATACGGTGGAATATGTATCTGATATAAAGAATGGACGTGAAGGGTGTATAGTCTGATTGATTAGATGTGTTGCCCTAGTTGCTGTTGATTGCCCTAGTGGCAGATGTTACTCAGGTGATTGATGACATTTTAGTGGTGATAGGTTTAACATACCCTAGATTCACTAATCATGAAAGCAGAAACATACAAAATTAATCTAAGGCAAGTAACAATTACTAAAACCTACAAGGAAATTACTTAATGATAATTCACAACTATAAGAAGGTTTGAGATTACCAACCTTTAGCAAAACCAATTTGCTTGAAGAACCATTATGTAGATCGAAATCCCCATAGCTAAGGAAGGTAGTACCCAAAAGAGAACACCTCTAATGGTTCACACCCAATTAGTCCAAACAATTAGGTTATTAGGTATTTTAGAAAAGCTCGCTATAAAACCCTTGAGAGAGATTATAGATTATGCTTGAGAGAGAGATGAGAAAAACTCTAAAAACCCTTCTGGAAGTTGACACAAAAAAATAAGGAGCCAGCGAGGGGTTTTTATAGCTTCTAGGGGTGATTAGAGAAAAACTCTAGAAACCCTTCTTGGGACCAAAGCCTTTTTCTTCTTAAACCAAAATTTTACCTTTTAGCCAGAACCCCCCACTAGACACGTGATTCACACTCGATTCGACTTTACTCCGTTTGTCTCAGTTGCGAGTTTCCTCTTCAATTCGAAGTGTTTCAATTGATCATCCAAGGAATAGTTATCAGACTTGTATGTCATCCTCTTGGAGAAATATTTGCAAAAGGGTGGCAACTTTACAATAATTGCACCCACTTGGAAGAGCTCCGGTAGAGAGATGGAAAGTGTGGTTAGTTTGTTGACTAAGACCTGGAGTTCATGCACCTGCTCCAAGATAGATCTGTCATTAACTATTTGGTACTCTAGGTACTTTGACACAAAGTAATTGTTAGTTCCTCCTCATGTGTATAGTACTTGAGTTCCAAGGCTTTTCAAAGTTCTCTCGGATCTGTGGCCGACGCATATAGATAATAGAGGCGGTCAGATAATGAGTTCTTAATGTGACCAAGAAATAAGACCTCAAACTCTCTACACGGAGCCCTCAACTTTTCCAGATCACAAATAACTTTCAGATCCGGCTACTTTCCCTCTTCGGGGATCGGATTAACTAGAATAGGGGCAACTCCGGATCTATAACATAACCAAGCTCAAGCACAACCAACAAAAACTTGACCTTATCAACCCATTAGGTGTAGTTCTGACTATCAAAGCGGTCCAATTTGACAAATTACCGATTCATTATGCCGAGATTGACAAAAGGCAATTAAGTATCCATTTTGTCTAAAATATTTTAAACACGATATAACAAAAACCTTTAAGATTGTTGTCTGTCAAACAAACAATCCAGAGATTAGTTTTGTGAACTAATTCTGAATAGTATCAAATTCCAAAGCTAACAGATCGATAAATAATATTGACAATTATTTATTGATTGGTCGATAATAATAAATTCAGTTATTATTATTTACCGAATTTGTCCATAAATGAAATTGATTCGTCGCGACCAGATCTGATGATAAGAAAGCTAGAAGAAGACTGTATCGTTGTTGGACTAAATAAATTATGAGACAGAAAATTAAAATAAACATGAAGATTGTTGTTTCTTGAGTTGTTAAGACTACACAGAATGACTCTTGTCCTAAAAGATTGTTATGACGCTCGTCGACTGTAAACTATCGTCGTAAAACCCCTGGAATTAATACACAATATATTTCATTCCAACAACTTTGGTAGAACAGATAAATGCAAAGTGAGTACTCGAAAACTTGAAGAAGTTGGATTGCAGATAGATGAAAGAAAATAGAAATTTGTATCTGAGGTGTAGAATTTATCTACACTACCTGGATATTATAAAGGTCTTCAAATTTGAATTTTGAAATTTAAAATTCAAATTTGAAATTCGAATGTTAGATAAAAACCGGTCAGCAATTGAAAAATTAAATATGTGCAAAGTGCACCCGTATTCAAGACATTTCGCAAACCTCGCATCCAAGGCCCGACTTGTTATGCGTGTGGGCGTGGCCGTTCCCTTGATCCCACTTACAGGTTTTAAAGGCTAAGTAAGGAAAAAACTTTATAAACCCCCAAAAGTTTCTTCCTCGCACCAATGTGGGACAATGAAAAATTACCGACTTGCAATTTAACACATTAAATTTGGAACATTATATGCAACTTGTTTGCACCACATAAGTACACATGTTAGTCTAGATTATTATTACAAAAAATGAAGTTTGAAAATAGTATATTTGTTAATTTTATGGTTATAACCAAATTCGTTTTGGGATTTAATCGCACGATCATAGTATCTGAGGTGTGAAAACCCACTCAACAATTCGAATTTTGAAACTTAAAATTCAAATTTGAAATTCGAATGTTAGATAAAAACCCACTCAGCAATTTGAAATGTGAATAATGGATAATCACATCCGATTTCAAATATGATCTTTATTTGATTCCTGCGATTTCTAGAAACTTCCTGGAATCTATCTACGAAGTCGTCGGTGGTGAACTCGTTGACAAGGTAGGTCCAACCCGAACCCCGTTAAAAATAAAAGCTCCTCATGTCTTAGCAACCGATGCATCGTGCAAAGCGTGTCTATTCAAGCCATTTGGCGAATCTCGCGTCCATGACCCGACTTGACGTGCGTGTGGGCTTGGCTTATCCATTGATCCACTTAATGCCTTTGAAGGCTAGGTAAGGAAAAAAGGTTATAAACCTACAAAAGTTTCTTTCCCACCAATGTAGGCGAAAATTACCAACTTGCAATTTAACATATTAAATTTTGAACATTATATGCAACTTGTTTGCACCATATAAGTGCCACATGTTAGTCTAGATTAGTATTACAAAAAATGAAGTTTGAACATAGTATATTTGTTAATTTTACGGTTATAACCACATTAGTTTTGGGATTTAATCGTACTATCATAGTATACAATACGAGTACGTACACATAAACATTGGACCAACATAATGAGATTGAAACTGAGTTTCGTACCTCAAATCAACGAAAATCTCAAAGTTCTTAGACGGATTAGTTTTGTTGATATCTTGATTCTTATAGTTTGTGTTGATCTATAAATTTGGGTATGATTTATTCAAAAACCATTTCAATAACTTTCTGTTACATATAAGCTATTCGTAAGTACATAAAGCTACTTTTCTTTATTCTCATTAACATTATCTATCTTAGAACAAACTTTTCACTAAATCTGGTAAAACAATTTTAGTAAAGATATCACATCCTTTCTCTGTTGGGTGGAGACTATCCCAAAAAAAGAACGATGAGTCATTCTGGCACGTTGCGCTGAGTTCGTTACACAAATAACTCATCTCTAACTTCCCTGTCCCACAACAGCCTTGATCCGCAACTTCAAACCCTAGGTAAAAAAGGAAATAAGAAAATAATGCTTACTGAAATATGACTGTGAAAAATGTAGGCGAATAAGATGAATCTAGTGAATACCGTATTTGTGAGGGTTTTCGATGATGCTTATAAGAGGATTGTAGAAATCAGAAAAGGCAATCCTGGACTGAGGAAGACTTTTTTCAAGCGAATGAAGGTGTTCTTTTAGCTTTCTGTTGAATAATATTGCTGCTTTATTGTACTTGTCTACACATTTTCGTTCTGATCCCCCAGCTAGTGTTCTCTCAATTGGTATACAGCCGAGCGGGGGTGCACTAAAGACAACTATCCTTCTCGCCCCAAGTTTGTGTAAATCCTAACAGATTTGAAAAACATCTGTAAATAATCTCTAAAGTAGACATATTTTTGTATATGTTAAATGGGGGTATACAAATTAAAATGACCCATATATAAGAAATATAACAAATTAACCATAATTCGAAAGTATAACTATGCATAAAATGACCAGCACTTTCACCATTAGTAAATTGAAATTGGGAAACTGAAAAATTATCCTAGAAGTCATAATGTGTGTCTTTCTATTCTCATACTATTAATGTATTTATTTTCATTGAAGTACATGGCGGATTTACATGTTCCCAAGAGGGGTGCATGTCTCATAATTACGATTACATAAAAAATTTCTATCAATACCAAAACTCCTGCATAGAACGATTCAAAATTTCAACAATTATTGCTTCATTTTTAAACTTTTAGAGCAACGACGGATATACTCATATACATTTCACCAAAAGAGATACATTGACCTCATTTGACTACATATATACTAAAAATTTTTCTATTAATTAATACCAAACCCCCCGAAACCTCCTCGATTTGCCCCGTTTATTAAAACTTTGTTATTTTGTTACAATTATTTTATATGGAGTCCTGTTGATTTTCTTTGTAGATTCGGGATCGATACACTTAATGATCATCATAAAAGACTAACAGAAAATAGTTACCTGTATAAAACTAACGGCCAGTTTCACAAGTAGATTACTATACGCCGGGACATCATATTGTAATCTTCTCATGGGAACGGAATAGTAATTTACAAGAAAATCGTTGCTGCTTGATGAAACAAAAAATACGCTGTTATTGATTATATTCTTCACATTTTCTTCCCCGACCATGCTCTTGAGCCTCCAAATGTATTGTTTGAACATGTCCAATTGAATCGATACTGGTATAACCGACTAATTCCCATATGCCAAAACAAATAAAACAAATAAAACAAATAACAACAAAACAGAAAACACACACAAATAATTTACAACTGGGTTTCCACTAATAATTAAAAGCGTAGAATGAAGAAAGATATGCATGCATACCGATAATGTAGCTGTTAGGGGATCATATCCGGTGCCACCAGAGGCAAAACTGACACCCGTTAGAAGATCTTTTTCTTTTATGAATGGGTTCAGATATGCTGGAACATACTCCTTTACCCCTAATGCCTTGGCTAATAAATTGATACAAAATAATTGCAATTTAGTCAATTATAAAATTTTTAAAAGTAGGGCATGCATGCATTATGCGACTTAATTCTCTCGAATATCATGTGTTAACTATTCACATCCTATTGCATTTTCAGTTTTATGAAAATCAATATCTCCCTTTTTTTGGTTAAAGAGGACGGTACCTCTGGCAAATTTTATTAATAAAAAGAATAAATATCTCCCTTTTATGCCTGATAAGTTTGTATTTGTTGAACACCTTCTACTTCGTAAATGTTGGTATATGTATGTTTGTATATATTAGACCAATTAGCTAGCCCATTGTTCTATCGCTTTATATATGTAACACTCTATCCATTCAACAACTTACCTGATCATCATATTTTATCAATATTGAATTTAATAGAAAATTATATATATATATATATATATATATATATATATATATATATATATATATATATATATATATATATATATATATATATATATATATATATATATATATATATATATATATATAAGGCCTTGGTCTCCAAACAAAAAACTGCACTTACAAATTGGAACTCCAGTATATAAGATAAGTAAAGCTTATTACCGGCCGCTATAGTGAATGATTGTTTTTAGTTTAAATTTTTTAAGTTAACTGTTAGATTTTAGTTTGAAGGTTTTTTTAATTTAATTTATTTTATTTTATTTACATGGTCTTCTTCGTACTGAGGGTATGTTTTGTAAAAGTAACTGCACACCGGAAGTTAAAACTTTTATGTGTATTAATGCGTATAGAAGTTTGAGAAAAAGTAGATGTTAGATTTTGAAATATGGTAAATTACATGAAAAAGCCAAGAGCTAAAATATCTTAAAAGCTAATTGAAGTAGGTTTTAGATTAAGGGGTTTTTATTTATTTATTTATAATAGATGTTTTAAGTTCATACTCTCAAACAATTTTTTCTTTAATTTGAGTTTTTTTTTTTTCATAAACACTCCAAAGACCTCTAAAAATTCATTGTTAATTAAATACACCGTAAATTCTTGATGACTTGGACAAAATAGAATCATGTAAATCCAGCATGAAAAAGAAATTTTGTTCTTCAAAGAAAGACGATGTTGTAAAATGTTTTGTGGTATCCACTTATATGATATCCCATTTAGAATTGCAACCCGTCAGAGAGATAATGGTTGAAAGTCCTTCTCGGTACCAAAATCCGGTCTACTAAACATACACTAATAAATTGCCCGGGGTCGATGTTTTGCCCTCTCATTTCCGAAAATAACAAAAACATGTATAGTAATTAGTAAGCATACATTTGTGGAATATTTTGTAGTTTACGCTTGTTTTTAGTATCAAATTCCGGGAATACTATATGTAAAAAACTATAGACACGGTAAAATAAAATGTACCGAAAAAGTCCGCTAATGTCTTGCCATTCGAGAACCTTCCAGTTGGTTTTCCACCCACAAAATCCTTTCCGTAAGGGAGAAAATTGGACTTGGTCATAGTGGTGATATAATTGTTATTCCCCACATCCAATAAGGAGTCTCCGAATGCTATGATTGCCGGTACAGAGACATTTTTCGGTAGATATATTGTTCCTCCGATGCAGTTAAAGTATAGAAAAACGTATAGACAAAAGATAATAAGTTTCATAATTAGAACACGAGTCGATAAAATATATGAATAAAATAAAGGACGGGATATAAGATAATAGAGGTTTTGAAAACCAATATAAAGATATAGTAGCTATGAGTATTACAAATGACACCAATCAATATGTTATAAAAAGATATCACATATGAACTTGTTTCTTTCACGTATAGTGTTGGTTTAGCACTTGTCATTTTCTCATTGTTCACGTATTGGTTTGATAATTTCTAAGTTTGTTCAGTAAAGGTTTGACTATTTATAAAGCAATTCTATTTTCGGAGTAAAAATAGAGTTAGTTATCTACACCTTTATTTTTAACTTTAAAAAAAAATTAAGAATTTATCAAAATTTTAGAGTAACACAATTTATTTATACTAAAAAGATTGATTTTAAGTTTCTTTTGTCATATTTGGTCATTTAAATTTGGGTTTATATATATATATATATATATATATATATATATATATATATATATATATATATATATATATATATATATATATATATATATATATATATATATATATATATATATATATATATATATATATATATATAGAGAGAGAGAGAGAGAGTTAGGATCTTTTGAGAACTAACTTCACCCCGAGAACCCGAGACCTCCCAAACGGTCAACATTTTCGAAAAACCAAAAATTGAGGCCTCTAAAACGCTCAAATATAAGCCTATTCGTAAAATAAAATCCGAAAAAATGACTTTTTTTTTTTGAAAAATTTGTACATGTGCAAAAAAAAAATTTGTACATGTACAAAATTTTTTATACGTACACTTTTTTTTCAAATTTTTTTTACAAAATGCCTTAAATATGTATATATATATATATATATATATATATATATATATATATATATATATATATATATATATATATATATATATATATATATATATATATATATTTATATATATATATATATATATATATATATATATATATATATATATATATATATATATACATATACATATACATATACATATACATATGCATATACATAAACATATATATATATATATATATATATATATATATATATATATATATATATATATATATATACATATACATATATATATATATATATATATATACATATATATATATATATATATACATATATATATATATATATATATATATATATATATACATATACATATATATATATATATATATATATATATATATATATATATATATATATATATATATATATATATATATATATATATATATATATATATATATATATATAGGGTTAAGTTCTATTGAGAACTCAAATATTCATGAGATCTTGAGAACTCATTCTGATTGGTTGGATCATAAAAGGGCATGATAGTCATTTACCAAAAATCTCATTTAATTCTGATTTTCTTATTTTTGGCAACAAAATAACCATTCCTAAAATCAAGCCTATTAGATTTGAATTTTCAAATTTAAAAAAAAATTCAAATTTTCGTTTTTTAAAAATCAGATTTTTTTGGAATTTGATTTTTCAAATTTTCGTTTTTTTAAATATGAGAATTTTTGAAATTTGAAAAAAAACAAAAAAAAATTCTGATTTAAAAAAAACAAATTTTCGAAATTAAAAAAAGACATATTAGTGTATTTGCATGTGTATATATGCATACTCGAAAATGCATATATGCATATTTTCACAATACATATATACGTATTCGTATTTTTAATATATAATTGTAAAAAATGAATAACGCATTTTATTATAAACAATAATATACAACTGTTTTTAACGATACATACATAAAATTTAAAAAGTACAACGAAAAATAATAAACGTTACATACAAAAAATATAAAAAATACAACGAAAATTCATGATGTCTTCATACCTCAAATTTTAAATTTTCATTTCCTCAATTTGCTCGATAACTTCTCCAAAATCTGCAATAACATTAATAAAAATTAATATACATGTATATTCATTAAAATAAATACATACATGCATATACGTATATGAACAAATGCACATCTATTTTATGATATATAGGCATATATGCATATGTGCACATACATTTATATATATATAAACACCTATGCACATATGCACATGTGCACATATGCACACATATGTACACACACGTTTTTGCACATGTAATCACATATGCACACATGTAATCACACATACACATGCACTTGCATGAATTCACATTCAAAGGAACATATGCACAAACATGGATATATACAAGTTATCATATATATGCATGTATGCATTTATGAATATATGCACGTATGCAAATATGCACACATGTGTACACAAACAAATAGACATATATGAATATCTACACCTATGCACATACACACATGTGCACATATGCACATGTGCACATGTGCACATATGCACAGATGTGTACATATGCAAAAATTGAATTTAATGTTCAAGCTTTTGAATTTAATGTTTAAGCTTTGGACACAAAACATAAGTTCAAGCTGGTAAAAAATCAGCCAACTAATTCAACAAATTCACTCGAATTGAACTTAAGAATATATCACAAGAGCCTAAACCAATGAAATTTTGAGCATATATATTTCAAAATACGCCAACTAATATTATTCTTTTAAGAATACATATACCATTTACCTAAAGATTCAAAACGTGAGAAACAACAACACTAAAGAAAGATCTGATATTAACAACCAGATAATCCAAAAGACTCTAAAAAGAAAATGCTTATAGATTGAAACAGAAATACCTGCGGACAATAGCAAGATTATGTTCCTCAAAATTTCGCACCACTTCTGCTGCCATACACACACCCATCCCTAAAGAAAGTGGTGAAGATCAGAGATTCAAGGCAGATACGAAAGGAAGGGGTCAAGCGAAATTGAAAACGACAAGAAACAAGAACGATAAAAAATCTGATTTTAACAACCGTTCATCCAACAGTTCACCTGAGAAATTGGATCGGCGGTCATCCTTGGTCACCTGCCGCCGCCCTCCAAAAACCTACATAAATCGAAACCCTAGAATCGCGAACTACAGGGACCAAGATCGTCCCTTCCGACTCTCTGATCAATCCCTTTCTCCTTCTTTCTTGCTTTCTACAGGTTGTGTCGATTTGGGGAGAATGTATACAGAAGAGAGAGAGCCCTACGTGAGGGAGGAGGCGGCGTAGGGACGCGCAACAAGGGAGGAGCAGGGGAGGACGGCGTTGGTGGTGCAGTAAGCCTCAGTTGAGGGCGACGGCGGCGAGGGAGGCTGGAAATTGGTTCACGGGATCAACGCCTTGGTTCTTGCCGATTGGAATCATTGAAGACGTGGTGGGGAAGACGAAGAGAGAGAGAGAGTACCGATGTTGAAGGGAAACGGCAAATATAGAGATCTGATGAGAGAAGAGATACGCGAGAGAGAGTGTGTGTGTGATAGAGGGAGTGATATTTACCTAAAATAAATAGCTAATTTCTAGGGATATCTTATTATGGTTCTTTTTTAATTCCCATAATACCCTTGACATCTTATTATAAATTACAAAAATATCATTGGATTTGTTAATAATTACAGGATTGCCACGTTTCATCACAGCCTTCCAATTTTTTGATCTTGTGGTCTAGATTGAGTTCTCAAGATCTCATGATTTTTTGAGTTCTCAAATGAACCTAACTATATATATATATATATATATATATATATATATATATATATATATATATATATATATATATATATATATATATATATATATATATATATATATATATATATATATATATATATATATATATAGATATAGATGTAGGTTCATATGTGAACAACATTTATAGTGTGATTGTATGAGCAATTGTGGTCCAACCATTTGTAAAGGGTACCAAGGTAAATTTACATAAGAATTAATTAATAATATTTTAATTGTTTCCACCATTTTAGGTGATTGAGTAACAGTTCGATTATTATCTTTCTCTCTCTCTCTCTCTCTCTCTCTCTTCTTAGCAACCTCCATCTCCCTTATTCCCCATTTTCTTATGGTCGATACTATTTATTAAAGTAGATCGAGAGACTTAAAGAAGGTGTGCGGCTAAAGGAAGAGGGAGGAGGCACGCGTGCGGCTGATGGCGGATGGAGGATGGAGGAGGAAGGCATGCCACTAAGAGGCTGTCACAGAAGCATATAGGTCATGCCAGTGGTGTTGGTGGGTGGGTTAACATTGCCCCATTGCCCAAGACGTTCATTGCGGATTCGAAATTCAAAACCAGGCCTAGAGTTCTTCTGCAAAGTGGATTGCAATTCCGTCTGCAAGAATACTAGGGTTCTTCTGCAAAGAGCAATCCATCGCCGATCATCAAAATCTCATCGACTCCTGCGTATACCTCTCCTCCCATCGGCTGTCGATCCACCATTCTTGATGCTACACACGATGCATATCACAAAGTTCTAATTTACTGTTTATTAACATTTGATGTTGAACAAAGTGCTAGTTCTGGTTCTTCGTCAAATTGGAAAAAGGAGATGGATCTGGTGGAGATGGTGTTATCTTCCCAGTTCTATCAAGGTAGTGAGCTCTTAGTTACCGAGTCAAGATTTCTTTTTACACTTTTTCCCCTTAATCCATTGCAAAAAAATGAATAAGAAACTTCATAACCTGAATTTTCAATTTTGGGGTGTTCTGTTCGACAATAAAGTGCAGGATTTTTATTATTCATAAGAAGTGCTTTATATTGTCTAATGCTTTACAAATTTTGGCTGCAAAATTGTTTTAGCGACACGTACTGTCTTTGCTTTTTGGCCCATTTCACGTTTCAAATGAAACTCATTTACTGTGTGACATTCATTTTGTGATTACAAGCCTTTTTTTTGGGTAAAGAGGACGGTACCTCTGACAAATTTTATTAATAAAAAGAATAAATACAATTTAAGGCTGGGGACTCCCCACCAAATAAACAACAAAAAGACCCATTAGGACAAGCCCCAATGGTCTACAAGGCAATACTAGGAACCAAAACAGGTTTTGGAACCAGAGAACATAACAGGAACATAAAAAGAAAACATCCTACAAAAAACAAACCATACAAGCCAAGAAATGTATAATAGAAAAGATGAGATAGGAGAGAGTAATAGACCACAGTGGAAAATAGGAGATACATCTCTCAACGTTAGGGTAGGGACCATACTCTTTTAGCCAAAATAACATTAGGAGAAGGTTTCATACAGAGACTCACCAATCTACAACGGACATCATCAATAATAGTCTTGACAACATCATGATACGATCGTCTATTATTCTTAAAAATCCGGTTATTTCTTTCCTGCCAAATGTGGTAGATAGCTCCCGCAAGCACAAGTCTTCGGATAATGGACCAAACGTTCTTACCCTTAGTGATGGGCTTGAGGAGATTGATGATATCCGACCAGCAATTTGTGGGGAAGGAGAGGTTCATAACATGCTGAAGATCATGCCAAACCGTAGAAGGGAAAGAACACTCAAAGAAAAGATGTGGAAGGGAATCGGAACAATCACCGCAGAATGCACAGATAAGGTTGGCGTTAGTCTCCCAGCTTCTGATTTTATCATGGGTCTTGAGTCGATCTTTGAGAGCAACCCAGAGAATGAAGGCATGTCTAGGGATATTTTGGGAGTACCAAACAAGATGATACCAGTCGGCAGGCTGGTCCGAGGGGCGTATAGAGTGCCAGACAGAACGGACAGAAAAAGGAAAGACCTTACCGTCGCAAGATCTCCAGAGGAGTTTATCAGGAACGGACGTGGAAAGAGAAGGTGGGTTATGAGAAAGCAGAACGGGATGGGAGTCCTGCCAGCAATAGGGGCGCACCCAACACCCATTGAGGACAAGGTCAGCAACCTTAGAATCAGGAGTGAAGCCCGCAGTATGGATGTTACGGGCGGATAAGAACTGAGAGAGGGGACCAGCAGGATGCCAGTTATCGAACCAAGCAGACGTAGAGTAGCCATCACCAACCTTGGAGACAATAAAGCCCCTGATCTTACCCCGCATGTCGAGGATATTGCGCCTCGCATAGCCCGTACCGCGCTTCTTGGGGGCATCCCAGAAGTTACGCCCACAGAGACGGTACGAGTGGATCCACCTGACCCAAAGTGAATCCTTATTAGAAAGGAGTCTCCAGGTATGGGAAGCCATAATGGCAATATTCCAAACAGCAAGGTTACGAATACCCAGACCACCATGGGTCTTAGGGAGACATACAGTCTTCCATGAAACTTTGGCTTTACCACGCTTCATCTCACCGTTGCACCAGAGGAAACCCCTAGTGAGTTTCTCAATCTCGTTAGAGATAGATTTAGGAAGAATAAAAACGGAAGCCCAATAAATTTGCATGGAAGAAAGGACAGAGAGGATGAGTTGGAGATGACCGGCAAAAGAGAGAGACTTGTTCTTCCAGTCATTAATCCTGCATTTGACTTTATCAACTAGGCGTTTACAGTCCTTGTGGACAAGACGAGTGGTTATGAGAGGGACACCAAGGTATCAGACAGGGAGAGATCCCTCCAGAAATCTAACAATACGATCAATGGAAGCTCTGGTCCTCTCACCAACATTGCAGTAGAAGGCTTCACTCTTCGCTTCGTTAGGGTGGAGCCCAGAGACCCTAGAGAATTCAGCAAGAGAGTCGTTTATGACACGAACCTAAGAGCTATCGCCATGACAGAAGAGAAGAAGGTCATCGGCAAAGCAGAGATGGGTGATACTTTGCTCCTCACATTGCCGATGGAATTTAAAAGAATCGGAGTCAGAGATGTTTCTCTTGATCATAAGGTTAAGCACCTCCATGACAAGAGTGAAGAGATAGGGAGAGAGGGGGTCACCCTGTTAAGTGTATTTCTAAGCATGTTTTCATGCCTTTCTATCCTTATTTTAACTTGCATTTCATTCTCATTATTGCATATTTTCATGTTTTTCGGGATTTCAAGAATAGCAATCTACTTTCACACTTTGTGGATGTTTTCATGTGCTTTTGAAGGATGGGTCTTGCATTGGATGACAATGGGAAGCTACACAAGAAATTTCAGAAGAAACGGAGCTCAAACGAATAAGTTACAAAAAATGAAATCATCCCGAAGACAGAATGTTACACGACCGTGTAACTTTTGCCCTATAAGTTACACGGCCGTGTAATTTTGCTATGCCACGTGGATGCCATGTCAGCTCAGGGTAGGGTCCAGGACTTTTGCAGGATTACACGACCGTGTAATCTTGGCCCAAGAAGTTACACGGCCGTGTAACTCTTCCTGGTGACCAGATCTACTTTTTAGCCCACTTTGAGTTGTTTATTCACTCTTGTGCTGTCATTCCCATGCTACACGACCAGATCCAGATCCAACCTGATTTTGAGGCCATGTGATGAAGATAGTGGGTCTTGGAATGATGATGTTTGCCATTGTCCATTTTACCATTTTGCCCTTGGTGTGTTAGTATAAATAGATGTGTCTAGTTAGCCTTAGAATCATCCCTTATTCCATTAACTTCTGAATACTCTCTAGATACATTGAGTTTGTGTTTGTGTGCTACTTCAAGTGTGGATAATCTTTATTTTGTAAGTTTATTTCTCTTTTACTAGTCATGAGTGGCTAGTAACCTTATTTTCTGGTTTTGTATTAAGGATTATGATTGTGATTTAATATAAAGTTTGATGTTTGATTTTATATCTTTTTAGTGATATGATTTTGAGAATTAACAAGTGTTTGGTTCTTATTTATTTCATATTGGCCATTTGATCTTAAATATCAACCAATCTAGTCATACAAATTATAAAATCCGTAATTGTTTTATAAAATGTTATTTGTGATAATCATCTTTAATTAGGTGAAAATCATATCTCATGTTTTAACGCTTCAACGCTTGTTTAGGAGTATTGAACATTGTTGGGAACATTTACATAAATCATAATGCAATCTTTCATTCAAATTCTATGATCTTATCTAGATTTGATTAGTAAGATTAGTCTTAGTTAATGAGCTTCTCTTGACTAAGGTATATTAGGTGAATGGTGTATGTGCGAGCTTTCGGCATGCACAAAGTACCAACTTAGAAAGATTAAAGTTATAAACATCATTCTTATTGTTATTTCCAATCATATGACTATAAATGCAAAACCAGAATTTGTCCCCAATTTATAAAAGCAATCATTCTATATATTTTGTCCCAAGTTATTTGTTCTTGACATTTACATTATTGTTGTCCATTTATTCATCAAAACCCCCCCCCTGGTTACTTTCTTTACAAGTTTGACTTCCGTGAATTCAAGGTGTAATCCATTAGACCATCGCTCCCTGTGGATCGACCCTGCTTGCCATTCATACTACACAGTTAGTATTTATAACAAGTAGTGCAATCACGAGATATTGGTAATTAATAAATCATTTCAAACCATATTTCAACTCTTTTATTTTGTTGATTACGACACTCAACAAATTGGCGCCGTTGCCGGGGAGCACGGTATTACTAATATTTTATGCCAAGATCTTCACGAACAGGTACGCCTCTTGAACTTGATTCGGAGATTGAGAAAACCGCGAAAAGGCTAAGGAAGCAGGCTAAACTTCGCAAGAAGCAGCAAGCTTCCCAAACCGCTTCTTCATCAAACCCTCCCATCATAGACATTTGGCAAGACCTTTCTTCATCCGAAACTGAAACAGAATCCGAATCAGATAACAACGTCCCACATACACCTCCCTCTCAAACAAACCATACTCCTATGGCCGAAAATCCACCTCAAGAACAAACACTTCGCCAATGGGCAACCCAAGATGTTACCCAACAACCTCTCTGCATTACCTACCCGCACATGACGAACTTCGAATTGAAATCCGGGCTCATTCATTTACTACCTCAATTTCGGGGAGTAGAAAATGAAGACCCTCATAAATTTTTGAAAGAATTTCACGTCGTATGTGTAGGAATGAAACCACATGATGTCTCGGAAGACCAAATAAAGTTAAGGGCACTCCCCTTTTCATTGCTAGACTCCGCCAAAGAATGGCTATATGACCTACCACCGGGGTCGGTCACAACATGGAACGGTCTTGCACGGTTATTCCTAGACAAATATTTTCCTGAGACGAAAGCTTCAAGTCTGAGAAGGGAAATAATTGGTATCAAGCAAGGGAAGAGAGAAGCTTTACATACGTATTGGGAACGATTCAAAAAGTTGTGTGCCCGATGCCCGCAACACGATATTTCCGATTACCAATTGTTCCGATATTTTTGTGAAGGCCTAACACCAATGGAGAGACGTTTAATAAACGCTTCAAGTGGAGGCTCGTTAATCGATCAAACACCGACCCAAATAAGAGCATTGATCGAGAAAATGGCGGAGGAGTCCAAACATACACAAGGAGAGGACGAATGGTATGTAGATCCACCCCGAGGAGTAAAAGAGGTAAACACTCCTTATCTTGAAAATCAAATTTCTGAACTAACCAAAGCTGTAATGCAACTAACAAAAGAAAAAGGAGTTGAACCAACGGTTAGAGCATGTGGAATTTGCTTGCAACACGGACACCCAACCGACATGTGTCCCGAGTTACAAGATGATCAAGAGCAAGCAAAAGCAATGGGGGGATTTACCGGGCAAAATCAGAGACAGTTTGATCAACCTCGGAGCAACCAAAATTGGAACTACCAGTCCAATCAAAACCGTAACCAATACCAGGAGAGACCAAAACAATACTACCAAAACCCTCCACCACAAAATACAGCAAGCACCAGCATGTCCTTGGAAGACATTGTGAAAAGTCTAGCCACAAGCACGCATTCATTTCAGCAAGAAACAAGGGCTAGCATCAAGAACCTGGAGCAACAAATGGCTCAACTAGCCACTTCTGTCAACAAAATGGAATCTCAAGGTAAGTTACCTTCTCAATCTCAAGAAAATCCTAAACATAATGTAAATGCTGTTACTTTGAGAAGTGGGAAAAGCTATGACGGACCAAGCTTGTCAAAAGAAAGACAAAGAGAGATAGAAATCGAAGACGATACCGATTCAAGAAGCGAAGCTCCCAAGGAACCATCCAAAGTTGAGGTAAAAATCACTCCTCCTCCTTTTCCATCTAGACTTAAAAACACAAAGAAAGAAAAGGAAAATCAAGAAATTATGGACATGTTTCGAAAAGTTGAGGTAAATATTCCTTTACTAGATGCAATCAAACAAATTCCTAGATATGCCAAATTTCTTAAAGAACTTTGTACCTCCAAAAAGAAACTAAAAGAAAGCGGAACTGTTACGGTCGGTGAAAACATCTCGGCCGTTTTACAAAAACGATTACCAAAAAAATGTAAAGATCCGGGTGTTTTCACTGTTCCATGTAAAATGGGAAATCTCTACATTCCAAAAGCCATGCTAGATCTTGGTGCTTCAATTAATGTCCTACCTTACTCTATTTTTAAATCACTAAAAGTAGGACCATTAATAAGCACCGGGGTGATAATTCAACTTGCCGATCGCTCTATAGTACACCCAAAAGGTGTATTAGAGGACGTTTTGGTGAAAGTTAATGAACTAGTATTTCCCGCCGACTTTTACGTTTTGGATATGGGTGGAGACGAAACATCAAATTCTTGTTCGATACTCTTGGGAAGACCTTTCATGAGCACCGCAAGAACAAAAATTGATGTTTTCAATGGAACGCTTTCCATGGAATTTGATGGAGAAATCATAAATTTCAATATCTTTGATGCTATGCGTTATCCACAAACCGTTTCGTCTTTAAATTTTCTTGATGTAATCAACCCATTAGTTGAAGAATGTTTCGAATTGTCTAACACCGATCTATTAGCTCTAGTCTTAAATAAAAATTTAGACAAGGAGAAGACAAAGGAGCTTATCAAGAAATTCGATCTAAGTCAAGAAATCTTGGAAATCGCATCATACCTAGACCACCAAAAGAAAGCAAGGTATGATTTACCAAAAGTGCCATTACAAATTTCTAACGAAAAACTTCTTCCTTCCATTTCACAGGCACCAAAGTTGGAATTAAAAGATCTCCCCAACCATTTGAAGTACATGTACTTGGGAGAAAAGGATACCTTACCGATCATCATTTCCAACAAACTGTCTGAAGAAGAAGAAAAAGAATTGATGGGATTGCTAAAGAACTACAAAGAAGCTTTCGGCTGGACAATAGCCGACATCAAAGGACTTAGCCCATCGATGTGCATGCACAAGATTTTCATGGAAGATGAGTACAAACCGTCAAGAGAAGCCCAGAGACGACTAAATCCACCCATGATGGAGGTGGTGAAAAAAGGAGATTCTTAAGCTATTGGACGCTGGAATGATTTACCCAATATCAGACAGCAAGTGGGTAAGTCCAATCCTGGTTGTCCCAAAGAAGACCGGAATCACGGTGACAGAAAACAAGCAAGGTGAGATGGTACCCACCCGTGTGCAAAACGGGTGGCGTGTTTGTATTGATTACCGAAAGTTAAACTCTTCTACTCGAAAAGATCATTTCCCACTACCCTTTATCGACCAAATGTTGGAAAGGTTAGCAGGAAAAACTCATTATTGTTGTCTAGATGGATATTCAGGTTTTCACCAAATACCCATTGCACCGGAAGATCAAGAGAAAACAACGTTCACATGCCCCTTTGGCAAGTTTGCGTACCGGCGGATGCCTTTTGGGCTTTGCAATGCCCCCGCCACATTCCAAAGGTGCATGATGAGTATCTTCTCCGAGTATGTTGAAGAGATTATAGAAGTGTTTATGGATGATTTTACTGTGTATGGAAATTCGTTTAAAGAGTGCTTAAATAATTTGACAAAAATTTTGAAAAGATGCATTGAAACCAATTTGGTTTTAAATTACGAAAAATGTCATTTTATGGTTGACCAAGGACTCATACTAGGACACGTTGTTTCAGCAAAGGGTTTAGAGGTAGAAAAAGCAAAAATTGATGTTATTAAAACTCTACCCTACCCAAAATGTGTCCGAGAGGTCCGTTCTTTTCTTTGTCATGCAGGTTTTTATAGGAGGTTCATCAAAGATTTTTCAAAGATCTCAAGACCAATGTGCGAACTTCTACAAAAAGACGTAGAGTTTGAATTTTCTGACACATGCAAACAATCCTTTGAAACTTTGAAGAACCTGTTGGTAAGCACACCCATCATTCAACCGCCAGATTGGAGTCTACCATTCGAGATTATGTGCGATGCAAGTAATCACGCGGTAGGGGCGGTGTTGGGGCAAAAGAAGGATAAAGTTCCCCACGTCATTTACTACGCTTCGAAAACATTGGACCCCGCTCAAAGCAATTATTCAACAACAGAGAAGGAGCTTCTTGCCATTATATTTGCTTTGGAGAAATTCCGACAATATTTGTTAGGAACTAAAGTCATTGTTTTTTCTGACCATGCAACGTTAAAATATTTAATGACAAAGAAGGACGCGAAGCCTAGGCTCATTCGTTGGGTCCTACTACTTCAAGAGTTCGATCTGGAAATCCGGGACAAAAGCGGAAAGCAAAACTTAGTTGCGGACCATCTAAGTAGGATCATCAACAATGAAGATCCAACCCCACTAAATGATTCATTTCCAGACGAACAGCTGCTTACCAACCAGTCAATCACGCCATGGTATGCTGACATGGTAAACTATTTGGTCACCAAAGATTTCCCTTCAGATTACACTCGAGCTCAGAAGGACAAACTGAAGAAAGATGCAAAACATTATGTGTGGGATGAGCCTTACTTGTGGAAATTTTGTCCCGACCAAATCATAAGGAGATGCGTAGATCTCCGTGAGGTACACTCTATTCTAAACTTCTGTCATGCTGAAGCCTGTGGAGGGCATTTTGGTCCTAAAAGAACGGCCCAT
This sequence comes from Cichorium intybus, assembly GCA_023525715.1. Taxonomy (NCBI): domain Eukaryota; kingdom Viridiplantae; phylum Streptophyta; class Magnoliopsida; order Asterales; family Asteraceae; genus Cichorium; species Cichorium intybus. Next base: position 114,472,760 of record CM042014.1, on the reverse strand, counting down.
AAGGTCCTTGAATCCGGATTTTATTGGCCCACTATTTTTGCCGATGCTTACAAGTTTTGCAAATCTTGCGAGCAATGTCAAAAAGTTGGAAACCTTAGACCAAGGGATCAAATGCCACTAACCTCTATACTCTTCTGCGAAATATTTGATGTATGGGGTATAGATTTCATGGGCCCGTTTCCGTCATCCTTTGGAAATATGTACATAATTCTAGCTGTGGATTATGTCTCTAAATGGGTAGAGGCAAAAGCCACACGGACTAATGATTCCAAAGTAGTTGCAGATTTTATAAAAGCCAACATTTTTAGTCGATTTAAAATGCCAAGAGCTTTTATAAGTGATCGAGGATCACATTTCTGCAACCGAACGATAGAGGCTCTCTTCAAGAAATACGGAGTCCTACATCGAGTTTCCACCGCTTACCATCCACAAACAAATGGACAAGCCGAGATCTCCAATCGAGAAATCAAGTCCATCTTGGAAAAGACGGTAAGTACGAGCCGTAAAGATTGGAGTATCCGTTTAGACGATGCTCTTTGGGCATACCGCACCGCATATAAAACACCAATAGGTATGTCTCCTTACCGTCTTGTATTTGGAAAAGCATGCCATTTACCGGTTGAAATTGAACACAAAGCGTATTGGGCCATCAAACGCTTAAATCAAAATTTTATAGATAATGGAATTCATAGGAAACTTCAGATCCAAGAATTGGAAGAAATAAGAAACGAATCCTATGAAAATTCTAAAATTTACAAAGAAAAGACCAAAGCCTTTCATGATAAAGTCAATGCACGAAAGAGCTTTGAGATTGGCCAAAAAGTGTTACTTTTTCAATCCCGTCTAAAACTTTTTCCAGGAAAACTTCAGTCCCGATGGGTGGGACCATTCATTGTCACTAATATTTCTACTTATGGTGTAGTAGTAATAAGAAGCAACGCCACTGGAAAAATTTTCAAGGTAAATGGCCACCGGCTAAAACCTTTCTACGAAAATTTCGTCGAGCAAAACGTTGAAGACGAAAAATTAGAAGAGCCGGCCCGCTCCCAATAATCAAATTTTGGGACCCATGCGTCGAGCCAACGACGTTAAACAAGTGCGCTAACCGGGAGGCAACCCGGGGGTATTTTTGTCATTTTATAAAAGTGTGATTTTTTGTGTTTTTATAATTTTTCTGTTTATAACTTTTAATTACCTACGTGTGGAAACAATCGGAATCGAAAACGGACTACCGAGGCTCAAGTTACGAAAAACGAAAAATGAAAAACGAGACAGAATGTTACACGGCCCGTGTAACTTTTTACCCTATAAGTTACACGACCGTGTAACTTGGTAAAATGGTCAAAATCGTTTTGGGTCATAAGGTAAGTTTACACGACCGTGTAACTATTCAAGCCAAAGTTACACGGCCGTGTAACTTAGGCCGAGGGCATTCTGGTCATTTTCGCACACTATATAAGCAAGGCACTTGATTTCTTTCACTTCAAAGCTGCGATTTGCCCTTCTTGCCTCTGCCGAGTCCGATAGAACACACAAAGAAATCGATTTCATCTTTTTTTCTCCTAATTTCTTCAAGTTTTGTTAAAATCCAAAGGTTAGTTACATTATTTCTCATCTTCTCCTTCATTTTGACCACAAGAAACAACCAAATCCATGGTGAAATTCGGATTTCTTGAAACCCTAGAAAATGAGGGTTTTGAATTTTAGTTGCTAAATTAATGAAATTGCTTAGGTTCAAGCTTGGGGAAGGCTAGAATACAAGGAATCAAGGTCAATATCACCATTGTCAAGCTTCAATTCGGTAAATTCTTTCCAAAACTCAAAATCTTCATAATTTTTGGTTTTTGGCTAGATAATTGGTTATTGGCTTTGAATTGTGAAACCTTTGTGTTTATATTTGTGTGTTTTATTGTTTGAGTGTTGTTTTTGTCCAAATTTCTTTGATAAAAAAACTAAAAAAAAAAAAATGGCATCATCGTCCCGTACCTACTCTAGGGGTAGTAAAAGGCAAATCGTGTATTCGGCCTCTAGTGGCTCTTCCGATGAAGAGCCCGAACAGCAGGACTTTGATATGGGCGATGCGGGTATCGCATTCATGACCGATGCCCAAGAGGCACGCTTTTATAACTTCTTGGAACGAACGGGACAAGCCCAAAAATTCGTTGATGTCCCAACTTTGCGAGACTTACACATAGAGGCAGGAGTACGCAAACTCCTGTCCAATATTGGTTGGGAAGGGTTGATGAATATAAGCGAGAAAAGCTATTCCAACCCCACTATCGAATTTTTATCATCTGTCGAATTTAACGTTCATACAACAGTTTTGTCCTTTAGAATGTTCAACAGGTCTCACTAAATCACACAAAACCAATTGTGTGAACTTATTGGCGCACCGGTCGCCAACACTTATGACCAAAGAGGCAAACTGAACAAGCTGTTCCACCGTGAAGTTGGCCCTTTCTGGACAAGGATTTCCACAGAAAACTTCTACCGTCCCAGTGCCGCCAAAGCCTCCAGCATCATCCACCCCGTCCTAAAAGTCACGCACCGCATCATTGCCTCTATCCTCTTCCCACAAGAAGAGATAAGCAAAGCTGGCCTAAATGAGCTTGAGCTTCTCTACTGCATGATTAATCCAGGGCCTAAAACCCCAAATTTTGGATCCTGGATCATGTACAAACTACTTAAGCTAAGTAGAAGTTCATCTGGCCAGCTACATTGCGGTGGCATTATCACTCTTATAGCCAAACATCCAGCTCTGGGCATCAGGTTTCCTGATAACCTTGAGATAGTCAGAGGTGAGCGATACCTCACCTCTGATGTTCTTGAGGGTATGAGGTTATTTCGACGCCCCCAATCAGACGAAATATGGCAAGCCGACGGACGCGACTATCTGCGGGTCAACAACAGAAATGCCCGAATCCTACGATTAGCCAACCCTGTCTCCACCACAAATTGGAAGCCTCCTTCCAACATGGGCCTACAACTACCCGCTCCCAACCTACCCCCTCAAGAGCCCAGTCCACCACCAAGACAGCCCCAGGAGCCTGGCCCTTCAAGCTCTGCTAGCTCATTTCCTCCAAAGCACAGTCTATACATGGAGCAATTTTCTAGCATCAACTCCCAGCTTGCGGATCTTCGCCTTGATTATCAAGGCATCTATGATAATCTTGGTGAGATTGATACACACCAAATGGAGCTGCGCCAAGACTTTGAGCAGTTTAGGGAGAACCAATATAAACATAACCAAGATGTTATGTCTATACTCTCTGACATACAAAGATCCGTTGCCTTCAACCCATGGCAACAGCAGCAACCACTACAGCCACCGCAACAACAGCAGCCAGGCAGCCAACCACCACCCCCCCCTCAATTCCCGCCTTACCCATATTTCCCACCGTACCCATACCCTCCATTTCCGCCACGGGGACCCTTCCCCGACCCTCAGTAGGTTGTTTCTTTCTTTCTCCTTCCCTAATGCATTGTGGACATTGCATTTATTTTAAGCTTGGGGATGGGAAAAATAAATCCCACATAAAAAAAAATTTTAAAAAAAAAAAAAAAAAACCACAAAAAATTCAAAAATATTTTATTTCTTGCATTTATTTTAACTTTTGCATGCATTTTTGTTATCTCTTACTTCTCACCTATGTGACACCTTTAAATTGCAACCATAATACATCTCATAGTTAAACTTCTTGTATTTTTGTCCCCTATCTACATGCAACATCACCATCTTTTGAAACCCTAGATCTTCATTAGGAATTTCTTTTTATCAATTTTCTAGCATAGATACGATTGGGAGAATTATAAAACACACATGAAATTGAATCAAAATTATTCTAGCAAAGGATGCTTTATCCACCCGTGAGTTCATCAATGTGTGTAATCGACTAAGAGAAATACTATGGAAGTTGCACTAGTCCCCCCTCATGACCATACATTTGCATATTGACTATTAAACATAAGGTTTATCTCAAAATCGCGATTTTCCAAAGTCATGGACAAAAATCTTATTTTCTATATTTGTTTTTAGTTTTTGTATGGTAGTATGTGTCATATGACCTTGTTTATATTATTTTGGTCATTAGTGTGTTTAAATTTTTATTATTTCAAAAATATCATAAAAATTATTGTCTAATCATTTTAGCAAAATTTTGTGAAAATGTTTTTATGGTGAAAATCCAGAAATCATTTCACTTGGTTCTAAAAGATTGGTCTAAAAAAAAAATAAATAAATAAAAAAAAATAATAAAAAAAAAATAATAAAAAAAAAATAATAAATAAAATAATAAATAAAAAGACCGAACCAAGTGATCACTCAAGTCATTTAAAGTGAAAATTTCCTACAAAAATACAATAAAAGCGATTACTTGTTTTGAAAGCCTCCTCCTTTTTGCTTTCAACAACTAAATCCAATTTTGGTTTAAAACTTCATTGACCAAGTTTTAAAAATTCTTCATACATCTTGGGTCAAGTTGAAGTTCAAAAGATTTGGTTGTCTCGGTCGTCTAGGTATCTATCATTTGTAAATAGGAATCGAGTTGTAAATTTTTGTCCCTCTGTTTTGAAAAATCATGTGTTTAATAAATAAATATGCAAATGAGGTCGGTTGGAGGACTTGAGCAAAGTCAACTTAGTATAAGCTTCCTAGATTCGATATCCGAGCGCCCCTCCTATAAAAATGAGTGTTTATAGCCAAATCTTGAAAATGGAGCTTGCAAGGTCACACATCTTGTGACATGAGTGAATAAACACGAGAGGAGTGAACAATTGTGAGCACATCCTTTGTTTGCGAGATGCTTTGAATAATTAGTGAAGGTTTCATGTGTGAGTTTATCTTTTGTCCCAACGTGCCTATGCTAAGTAATTGATGAAAATTTGTTCCTTTTAATGGTCTTTTGTTTTGAATAGATGGTCTAACTTATATGTGTGTAGGGTCCAAATTGACATGATTTTTAGATATGATTGATGTTGTCTTGGTTGCTACCTAAGGTGTCTATTCTTTTTCTACTTTGTAGTTTGTTATCCACATTGTTTAGATTCTTGTTTTCCTTGAGGACAAGAAAAGTCTAAGCTTGGGGATATTTGTTAAGTGTATTTCTAAGCATGTTTTCATGCCTTTCTATCCTTATTTTAACTTGCATTTCATTCTCATTATTGCATATTTTCATGTTTTTCGGGATTTCAAGAATAGCAATCTACTTTCACACTTTGTGGATGTTTTCAGGTGCTTTTGAAGGATGGGTCTTGCATTGGATGACAATGGGAAGCTACACAAGAAATTTCAGAAGAAACGGAGCTCAAACGAAGAAGTTACAAAAAATGAAATCATCCCGAAGACAGAATGTTACACGACCGTGTAACTTTTGCCCTATAAGTTACACGGCCGTGTAACTTTGCTATGCCACGTGGATGCCATGTCAGCTCAGGGTAGGGTCCAGGACTTTTGCAGGATTACACGACCGTGTAATCTTGGCCCAAGAAGTTACACGGCCGTGTAACTCTTCCTGGTGACCAGATCTACTTTTTAGCCCACTTTGAGTTGTTTATTCACTCTTGTGCTGTCATTCCCATGCTACACGACCAGATCCAGATCCAACCTGATTTTGAGGCCATGTGATGAAGATAGTGGGTCTTGGAATGATGATGTTTGCCATTGTCCATTTTACCATTTTGCCCTTGGTGTGTTAGTATAAATAGATGTGTCTAGTTAGCCTTAGAATCATCCCTTATTCCATTAACTTCTGAATACTCTCTAGATACATTGAGTTTGTGTTTGTGTGCTACTTCAAGTGTGGATAATCTTCATTTTGTAAGTTTATTTCTCTTTTACTAGTCATGAGTGGCTAGTAACCTTATTTTCTGGTTTTGTATTAAGGATTATGATTGTGATTTAATATAAAGTTTGATGTTTGATTTTATATCTTTTTAGTGATATGATTTTGAGAATTAACAAGTGTTTGGTTCTTATTTATTTCATATTGGCCATTTGATCTTAAATATCAACCAATCTAGTCATACAAATTATAAAATCCGTAATTGTTTTATAAAATGTTATTTGTGATAATCATCTTTAATTAGGTGAAAATCATATCTCATGTTTTAACGCTTCAACGCTTGTTTAGGAGTATTGAACATTGTTGGGAACATTTACATAAATCATAATGCAATCTTTCATTCAAATTCTATGATCTTATCTAGATTTGATTAGTAAGATTAGTCTTAGTTAATGAGCTTCTCTTGACTAAGGTATATTAGGTGAATGGTGTATGTGCGAGCTTTCGGCATGCACAAAGTACCAACTTAGAAAGATTAAAGTTATAAACATCATTCTTATTGTTATTTCCAATCATATGACTATAAATGCAAAACCAGAATTTGTCCCCAATTTATAAAAGCAATCATTCTATATATTTTGTCCCAAGTTATTTGTTCTTGACATTTACATTATTGTTGTCCATTTATTCATCAAAACCCCCCCTTGGTTACTTTCTTTACAAGTTTGACTTCCGTGAATTCAAGGTGTAATCCATTAGACCATCGCTCCCTGTGGATCGACCCTGCTTGCCATTCATACTACACAGTTAGTATTTATAACAAGTAGTGCAATCACGAGATATTGGTAATTAATAAATCATTTCAAACCATATTTCAACTCTTTTATTTTGTTGATTACGACACTCAACACACCCCGACGGATGCCCCTTTGACTGTCAAATAATCCGTGCATATTACCATTGATGCTCACAGAGTAAGAAGCAGTGGAGACACACGTCATGATCCAGTTAATCATACGACTGGGGAAACCAAACCCAACCAAGATGGTGCGAAGAAAAAACCAGTCAACCGTATCGTAAGGTTTTTGGATATCGACTTTAAACGCACATCTGGGGGACCACGATGACAATGTTAATCACGCATGAGCTCCTGGACAAGAAGAACATTGTCAGTGATCAGGCGCCCTGGAATGAAAGCAGACTGGTTTTCATCAACCAGATAAGAGAGGTGGTTCTTGATACGCTCCACAATGATCTTGCTGATACATTTGTAAACAACGTTACAACAGGCGATAGGGCGGAAATCAGTGACTTTAGACGAGGAGTCAACCTTAGGGATGAGAGCAAGCACGGTGTTGTTGAGCGACTTAAGGATTTTACCAGAAGAGAAGAACTCCTTAACCGCGTGCCCCACGATATCCCAAGCAGACTTGAAGAACTTAACCGAGAAACCATCTGGGCCGGGCGCTTTATCATCGCCCATCTGGAACAAGATGCACTTAACCTCCTCATCCGTAACAGGAGTAAATATGGCGGCAGATTGAAGAGGGGAGAGCTTCTTAGAGAAGAGGGAACACGGGTCACGAATAGCAATGGAGGGGTGGGCTGTGCCTAAGAAAGTTTGGAAGTGGGAGACGAACAGATTGGGGAGGGCATCCCCAGAAATCCAGCTGCCCTGGGCATCCTGGATGGAGTCGATACGATTGCGTGAATTATAGCTTTTAACAGACTTGTGGAAGAAAGCAGAGTTTTTATCACCCTCACGAAGCCAGTCAACCTTAGCCTTCTGTTTCAGGAACCTCTCTTCATCCCGGCAAGCCTCGTTATAAGAGAGAAGGTACCTGCATTGTTCGTCACAGAGAGGCATATTGAAAGGGTCCCGATCCAGAGCAATCTGAACTCTATCAAGCTCAGTACGAAGACAGATAACCTTAGAGAAGAGGTTGCCCTGGCTATGCAGCAGCTTACGCAAAGGCGCTTTCAGATTTTTCAGGTTTTGGAAAACCTTATACATCTGATGGCCGGGGATATTGGGATCCCAAGAAGAAGCAACAACATGCTTAAACTCGTTCTTATAGGTTAGAAAATTAGGGAACTTGAACGGTTTAGGCTTGGACGGGGATCTGAGGGGGAGAGAAAGCACAGCAGGGGAATGGTCGGACAATCGGTAAGGGTGAAAAGTGACAGAAGCAGAGGGGAAAGAAGCAACGAAGCGCAGATTACCCATGACACGGTCAAGCTTCTTGAGAATGCCACCAGAACCGTTAGGAGAATTGGTCCAGGTGTAGAAAAGACCTTTGAAATTAAGGTCCTCTATCTCAATCCGATTCACACAGTCCCTGAAATCATCCATGCCACGAGAGATACCAGACGCCCCAGCGGTGCTATCTTTCATGTCAAGAGCAACATTGAAATCACCCAACACGATCCAGGGGGCAGCTTTAACATGTTTATGAGCCGCAAGAAAATCCCATAGAGAGCGACGCAGCATGTGATTATTATGAGCATAGATGAACGAGCAGAAGAAGGATTTATTAGAAGCACGAATTTTAACGCTGAAATGCATAACCTGATCATTGGAGTCGAGAAGCATCATATCAACAGCCAGCGGGTCCCAGGCAACCACAATTCTAGTCCCTCGAGGGCAAAAAAGCCCGTTGGAAGACCAAGACCAGGATTCAAAGACACGACTACAGATACGAGGGAGATTAGAGAATGAAGCACGAGTTTCAATGGCGGCACAAATTTAGAGATTTTGATCGCGGATAAGCTCTCTCAAAGCTTTCTGATGAGAAAGCTTACAGAGACCGCGAGAGTTCCACACAGCTACATGCGTCATATGGAAACCGAGAGGGGGGTGGAGTCCATCTGCTCGGACCCCGAAGCTATCATAAGGTGATCATGAGGGGATCCAATATCTCCTACAATGAACTGGGCACTTTCCCCATCATCAGAGTCGACCTCAATGCATTTATCCTCGTCGAAGAGGTCATCAGTATCCGTGACAAAATTATCAGAAATAATGGGGGAGGGAGCATGCGAAGGGGGGAGGGGGGACGTGGAAGTGGGATGATCTGTGATATCGGTTGAACAACTCTCAAAAACGGAGAAGGCATTGAAGATAGGAGTGGAGCGCACAGACTGTTTCGGGGGCGTATTGGAAGAAAGGCGGACGATGGGGGTAGGGAAACCTGGTGGGGGATCATCAGAAAGGGGGGAATGGGGGGGCGGTTCTTATTAGGAACCGGGCGGAACTCAAATCGCGATTTATTTCTATTAGTTTTAAATTTATTATTATTTTTGGAAAAGTAGTTTTCTTGCGAAGTGTTTTGGTATTTTCCACTCGGATGACTTTTAGAAGATTCATTGTTTTTCTTGTCATTTTTAGAATCATGTTTTGAATAATTTTTCTTTTTTGAAACCGTAATAAAATCATCACTTTTATCTATACTGGTAGAAAATTGAGGTTGTTCTAGCTTATCCGTAGTTGTGGGAGAAGTAGCATTAGCTTTAGCAATAACTTGCATACACACATGTGTTTCATGACCAAACACCTTACAATGGGAGCACATAGGCGGTTTCCATTCATATTCAACTCTAAGAGTATGAGTAGAAAATTCAAGAGTATCGGGATCAGGGATTCGGATCATCACTTTGTCAACCCATGTGGGACGCGTGGGTACTTCTTGGAGTACACGTGCATAAACGGCTTTACCAGCAGCATAAGTGCACATGTTTGCCGTATAAGAGTCCATGGCAAGCGGCTTTTCAATTTTAGAAGCAATGTGACTTAAGCCTTCCTCACTCCATGTCTCATAAGGGATGTCATGTATTTTAATCCATAGAGGAAGTTTGTCATGGTTGTTTCTATAAATGCTAAGTCCGGGTCTCCATTTTTGCATTACAATGGGCGTACCCCTAAAAGTCCATGGGTCGTGTGTTATAACATGTTTGAGACCTTGGTCGTTGTTAAATTTAAATAAAAAAACTCCATTACCATTTAACAAAACGTCCTCAAGACCATGTTGTGACCACATCTTAGAAGCGAGAAAACGAACATCTGAATAATTCATTTTGCATCCAACAAAATAACCACATATGGTCCGCGCATGAGTCTGACAAATTTTATTAACGACTGTTACTGGGATATCAACGCAGATGTCAACGTCGTGACTTAAGTTAGGAATGAATCAGAAATTGTCACTTGAGTGTTTGTGCGAACCACTCAAAATGTTCGCTTGAGAGTTAACGAGCAACGAGAGTTTACGTGACCAAGCGTTATTATTTATGTTTTCAGATTCCATCTTACCTATAATATTATTATGTTTATTACTAGATAAGTTGGGCTCAGGACAGATTTTAGAATTAAAAGGTAAAGAGCGATCCCATGCATTTTTAATTTTATTTTTATTTTCATTATATCGAGTATCATAAATTAAATTTTGGTCATGGGTTTTATAATCATTAGTAGCATTGGGCTAAATTTTTTCACATATGTCAACAAGATGGGTTTTCACTTGGGCATTTAAAGACATATGGGCTTTTACAAGTGAGGGTGAGGCATTGAGCATACTTTTAGAGGGTGGTGGGTAATAAGGTCCACGGATAGCTTTGAAGTGGGTAGAATTGGCTGATTTATTAAGCATGGATTTAGGGGATATTTTCTTAGGATGTGGACCCAAGAGAGAGGTACATGTTGTCTTGGGCAATGAAGAAATCGGTTGACAAGGGGACAAGGGAGATGGGTAGTCTACAACTTTAGAGTGTGAGCTATCATAATCCACATTGGATTTTTTAAAGTGAAGACTAATAGTGGGCAAGTTGGTCTTACTTTCTTTAGAATATTCTGGATTTTCTAAGTTAAAGTTGGAATAAGAAAAGGTTTTACCCCATACTTGAGTTGGCTCCACTTTGTATTCCATAGCCGTGGACGGTTTTTTAAGGCCTTCTCCATTCTTTGATGTTTTGTTTATTACCGTTGGAGCGTCAACTCCACTTGCTGATGTGGTACCTTCGTTATCCGGAAAAGACAGTCCCGTAGCTCCTCCATCGGACGATAAGTAAGGCTGCATGCAGTCATCCACTTTTGTAGACAGTTCAACCATAGGATACACACCAGATTCATCATCTTTCCCGTCATTAATTTTAACAGAATGAACCGTTTGAAACTTCACTTGGTGGCCCGACATGGTGACGGTCTGATCAGGGCATTCTCATACGTCGACAAGCTTGTTTATCCCATTAATATTATCACCATTTTCTTTTTTCAAGATCCAAGCATTATCATTATCTTCCTTAACTGAGTAAGCGTCATCATCTTCATGGCTACTTTCATACGATTCATCTTCAACCACCATTCCATCGACCAAGCCAATCTGACCATCCGCATCTGATTCGTAGCTCGCTTGAGCATCGTTTGATGACGAGATCACATCAGTGGACACTCGTTTTCGCCGAATAGTATCAATTTTGCATGTGTTTCTTCGTTCATCAGTGGCCTCAAATAAAGGAGACGAATAACTCTTAAATATTGATCCTTTGATATTACGTGAAACCATATGTAGTTTTTTCTCTTTCGGATCTTTATAGTAATTGATCGCAGTACCCTGATCTTCAGATTTGTTTTCTTTAAATGAAAATTTAAAATCATGTTTAAAATTTTCAGAAAACGTAATAGCATTCACATCTTGACCATTTCCAGTAGATAATTCATGAGAATGTGGTTGCTGATCCATCATAACACCATCATTAGACATTAAAATGGAATCACAACCTGGAGAATCATCATCCATTCGATTACAGGCCTTGAGGATCCACAAGCTGAGGTAGGAGACTTCTTAGTGGTTTTTCATTGAGATGTTTCTAAATTGACAAATCGGTGTTTATGAGTTTTTGATTTCCTTTCTTGAGATGAAATACTTTGACATTTTTCTTCTTTTGGATAAATTTTCAGGTGGTCTTTGAAAGACTAGAACATTCTTTAAGAATGAAGACTAGAACCAACATATGTTAAGGGTATTGTCCAAAAATGAAAAGCTCAAACCAGAACATTCTTTAAGAATGAACATTGAAAAAATAGATATTGATGGTTCAAGAATATTTTCTTGTATTTATTATAAAATGTTGTGTATATTCTTCAACAATATTGTATATTTCTGTATAAAATGTTATGTATATTCTTCAAGAATATTTGTATATATTGTTGGTTGTGTTATAAGAATGGTTGTTTTACTTTATAGTAATGTTTCTAATATTCTTTAAGAATGAAATCGTGTTTTTAAGCATAAACGAATGACGGTATTTGTTAACGTAATATGAAATTTTTTATTTTTTTTTTAAATTAATATAATAAGACAATAATTATTTAATAAAATCCCATCAATTTAGGAGATAATTAATTATATTCCTTTTTTGAATCTTGATTAATAGACTAAAATACCCTTTTCAGAGGTTTAATTGTAAAAACTGATTAATTAAATTTTATATATTTACGTTGAAGCCCCTAAATCTAATACCGTAGATCATTTCAATTGGACGCTCCATATTTGGTCATACATTCACACAATACTTGTAATCCACATTTGATCCTAACTCTCTCTCTCTCTCTCTCTCTCTCTATATATATATATATATATATATATATATATATATATATATATATATATATATATATATATATATATATATATATATATATATAAAATAAGGATCGGGTGAAGACTCTTCTTAAAGTGAGGACTTGCGATGACACCTAAAAAAATTTAAAATATATATATATATATATATAAAATATAAATAATAAAATGAATCATAGTACTATATCGGAGAAAAAAAAGATTCAAAAAAAACTTTTGGATCATTATTTTTTTATAATGAAATAATGATCCAAAATAAAAATAGAAAAACTGCATCATCACGTTTTTCAATGATCCAATTTTTTTTCCAATTTTTTTTGATAATGATATAGTACTATTCTCGATTTTATGATTTGTATTTTTTTTATATTTTTTTTCAATTTTTTTAAGGTGTCCTCGCACATCCTCACCGAAAAAAGAGTCATCACCGGATCCGGACCCTATATATATATATATATATATATATATATATATATATATATATATATATATGTATGTATATATATATATATATATATATATATATATATATATATATATATATATATATATGTATATATATATATATATATATATATATATATATATATATATATATATATATATATATATATGTATGTATATATATATATATATATATATATATATATATATATATATATATATATATATGTATATATATATATATATATATATATATATATATATATATATATATATATGTATGTATATATATATATATATATATATATATATATATATATATATATATATATATATATATATATATGTATATATATATATATATATATATATATATATATATATATATATATATATATATATATATATATATATATATATATGTATATATATATATATATATATATATATATATATATATATATATATATATATATATATATATATATATATATATATATATATATATATATATATAGACTAAATATCAAATGGGAACCAATATTTTCCTAGAAACCGTATGAACTTTTTTACTGAAATTTTTTTTTCAAAAAAAATGACATAATACACCTAATCGCTTATATTTAAGACCTTTTTAAAAAAAATTGAAAAAATAATATATATACACGAAATGTGCACATATGCACGAAACGTGATCATATACACATGTGCGAAAAAAATGCATATATGCACATTTCGTGTATACATATTATTTTTCAAATTTTTTTTGACAAAAAGTCTTAAATATAAGCGACTAGATGTATTGTGTCATTTTTTTTTGAAAAAATAATTTTAGTCAAAAAGTTCCTACGGTTCCTAGGAAAATATTGGTTCTTCCTTGAAACGGACTATATATATATATATATATATATATATATATATATATATATATATATATATATATATATATATATATATATATATATATATATATATATATATATATATATATATATATATATATATATATATATAGAGTTAGGTTTTATTGAGAACTCAAATATTCATGAGATCTTGAGAACTCCATCTGAACCACAACATCAAAAAATTGGATGGCTGTGATCAGATATGGCAATCTTGTAATTATTAACAAATCTAATGATATTTTTGTAATTTAAAATAAGCTGGCAAGGGTATTATTGGAACTAAAAAAGAGCCATAATATCATATCCCTAGAAATTAGCTTTTTATTTTAGGTAAATACCATTCCTTTTTCTCTCTCTCGCGTATCTCTCCTCTCATTAGATAACCTTGAATTGGCTAGGGTTATGAGATCCGATAACATTGAAGCCGCCGTCGCCCTCTACTGATGCATACGACATCACCGACGCCGTACTCCGCTGCTCCCTGGTGTTTTTCATCACAACCACCATTTCCGAAAACATCTCCTAACCTCATATCTAACCAGTACCGACGCCACCACCATATTTTTTCACCGTTATCACGAATCCCGTCATTCTTTCTCCTTCCCTCTCTGTCTTGATTTTGCTAGGAAACCCTAAATCCTATTGAGTTTCTTGATAGCAACAAATGAATCAGAAATGGAATGCATTTTGTTGATTATTGCTCTACAGTTCTCGGTGGCATCGAGTTTAAAATGCACATATTTGGAAGAAATTAAACTTAATCGACATAGGTATGTATCCGGCTGTGTTTCAATTTCACGTTTCTGATACTTTTCTTTATCAGTCCCTCAATTTCACGTTTCTGATACTCTTCATCCTCTTCTTCTTCAGCTTTCTCGCTGAACAAAAATGGCGAAATTAGGGTTTATTTTGCTAACACTTTTTTGCATTCTGCTTCCTTATGTCCATGCTTTCACTGCTTCAAGCTGGACCAGAGCTCATGCAACCTTCTATGGCGACAGCGATGCTTTCGGAACAATGGGTATGTATGGAGTAATTGCAATGTCTATTTTCCTTTTTTTCCAGTTATAAATTTACATTATTGCAATGTCTGTTGCAATAAATTTACAGAGTCCGTAGCAGGTAGCTTGGCACTTGGTTGGTTGACATTTTACAATCAGACAATTGGTTTGGACAAAAATTGCATGTTCATATGTGTATTTTCGTGTGTGAATTTTTTAATATGCACTTTAGTAACATATATGTATATGTGCATATGATTGTTTTTGTAGATTGTAAGAATTTATCGAGTAGAATGAAGAACACACGTACACATGCACATATACATATGCATATATGTGCATATGTGCACATACACACATGCACATATGTGGATATGGACATATGTGAATACATATGCAAAAACGTATGTGTATTCATGTGCATATACTTGCTCAATTGTGAATATATGTGGAAAAACGTATATGCATGTGTATTAATTAGACGTGTGTGCACATATGCATATGTACTAATTAGACGTATGTGCACATATGCATATGTATCAATTTGTTCATTTACACATATGTGTGTATTTTTTATATATGCATAAATAGATGTGTAGATATGCATATGTGCTAGATGTAAATAGATGTGCAGATGTGCATATGTGCACATATGCATATATCATGTATGTGCATATATATGTGCTAAATGTATGTGTATATATTCATATATGTCTATTTGTTTATGTACACATGTGTGCGTATTTGCATATATGCATATACATATATGTGCCTATGTGCATATGTGTATATGCATGTATGTATTTATTTTAATGTTTTTGAATATATATTTATAATTTTTATTAATGTTTTTGCAGATTTTGAAGATTTTATCAATCAAGTTGAATAATTGAAAAGTGACAAACTCAAAAATGAAGATATCATGAAATTTTGTTGTTTTTTTATATTTTTTGTATGTATTTTTCATTATTTTTAATAAATTTGTATGTATTGTTCAAAACAAATGTATATTAGTGTTTTTAATAAATCAATTTTTTATTGTTTGTATTCATATTTAAAGATTAGAATATGTATATATGAATTTCGAAAATATGCATATATGCGCCTGCGAACATGTATATATGCACATGCAAATAAAAAAATTATGTCTTTTAAATTCCAAAAATCTAATTAAAAAAATAAAATTTTATTTTTTTTCAAATTCCAAAAAAATCTGATTAAAAAAACACGAAAATTTGATTTTTTTTAAATTTGAAAATTCAAATCTAATAGGCTTGATTTTAGGAATGGTTATTTTGTTGCAAAAAATAAAAAAATCAGAATTAAATGAGATTTTTGGTAAATGACTATCATGCCATTTTATGATCTAACCAATCAGAATGAGTTCTCAAGATCTCATGAATATTTGAGTTCTCAATAGAACCTAACCCTATATATATATATATATATATATATATATATATATATATATATATATATATATATATATATATATATATATATATATATATATATATATATATATATATATATATATATATATATATATATATATATATATATATATATATATATATAGAGTCCGTTTCAAGGAAGAACCAATATTTTTTTAGGAACCGTAGGAACTTTTTGACTGAATTTTTTTTTTCAAAAAAAATGACATAATACATCTAGTCGCTTATATTTAAGACTTTTTATCAAAAAAAATTTGAAAAATAATATGTATACACGAAATGTGCATATATGCATTTTTTTCGCACATGTGTATATGATCACGTTTCGTGCATATGTGCACATTTCGTGTATATATATTATTTTTTCAATTTTTTTTTTACAAAAGGTCTTAAATATATGCGATTAGGTGTATTATGTCATTTTTTTTTGAAAAAAAATTTTCAGTAAAAATGTTTCTACGGTTCCTAGGAAAATATTGGTTCCCATTGATATTTAGTCTATATATATATATATATATATATATATATATATATATATATATATATATATATATATATATATATATATATATATATATATGCATGTATATATATATATATATATATATATATATATATATATATATATGCATGTGTATATATATATATATATATATATATATATATATATATATATATATATATATATATATATATATATATATATATATATATTACAAACACTTAATGCATTAAGATCTAAATTTTTAAGATTATGTACATGAGTTTATGAACAATCCTTCTAGCAGCGTTTTGATTGATCAGACACTATTTCAGAGAGCACCTTTCGTTTCCGTCACTTCAATTCCCTGCCCCCTTATTAAAATTAGCAATGCCCCAGTCACCATTATTCGCAGCCAGATATTGTGCAATGGACCACCATCTTCGTCTTTCTACTACGATTTGCTTCTGTCACCACTATCCTCAGCTCTTATCTCCAGCAATGAATTACCACCATAAACCTGAGGCTCTTCATCTTTTCTCCGTCCATCGTGATTGCACTTTCACCTAGGTAATATCTCCTTATTTAAGCCTCATAGTCATGCCATCACTCTCTATTCATTGTCTTTTGAAGCCCCAGGTTATCGAGTTTGTGACCTTTTTAGTTTAAAATCGAGTGTATACCATCGTTTTGTTAATTGTTTGTGTTTTGAAACCATAGATTCATTGAGTTCGTAGCTTTTGGCTTGAAATCGACGCTCTATGACTGCCTTTAACAGATTCATTATTTTGATGCATGTATTTTTGAAATGTTTATTTTGATCTATGGCTAACCTTTGATGCTTCTTCGTTTTCCTGCAGGGGTGCACTTGGTGAAGGCTCATGGATTGTGGAGCCAAAGTAGGTGTTTATGTCTCAGTTGTTCAATGACAATGGAGGTATGAAGAACATCAAAATGACTTTCATATTGTGCTTCTTCTTTGTTAATTGTTGTTTATGTCTGAGTTATTCAATGACACCGCCACAACGCCGCCTCTGTTGTCACTCACCACTATTATTGCTACCACTGGTACCACTGTTGAACAGCAACCACCATCAAGCTTCTATCACCATGACCGAACCACTAACATAGATCAATTTCTTATTACAGATCTGAGAAAAAGAAAAGATAAAATAGGGGAACAGAAAGAGCAGATAAGAATCACCTTCTCATCGATGCAATACACTTACATCCGGTCATGCTCGTTATCTTCTTCTTAAATATATTTTTCTAGGTAAAACAAACTCATTTGTTTTCAGATCTGATATGTTTGTTACAAAAATTGGTAGATTTGAGTTTTTGATGAAGGAACAAGATGATTTTATGTATGTGAGTAGGATATATATGTTCTATGTTTCTATTCACCTTCATCTCTTTGAGATCCCAAAAAACGAATGAAACAAAGAGAAACACGAAAAGTGTGTGATGGGTTCAAGATCTATTCTAGATCTTTGATTTTGGTATGATGGTGTGTTTTTTTTTGTTTGTTCTATTGCAGGGTGTGAGTTGATTCAGAGTCGTGCTTGAGCTATATGATATTTTCTTTAATATTTGTTGTGTTCCATATTAGCATGTTTAATCATTAGATAACCTAGTTATTCTGAATGTCCATAGTTGATCATACTTGTGGGAGCAACTATGAAGTAAGACTAATATGAATTGGATTGGTTTGTTTTCATAGGATGAAAATATCAAGGTGTTGCAACCAAGTTCATCAGTACTTGTTAGGGAACAAGTATTGAACTTTACCCGCTTCAAGATCGCTTCATTGATTGTCGTCATAAGTGACTCTTGAAGAAAACTTTATCTCTAGTGAATATCATTTTTGCTAAAAAAATCATTTTTGCTGACTCTTGCTGAAAACTTTATGTAATGAAAATCCTTGTATCAATGGTGTAAAACCATAAATGCTAGATAAGTTACCTATAAGTGAATATCATTTTTGCTAAAAAATGACTATAACTAATGTTAATATCTGTTTACAACCAAAAAGACAGCTTTTGTGTAACAAAGCTGCAACAAAGAAGTATAAAGTAACCCTTCTCAATAATACCAACACCCTATGCAGAATCAAACAAACAACAATATGCTCACAACAGAGGTCAACATCATGCGACACACGAGATGACAACTTACATAAGATAAATAAAAGAAGAAAATAGAAACTATTCAAAGCATCTACTTGATGGTCTAGTTAATAAGCCACTTAATGACAAAATATTCAAATACCAAGCCATCAAAGAAGACAAAAGGAAACATTTCAGTATAACACGCTACTGATAAAGAAATAAGGAGAAACATATATCCTGAAGCCAACTAGAAGGACGCCTAGGAACCACATAAGTACAGTCTGGGTTGAACCATACGTTGAAAGCAACATGAGCTACAAGATATCAGGAAATCGCACAACCACATGAGCTCGATATAAAAACTACAACATGAATCTTGGGAGAAATTTTCAAAAACGTACGGGTACATAGTACATGACGAAACCTATTAGTAATGATCTAGTTGTTCACATGCTACGCAAGAAAGCCCATATACACAACAAAAAGAGAAATATCATCAATAACAAACAAATACTACAATTTGTCTACATACCCACCAACCAACCACGCATCAAGTACCTGCAAGACCGAACCGTTATCTCTTGGAGCATAGAAGACTAGTAGGTCCTATATTGAAGCAACAAAGGGAAACCAGCTCTACAAGAAAGTCCCCCTACATGAGGTCATTAAACATGTCCCTCATCATGTCTATCGTGATCGGAACATAATTTGGCAAATCTTCATCCTCAATATTCAGCCACGCGGCTCCTTTATTAACCCGTCACCCTTGGTGCTTCCCATGATCAATACAAAAGTCTTGAAGTGCTTTGTTGGCACTCACCAACTATGGACTATCAAACACCCTATCCACATAATTCGATTATTAGGTTGTAGGTCACGACGCAATTCTATAAAATATAAAAATAAAATTAAATGTTCTATATTTGCAAAGGAAACGACGTTTGAATAAACTATCTTAATCATATCCTAGAGGGTTGCCAAATAAACTGCTATAAAATCCGAATGATCATTTATGAACATATAGCAGATTCCACTGTAGAAATCAAAATAACGCTCCTAGATTACAATGAGCAGAAAGTGTAGAAATGCCAACATTACAAACGGCGGGGTGTCTGACTACTTCAGTTGACCAACACAAATAAAATTCATATTTTCATAAGAGAAGGTCATTACTTGTCTCCACAAAACAAATTATTTCTATAGTGAAAATTGGTTTATCTTAAAACAAATTTTTTATCATATCAGGTAGAACAAGATTTACAAAGATATCGCATCCATTTTCTGTTGGGTGGAGGCTATCCCAGAAGAAGAAATTAGAGTCGTTGTGGCACGTGCGGGTCATGCGCTTGTTGCACAAATAACTCATCTCTAGCTCTCCTGTTCCGCAGCAGCCTCTATGTGTAACTTCCAAACCTAGGAAAACAACAAAAGATCAACAAAGACGAAAATCATATTAAGATATGAATATGAAAAACTCCTCGGGAAAGTTTTAGAATACATAAAAAATTATTATTCCTGTTGCCCAGCATAAATTAAAACTATGCACCTAAAGTTTATTATGGAGCAACTTCATAGAAAGCATTATTGAAAACATCTGGATTTTAGACTCACTTAAAATGGTACCAATTGATGAATATATATATATATATATATATATATATATATATATATATATATATATATATATATATATATATATATATATATATATATATATATATATATATATATATATATATATATATATCACTACAGATTTAGAAGTTTTTGCTCAATAAACATTATATTTAATTTAGTGAATACCATATTCTTGAGGATTATCAATAATGCTCATCAGAGGATCGTAGAAATCAGAAAAGGCAATCCGGGACTTTGGAAGAGTTCTTTCAAGAATTTGGAGCTGTAGCTTTAGCATACTGTTGAATAATTGTGAAGCCTTATTGTACTTGTCTACACATATTCTTCGTGCTCCCCCAGCTAGAGTTCTTTCAATTGGTATACAGCCAATTGCGGATGTGCTAATGACAGCTATCCTTCTTGCTCCTAGCTTGTGTATTTCCTTCAATTCAATGAATTAAAAGAAGATATGTAAATAATCTTTACTGAAGTACTTACATTTTGTGCTAACACGCTAATATTTGTTTTCTTTAGAGTCGATTGTATTCTAAGAGCACATGTTACCAATATTGTTGTAATGTTTGCTTGCATGTTAACTTCTGTTGAATTTATATAAAATTTATTACTTTAGGTAGGATGATAATGCAAAACAAATGGAGAGTGTGTACCTGGATAAAGCTCTTGGCCAACTTCACCAACTTATTACTATATGCAGGGACATCATACTGTAATCTTCTAATGGGGAATGTAAAATAATTTACAAGAAAATCGTTGGTGCCTGCTGAAACTAAGAATACGCTGTTGGTGATTATATCCGTTGCATCTTTTTCGCCAATGTTCCTCTTGAGCTTCCCAATATATTGTTTGAACATTTTCAATTGAACTGATAGTGGCATTACATTCTAATTTTGATATGCCCAAAATAATAAAAACAATTAAGCACAAAATGAGTGCACGCACGCCACATATTGTAGTTAGTTTAGGAATGGAGGAGCACTATTAAAGAATGATATACGTGCATACCGATAGTTTTGATGTAAGGGGATCATACCCAGCGCCACCAGAAGCAAAACTTACACCCGTTACAAGATCTTTGTCATGTATGAGAGGATCTAGATAGGCTGGAAGATACTCCTTCACTCCAAATCCCTTGGCTTTGAATTTGACAACAAATAATTGCACCTTTGTTAGTCAAAACAGTTGAAATTATGATATGCATGTAGAATAACACTCAGATTCCTTTAATTAAAATGGTCTAAGTTAATCCATCTCAAACTTAATTACAACGTATCCATGCTTGATACACTATGCCTCATTTACTATTTCTTTGCAATGTTTTCATTCAGTGTAATTAAGCAACGCTTATGATTTGCATTTGCTGACTAAAATTTAATCCTTGTATAACAATCATAAAGTAAAACCTAACATCATTAAGAAAATGCCAAATTAATAAAAGACTCTCATGACAACATTCGAGGGTAAAATTATAAGGTAAACATATTTAAAATCCAGCATGAAGAAAACGTTCATGATCTAAATTGAGGGTTTGAAATTCTAAATCTTTTGATCGTTTTAAATATTTTTATATTTTGCTCGATTCAGCCAGCTGATATAGAGATGTTCCATGACTCGATCTATCTTCATTAAACAGTGATAGAATGAAAAATTACGAAAATGAAAATGAAGATAGGTTCCAAATGAAGTACATGCTTGAAGCTGTCCCATAAGAGAACTCCTGCTATGCATATGCTATATTTGAGAAAGCAACACCAAAAGATTCAGGCTAAGGATTTGATTATTAATGTTATTGCAAGAAAGTAGAGGGTACCAAAGAAGTCAGCGAGTGTTTTTCCATTGGAAAACCTTCCAGTTGGGTTTCCATTGATAAAGTCCATCCCATAAGGGGGGAAATTAGCCTTTAGAATAGTCTTGATATGGTTGTTGTTCCCTTGATCCATTAAGGAGTCTCCAAATGCTATGACTGCTGGTACTGAGATATTTTGTGGAAGAGTTACCGTTCCTTCGTTGTAGTATATGCAAAGAGAAGAATATAGACAAAATAGAATACCCTTCATAACTGAAGAAAAAAGGATGCAGAAAAAAAAATAAAGACAACGAAGCAAATTAAAGACGATATAAAGAGAATATATGTTTTTAACACAAGTATTATGATATACAGACTACGAAAAAGTTAATCCATTATATATAAAGAGATGAATCTCAAAGGATAAGTGAACTTCCATTTCCATCACGTAAAATGTTTGTTAAAAAAACAAGTCACATTCAAAATTAAAATCCCAGTCGTAAAATAATTACAACTTAATTCTGGACGTGCAAAAAGTGATAATAAAAATAGAGGTTAGTTCCAAGAAGCATCTTACATTTTGACCCGTATTTTGTAAAAAGAGCAATTTTTTTTCGTTTAAACACTAAAGATAAGGAAAGCTGGAGTGGCGGCTTTTGTTTATTTGTCAATTGAGATGATATTTTTTTGGCTTTTTTGGAAGCTCACACCAAGGCCATCCGGATGAAAGCATAAATCTTTTAACAACTCTACCACTCTCACATTTGTTCTTGATTAATCCTCATAATTTGAACGCTTTTTTGACGAACCAACAAAACGAATCATTAGATAATACTGAAAAAAAACATGATTCACAAACAAAACGAATATCCGAATATATATATATATATATATATATATATATATATATATATATATATATATATATATATATATATATATATATATATATATATATATATATATATATATATATATATATATATATATAGAAGTAGGTTCCATTGAGAATGAAAATTATGTTGAGAATGCGAGAATGAATCTCAGCCACATATTTTTTTCTTGCCGCACTAATGCTTTGGCGCCGTCGGAGCGTTGACGCTCTAACGACGAGATATATATTATTATTCACATATGATTTTCACCACCACTTCCACCTTCACCACCTTCGTTACCACCACCACCATCGTCGCCGCCACCACCACCGCTGCCGCCGCCATCTCTACCACCACCGTCGCCGCCGCCACCTGCCCCAACGCCACCGCCACCAACCACCACCACCACTACTGCCAACGCCGCCACCTCCCCCACCACCGCCGCTACCACCTCTACCACCACATCCACCATCGCTACCACCACCCTCCGCCACCACTACCACCTCCATCACCGCCGCCACCACCACCACCTTTATCACCACCCACCTCCACCAACACCACCACCCCACGAACACCGTCGCCACCATCATCGCCACCCTCTATCGCCATCACCATCATCATCGCCACCCTCTACCACCATTCCGACCACCACAACCATATATGTGTATTTATATATGTTTATTCATATATGATTATATGAATATTCATATAATCATATATGATTATTCATATATGATTATATGTATAATCATATATGAATATACCCATTCATATATGAATAAATCATATACGAAAAAAAAACCCAGCTCGTCGTCTTGGAGCGGCGCGTGTCAGCGCTGGCGCAACTAGTGGCCCAGATTCATTCTCACGTTCTCAACATTATTTTCATTCTCAATTGAACCCTCCCCTATATATATATATATATATATATATATATATATATATATATATATATATATATATATATATATATATATATATATATATATATATATATATATACTAGTTGTAAAACCCGTGTATTACCCGGGATGATACAAAAAAATTATTAATTAAGAATATCTAAACATTAATAATTTTACATAAGAAATTTGTTTGTGTATCGTGACATCTTGCTTTTGATTTTTACTATTACGACTTTGTATTTTGATAAATATAATTGATTATGAGAATGTCACCGGCACTAAAATCAAATTCACTATTATGGTTGGAGTCGTTCTTTAAAATATTATGACATCAATTGTCTCTCTATTGTCTTCCAAATCATTCTACAAATTAAAAAAATAATATGATATTAAAAATCAATTATTTTTGAAATTAAATGATAACAATTAATTTTGAAATTGAATGATAATTAAACCAATCATTAATGAGTTAGAAATGTTTCAAACCAATTAGCTTTTTTTTTTAAATTTAAAATTATGAGAAAATGACATGTGGCAAATTGAATGTGGTGATGACATGTGGCTTTGAGTTACTTATTTATTAGAATAAGATATATATATATATATATATATATATATATATATATATATATATATATATATATATATATATATATATATATATATATATATATATATATATATATATATATATATATATATATATATATATATATATATATATATATCAGTGTTGTAAAAGTAGGAAATGATGTCGAAGATGATGTTATGGATCACACTTCTATTAGGGCTTGAGTTATATTTAATGGCTTAGCAGTTTGATATATTATATCTCTATTGTTTCCGATAAGTCCTATTTTTGCTTCAGGGATTCTGTCGTTTGATCTCCTCAACATCCAATCACAGTCGTGTTAATACTGCCTACGCTTAATACTATGCGGCTCAATTAGTCGGGTGTAGTCAAGTTCGGTCAAAGTCGGTCTAGGCGGATTAGGCGGTCAAAGTCGGTCAACGGTCGGTCAAACAAAGTCAACAGATTGGCATGAAAATTTTCAAAATTACCCATTTTTTTCGATTACCGTCTTTTTTCCATTCCCCCTCATTTTTTTTACCTAATCGCGTCCCTTCTCTCCCTCCCATGGCCATAATCGACTGAAAAAGAAAAGAGGAATCGATCTCCGGCTTCCCCCCCCCCCCCTTCCATCACCGCATCCTTCTTCCTCAGTCTTCCATCTGCTTTCTCCCTCCCAATCGTTCCTCCTCCGCCTCTATGTTCCTCCGTCTCCGGTGGCTTCCTCGGTCATCCCATCCTGTCGTCCGCCTCCATTCTTCCTTTGAGTTGCAGGTTTGAGTTCTCCGATTTTCGTTTTTGATTTTGATTTCGTTTTTTGATTTCGAGTTGCAGGTTCGAGTTCGAGTTATGATTTTCGATTTCAAGTTCGATTTCTAATTTTGATTTCAAGTTCGAGTTCGAGATCTGATTGCAGGTTCGAGTTCTGATTTTCGATTTCAAGTTCGAGTTGCAGGTTCGAGTTCGAGTTCAGGTTTGATTTTGATTTCGTTTTTTGATTTCGAGTTGCAGGTTCGAGTTCTGATTTCAAGTTCGAGTTTGATTTCGTTTTTTGATTTCGAGTTCTGATTGCAGGTTCGAGTTCTGATTCAGTGTTGTTTGATTTTGATTTCGTTTTTTGATTTAGTTCTGATTTAGTGTTGTTTGATTTTGATTTCGTTTTTTGATTGAGTTCTGATTCAGTGTTGTTTGATTTTGATTTCGAGTTCTGATTGCAGGTTCGTTGTTTGATTCAGCTTCGAGTTACATGTGTGGGTAAAGTGACAACTTTGCATCTTTCGTTTTTTGATTTAGTTCTGATTCAGTTACATGTTTGATTCAGGTTCGTTGTTTGATTCAGTTTGAGTTCGTTGTTTGATTGCAGGTTCGAGTTACATGTGTGGGTAAAGTGACAACTTTGCATCTTTCGTTTTTTGATTTAGTTCTGATTCAGTTACATGTTTGATTCAGGTTCATTGTTTGATCAGTTTGAGTTCGTTGTTTGATTGCAGGTTCGAGTTATGTATGTTTCTATATCGTGGGCAGATTTGTGTGGGTAAAGTGACAAATTTGTATCTTTATCAAGTAGCTTTCGTTGACATTGGAGGTGTACATGATGGGTAAGGCCCTGTTTCTGTTTTAATTTCTCATTTGTAAAGTGACAACTTTGCATCGTTATCAAGTACCTGGAAAATAAAGAGTGAATTGCCTATATTTGTAGAAAGACTAAAGTATGTTGCTGCTAATTCCTTGAAAATATATGAAGAGAGAAGTAGGACTTATTTAATTTTACGGTTTTATATTTAAAAATTTAATCACCTTAATCAACTACAATGCTATGATTGATTAGATTTTTTAAAATACAATGCTGTAATCATGAGAACTGAAAGTAAGATGCTAAAATTAAAAAAAAAAAAAATTGAAAGTAAGATGCTATAATAAACAAATTATGAAAGTACATTCCTAAAATTAATACTCCCCGCCTAGGTGCCGACTAGTCCTCGCCTAGACCAACTAGTCCTAGGCCCCAGTCGACCGCCCACCTACCGCCTAGCGACTTCTACAACCTTGATATATATATATATATATATATATATATATATATATATATATATATATATATATATATATATATATATATATATATATATATATATATATATATATATATATATATATATATATATAGAGAGAGAGAGATAGATAGATAGATAGATAGATAGAGAAGTGATATCAAATAAGAAAAAAAAATTGTTAGGAAGAGTAAGTATTGCATCATTTGTATGTTTTTTATGGATCAACAAAATAAATAATTAGATAATGCAAAAAATAATAATAATAATATATGAGTCAATATAAAAACCTTATGAAAATTTTGATGTTTCGTTTTTACAATGGTGCATTAAATTTGTCTAAAATGAATAAAACTTTGCTTAAATAAAAATTAAATAATCAATACTTTTTTTCAGATTTATTTTTTTGGTATCATCTAATGATATATTTTGTTGTTTCATAAAAAAACATGTAAACCATACTATGCAATGCGGTTCGTAATTTTACGGTTTGCGGTTCGTAATTTTGGTAAACCGCACTGTACGGTGCGGTAAAACCTATGTGGTACGGCCTGCGGTTTCCAAAAAAACTCAAACTGCATTCAAACCGCCCGTACCAAACTGCACCGCAAAATGTCGTTTAGGACTTATGTGGTGCGGTCTGTGATTTTGACTCTAAAACACACTGCACCGCACTGCGCACACCCCTAGTACATATATATATATATACATATATATATATATATATATATATATATATATATATATATATATATATATATATATATATATATATATATATATATTCTTTTGCTTGACTGTTGTTAAGTAATCTTCTATTGTTTAAAATACGATTAGACTAGAGTCAGCAGGTGCTGAAAATTCTAATGAATGAAGATAATTGAATTTCTAATGATTTTTTATTACAATTTCAATGAATATGTTGAAAATGAAATGATGTCGAAGATGATGTTATGGATCACACTTCTATTAGGGCTTGAGTTATATTTAATGGCTTAGCAGTTTGATATATTATATCTCTATTGTTTCCGATAAGTCCTATTTTTGCTTCAGGGATTCTGTCGTTTGATCTCCTCAACATCCAATCACAGTCGTGTTAAATCGCACTAGCGATTAGAAGTGGCGATTTTTGGGAGGTTACGATTTTGATGGTGCACGATCTCTCATGTTAAACTGCAATTAATTTCATCATATATAAGCACCGTTGTTCTCCGCCGCTCCACCGGTATCCCCTAGATTGTCCCCTCCTCCTTCGTCATTGTGAGGAAAATAAAAGCAAAATGACACTGTAGCTTTATAACATTTCCGAAGTTAGTTTAAAAAGTCCCTAAGGTTTTTTTTTTGTGTTTTCTAAGGGCATAACTTGATTAAATTGAGTTAAAAACACCCTTGACCCCAAATAAAGAGGTCAACCGGTTTATCTTCCTAGTCAGCTGTCAAACACCCCCATTTTATTCTTCCTTCTCCCCATCTGCATATCCTTTCTTTATCTTCTTCATTTCTTCACATAAACTTGTTTTGTTTAATCAACCATCGCACCCATATTATTAATTCTTTAATTTGTCCCTAGCATACGTTGGGTTAGAAACAAATGAGATCGAAAACTCAACCTATGAAATACAACGTACAGCCAAACAACCCTCGATAGTAAGCACTCAACACACGATAACTTGCAGAAAGAAATACAAGAAGAATAAGTAAAGATCAACACAAAAATAAGCGGTTCACTCGCTCGCTAGATTAAGATACGTCCACTGTGGAACTAGAGAGAATTATTATAAGAATGCTATATATGATTACAAGTATTTTACTGCACTCAGATAATCACACACACACTCGTGATAATGTTTCTAGAGCCGGGAGATGAGTATATAAAGGAGGAGTGCATAAACCGAGTAGATATGGCAGATCTTCTAGACATTGACTTTCTGCACATAGGCCAGCTGATGTGACAGTACAAGGAACATGCTATGGCAGACAAGCAGTGTACAAATAGCGTACTATGCAGACCAATTTCCTGACATCTGAAGTCCTTTGTAGTTCTGCTAGAGGGATACTTCCTACTGAAGTAACATAGCCCTTTTATCAGCGTCCCGATGCTCTTCACAGACCGGAGCGAGGCTGCTCCTTGGTTCAAATGATTCCTCCCTTATTCGGATGTAGAGACACTCCACTTCGGATTAGACTCTACATACTCAACAATCTTCCACTTAGAGACTAATCAGGACTTGGTTCTTCTATCTACCAAGTGTAACCAACTGAGCTCCATCACACTCTCTCTAGTTCCCCGTCTTCGCTCTTAATATTGCGGAAGAGCAGTTGAAGTCATGTACAAATTCAACTTATTCAACGGGACCACCTTGGTAAACATATCTCCATGATTCTTCGCACCAAGGATTTTCTTCAAGATGAACATACATTCGACTATCTACTCTCGAATGAAATGGTATCTCATCTTGATGTGTTTCGTCCTGCTGTGAAACACCGGATTCTTTGCAACATGAATTGCACTCTGATTGTCACAATGCAACACACAATCCTCCTATTTCCGTCTTAGCTCTGACAGGAAGTTCATCAACCATAGTAGTTCCTTGCTAGCTTCTGCTACTGTCACCACCTTTTAACACCTCTCTCATAGCTCTTGCTATGGAAATTATCGGAGTACTCCCAGCGCTTCTTTCGCTATATATAAACATACAAGAACCATTGGGAGTCCTAATATTGACCAATTAATCTCGACAATCAACTTGAGCATAATTGGCATATAACCAATCCATACCCGCAATAACATGAAAATCCGTATTC
Source organism: Cichorium intybus (assembly GCA_023525715.1). Lineage (NCBI taxonomy): Eukaryota > Viridiplantae > Streptophyta > Magnoliopsida > Asterales > Asteraceae > Cichorium > Cichorium intybus. Next base: position 114,443,324 of record CM042014.1, on the reverse strand, counting down.
GAGATTGGCTTGAGGCTTATAGGAAAAGTGGTCCCGTAAATCTCAAGCTGACAATCCAACAACTATTGGCACTAGGATCAAACAATACATGAACATGTAAGCCATTCAAGTTAAAAGTGCATGTAACCATGTCGTTCTGAGTGAGAGCCTCCTTTGCTGTCAAATGAAATAGTCGTGTCTTTACCAAGCCTGCATCACCCTTCTTTTCTTCTTTTGATTGACCTTGACCACCACCTCCCCCAACTTTCCCTTTGTCTAATTTATCCTTTGGGCAATTCCAACAAATATGCCCTACCTCACCACAACCAAAGCACAATGACTCCTTCTCCGGGCATTCTCGAGATAAATGACTAGTTTTCTCGCAATTAAAACATCGGGGGCGGGAGAACTGTCAGTACAGCTACCACTATGCTTCCAATTACTACGATTATACCACTTTCCTTCGTCTTTTCTCGACTCGCCCTTCTATTATGATCCAGTCCCTTTTCCTTTCTTTGCAAATCCATCAAATCCTGATTCACCCTTGCGTTTGTTGCCTACTTGGCTTCGTCTTTCTTCCCACTCCTTTTCTTGCCTTTTCAACTCGTTTTTTCTATCCTTAGCTGCGTCAAACGCATCTTGAAAATTGGATATTTTAGAAGTTTTAACAAACTCCCGTATTTCAGTTTGTAAGCCCTACAAATATTTTTCCACCTTTCTTTCTTCCGTATCAACTAATGATACGCGAATCGGGCATGTTCCGCGAATTCTTTTGTATATTGCAGAACAGAGTCTGAACCTTGTTTAAAGTTCATGAAATCCAACTCCAACTGGCGGATCGTGGCCTTTGAGCAATACTCCTCACAGAATTTAGTTCGGAATTGTTCCCAAGTCAAAGCACGTAACAACTCCTTACTAATGGTCAATGTTATACCTTCCCACCAAAATAACGCACATTCCTTCAGTAGATTTGTAGCAAATTCTACATTATCTTCCTCCCAGCATCTACTTGTGTGAAACATTTTCTCTGTGTGTGATAACCATGCCAACACAAAAATAGGACCATCCACACCATAAAAGTCAATTGGTTTGCGGTCCAAGAACTACTTATATGTGGAACGAACATTCTTTGTTTTTTCTTTACTTCCTCCGATCTCGTCATGACCTTCCTTCTCATGCACCGTATCATCCTTGCCACTCGGAGCTGTCTCTTATTATTTAAGATGTGATTCTATGTTGTGGTGTATGAACTTATTTGTTAATTATGTTTATTGGTTATCTTTTGGTTAAAAATTAGTAGCATTTATTATATATTTATGGTTCGACTATTTTGTTAATTTAAGTTTAGTAAATAGTATAATAGCAGTTTATAATAAAATGTTTTGTTGGTTTGTGTTACTCATGAAGATACTTCTATAACCAAACTTTGTACAGGGTTAACTAGTATATTAAAATTGCTTTGAAACAAAATAAGCTTATTTATATGTATTTTGTTGAAGTTTTAGTATCGGCACCTCTAAATTTAACACTCCTGTGCCGCCCCAGTAGGTGAGAAGAGTGGGTCAAGGTTGTACCCGGTCTTTAGGTGGTGGAGTGAGTGAGTACTATTTTGTTGCTTTTTATTAAGTGCACGTTTCTTTTATCTATTTATGAATAAAATAAACAGTTTGTCCTTGTTTTTCTTCACTACATATTTAACCCATTTGTTTGAGAAAGTCTTTTCCTTCACTCTTTCTTCACAGTTGCGGAACACTTATTGTCACTTCTATTTTTTTCACTACAACACTAATATGGATTTAGAGAAATATACATTTGGTTTAGTATCGAGATTTGAAGGAGTTGAAAGAGCCTAAGGAACAAAAATCAATGTACAAACATAAATACATTGGCTGACCAACGAGGCTTAAGTTTACATTATTTGGATTTAGAAGTCATACAATGGCATTGCTTTATTTAATTATGAAACCTGGTGAGGTATCTCCACACTAGCAATTTCTGCCAACCGTGGAACCTTTATTATACTACAATAAACTACCCACCAAACCTGGTAGGCTCTGATTTACAAAAATGTTACATCCAATCTCGGACAGGTGGACACTATCCCAGAAGAAGAATTTAGTGTCGTCTGGGCAAGTTGGACTTAATCTGTTACATAAAAAACCCACCTCTATCAACCCGGTTCCACAACAGCCTCTATTTGTAACTTGCAACCCTACGAAAAGAATAATAGAGGTAAGAATGTGCAAAATTTATGCCAAAATTGCGGAATAAATAAAAATTTTCTTTGATAACATAATTTTGCATGAAGTCCAATATGGTTTGATTATTGGATGTAGTGGATACCGTATTGCCCAGGGTTATCAATTACGGTTATTAGAGGATTGTAGAAATCAACATAGGCAACCGTGGACTGAGGAAGACTGTTTGCAAGAACTGGGAGTTGTTCTTTTAGCATGCTGTTGAACAATTGTGATGCGTCATTTTTCCTCTGCACGCACATTCTAAGTAGGCCTCCAGATTGTGTTCTCTCTATAGGAAGACATCCAACAGGGGGTGCACCCAAAACAGCTATCTTTCGTGCTCCCAGAGTGTATAATTCCTTCAACAAATTTGAGAAGCATTTATTAGTTGGTTATTTAATTTTAGGCATATCATTCATGCTCATATAAAAGTCCGTTGTTTTGTGTCTTTTCACACAAAAAGCTTGTTTATTTTCATTGAACTGTGTTCATGCATGATATCTTCGAAAGTAATGTCTGAACATGTAAATATGATATAGTTACTTGTAAGAGAAAAAATTAGTGTAGTACCCGTATAACACCCAAGGCCAAGTTTACTAAGTTGCGAACATAGTTAAGGACATCATTTTCTGAGTTGCTGTCTGGAAGGGATACAATAATATCGTTTGTGCCTAAAGATATCAAAGAAACACTGGTGTCCAATATATTCATCGTAGCTTCTGCCCCAACGATTCTGGTGAGATTCCCAACATAACTTTTGAAGAAATCTAGTTGATCCATTATTGGTATAGCAGTCTAATTGTAAGAAGACCAAACAAGTGAAACAAAATAAGCGCAAACGGCAAATAATTAAATGCATACGTACAGATAGTCGTGGTTTCAACTAATAATGAGAAGGCTGGGAAGAAAACAGTTACTTTAAAAAGCAAGATATGGATGCATATATACCAATCTCCTGGCCGTTTGAGGATCATATCCAGAGCCACCGGAAGCAAAACTTACACCCGTCAGAAGATCACTGTCGTTTAAGGAAGGGTCGAGATACGGTGGAACAAACTCCTTCACTCCTAATCCTTCGGCTAAGAATTTCAGATCAAATCATATATTACAGTTTGGTCAGTTCCAAACACAAAAAAGCACAACCACGAATTTGCTATATACTGGAATCAGATCGGTCAAAATGCTTTGCGCGCGTTAACACACTTTACATCCTAATGCATGCAAAATCTTTTTAAAAATCTATGTCGTCCTTGATAGACACTATTGACTTCGTTATATTGGTGGCAATGTTATAATAACAAGGAATTCCTATAATCTAACATCGTTAATTGAAATAAACGTCATGTGTATCACTTTTGATAATTACAAAATATTTGTTTGCCAAGCAAATGTCAAAGAGCATACGAAAATGAAAACGTACCGAAAAAGTCAGCTAGGTTTTTCCCATTGGAGTACCTTCCGGTTGGTTTTCCACCCATAAAGTCCCTTCCATATGGAAGAAAGTTAACCTTTCCAATACTTGGGACATAGTTATTATTCCCAGTATCAAAAAAGGAGTCCCCGAAAAATAGGACTGCCGACACATTTTGTGGCAGATATGTTCCTTGGCTACTGCATAAATAAACAGAAGCATATAGACAAAAGAGAATGACGTAAAAAACTGAAACAATCATTGGAATATAATTGAACTGGCAAAAAGTAATGATTCGGTTTAAGGAAACATTAGCATGTTGATATCTATATATAGTCGGATTCCTTGACTATGAGGTACACTCGAAAAGCGACTAATTACTCTAATCTAAGAAATTGTGGGGGTTTTTCTTCCACGTTTGATATTTCATATCCACATGTCTGTTCTGATACTTGAAGTACTATGGTTAGTCTTTGAGATTTATGATATCCATTTATTATATTTCTCACATCCACCTTAAAAAAACACAGTTTTTTATCTTTTATGATACGAATCAAACCGAATGTCAGTAGAAAGTGAACAAGAATCGGGCAGAATCCAAATGGGTATCTTACGACCAATTCTTACAATATAACCAAGTACCTCTATAGTTCTATCTATCCAGAAAATTACTACATATATAAAATGCAAATATGTGTGTGTACTGTGTGCGGAAAAAAAGAACCAGAAGAAGAGAAGAACAGAGGACGGCGATTCAACAAGGACGCATCTCCAATATCTGGCAGAGAAAAACGTTGAAAGGGCTCGATGTGTGAGATAGAAAGCAAAAGGGTTTTGCGAGTGCGTGTATTCAGCGTCTGTTTTCGGTGGGATGATGAACGTAATTAATGTTAAAAGATCAAAATATTACAAACTCAGATATGAGATACGATTTCGATCATGTACAATATGCATACAATATTGTACGCTGGTTAGGATTTGGAAAGTTTGGATCTGGACAAAGTGAGAGGAAATCAAGTAAGTTCGGAGGAGTGGGAGGGTAATATCACCACACTACGAGTCACTCTTTAACCGCCAGGTAAACGCCTTCGTGCCAGTGAAGCCCAGCCTAGTTGGTTGGATGCACCCGGGTTATATACCCATGTGGTGGGAGGTCTGAAGTTCGACTCAGACTAACCCCAAGTAGGGGATTTTCCTGAAAGGCGAATTAGGTGGAAGGGAAAGACCTTTGCGCCTTAGGTAATCGTCAACCGCCCTGGGTTGCGGGACTGATTACCCTCAGGTGAAACCACATCTATTCGCTGGTTCCAAAAAAAAAAAAAAAGGTAAACGCCTTCATAATAAACCTTCGGTAACCTTTCACCTCGTTAAATCATAGAAACGGTAAACCCTGTGTTTTAAAAACCGTATCGAACCGGTCAGTCGGACCAATTGAACCGCGAACCGTAGATAAAAACGATTTGATTAGAACCGGTTTTATAGTGATATCTGGACCTGAATTAACCGTCCGATAAACAGGTTTTTAAAACATTGGGTAAACCCTCACTACCACTCATTCTTTTAATTAATTAAATAATATAATTAAATTAAAATAAATTCAAAATATTAATTAAACTAAATTAAAAAAATCCAAAAGACTTCAATAATTAAGTAAATAAAATTACAAAACTAAATTAAAATGACAAACTACAAATTGAAGAAAAACGACAACTAAAAATGACAAATAATAAAACGAAAAAACCCGACAATTAAACCGACATTACAAAACTAACATACGAACTACAAACATCAATCGTCCGAGCCATACGACTTGCCGTCGGAGTAGTTGTCGGAAAACTCATATTCGTCGTCCTTGATATACTCCTGTGATTCGTCATCAGTCGATGCAAACAACTCATCATATGAAATGCCGACGATTTCAATATCATTCCTGTAAACATGCTCCGACAAATCAGCTCAAGGGTTGTGATGCAACTCGCGGTTGTGTGCCTCCACTCTATTTGCTAGGTATTCAGCCGTGCCAAAACCGAGTGGTTCACGATGTGGTAAAATTTCGTTTTCATCAAACCGGCATATCGCTTTGTCTCCGTCTTCTAAAATCATATTGTGTAATATGATACACGCATACATTATCACTTTAAATTTTTTGTCGTTCCAAGTACGTGTCAGATTATTAACTATGTCAAAACGTCTTTTGAGAACATTGAACGCTTGTTCTATATCCTTGTTGGCTCCTTCTTGTACCGCCTTAAACCTGAAACGTTTTCTTCGTTCGGATGGACCCATGCTTTGAAAAAATAGAGTATTTCGGATAAATCTCATCGTTCAAGTAATAACCCCGTTTGTATGATATGTCGTTCACTATGAAAGGTACGTCATGAGAGATTCCCTCAAATAGATCGTTGAATACAGGAGACTGATCGAGCACATTGATGTCGTTTTAGACCCCGCAACTGCGAAAAATGCATGCCAAAACCAAATATCGATAGACGTCACTGCTTCTAAAATTATCGTCGGCTCTTTGTGGTCCCCCACATAAACTGATCACGCCATGCATTTGGGCGCATAGCCCACGACCAATGCGTACAATCAATGTTCTCGATCATCTCTCGTAACCCATGCCTATTTTCGTGTGTCGTATACAGTTGATCCATGTCGTTGGTAGTTGGCTTATGTACATATCGTTTACCGTAGACCAACATGATAGCATTTGCAAACTTTCGATGCTCGCTGTTAGAAAGTTCCTACTAATCCCCAAGGCTACCCTGTCCGAGTTACACCATCTTAACAGAGACACATCCAGTTCACCGACAACCCATTTAGCCAGAAAAGATGTGATACCGCGTCACACACCCAACAACCATTTCTCAAACACCATCGAATAACAAAAACATACGCCACTGAATCCACATCGTCCTACAAGCTTCCGACACTCGTCGTCAAAAAGTTTCTACTGATCCCCAAGGCTACCCCGTCCGACATGCACCATCTTGACAGTGGCATGACGGTATAAATTCAGATTAGCTAATCACACCGCTACAACCGTAGGTCTTCCAATCCACATGTACTTTATCCAAGAGTACCGAACCCATCAGAGTCCAAAGACATAACGCATACGCATACATAGTCCATCGGGCTATTCCCGCTCATCCCGTATCTAAGGACTCTCAAGCCTTCCCCTAAAATGTTCGACTCACATGCAGGACATTCAGGTTCCCTGGTCTGCCCACCGTTAATGACTCACAGGTTCCCTATTTCGTTCAACTTAAACCTGAACTCACAGGATTTTCCCTATTTCATCCTTTCACGTTCATCGCTCCGCCAAACTTATAGCTAGACTTCTAGTCCTTCCCTGATTCATTCTACCCCTCACGATACAGACGAGGAGCAGGAGATAAAGGTAGTCGAGATTTCTGCAGCTATGCCAGAAGCCCCAGCCCTGAGACGCGAGCGACGGAGGAGAGAGCAGGCACTGGAGCAGGAGCCAGAGCCACTGGACATCCAGGCCAGTCTGTAGGACCTGGTGGACAGACAGACGAGATTGGAGGCGGAGACTCGAGTCCAGTACCAGTGGATGGTGGAGAGCCAGCGTACCATCATGCGACATGTAGGGCTACAGCCACCACCATTCCTAACTGGTGGAGACAGCAGGGCAGGTCCATCTGGGACCTATTGTTAATGTAATTGCCGAAGATGTTGAAGAATAAAAGAATACAAAGAACTTCATCAAGACCAAAGGTGATAGAAGTTGAGGTGCTTACAGAAGATGAGAACCAAACTTGGAGCATCCAAGTTTGGGTAACAGAAGGTGAGGTAAGGTGCATACTAAAACTTGCAAGGGCTAAACCTAGTGAAATCATGTGAACCAAAGGTTATAGAGCCGAAGGTGATGAATCTCGAAAAAAGCATAAGAGCACCTAAGATAATCAAGCCGAAGGTTGTCGAACTTCGGTTAGGCGAAGGTGATATGCACTGAATATCAAGATATACCAAAGATTGTGAAGCATGAAACAAATGTCTCAAAGCATAAACCGAAAGTCTTAATCACCGAAGATCAACTTGTGAGCACCGAGCATTGTATAAACCGAACATCATGCTTGCCAAAGGTTGTGAGTGTAACGAACATTTAAGACCACCGAACATTGATGACCAACTTGTACCAAAGCCAAGCAAGCCGAAGATCATGTAGGCGAAAGCTGATCATACCGAAAATCGTGAGCTAAGCAAAAGATCTTGAATACCGAACATCATGTTATGAACCAAAGTTCATGTGAACTGAACATTATGCAAGCCGAAGGTCATGGTGAACAGAAATTTTTTATGTACCAAATCTCTTATTTGCACAGCAGCCAAACTTGGGCTGCACAGAAGTTGAAGTACACCAAGAAGTTCTTAACTAAACTTCTATTTATACCGAACTTATGGTTGGAACATCAAAGGGAGAATATGTACTAAGTTTGGTCTTGGAGGAAACCAAACTTAGAAACACAACCTAAGTTAGAGCACATGGCAGAAGTTGAACAAGAACTGAAGAGGTGAAGCTTGAGCAGAAGTTAAGCTGAAATATTGGAGCTGGACCAAGAAGTTGAGATGGTGACCAAGGAAATAAGTTTTGCCAAGAAGTTCTACATGAGGTGCTACAGAAGTTCAAGATATAAACTGGTTAGGCATAAACCCCTAGTCTAGGATTATTTTAATAGTTCTTTTTGAACTTGAGATCTATAGAAGATCGATTCTCCTCCTATAAATAGGAGCCATGTGTCATGAAGCAAAGGGTGATGTTAGAGAGATCTAACAGATTGTGAGACGCTATCACTCCAATGTAGTCTAAGAGAATCGGAGGAGTGGCTGGAGAATTCTCTCCAGCCACTTCATAAACATCAAGAAATATTCTATCTCCTTTTTCCTTTTGAGTATATGTAGATCTCCATGTAATTCATCAAAGATTAGAAAGAGTGTTTGTGAGCCAAACTTTAAATCTGTAACATCTGTCTTATTATCAATGAAAAATACGAATTATATTATATCGTTTAAATTATTATCTTTTAATTTCCACACTTGTTCTTTACATTTTATTTAATATTCCGCAACTTTACATTTTATTCATTTATATTTTTCTCAATGTTCCTTTATATTTTAGCACTTCATTTTATATATTCGTTTATAGTTGAGCGAAAAATCTTGGACCCGAAAACTTTCGAGTTTTCTTTTTAATTTTCAACAATTGGTATCAAAGCTCATTGTAGCTCACCATAAGGTTGTTATAAGCTTTGAAAACCCATTATCGGTCCTTTGGATGCTACAGTGCTCAATTTTGTTTCAGCAAAAACAAAAACAAAATCGTAAAGGATGGAAATGACTTAAAATGTGTAAATACAGGTAAAACAAAACATTATTCGTAGTTTAAACATTAATATGTTTTCTAGACGAAAATCATTTTTCTTGGAGATTGAAAACAAAATTTACTATCGTGATTCAAATTTTGTTATTTTTGTTCAAAAATGATTTTATTGAAAATCTCTATAAAACGTTAAATTTTTGCTGTTAAAATTTTGGTTTTAATTTATATTCCCAATGATCTTTTGAACATTTATAAATATTAGGGGATATAAATTAAGGTTGTGTTTGATAGTTGCTGACTGGGTTAGATCTGACTGAGTCAGAGGCCTGACTGAGTCAGAAGCTCGGACTCAATCAGCCTCTGACTGAGACCATGTTGTTTGATTATGCATCTGACTGAATTTGCTGAATGATGAAAATGACCATATTAGCCTTCTATTTTATATTTTGTTGGCTATAATCTTAAAATACAACAATACTCAGCAAATACAACCAACAAGAGAGTCGAGATGATTTTACAAGAGACAAATACAACCATGTAGGTATGATTTTACAGAAATACATGCTTAATCAAATACAACCAACAAGAGAGTCAAGAAACAAAGAAAAAGAATACCAACATGAATACAGGAAGGCTAAAGGACTAAACCAACCCAACCTAATAAAAGAACCAGACTACAAACATAAGCTACAAGACACAGGAACACCACCAATGGCAAAGACAAAATGATCAAAGCAAGTAAAGCACCAAAAAAATGGAAATCATACTTCCAAAACCGCCACCACTGTAGGCAGCAACCAATCATCATCAATGAAACCAGCCAGGGGCAAAATAGACCAAATTTGCAGAAAAATCTTGTAAACCGACAGCAACACAATAATGTGATCAGTGGACCGATTTCAAAGAAGTATAAGAAAATAGAATCCGATTTCAACATTATAACAAGATGAATTTTGATTTTAAAGAAGATGAATTCTGATTTTAAAGAAGTATAAGAAAATAGAATCCGATTTCAACATTATAACTTTTCTAATTTTAAAATTGCAAATCATGAAACCATAAACATAATAGCAACTGGTGGAAAGATTTGAGAGCCATACCTTCCTTTGCTATGGACGCCGACGATTTGGGGCTGCTGAATGGCGATTTTTGAACGCCGACGGCGATATGGTGGACCGACGACGATGGCGCTGGATGGACTCGATGGAGACGGCGCTGGATGGAGCAGAAACAGTTGGAGGTGGGAGGATTGATAACATGGTCGACGGTAGGAGGACTGGTCGGAGGCAGAAGCGGGCTAGGGCAAAATCAAAATTATTAGCGCTTCTTTTCAGTCAGCGATGTTTTTTTGCTTACTGGGTAAGAGGCAGGGTAAGAGGAGTGGACCGAGTAAGATGATCATTTTTTAGGCTATCAAACAGTCTGACTCGGACCGAGTCAGACATTGCCTCTTACTGGACCCAGTATGAGGTAAATCAAACACACCCTAAGTAACTTTCAAAAGAAAGTGTCAGCTCACACTCCTCTCTCCTGTCTCCTTTTTTACCCAACATAAAAACATAGGGAACATCGTTTTCACTCACTCCCATACCCTTTAATTTATTATTACTTTTTGCCTATGTCACATCCCATCACCTTTTCCACTATCTCCTTCTCACCCATACGTGACATCACTACTTCTCCTATCAATGACATCAATATTATTTCTACAGAAGGTTAAATTTCTGTACCAAGTTTTGGTGCTTCATAACACCAAAGTCTAACCACATATTAACCTTCTACCATTTTCAAGACTTAGATGTATCGTAACACCTAAGTTGAGAAATTCCACATTTTTTCCAGAGAATGATGTTGCTGTTCTCCACGTTATCTCGAATCAGTAATGAATTACATTAAAGAAAATTAAATGAATGGGATGAAGAGATGAACACCAATGAACCTAAATCAAAAAGAAAGAAAGACAAGTGCTTCAACTACAAATGACATATCAGAAGATTATGAAGAGGAGAAGTTGAAATTAAGGTGACACCTTAGTTGGGTGAAAGTAAGAGTTATCAGTAAGACAAGACTCAACAATGTGACACCTGATCATAAAGAAAAGTGTTGATAGCTCCAAGAAGTTTTGGGCAGAGCTAGTAACCTCAAATTTGCTTCAACAGAAATCAAAGCAACAACAGCTCATTCAACACAGCAGCAACATATCAGCAGCAAGAAATTTTCAAAATTTTCATCAAGTTATAATTTTTCAAATTTTTGGAACATATAGCGTGATTCACCCTATCCAATAAAATTCATGACCAAGAAGATTTTCTCAAAGCACTTCAAAGACCCCATCAACATTTGGGGGGATCCAATATCACAGTACACCTCGGCAGAATTCCTCAAGAATCTCATAACTTCAAAATTTTGATCATAGAATTTAGATTTTAGTGTTTTCATCTTTTTTTTTATCAAATGTAGGGGATTCCATTGTAAACTTCTGAACTTATTAATTTTAGAGAGTTAGGATTTTATAATTTTAATATCAAAGATTTAGTTATGTAAAGCGACCTGGCAATGATTTTTTGGTTTTTCACGAACCAAATTTCAGCCTTGCTAAATTTTCTCTTTGATTTTGAAATTTTTTAATTTTACTCTTATCATTGGATGTTTTATTCTCACAAGTGGAGCTCTAAACGAAGACTTTTTGCATCACAAACCGTTGTTTGAAGTTCATATCCTAACCTTCAACATTTCACATCATTTAGGGGATATATTGGGTAAATGCTCTCTAATATTGAGAGTTTATTCAGCAATGGGATTGAGGAATCCATGATGAAGTTTTCTTGACATTTCATGAAGAAAATTCAACATCTATCACCATTTAGGGGGATATAGTTAATGTAAATACCGAAGATGTTGAAGAATAGAAGAATGCAAGGAACTTCATCAAGACCAAAGAAAACAGAAGTTGAGGTGCTTATAGAACATGAGAACCAAACTTGGAGCATCCAAGTTTGGGTAACCGAAGGTGAGGTAAGGTGCATACTGAAACTTGCAAGGGCCAAACCTTATGAAATCATGTGAACCGAAGGTTATAGAGCGAAGGAGATGAATCTCGGCACAACTATAAAAGAACCTAAGATCATCAAGCTGAAGGTTGTCGGACTTCGGTTAGGTGAAGGTGAGATGCACCGAATATCAAGATATACCGAAGATTGTGAAGCATGAACCGAATGTCTCAAGCGTAAACCGAAAGTCTTAATCACTAAAGATCAACTTGTGAGCATCGAACATTGTATAAACCGAACATCATGAATGCTAAAGGTTGTAAGTGTACGGAACATTTAAGACCACCAAACATTAATCCAACTTGTACCAAAGCCAAGCAAGCCGAAGATCTTGTAGGCCAAAGCTGATCATACCGAAACTCGTGAGCTAAGCCAAAGATCTTGAATACTGAACATCATGGTGTGAACTGAAGTTCACGTGAACCGAACATTATGCAAGTTGAAGGTCATGGTGAACAAAAAAAATTTATGCACCAAATCTCTTATTTGCACATCATCCAAACTTGGGCTGCACAGAAGTTGAAGTACACAAAGAAGTTCTTAACTAAACTTTTATTTATACAGGAATTATTATTGGAACATCAAAGAGAGAATTTGTACTAAGTTTGGTCTTGGAGAAAACCAAACTTAGAAACACAAACTAAGTTAGAGCAGATGGCAGAAGTTGAACAAGAATTGAAGAGGTGAAGCTTGAGCAGAAGTTAAGTTGAATTATTGGAGTTGCACCAAGAAGTTGAGATGGTGACAAAGGAACTAAGTTTTGCCAAGAAGTTCTACATGAGGTGCTGCAGAAGTTCAAGATATAGACTGGTTAGGCATGTTCCCCTAGAAATATGACTTTTGTACTAAAATGTATTATTATATTCAAGCATAGGCCAACCTAGTCTAGGATTATTTTAATAGTTCTTTTAGAACTTGGGATCTGTAGAAGACCGATTCTCCTCCTATAAATAGGAGCATTGGGTCATGAAGCAAAGAGTGATTTTAGAGAGATCTAAGAGATTGTAAGACACTATCACTCCACTGTAGTCTAAAGAAATTGAGTGGCTCGAGAATTCTCTCCAGCCACTACATGAACATCAATAAATATTCTATCTCCTTTTTCCTTTTGAGTATGTTTAGATCTCCATGTAATTCATTAAAGATTAGAAAGAGTGTTTATGACCCAAACTTTAAATCTGTAACATCTTTCTTATTATCAATGAAAAATACGAATTACATTATATCGTTTAAATTATTGTCTTTTAATTTCCGCAATTGTTCTTTACATTTTCTTTAATATTCCGCAACTTTACATTTTAGTCATTTATATTTTTCGCATCGTTCCTTTATATTTTAGAACTTCATTTTTATATCTTCGTTTATTGTTGAGCGTGATCTTGGACCCGAAAACCTTCGAGTTTTTTTTTTAATTTTCAACACCCTTCTCGATGAGGACGAGTGATATTTGTTGTACTCTGTTTATTTCCTTTTCTTTTTATAGTGTTGTTAGTTCTAGTTTTAGCTTGATGTAACTAAATCTTTATATCTATATTTAAACTTAATATCTTTTGCATGAGTTGATGTTTATTAGTAGATTGTCAGTATTTGCCAAACCATGGTTGTGTGCATTGAAACGTTTGGAGTTTCCATAATGCATATGTGGGGTCACAGTACCGTTACACTTGGGTTATGTCGGCGTGTTGACTGCTGCTCCCCGACTCCTAGGATATCATCGAGCAATTGGGAACATACGACCAACCCTGTTATATAACGGATCACAATAATCAAGCAATTCATCGTCTTGGGGTTAAATATGTTTCTCCATTTATTTTACATTTTCTTTTATACAACGGGGACGCTCTATGGTTTTAAATGTTGGGTGGGACTGTCGAAAAAGATAATAGAGTAGTTTTTGAGAAAAATTCAAAGTTTTATAAATTTTAATCATTTTTCAAAATCTTTAAGAAATTGTAATGTTGAACTGGACAATTTTGAATATTTGAGAAAATGCGGTATTTTTCAAGGAATATTGTTTAGTTGTGATATGCTAAGTTTAGTTAAAATAAGTTGAGTGGTTTTGGGATTCTTGAATAGTGGATTTAGAAATACCATAAGTTTTGGGATTCAGGAGGGATTATTCATTCAATCAGTGGCATGTGTTGTTCGTGTCGTCACCTCATTACCTAAGATCAACTGGTCTGGTATAATGTTGTTGACAGCCCACTACACGGACAACACAGAAAGTCATGGAATTTTCCTTAATGACATTTAGAATTTGAACGAGTAAGTTGCCAACTAAAAGTTTGTAATCAAGAGTTCTCTATAAATTCGTGATTCCCAAATGGTATTCTGGTCATTTTTTGAACAAATTGATTTTTATTCAATGTAACATCCCAAAATTTTAGTGTAATTTTAAAATTTTTAATCACATTAATATAATGTAAGATAAACCACTTAATTTAATTTTTCATAAAACATCCAACACTTTATGAGTTTAGTGTAAACATCTAAACCAATAGGAGTTAACAAAAATCAAAAGACATCGGAACATCAATTCAAAACAAGTCTCAATGAAGCAGCACAGTGTACACGTGTCACAGCTTGCCATCTTTGGTCGCTGATGTATCTGAACAATAGTTTAGATAAGGAAAGGTAAGCACACAAGTTAGTGAATTTCAACACATACATTATATATCAACCAAGCATGCTTTGCTAACAAACATAGAACACCATATAATGCACCCAGCAGTGGTATGAGCCGTGCCATCTTGCTCAGCACCTTGAGCCGTGCATACAATCTTGCTAGTGCATCTTGCTAACTGCACAGCACTCTCCGCCGTGCATACAATCTTGCTCTGTGCATCTTGTCGGACAATCTTGCTCTAAATACAAACATCCTATATACTCAAGGCACAACCTAGCCTAATGACACACATTCATATATCCATATATGTCGCACGTATCAGAATAAACAGATTTAACATGAAGCTCATATTTACAACACATTACATCAAAGGTTGAACGGCATCAATATAATGCAGTGAGAAACTCACATGATAAGTAGTAGTAGTAGTAGTAGTAGTAGTTGTAACACCCCTTTCTCAAAAACATAATTTAATATAGTTTATATTGCAAAACATTTTACAAAACGTGACCATGAAAAGTCACCAAATTTTTTTTATAAACTTTATTCTGAAAGGGTATTACAGACTCAATACAGAAAACCATAATTTAAACTTACTGTATACACATTGGTCCCACTCCAGCTCCTGCTCATCTCACCTAAGTACATAGCATTTAAAAATAATACGTGAGACATAAAGTCTCGTGAGTAATATGGGTTTTAGACCCAAAACTTTTCTGCTTTAAAACTTGAAATATAACAAGTAAACTACTAGAACTTATTTCATAATAAATCTCAAATATCTTTTCTTTTCTATCTTCAAAACTCAAAAATACTTTCTTTCTCAAAATCTCTTTCTTTTATCAAAACTGTATTCTTTCTCAAAACTACTTTCTTTTATCAAAACTGTATTCTTTCTCAAAACTACTTTCTTTTATCAAAACTGTATTCTTTCTCAAAACTACTTTCTTTTATCAAAACTGTATTCTTTCGCAAAACTACTTTATTTTATCAAAACTGTATTCTTTCTCGTTTTCTAGTGACCAACTGAAACTCATGAATTAATTTAGTTTAATTCATTCTAGTAGCTCACCTCGCGGGACAGAACAGATCCGCCCGCTAGGTTATGCTCATTCTGTCTCCCCTTTGTGACTTGGAACGGATTCAAGCATAAGGGTATACTAAGCTAGACAACTACTTCACGACGGGAGGTACCATCCCAGTAGTGTCTTCTGATCCCCCGATTATGTGGGTGATCCTAGTCCGGACAACTGGCTCATACTTCTTTCTTTCTTTAATTCTTACTTCATTTCATCTCAAATTGGTCAAAATGGGACACAATTTGTAAACAACTCTTACTCAAACATTTTATAACTCTTTACTGAAAATACTTTAAAAAAACTGATTTTGACAACTTAGTTCCCATAAGGAACTTCTTTCAAAATACCTTGCAAACCATACTTTAAAAATCTGTTTTAAACACTAAGCCCTTGTATAGAGCTTCATTCAAAACTATTTTCCAAACTTTAGTATTTATAAACATTTGGAAATCTTACTTTTCTGAAAATAACATATTGCTATGTACTATAGAAATCCTCATAAAACTCACCTTGGTTTTACTACGGTTCACTAGGCTTCACGTACGCCTTTTCCTTTCCCGTGCTCAATAACGTTTGAAGCACCACCTATACAAGTAGTATATATAAATACCCAATATAATTAACTCTATAATGCTAAAGTCTCATATAACATAACTCTAGGTTATAATAAATATATAGCCATTAATAAACTCGTTTAACGGTTTTCTCCGAAATACGCGTATATTGCTACAGTACCCCCGAGGGGTCGTATTTCAGTTCCGACTCTTTTCCATGAAATCTTAGGCCATATTAGACTTGTGTTTCAAATTTGGAGTTCATTGGACAAGTCTAGCTCAAATTCTAAAAATCAAGTTTTGACGTGAATAGTGATTTTAGCCACTGCCGCTACAGTGACTTTTCCGCAAGGTCGGATTACGGATTTGACCATTCCCGAAATGTTCTTATACCATTTTAGGGTTATGGCTAAAATTTCAGATCAATCAGACATGTCTAGCTATGGTTTCTAGCGTTTGGATTTCTAACATTTTTAACATTTTTGGTCCCTGTCTGAAGGGCACTGTAGCACGCAGTTTTCACCCATTAAGTCCTTAATATATGTCTTAATCATATGGGGTTTGTTCCTTGACTAAAACCCTCCATTAGTACAAGGTTTTAAGCTATTAAAATCGTTTCAATAAATCAAATGCAAGAATTGAAGTTCTTGACCAAACTTGGAAATTCTCAAGAATAGCAATCTACTTCCATGTTTTTGAGTTAAGCTCTTAGCAAATGACTTATTGGAAGCATTTGCCACTTAAACCCCATGGTTCATGACTGAATTTGCAGTTTCAATTCCATTCAAGAACCAATTCAAACATACGTATTATAACATTTCTAAACTTCTTTCATTAAGCCATTTAGACTTCTATCCTGTTATTTAACACTTCTAATTACTCATAATACATCCATATATGCTAAGAATGGTTTTCTTTCAATTCTTTGATCGTTATATTAACATATACATTCATATTCCTAAGTGGGACAGAATCTGCCGAAACAGGATACCCTGTACGAAAAACGGCATAACTCACTCTAGAAGAATCGAAACGACTCACCGCTTTTTGATTTAGAAACTAGACATCTGTAGGTTTCTTTCCATGTATGAAACATAATTTTTGGCCTTGTAGATTTGTACAGTTTTACAGTTTAAGTTGGCGTAAAAATTCTGTCAGAATACTTTCTTACTTTCATTCTTATTATTATATAACTTATGAAATTGCAATTTCATATACTTAAGGTCATTTCATTTTTTTAACCCATTAAGCACTTAATTCATTGGTCATCCCCAAAGGAATCATTCCAATTCCTTATCTAACCATTTCTAATGAAATTTCAACCATGGAATCATCAATTCCATTCCATTTTCTCAATTTCCAATTTCATTCATAATTTCATTATAATTAATTGGAATAATTAGGAAACCACTTCTAATGGTTTCTTCATCCATAAACAACATTTATGACTCATTGTAACTAGTTAATTGCATTCAATTAAGACTTTGATCATTAACCCCAATTTCTAGGGTTCATAAGAATTAAATTCATCAAACCATGATTCCAAGCTATCCATATGTTGGATAGTGATCAAGGGGTGACTAGAAGCATAATCTAACTACTTGGAATCATAGAAATTACTCCTCCTCCAACATATGAAATTCAGCCATGAACCCTAAATGGGTTTTCTAGCTAGAAATGGTGAAATTATACCTTATATGAGTTAGGAATTCAAGGAATTTGATCATGCAACGTTGCTAGCTTCAAAACCTTCACAAAATCATCAAGAATCACCACCTTCATTCTCTCCCATGGCTGCCATCGTTCCAGTGAACAAATGGGGAGAAGACTCTCTATTTATACCTCCTTACTATGAGAAAATGACAATTTGGTCCCTAGACTCTCATACTTCTCATTTTAGCACAAAACTAAATTTTAATTCTTGAAACTCTTAAGTATTATAGGTTTTCCCCACTTATAAACTTTAAATACAAATTAAGGATATACTAACACATAAAAATCTCATTATGTGATTAAATACTTCAAAATGACGAAAATACCCTTTTTTAGTCGTTTTATACTTTTAATTCACTTTTATCTTTCTATTCTTCATGCTTCATACTTTTAACTATAAAATAGTTAATTTACTTCATTTTTAAGGAAAAATATAAATATTTTCTTTTTATATTAATAATTGGAAAATTATCAAAATACCCTTTTGCTCAAAGTATGAATAATTAATTAATAATTATTCCTTAACTTCTTACTTTCCAAGTTTACATATTTTTGGGTTCTTACAATATCCACCCCTTAAAAAGGATTCTGTCCTCAGAATCATTTAATAAATGAAATAGTTTTCATATACTTATCAATTCTCTTGCAAACATAAATTTTTTTTCTAAATTTTTTTTATGACAAACTTAAATCATATATCTTTCTACTTAGAGAGTTATAATTCTCAAATTTCATAACCTTCATCCAACTTAGAACAACTTATTTTCATTCTAATTTTACTTACTATTTATTGCTTGACTATTTTAGAAAATAGCATTATACTTTCATTTATCTTTCCGAATAGCAATATACTTAACTATTTTTTTTCAAAATCTTTACTTTTAACGACTATTAGGTCGTAGTTCATTCTCATTCTCTTACTTTTTTCACTTTCTAGAAAAGTTTTATAACTAAATTCTCTTCTACTTTCGGTATTTTATAAAACTTCTTAGTTTATCTCCTACTTGATAAAATTCTTACATGCTTTTGATTACCTCATATACTCTATCATATATTTAACCTTGATATTTCCTTTCTCACTTTTTTTTATTCTTCTTACTTAAGTAAATTTCATATTTATAATTTACTTTCTCTCTTTTTTTATAGAAGCTTTGCCACTTCATACTTTCTTATTATAGAAAATTGACTTTCCAAAAGTCAATCTACATTTTAATTACTTCTTTATTGTCATTTGACTTAAATATCATATTTTTCTTTTTCTAGTAAACAATACACATCCAGTTTACCTTTATACATTTCTTTAGAAGTTTTACAACTTCTTATGTTTACATATACTAGAACTTCAAAAGTCAATCATTGTTTTTGCTTCTTTTGTCTTATCATTCATCTTTAATTCTCAAAGAATCTTCTATCTTTATTTTTTTATGAACAAAACCTTTTATATCAAAGGTGTTGTTATTATTACTACTAAAACTTTTCTTTGCCCTTATTACTAGTTTTCATACATTCTCATAAGGTTATTACATTTATCATCTCGTTACCTGCATGTATTACTTTTATAATTACATGTCTTGTATCACTCTTTACTTATATTATTTTCATCTTTCGACATATTAACGATCTATTTACCTTTTTCATTTTTCTTTATAATTTAGGAGATTTCAATCTCTTTTACTCATTATACTTTCTAATATAATCTTGTCCATTTCATTTCTCTGCTTTGTTACTGTACTCTTATGAGAACACTTCTGATCTTTTTAGGTACCCCATGTACCATTCTCATCTTATTTGATTACTTATGTTTTAGTATTTTTTTTTATAATTCTTATTTCTCACACTAATGCTTAGTTTAGCATTCTATCTCTTGCTTACTTTTTACTTGCTATGGTTAATACCAAAAATAACTTTTACTTCTCTTTTTATTCTGACTGCATTATAACTATATTTCAATAAGGATTGGCATTTCTGGCTCAACAATTTCTTGTTTTATCTCATTATACTTATTAAGCATACACTACTTTCATAATCATATAAATTACCACCATTTTTCATAAACATTTAGTCTCTTTATCTCACATATTTTACTTATAAACTTTCTAGGATTGATACCCAAAATTTCTTTTATTATTCTTTTTACCATTTCTCTCTATGTGCCATGAGGCTATATGCCCAACACATGACATTGTTCTTTCCTTTAAGCTTCTTTTCTTTACTCTCTTTATTTATATATATATTTTAAAGCGATATACGCTATACTCTTTTCGATGTTCCATAACTACTAGTCATGTACCGAACATTTCTCTAATCTTTGGCTACTTTTACCCGTTACTTCCGTTTAGAGGTAGTCACTTCCTGTCTCTTTATTTTTAATTCTTATTTCATATTTGACTATTTATCTAAGACTTATCTGGATATTCACTTTTACTCTTTATCTCGGGTTATTTATGACTCTCAGTCATTTTTCTCACATTCTTTCGGTTATCCTTTTATCATTCACAGTTCTTTTTATTTATACTTTATATAGTCACTAAATCTGATTTCAAGTGACCATTTCTTTGATAACTGTCTTTATATTCTTCTCATTATCATCATTGTCTGTCTTATCTTTAACTTTTAGCTCAACACTTGATTAGGCATTTAATATCTATTTCTCAACTCATTCTCTTGCATTGTAACAATGTAACTTGCTCATAATCTTTAACGATTTTTTTTTTGTTAGGTAACTTACTTTGTTATATTACTCATTATAGCACTATACTTACGACTTATTTATTTATTCCAATCATTGGATGTCATTTATTGTCATACTTCTTTCGAGTTTGGAAGTCACAACTTCCCATTTCTTACGCTTTCTTTTCTGTCTTTGATTCCTCTTCTAATACTTGGTTAAGTATTTTGCTTTCATTTTATACTATCTTATTTACAACTTTTATATACATACTGTAATCTCTTGGTTGTCCATGAACAACACATCTTACTACTTCTCAATATTTATTCTATACTATTTTATACATCTTTTGGGTTTGTTTACAATTGCAAACCCAGCTCATTTCCTTTTTACTCTTTCTACTTAAATGTTTTCATTCTTCTTCCTTATATGAATTTCATTCATATATCTATGTTCACTTTCTTTTCCAATATTTCTTTCTTTAGTTATTGTAGTGACATTACTCTTATTTTTATTCCATAATCATAATTCGTTTCCGTTAAACAACAGAAATTTTTGGTTATACTCTTTCTTTTATAATTGTACTATATACTCCATGACTTCTATTAACACTTTCAATACATTATACGGTGGTTATCTTAACCACAAAATTAAACTTTTCTCCTTCATTACTTTGGCATTCTTGTCATCTTATTTTCAGTGCTTTTTACTCATACTTTCTTATGTTTTATTACATATACTTTATACTGGTTCATATAGGGTATGGGGTTTTTTTCCTATAAATCTTATATTTGCTACTTCATCTTTAACACTTTTTCTTTTATACTTCAATATTTCCAGTCATACTGGATTTTCTTCGATAGGTATACTGAATTTATACCCCTCAAACCTCTTACACTTATCTCTTACAGCTTCACATAATTCCTGTGTGGTTCCACCAGACTCAAATGTATATCCTGTGATTAGAATAGTACGGGCCCATATTATTATAACCACCTATACGCATTTGCTTCCCGTTTTACCACCAGGACTCATGTTCCACTGTTGTGGATTTACTCCCAATTCTACTTACTCTCAACATCATACTCAAGTATGTACTCTACTTAACTCCTACATAGTTTAAGTCTAGGTTCAAGTATTGACACCTAGTTTGCTTAAACTATGGATCTGATACCAAAACTGTAACACCCCTTTCTCAAAAACATAATTTAATATAGTTTATATTGCAAAACATTTTACAAAACGTGACCATGAAAAGTCACCAAATTTTTTTTATAAACTTTATTCTGAAAGGGTATTACAGACTCAATACAGAAAACCATAATTTAAACTTACTGTATACACACTGGTCCCACTCCAGCTCCTGCTCATCTCACCTAAGTACATAGCATTTAAAAATAATACGTGAGACATAAAGTCTCGTGAGTAATATGGGTTTTAGACCCAAAACTTTTCTGCTTTAAAACTTGAAATATAACAAGTAAACTACTAGAACTTATTTCATAATAAATCTCAAATCTCTTTTCTTTTCTATCTTCAAAACTCAAAAATACTTTCTTTCTCAAAATCTCTTTCTTTTATCAAAACTGTATTCTTTCTCAAAACTACTTTCTTTTATCAAAACTGTATTCTTTCTCAAAACTACTTTCTTTTATCAAAAGTGTATTCTTTCTCAAAACTACTTTCTTTTATCAAAACTGTATTCTTTCTCAAAACTACTTTCTTTTATCAAAACTGTATTCTTTCTCAAAACTTTTTCTTTTATCAAAACTGTATTCTTTCTCGTTTTCTAGTGACCAACTGAAACTCATGAATTAATTTAGTTTAATTCATTCTACTAGCTCACCTCGCGGGACAGAACAGATCCGCCCGCTAGGTTATGCTCATTCTGTCTCCCTTTTGTGACTTGGAACGGATTCAAGCATAAGGGTATACTAAGCTAGACAACTACTTCGCGACGGGAGGTACCATCCCAGTAGTGTCTTCTGATCCCCCGATTATGTGGGTGATCCTAGTCCGGACAACTGGCTCATACTTCTTTCTTTCTTTAATTCTTACTTCATTTCATCTCAAATTGGTCAAAATGGGACACAATTTGTAAACAACTCTTACTCAAACATTTTATAACTCTTTACTGAAATACTTTAAAAAAAACTGATTTTGACAACTTAGTTCCCATAAGGAACTTCTTTCAAAATACCTTGCAAACCATACTTTAAAAATCTGTTTTAAACACTAAGCCCTTGTATAGAGCTTCATTCAAAACTATTTTCCAAACTTTAGTATTTATAAACATTTGGAAATCTTACTTTTCTGAAAATAACATATTGCTATGTACTATAGAAATCCTCATAAAACTCACCTTGGTTTTACTACGGTTCACTAGGCTTCACGTATGCCTTTTCCTTTCCCGTGCTCAATAACGTTTGAAGCACCACCTATACAAGTAGTATATATAAATACCCAATATAATTAACTCTATAATGCTAAAGTCTCATATAACATAACTCTAGGTTATAATAAATATATAGCCATTAATAAACTCGTTTAACGGTTTTCTCCGAAATACGCGTATATTGCTACAGTACCCCCGAGGGGTCGTATTTCAGTTCCGACTCTTTTCCTTGAAATCTTAGGCCATATTAGACTTGTGTTTCAAATTTGGAGTTCATTGGACAAGTCTAGCTCAAATTCTAAAAATCAAGTTTTGACGTGAATAGTGATTTTAGCCACTGCCGCTACAGTGACTTTTCCGCAAGGTCGGATTACGGATTTGACCATTCCCGACACGTTCTTATACCATTTTAGGGTTATGGCTAAAATTTCAGATCAATCGGACATGTCTAGCTATGGTTTCTAGCGTTTGGATTTCTAACATTTTTAACATTTTTGGTCCCTGTCTGAAGGGCACTGTAGCACGCAGTTTTCACCCATTAAGTCCTTAATCTATGTCTTAATCATATGGGGTTTGTTCCGTGACTAAAACCCTCCATTAGTACAAGGTTTTAAGCTATTAAAATCGTTTCAATAAATCAAATGCAAGAATTGAAGTTCTTGACCAAACTTGGAAATTCTCAAGAATAGCAATCTACTTCCATGTTTTTGAGTTAAGCTCTTAGCAAATGACTTATTGGAAGCATTTTCCACTTAAACCCCATGGTTCATGACTGAATTTGCAGTTTCAATTCCATTCAAGAACCAATTCAAACATACGTATTATAACATTTCTAAACTTCTTTCATTAAGCCATTTAGACTTCTATCCTGTTATTTAACACTTCTAATTACTCATAATACATCCATATATGCTAAGAATGGTTTTCTTTCAATTCTTTGATCGTTATATTAACATATACATTCATATTCCTAAGTGGGACAGAATCTGCCGAAACAGGATACCCTGTACGAAAAACGGCATAACTCACTCTAGAAGAATCGAAACGACTCACCGCTTTTTGATTTAGAAACTAGACATCTGTAGGTTTCTTTCCATGTATGAAACATAATTTTTGGACTTGTAGATTTGTACAGTGTTACAGTTTAAGTTGGCATAAAAATTCTGTCAGAATACTTTCTTACTTTCATTCTTATTATTATATAACTTATGAAATTGCAATTTCATATACTTAAGGTCATTTCATTTTTTTTAACCCATTAGGCACTTAATTCATTGGTCATCCCCAAAGGAATCATTCCAATTCCTTATCTAACCATTTCTAATGAAATTTCAACCATGGAATCATCAATTCCATTCCATTTTCTCAATTTCCAATTTCATTCATAATTTCATTATAATTAATTGGAATAATTAGGAAACCACTTCTAATGGTTTCTTCATCCATAAACAACATTTATGACTCATTGTAACTAGTTAATTGCATTCAATTAAGACTTTGATCATTAACCCCAATTTCTAGGGTTCATAAGAATTAAATTCATCAAACCATGATTCCAAGCTATCCATATGTTGGATAGTGATCAAGGGGTGACTAGAAGCATAATCTAACTACTTGGAATCATAGAAATTACTCCTCCTCCAACATACGAAATTCAGCCATGAACCCTAAATGGGTTTTCTAGCTAGAAATGGTGAAATTATACCTTATATGAGTTAGGAATTCAAGGAATTTGATCATGCAACGTTGTTAGCTTCAAAACCTTCACAAAATCATCAAGAATCACCACCTTCATTCTCTCCCATGGCTGCCATCGTTCCAGTGAACAAATGGGGAGAAGACTCCCTATTTATACCTCCTTACTATGAGAAAATGACAATTTGGTCCCTAGACTCTCATACTTCTCATTTTAGCACAAAACTAAATTTTAATTCTTGAAACTCTTAAGTATTATAGGTTTTCCCCACTTATAAACTTTAAATACAAATTAAGGATATACTAACACATAAAAATCTCATTATGTGATTAAATACTTCAAAATGACGAAAATACCCTTTTTTTAGTCGTTTTATACTTTTAATTCACTTTTATCTTTCTATTCTTCATGCTTCATACTTTTAACTATAAAATAGTTAATTTACTTCATTTTTAAGGAAAAATATAAATATTTTCTTTTTATATTAATAATTGGAAAATTACCAAAATACCCTTTTGCTCAAAGTATGAATAATTAATTAATAATTATTCCTTAACTTCTTACTTTCCAAGTTTACATATTTTTGGGTTCTTACAGTAGTAGTAGTAGGTACACACAAGCAAAGTAGTATTTGGAAACCTTTAGTAGTAGTAGGTACACACAAGCAAAGTAGTACTCGGAAACCTTCCTTCTTCCCCTGACCTACAACCCACATATTACTACTTAGAACGGATAAGATACTTTATAGATAACTACTAATAATGGTGTATTTTTTTATTCCCGACACACACATTGTCCTCTTATGCACCCCTCCTTGTTCACTTTTACTCAACGAAGGAGTTATAATATGTTCTAATTAGTTTTACATATGGCCGGACACACACGCTAACACCCAAGACCCAAAACCAAGACAAATAGCACAAAATAGGAAACTGATAGAAAAAGTGATTTCCGACTCATTTACAAGATTTGCAATAACTAGCCAAGGAGGGTTTTAAGATAAAATTCTAACAAAAAATCAGACAAACACTAGACCCAAGGACAATGTTAGAGGCCTGACCTAAGGTTGGTGTAAGTCTTCTGCCTACTCTGAGCAGTAACTAGACGATTCCGAACCATCTGGATCATCTTGGTCATCTCAAGTACAATATTTGTGCTCCCTAGTACCCGGTGACCAACCTCACCCCAACAAATGGGCATCCTGCACTTCCTACCATACAACAACTGGAAAGGTGGCATATCAATACTGGAGTGATAGTTGTTGTTATAGAAAAACTCCGTCAATGGAAGACATCGATCCCAACTACCCCCGAAATCCAATACACAAGCACGGAGCATATCCTCGAGCGTCTGAATCGTACTCTCACTCTGACCGTCTGTCTGAGGATGAAATGTCGTACTAAAATGCAAACGAGTACCCATCTCCTCCTAAATTCTATCTGAAAATCGAGCTGTAAATCACATGTCTCGGTTAGAGACTATAGAAACCGACGCCCCATGCCTGGCAACGATCTCTTTGTCGAAATGCCTGCGAGTTTCTCCATTGAAGAACTCTCCTGAATCGGTAGAAAATGAGCGCTCTTGGTCAACCGATCCATTATGACCCAAATAGCATCAACTCCCTACTGAGTTCTTAGAATTTTGGTGATGAAATCCATCATGAGATGCTCCCACTTCCACTCAGGAATCTCCAAAGGCTGCAACTTACCATGAGGTCGCTGGTGCTCAGCCTTGACTTTTCGACAAGTCAAACACTCCTCCACGTATCTAGCCACATCCGTCTTCATGTGGGGCCACCAGTAGTCCTCATGTAAGTCTCTATACATCTTTGTCGCGCCTGGATGTATATAATTGGACTTTTGAGCCTCATCCATCATAATATGTCTATTACCCCCAGTATAAGGAACCCATACTCGTCCTTATCTAGTCAACAACCCTCGACTATCCCAAACGAAAATCAAAATTTCTCCCGAAACCCGCTCGCGCTTGGAATTCGCATCCAAGATCGCCATCTCCTGGGACTCACCAATCATCTCCATGAGCGGGGTAACCACTGTCATATGCAAACACAACCCGCGTAGGGGCTCACCCACCGACTTCTAGCTAAGTTCATCAGCCACCACATTCCCTTTACCAGGGTGGTAAAGTATCTCACAATCATAATCTTTCACTACATCGAGCCACCTTCGTTGACACATGTTCAAGTTCTGTTGCTCCATCAGATACTTGAGGCTTTTATGGTTAGTGTAGATGGTGCACTTAACTCCATAGAGGTAGTGTCTCCAAATCTTGAGGGCGAACACTATCGCCCCCAACACCAAATCGTGTGTAGGATAATTCAACTCGTGAGGCTTCAACTACCTAAAGGCGTACACAATCACGTTACCGTGCTGCATAAACACAACACCAAGATCCTGGTGCGAAGCATCACAATAAACTACCATGTCATCCACCCCCTCAGGCAGGGTCAACACAGGTGCCTCACACAATCGCCTCCACAACTCTTGAAACGCCGCCTGCCGTGCGTCGCCCCAACTAAATAGAGTCGCCTTCTTAGTTAGCCGGGTCAAAGGTAATGCAGTCTTGAAGAAATTCTGGATGAATCTCTGGTAAGCCCGGCCAACCCGAGAAAACTCCGAACCTCAGTGGGTGTCTTGGGCACCTCCCACCGCATGACAGCCAAGATCTTGGACGGATCGACCATTATCCCCTTCTGGTTCACCACATGCCTTAAAAACTACACCTCACGCAACTTGAACTCACACTTGGAGACTTTGCGTAAAGCTTCTCTTTCCTCAAAGTGTCTAACACCTCGTGCAGACGTACCTCATGCTCCTGCCTCGTCTTTGAGTAGACTAGAATGTTGTCAATAAACACTATCACTGAACGATCCAGCATCGGTGTACACACCCGGTTCATCAAGTTTATGAACGCTGCGGGTGCATTGGTAAGCCTGAAGGGCATCACCATAAACTCATAATAACCGTAGCATGTACGAAAAATTGTCTTCTCCGTATCTTCGTTCCTAACAGGCATCTGGTGGTAACCTGACCTTAGGTCGATCTTCGAAAACCTTGATGCTCCTTGAAAACTGATCAAACAGATCATCGATCCTCGATAAAGGGTATTGATTATTCACCGTAAGCTTGTCCAACTCACGATAATCGATACACATCCACTACGATCCATCTTTCTTCTTTACGAAGAGAATCGAAGCCCCCACCCCACGGTGAGCAACTCAGCCTAATGAACTCCTTCTCAATAATCTCTTGCAACTGTAAGTACAAGTCCTTCATCTCTGGAGGAGCAAGCTTATATAGGACCTTGGGCACAGGCGCAGCACCTGGAACCAAGTCAATGCGAAAGTCCACCTGGCGCTCCGGCGGTACATCCTCTATCGCAACCTTCTTCTCGCTATCGTGCGTATCTACAACATATGCTAGGTACCGAGTACCATTATGATGAAGATATCTCCTCGCCCTCATGGCTGAACATATCGTGACGCCATGACCGAGTGCGTCGCCCTGCACTAATAGCTCTCCCCCGCTTGGGGTTCGAGCACGAATTTGTCTCCGACGACAGCCAATCTTTGCGTCAACCACATCCATCAAATCCATCCCCACGACCACACATAGCTCCCTCATCGCTATCCGAATCAGGTCGATCAGGAAACTCACACCATTGAGTTCCAAAGTGCAATAATGATAAATCTGGGTGACAGTTACCGTCCTCTCATTAGCAATCTCCACCATGAGCGGGTGATCTAAACTCTCCACAACGCAACCCAATCGCTCGCCAACAACAACTGAGATAAAAGAGTGGGTTGCACCACAATCAAAAAAACTAAGCCATGTACAAACTTCACACGAAAAGTACCTACTACAATCTTCGACATCACCAAAGTGGTATGCGGGGTCACCATCACAAACTCCCTGATGTCGGTATGTAACAGATCCGCGTACCTCGCCATCTTCATGTCCTGCGATGTAGCGTACTATGGGCGGAACAGTGCCATCTCAGTGAATTTCGATGTCATTTCAGACACGGTCTCGATGGTTTGCTCTAGAGCCAGGAACTCATGGGAGATCCGCTCTATCTCCACCCGAGGCAAATACAGCCTCCGAAAACAGGTAACAAAATCCTGCCAGGTCAGTGCCTCGGCCTACTGTGCTGTCATATTAGCAATCTCTACCGCCACCAGTTCTTCGCCGATCCTCGGAACAAGTTCCGAACAAAGTGAACCCTCTTATTATCCGGGCACCCACAAGTAAGGAAGGCACCCTCCACATAAGCTATCCATTGCATGTTGCCGATGGCATTGGCCTCCTCGATAAACAGTGGTGGCGAGCAAGCGGACAAGTCACAATATAAGAACACTCTACCCTACACCGATGCGCCCCCGACAGCTGGTATAGAGGCAACCCGTTCCTCTAGCATGGTCCTCAGCTCGTCTCGAATCCCAGTGAACATTGCCGGGATCTCCACCCTGATCGCTCGCGTTACATTGGCTGCGATCGTATCCCGAATCTCCTAGGCACTTAGGCCCGAGCTAAAATCGTTGTCCTCCGATCTGATGACCACCATTCCGAAAAAGAATGGATAACGTTACAACATTGCACTAGCATTTAAATCTGCTATACTAGAGCTCTCACACTCGACTCATTGGGTTTCTCGTGGCTGGCCCTCGATTCGGATGCGGATCCTATGCTTTCGGTAATAGGAGCTCTACTACTACCTTCCACACCTATCCATGCCCGTTTCGAGACCCGTTACTGGCACCTTTTACACATATGCCGCCCTCAAAAGCATATGCCATCCCCTCCTAAGTCACTAGGGATACTACCCCCACCCCGCTACTTTAGCTTGACATCGAAACAAGTCGCCTCAAGAATTCGCAGTCGTCCACCATATAGAAATAAATAGGCCTCAGAATAAAAGATTATACGCTAAGCAACAACCAAACAAGGAACATGTAATAAAGCCAATCTAATATCTTAAGACTTATTTAATCCCTACCGTACACAACTATCATGCATTCCCTAACGACTATACGACACTAGCATGCAATACAGTTAACAAGTAGCATGCACACATCAAGTATATGTTTTCTACCTAGCAGGCATACTAGCATACAAGCATTTCATGTCATGGAAAACATCAACAGACAATACATACTTCATTTCCCTTGTTCACCGTATGTTTTAAAAATATTTTAAATTAAGCCTCAACTTGATTTCAGAACCCACTTTAGTGAGCCTGATTCTCTCAACCTAGTGCTATGATACCAAATTGTAACATCCCAAAATTTTAGGGTAAATTTAAAATTTTTAATCACATTAATATAATGTAAGATAAACCACTTGTAACATCCGTGTTTTGAGCCTAGGAGTTTTGGGCTTAAATCAACAAAATAAAATCTATTCTGGAAATAAAGAAAACAAATAAATAAATAAATTTAACATTTTATTATATTTTTATATTGTGAATAAATGAGCCAAATATCGTTTTAAAATCAAATTGTAACCAAATGTCAGAAATTTTGTCATAAGGACTAAAAGTGTCAATTTGGCCAAACTTACCCTAAGTAGATTTGACTAGTCATGGATTTAGAAAAATTAGAAGATATATTAAAGGAATTGAGGTAGAGTTTAAATTAGGTCTAATAATTCCTTGAATTTATATTAAGGACCTAAATTGTAAAGAAGTTAGTGAAAAGGGGCCGTTTTTGTAAATTTGGGAATCTAAGGGTTAGCGTTGACCTAGACAATGACTCAAGTGAAATAAATAATTATATTTGGGGCATAAGTGGTAATTTAGAGACTTCTTATGAGAACAATGGACTCTTGGGTGTTGGGTGAAGCAAGATCAAACTATAGGGACTAAAGTTGCAAAGTCTTGAAAGAGGTAAGGTTTTTGGTGGGGGGTTTTCACCATTTCAGCCACAATCACGAGATTAGAGAGGGAAGGAGGAGAAAATCGCGATTTTCATGGATTCCAAGGAGGATTGTGGCTTGTTCTTGAAGATTGATCATATACTTGAATATTTCAAGCAATCTAAGGTATAAATCCACCTTTCTAGCTCTAGATTTTCGAGTTTGGACCCAATCCGAGATTTATGTTGGGATGAGGTTCTTCCTATGATTCCTTAAGGTTTATTTGATGTTTCTAAGTGGTTGGAGTCTACATTCAATCCATGGATGCTCTAGATTCAACTACTTGATTTATTTGTATGTTATGAACCCTAGAATTTGGGGATTTGATGGTTAATGGAGGAATCATGAAATTGGTGGATGCTTATGGTGGACTTGGATGAGGGGATTCATTTCTAATGATTCCCTAAGGATTCCAACCCTTGATGTGTAATTTGAAACCTTGAATCACTAGAATATGGGAATTGGGTGTTGAAATGGGTTTTATTCAAGTATATGAGGAATAGATCTTTTGTTTAATAGATGAATGAGTTTAATGCATCAATTTGGAAGTAATATTGGAGTAAGGATCATTTCCTAAGGATTCCATGGAATGGAAGAAGGAATCTCCACTTGTAATCATCCATTGATGGATTGGAATTAGGTATTCCATGGGTTTAATCATTTGGACCAATGATTGGAATTGGAGATTCCATGAGGCTATCTTCTTTGGAGTTTGTATGGGAATTATTCTCTTAAGAGATGACATTGGTTAAGGACTTAGTGGGGACTTGATGGTGTTAGGTGTAATGATTGACTTGGAACATAGTTCATGAATCACTTGTTATGAGATAAGAACTTCAATTGTGATTTCCATTGGTTTAAGTCATGAACACTTGGATTGGGAGTTGAATGCTTGTAAATGAGTTATTAAATGTGTATTTTCATGTATAATTGGTCTTGGGTTGATTTGGAGCTTCAATTGGGTCAAAAGGGGGTTAAAATGACCAAAAACCAAGCTACTACATAGCGTACAGGACCCGTGTGCTAATACACGACTCGTGTAGGGTCTTTGGGGCTTCAGATCAGTTTTGCCTTGGGTCCTACACGACCCGTGTAGCTGGGACTGGCCAGAATTGTCAGTTTTTGGGTTTTGAGCTTTATGGTTTGGGCTTTGGGTCCTCGTTCTAATGACAAACTTTAGGGATGTTTTAACTAAGATTTTCCTTATATTAGAGGGTCAAGGACTTCATTTTGGATGTTGGTTTATTGTTCCTTCTTGGTTCTAAAGAAGTAATTATAGTGTGACTTTTAGATGAAACGAGTATGATATCTTCCGTTCTTGTATTGTAGGAAGGATATATGTTGTAGTGACTTGGAGGTGAGAGTAAAGACTTGAGCTAACACTCAACTAATATGATTTGATGGATGGGATGATGTCTAGGAGCGCCTCCAATGCATCAAACCGTGTGTGGAGTTAGTGTTGACTCGTCAGTTGACCTTGGGTGAGTTTACCGGAAGTACACATCCTTCCCACTATCTTTTGTGTGTGTTATCAATTACTTTTCATGCATGTTATTATGTGAAATGTGTTATATGATTACTAATTGTGCATTGCATCCTGTTTGTGCATTGCATTGCATATAGGATGGGATTGACCGTTTGAGCCCTTGAGACCGAGTTTTTCCCTTTTCTCATTTAAAGAGGGTGAGTATGAGTACGAGTATAAGTTTTACCCTTCACTAAAATAAAGAGGGTGAGGAGAGTTTGTTCCACATGAGGGAGTTGCTAACCCATATGGGGCTAGTGTGATGGCCACTAGTTCTAGTTTAACCTATACGGGGATCAAGTGACATGCTTTGTGCATGTCATTTGTGAACTTAGGTAGGTGCCATTGGGGTGAGTTGGACTTTTATGAGATGGACGTGGGTTGGGATAGTTGCATCATGCATTGCATTTGTATATCATAACTATCTACTTTGAGCAAACCTTTATGATGTTTTAAACAACTTTTGAAGTGTGTGTTAAAACTATTTTTGGGGGTTTGTCCCGAGTGTGGTAGTTCACTACTCACTCGAAATGAGTCAACCTCGGGTAAACTCACAAGGCATTTCAATTGCCTACCTTATTTTGATGTGTACTTAGGTTGAGGAGTTTAGATGACTTAGAAGAGCTGGATGTTTAGAAGGCCACGGTTTGTGTGGTATCATTTGAGCTGTGTAATGGTATTTGAATTGTTACAACCTCGTTATTTTATAAACTAAAATGTTTTTTTATCTAAAATGGGACCAAATGACGTTTTCCGCAACTTAAACCTAAATTATTTCTCATTAAATTTTTAAAATGGTTTTGGAAGAAAATGACTTATTTGAAGACGTTGAAACTAGAGTTTTCACTAAATGATGGTTTTATGGAATAATGATGATAAACCTGAAAGGTTTTCTGCAACTATGAACTAAAAATCCTAATTTCACATGCAACCTATTTAGATCTAAGTTTTTCTACTAGTTAAACATATAACAATTCCTAAAAGGCCAGAAAGAATTAAACTAAAAGAAAGATTAAGAAAAACCAACCTTTATTGTAACTTGGAAGCAAAGCAACAGAAATCTCTTGCCTCAAATGCAGTCACACCCTAGCTGGTAGTCTTGGCCGAAAATTCATTGGGGAGAGAGAGTAAAAAACGCAGGTATTAGGGTTTGTGAGCCTCCCTATTTATAGGCTCCATGTGGTTGTCAGATAAATGTTACAGATAATCCTTTTTGAATTCGAATTAAGATAAAACCATTATTTTAATCATTCAAACTATATTTATCTGTAAATATATATATCTCGAAAATATATATATCTATATATATATTTTCGGCCAACACACACTCACTCACACTGCCACTTACTCAACTATTGAATAATTACAGTTTTAGTCCCTATACATTTAATTAATTAATTTAACTACCAAATTAATTCCAATTTATTCCAGAAAAATTTCTAATTAATTATTATAGTTTCTAATTAATATATTTTCACTTAAATATATTAATAAACTATTTATTTAATTTCTATTGATTTATTAATCACATAATAAATCAATTTTTCTCTCTACCGGACTTTTTACCAATCCTCCAACTATGAGGGCAACCCAAATGGACCATGCTACTAGTAATTAGATAAATACTAATTATTAGTCATGGCTTAGACACCTAATCCAACAGTCTCCCACTTGGATAAGTCTATGACTAAAATTACCAATTTACCCTCTAATTAATTTAGCAACTGTAGCTTCCTAGAAACCGCTGCCGAACTCTGACCTAGTCAGTTCTGTCCAAAGATAAGTGATCAGATGATCCTCCGTCCAACAAGATATTTTTCAGACTTAGGACATGGATTAAGATCAATCCTAGTCTGATTCTCTATTTCCCGATTTCTGATTTGCATATGACTTTAAGACTACTAATTGACCATGTCAATTTAGTCCTGGTTGGCCAACCCTTTCAGTCAACTTCAAAATCCTCGAGAGGCCTACAGATATCTTATTTCCCGACAGGGTCAAGTGACGAATAAGTTTTGACTCATATACTTATGTCTTTTACTAGTCAAATCATTCACAACAACACGTTTTATAACACCGTGTTACCGATGCGTTTTCGCATTGTCAATGAACAACTGCTTGGTAAAACATAACTCATATGTCTCTACTTAAAGATCAAAAGATATTATCGTCTCAACATTGCTTATGATGAAATCCATGAAGCAATCTGTTGAGCGTGGGTTTATCCAATACTCAAATCCCTATTTTCTAAGTACTCATGAATGTTGTAGCAATCTTATTGCTATATCTAACTCATTAGACAATATACAAACCTATTCATGACAGTCTTTATTCATACTTACTCCCTAAAAGTATGAGTGACTAAGGTTATTCGAATAATAATTAAATTACTCAGGAAGTAAACATGCAAAATTGAAACACAATAATAAATAATCAACAAATGGTAGTATTGACACGCCTTGGTCGTCGTGCGGTCAAAAATAAAGAAAACCTAACACACACTAGTACAGTGGTAGTCAGGGTCGATCCGCAGGAGCTTCGTGGTTAGACCAGATGACAGATTACCAACTAGTAGTGTCACGCTACAGTCGGAGGACCTGATTTCTAAGTTTTCAACTACCAACAAGCAATCACTAACCAAAGTCAAGCTAAGCATAAGCTAACCCAACTCAAACTAACCTAGTCACTTTCTGAAATCAGAAGTGCATCTCTGAATCAGAAGCAAACAAAGGCATCCAAACCAAACAAGCATAACCTAACTAATAACTAAGGTTCTGACTGAACAACTACCAGCTAGAGTTCAATGCCCAAAACTAACCTAATTGACTACTGATTTCAGCAAAGGAAAACAGTTCTAACCAAGGTCAAAGAAAGATTCAAACACAATTCAAACAATTAAAACACAATCAAACATCCAAAACATCAAAATACGAATAATACTCATAACCAAATGATTCTCATTCATCAAACTCAGATCCAAACATCAAAACAGTAACTAAAGACTACTAAAACAGAAACCGAAGCTTGATATCAATGGTTGTCACTCCCAAGGATACAAACCAAAGCTTACAACTATCTAACTAATTGAAAATAAAATCCAAAACATAAAAAATACCAATTGAGAACTTGCTGGAACGAAATCTTGGAGTCAAAGAGCTTCAAGGTCGATTTTACACCCGGTCTTTGCTCGGGTTTTCGGCTGTAAATGCCTCTATTTATAGTTGCAAATTTCTCGAGGCCGCTGACGTGCACGCAGAGGTCGTCATGCGGTCAAAAATAAGAAATAACCTAACATACACTAGTATAGTGGAGTCAGGGTCGATCCACAGGAGCTACGTGGTCAGCCTAGATGAGAGATTACCAGCTAATAGTGTCACGGCTATAGTCGGAGGAATTAATTTCTATCTGTCTACCTCAAAGCAATATTCAAACACCTAAGCCAAGCTTAGCTATGTCCAAATAACCTAGTTACTTTCTGAACTCAGAAGTGCATCTCTGAATCAGGAGCAATTGAAGGCATTCAAACTAGCAAACCGAGCATAGCACAAACTAGCTAATAACTAACAGTTCTAAGAGACAGTTAATAGCCAAAGTTTAATGCCTAACCTAACCAAGTTAGCCACTGTTTTCAGCAAGGAAAAACAGTCCCAACCAAGTCACAAACAAGTTCAATCACAATCAAACAACCAAATAACAAACTAACATTCAAAACACCGAAAAACCAATATCAATCTTAACCGAATGATTGCATTTATCAAAACCAATATCCAAACATCAAAATCAGTAGCTGAACACTACTAAAAACAGAACCCTAAGCCTGAGATCAATGGTTGTCACACCCAAAGACTCAACTCAAAACTTACAAATGTTTAACTAAAGTGAAATAAAATCTAAAAACATGAAAATACCAAATATGAGCTTGCTGAAATGAATCCTCGAGTCAAAGAGCTTCTAGGTCGATGTTTACACCAAGTCTTTGCTAGGGTTTTCGGCTGGAAATGCCTCTATTTATAGTTGCAAATTTCCCGTGACCGCGCCGCGCAAATGTGAAATCCGCGGCGCGCGTACTTATCCGTTCCCCGTTTCTTCGGCATTTAAATATGTTCCACCGGCTTACATCCGCGTCGCGCAAGTCCAAAACCCGCGGCGCGCATACGTCTTCTCTTGATTTTTCATTCTTTCCATACTTTTTCCTTTTTGTACACTTTTAGTCCCTGTTTCTGTTCTTTTCTCCAGACAAGTCCTGACACGAAAAGTGAGAATACCCATGCATATATGATGTAATTTTACCAAGAACAGGGCTCAACAACGCCTAAAATACCTGATATCACTAGGCGTTGTCAAACACCCCACACTTGTGCCTTGCTTGTCCCCAAGCAAGAGAGTTTTTTAACAACTTGTAATAGAGACTCGAACAGTTTTTGAATGTGTTTAGTTTCAAAGCTTATTGCTCTTCGAGTTAGAATGGAATAGTTTGTGAAAACATAATTGAGTTGTTCTTTGGAATTCATGGCTTTCTAGAGAACCCTTGATTACAAACTTTCTGTCCACAATATGGTGTACTTACTCGTTCAGATTCTAAAGGCCATTAAGGAATCGTCCATGACTTTCGATGTTGTCCGTGTATCGAGCTTTCAGAAATACCATCCCAGACCAGACGATCTTAGGTGGTAAGGTGCATAAGGCCCACCCATTTTAGACCTACCGGCTCGAACAACAAAGGCCACAGATTGACATTTCCTTCCTAAATTCCAATTCTAAAACGGCTCAATCTTCTAAACTCGTAAAACTCAACTTATTTGACTAACTAATAGCATGATCACTACTAAACATTATTTCTTGAAAAATACTGATGCTATCACAGTCACAAACCCTTCATTTCAAAATTGCAGTTCATTAAAAAAATTTTAAAAATATTGCTAAAAATTGAAAAATTGATCAGTTCTGCAAAAATTTCAAAAATATCTCTTTCGACCGTCCACACCCCACACTTAAAACCGTACAACGTCCCCGTTGTACAAAATTAGTTTCAAACAAGGGAGAAAGAGTTACCTCTTTTTGGACGATGGACTGCTTGGTGCTCAATATCACAGGTATAATGCATACAAAAAGATCCTCGATTCATCTGCTGGAGTTGTAGCGCTACAGTAGGACACGCCGGTGGTCAAGACAAGTGGAGGGGCACGGTGACCCCACACTTGTCTGAGACAACTCCCTCTCAATTTGATATATCATGCACAACTTAACAAAAATGAAAACACACATGACAGAATAAAATAATATACAGATAGATGTGTCATAAGTTTATACATAAATCCCAAAAATAAAACGAAAGAAAGAAAGAAAAAGAAACATCAATCACTACCCGGCGGCCTGGAGGGTCCAGCCTCATAATCGTGAGACCGGGCTGGGAATGGTCGGGGGCGCTGACCCTGCGCAGATGCAGTCTGAATAAGTACCTCCCCAATCCACTCGAGCTGGTCCAAGACTCTCGCAAGCTGACCCTATATCCGCGTGACTCTGGCCTCCAGCCGGCTGAGGGCTGGTGAGTCATCCTGCTGTGGCTGCGGCTCTGGTGCTGGTGGCTCTGGCCTTCGGCGTCTCCTGCCGGGCTGGGCGTATGCAGGCTGAGGTGCCTGAGGAGGCTCGATCGGAACCCGAATGTACTGCCCTGGTCGCTGCTGCTCAATGAGCAACATCCTCTCCAAAGTGCGTGCTGACGTGCGCGATGGAGGCAGAGCAGTCAGAGAGGCAGCTACTGGGGCAGTGAGAATGCCATAGGAGCGGGCCAGGCGAGTAATGAAGTACCCCCTGGCTAAAGGGCTGCTGGAGGAGGCGCCGGTCGCGTGGGTGGAGAAGGCAATCGCGAGGGCAAAGGGAAGATGAAGGAATCGGGACGGGTCAAGGAGAACCCACAAGAATGTCATATCATCGCCCGACACCTTCTCGCCCCCCTCCCGATGCATGATGGAGGTGGAGACGATACGGTGCATGATACGGTGAAGAGGTTCACGCAAGTGGCTCTCCCTCGAGGCCCCTGCCTCATACCTGACGTTGGACAGCGGTGCCCAAACCTCCATGTTGGGGGGGCGCTCCGGCTCCCCCTGAATGCATGACCCGAAGAATCGGGTTAAGAAACGGTGCTGGAAGTCCGCTGGCGTGTAGATGCATGTGCGCCTCCCGAACTCCCGGAGGTTGCACTCCCGGTGCACACCCCCAAGCGAAAACGTACCATCCTGGAGCGCGGGTCTCCCGCCCTGGGAGCGAAATGG
Organism: Cichorium intybus; assembly: GCA_023525715.1. Lineage (NCBI taxonomy): Eukaryota > Viridiplantae > Streptophyta > Magnoliopsida > Asterales > Asteraceae > Cichorium > Cichorium intybus. The sequence continues at coordinate 114,404,842 of CM042014.1, read as the reverse complement.
AAAGTGGAGATGAACTCCAGTAGCAGCTCCGTATAGACCACGTCCTCGTCCGTGGCCATGATCCTGTCCCAGCCACGGCATGTGAATGATGCCTCATCGTGGGTCCAGGTGCGATGTAAGAATGGCTCAATCGCCTCCCAGAGCCCAGCATCCCTCAGGATGTCCCGATCTATAACAGTCGCCTCAAGGACCCGGCGATGAATCAAAGCGTCCCTCCGCGAGGTATACTCCACCGAAGAGTCAAGCTCTGCGGGAAACTGAAGGAAAGCATGGTCTCGTCTGAACATCATCTGCAAAAGAAAAATGTAGCCACAAAACAAAAAATTTTTGCAAAATCAGTCCCTTTTCTTCCCTACCGAACCGCGGCGCGGCCCAAGAGCAAGGGCGCGGCGCGGCGTACGCCTGTTTGCAAACCCGGGATCAAATCCCCATTTTAACCTGCTAAATCTCAATTCCATGATACCACAAGGTAGCCTAGGTTCCGATTAGCTCATCTAGGGTGTCCATTTGGCAAAACAAACACCCTATGGGCTAGCATTAGTGATTCTAAGTTTTTGAACTTTTTGGACTAAACCCTAAAATTAACTACCTAATAACTAGTTTAAACAGCTAATAGATAGTTAAAAGAGTGTACCTTGGTAGTAGCAACACAATAAGCAAGAAAAAATGCGAGAAATTTTTTGATCACCAGAGCTCCGAGTCGTGCGATTGAGTTGTGAGCCGCGGCTCACCGGATAAAGGCGAAAAACCGTCTTATCGTTTCCTGCGGCGCGCATTTACCAGTTCCGCGGCGCGCGTGTCGCCAATTCAACCCCTGCGCATCGGGTTGAGTTCCGACCCCGCGTCGCGCAATACAAAAAATCCGCGGCGCGGTCTTGAAAATTTCAAAACCTTTTCACACGACCCCACACTTGCTTCAAACCACTAATGCCTGCAACGATTGATGTATTTTCTAAATTAATCCTAAGAACTATAAAACCTACTTATGACACGATGGGTTGCCTCCCAACAAGCGCTAAGTTTAACGTCTTCAGCCAGACGTACTGATTCTAAGTTGACCCTTCTTCTTCTTGGCCTCTTGATGACAATTGCTGATATTCCGGCATGAAATTATTGGCCATCATCGTCATAAGGGATGTGAGTTGGGTCATCCGATCACTCACACCACTGATCCATTGTTGTTGAGATTTTAATAGCTCGAAAACATTCGCCTCACGTTTTCTGGATTCTCTTTCATATTGCTGATGTCTCGCTTCCATCATTTCTATCATTTCCAGCAGTTGTTCCTTGTCAATGGCGGACAGCGGGTGGTTTTTGGTCTCCTTTAAAACTTCTTCCTTTCCACCTTCACCCGTACGTGTCCATATCTTTTCTTTGCTTCTGGTTCCTGGCTCCATTAACGTTTTTCTGTCTGCTGGTTTGCCGTTATCCTCCGAAGGTAACGAAATTGGGTTCCCAAACATATTCAATCTCCTTTTCCTGGTCCCGAAGAAAATATCCATGTCTCCAGTCTTGCAGTCGATCACTGAACCAGCAGTAGCTAGGAATGGCCGTCCTAAGATAAGCGCAGGCGCATCATCCGGACTTTCATATTCCATCACCAGAAAATCCACGGGGTAAAAAAAATCGCCGACTTTGACTATGACATTGGTTAGCTTTCCCCTAGCTACCTTAGTTGATTGATCAGCCAATTGTAGTACAACCTCAGCTGGCTCGATTTCTTCATTCTTGTATTTGTCATATAGATATCCTGGTAAGATGTTAACACTTGCTCCCAAATCCAGTAAAGTGTTTCGGATAACTACGTCCCCTACGGTTGTAGTGATCAATGGTGATCCGGGGTCCTTCTCCTTCTTGGGTAGTGTTCCTAATAATGCCTCGCTAGCCCTCACAGTCAATCTCACCGTTTTTGGTGTAGGTACCTTGTTCTTCCCATTTTGTTTGCACATTTCTTGTAAAATCCTGGTGTCCTCGGGGGCATCCTTAAGCTCATCCCATAGGGGCTGATTCATTAAGGGTCCCGTTGATCTAGTTGCTTCCTGCTTCTTCTTTTCTTTCTTATCCTTCTTCTTTTGCTTAATCCCTGCAATGGTTGTTTGCTCTTCCTTTTGGACCTTTTTATCTATTTTGGTTTGAATACCATTCTCAACCGGAACTCCTCCTTCTTCACCTTCCTTGCTCTTTAAAGCCATTCCTTCTTCATCTGGTTCCACTTCATTCCCTACCTCGAACAAATCCTCCAGAGTAACCTTTCGCCATCCTGATTCAACAGTATTGACTTGTTCCTTCCCAGGACGTTGGTTATGAGTAGGATTGACTTCAGTAGCACTAGGTAATTTGCCATTATCTCTCTTTTGTTGATCTGCAGCCATTTGACCTATTTGTCTTTCCATATTTGCGATGGCCTTTGCGTTCGCCTGAGATTGTTGTTGTGTTGCTGTGACCATATCATACATTTTTGATATCATCTCTTCTTGGGTCCCTGGAACATTGTTGGTAGCGTTGGTGGGTCCCCTGTTGTTGTTGTTATTTCCATTGTTTGCTGGCTGCTGGTTTCTAGGCTGACTATTCGATTGATTCTGATAATTATTCTGCCTGAAATTTTGTTGTTGTCCTTGGTTGTATGGCCTATAAGGTCGTCCATTATTGTGTTGACCTTGACCCTGGCCATAAACTTGATTAGCTTCCTGCATCCTAGATCCTCCTTGACTTTCTTGTGACGAATTTGGCGGTCCATTTTGTAATGTTGCCATAAGTCTATCAAACTTTCTGTTCAATTCACTGATTTCCTTTTTCACTTCCTTTTTCCAATCAGCGTCAACCCCTACTGCTGCCGCCGTACTTGTAGTCTTCCTGGTGGAGAAGTTTGCTTTTGAGCCATTACTTAACTGCTCCAAAAATCTCCAAGCTTCTTCTGGATCTTGCCACATAAATGTCCCACTGGAGGAGGCATTTATCATGGCTTGGTGTGTTTCGCTAACTCCCTCGAAAAATAATTTGACCAATTGCCATCTGGGGATCTCATGATGTGGACAGGATCGCAGCAGCTCCTTCAATCTGTCAAAAGCTTCATGAAAAGCCTCTCCAGGCTTTTGCTGAAAATCCTGAATAACTCTTCTGATTTCAGTTGTTTTGCTCGCTGGGTAAAATTCTTGAAGGAACTTTGCCTTGAGCTGATCCCACGTAGTGATACTGTTTGATGGTAAGGATGTAAACCAATACTTGGCTTTATCCTTGAGAGTGAATGGAAACAGTCTAAGCCTAAAAATATTTCTATTTGTGTTTCTGGGATTGTTAGCATTAGCGATCGCTAAGAATTCATACAAATGATTATAGGGATCATCCTGCTTATATCCTCTGAATTCTTGTAATATTCCTAATAACTGGGGTCTAATCTCTACCTGCGAATCTATGTTATCAGGAATATAGATCGGCGACGAGTCATCATATTCCCGCGGTTGGAAATGTGATGCAACCGATTGCCGTCTCGGTTGTGCAAAATGTAAGGGTTGAGCGGGGTTACCGTAAAGATGATCGTTGTACTCCCGCTGACCTGGTTGGTATGGTGGTGCTCGCCTGGGAGGTCCCCGACCTCGGTTCCATTGTGGTTGCGGTGCCGGTGGCACCCATCCTTCATCTTCTTCGTCATACACTTCCTCCGTCTCTGGGTATTGGTATTGCGGTTGATGCGGTGGTTGAAAGTGTATAGGTTGTGTTGGTTGGTATGTAGGTTGAGGTTTAAAGAGGGCTGGTTGTGGTTGTGATGTTGGTGTATGCTGTCTAGGAGTTGGGGTGCCATCTCGGGTCGGCTCTCCCCAAGTCATAGCAGATGTGAAGGGATTGGTGGATTGTGGTTGAGAAGCGGGTAAAAATGGTGGAATAGATGGTGGAGTACATGATGGTATGGGTGCAGGGGCTGAAACTGCACCACCAGACGCACTCGAACTTCCAAACTGAAATTCTGAAAGTGGAGGGATAGAAAACCTCCCAGTTGCCTCACCTGCTGGGTCCTGGGCAACACTAACTGGACTACTGCTGACTTGACTATAATTCATGATGCTCAAACGCCTACGGGCACGGAGTTTGCGCGCAGTACGTTCAATTTCAGAATCAAACTGTAATGGGGATGATTGCTCTCCCCTGCGGGTACGCATACACTAGTGCAATACGCCCACAAGAATCAAAACCAAAAAAAATGAAATTACACCAAATTGAAAATTCAAAAAGCAAGAAACAAATTCCTACTACTCACCTATTCTAAGCTCACAGCTCCCCGGCAACGGCGCCAAAATTTGACGTGCACGCAGAGGTCGTCATGCGGTCAAAAATAAGAAATAACCTAACATACACTAGTATAGTGGAGTCAGGGTCGATCCACAGGAGCTACGTGGTCAGCCTAGATGAGAGATTACCAGCTAATAGTGTCACGGCTATAGTCGGAGGAATTAATTTCTATCTGTCTACCTCAAAGCAATATTCAAACACCTAAGCCAAGCTTAGCTATGTCCAAATAACCTAGTTACTTTCTGAACTCAGAAGTGCATCTCTGAATCAGGAGCAATTGAAGGCATTCAAACTAGCAAACCGAGCATAGCACAAACTAGCTAATAACTAACAGTTCTAAGAGACAGTTAATAGCCAAAGTTTAATGCCTAACCTAACCAAGTTAGCCACTGTTTTCAGCAAGGAAAAACAGTCCCAACCAAGTCACAAACAAGTTCAATCACAATCAAACAACCAAATAACAAACTAACATTCAAAACACCGAAAAACCAATATCAATCTTAACCGAATGATTGCATTTATCAAAACCAATATCCAAACATCAAAATCAGTAGCTGAACACTACTAAAAACAGAACCCTAAGCCTGAGATCAATGGTTGTCACACCCAAAGACTCAACTCAAAACTTACAAATGTTTAACTAAAGTGAAATAAAATCTAAAAACATGAAAATACCAAATATGAGCTTGCTGAAATGAATCCTCGAGTCAAAGAGCTTCTAGGTCGATGTTTACACCAAGTCTTTGCTAGGGTTTTCGGCTGGAAATGCCTCTATTTATAGTTGCAAATTTCCCGTGACCGCGCCGCGCAAATGTGAAATCCGCGGCGCGCGTACTTATCCGTTCCCCGTTTCTTCGGCATTTAAATATGTTCCACCGCCTTACATCCGCGTCGCGCAAGTCCAAAACCCGCGGCGCGCATACGTCTTCTCTTGATTTTTCATTCTTTCCATACTTTTTCCTTTTTGTACACTTTTAGTCCCTGTTTCTGTTCTTTTCTCCAGACAAGTCCTGACACGAAAAGTGAGAATACCCATGCATATATGATGTAATTTTACCAAGAACAGGGCTCAACAACGCCTAAAATACCTGATATCACTAGGCGTTGTCAGCCGCACCGCGCTTTTGAGGATTCCGCGGCGCGCGTACTTATCAGATCCTGTTTCTTCGGCATTTGAATGTGTTACACCGCCTTAAGCCCGCGTCGCGCGTTTCATAGGTCCGTGGCGCGCGTACGTGTTTCCTTGATATTTCATTCTTTTCCAAACTTCTTCCTTTTGCATGCTTTTAGTCCCTGTTTCCATTCTGTTCCTCCAAACAAGTCCTGGCATGAAAAGTGAGAATACCAAGATATATTTGATATAATTTCATCAAGAACAAGGCTCAACAACGCCTAAAATACTTGATATTACTAGGCGTTGTCAGACACCCCACACTTGTGCCTTGCTTGTCCCCAAGCAAGAGAGTTTTTAACAAATTATAATAAAGACTCAAACAATTTTTGACTGTATTCAGTTTCAAAGCTTATTGCCCTATGAGTTAGAGTGGAATAGTTCGCGAAAACATAATTGAATTGTTCTTTGGAATTCATGGCTTTCTAGAGAACCCTTGATTACAAATTTTTTGTCCACAATGAAGTGTACTTACTCATTCGGATTCTAAAGGCCATTAAGAAATTGTCCATGACTTTCGATGTTGTCCATGTAACGAGCTTTCAGAAATACCATCCCAGACCAGACGATCTTAGGTGGCAAGGTGCATAAGTCCCACCCATTTTAGACTTACTGGCTCGAACAACAAAGGCCACTGATTGACATTTCCTTCCTAAATTCGAATCTTAAAACATCTCAATCTTCTAAACTCATAAAACTCAACTTGTTTGACTAACTAATAGCATAATCACAACTAAACAGTATTTCTTGAAAAATACTAGTGCTATCACAATCACAAACCATTTATTTCAAAATTGCAATTTATTAAAATTTTTGAAAAATATTGCTAAAAGTTTGAAAATTGATCATTTCTGCAAAAATTTCAAAAATTACTCTTTCGACCGTCCACACCCTACACTTAAAACCGTACAACGTCCCCGTTGTACAAAAATTATTTTTTAGCATAAGGGAGAAAGAGTTACCCCTTTGGACGATAGATTGCTTGGTGCTTAGTATCACAGGTATAATTGCGAACAAACGTATCCTTGATTTCGTATGCTGGAGTTGTAGCGCTACAGTGAACACGCCGGTGGTCAAGACAAGTGGAGGGGGCACGGTGACCCCACACTTGTCTGAGACAACTCCTTCTCATTTGGTATATTATGCATGTCTCAACAAACAAATTAAAACAAACATGAAAAATAGAATATAAACAAATATACAGATAGTGGTGCCATAAGTTTTGTACATATATCCAAAAAAATAAAAAGAAAGAAAGAAAAAGTACATCAATCACCACCAGGTGGCCTGGAGGGTCCAGCCTCATGATTGTGGGCCCTGGTTGGGAAAGGTCGGGGATGCTGGCCCTGAGCTGATGCAATCTGTAGAAGTACCTCCCCGATCCACTTAAGCTGGTCCTCGATCCTGGCAACCGTGGCTGCCAGGTCCTCCTACTGTGGCTGTGGTGCTGGCTCGGCGGGTGCCTCCCGCCTCTGTCGTCACTGGCCCCGCTGTGCATATGCCGGCTGGGGGTCCTGGCGTGGCTCCGTCGGCGCTTGAATGAACTGCCCCAGACGCTGCTGCTCGATGAGCCTCGTCCTCTCCAGAGTACGCGTCGTAGTGCGAGACGGAGGCAGAGCGGTCAAAGAAGCGGCCACGGAAGCAGTGAGGATCCCGTATGAGGGGGCCAGGCGGATAATGAAATACCCCCGGGCCAGCGGACTGCTGGAAGAAGCTCCCGTCGAGTGGGTGGAGAGGGCGACTGCGAGGGCAAATGGAAGGTGGAGGAATCTGGAGGGGTCCAGGAGAACCCAAAAATAGGTCATGTCGTCACCCGACACCTTCTCGCCCCCCTCCTGATGCATGATGGAGGTGGAGACGATACGGTGCATGAGGCGGTAGAGTGGGTCTCGAAGGTGGCTCTCCCGGGAGGTCCCTGCCTCGTAAATGATGTTGGACAGCGGTGCCCAAACCTCCATATTGGCAGCCCTGTCCTGCTGCCCCTGGGTACAAGCCCCAAAGAACTGGGTGAAGTGGCGGTGTTGGAGATCCGCCGGAGTGTATAAGCCGACTCGCCTCCCGAACTCGCGGAGGTTGCACTCCCTCTGATCACCCCCCAAGAAAAATCGAACAATCCTAGATCGCGGGTCTGACGCCCGAGGTGCAAAATGGATAGTGGAGAGAAACTCCAGCAGCAGCTCGGTGTAGACCACGTCCTCGTCCGTGGCCATAATCCTGTCCCAGCCATGACATGTGAACGATGCCTCACCGAGAGTCCAGGTGCGATGTAAATATGGCTCAATCGCACCCTAAAGTCCTGCGTCTCTCAAAATATCTCGGTCGATAACTGTCGCCTCGAGGACCCGGCGACTAGTCAGTGCGTCTCTCCGCGAGATGTACTCCGCGGAGCTAGCAAGTCCCTCGGGGAACTGGAGGAAAGGGTGATCTAACCTGAACATCATCTGCAAAAAGATACATAGCCACAAAAGAAATTTTTTTTGCAAAATTAGTCCTTTTCTTCCCCACCGCACCGCGACACGGCTCAAGATAGAAGCGCGTCGCGGCGAGCGGCTGTTGCAAAACCCCAATCCAAACTCGCGATTTAACCTGCTAAAACTCGATCCAATCATACCACAAGGTAGCCTAAGTGACGACTAACTCATCTAGGGTCTCTATTTGGCAAAACAAACACCCTATGAGTTAGCATTGGCGATTCTAAGTTTTGAACTTTTCTGGACAAATCACTAAAATTAACTACCTAATTGCTAGTTTTAACAACTAATAGATAGTTAGAATAGCGTACCTTGGTAGTAAAAACAAAATGAGCAAGAAAAAATACGAGAGAAATTTGTTGATCAGAGCTCCGAGTCGTGTGAGGGTTGGTTGAGCCGCGGCTTACCTTAATATAGGAGAAAACCGACTGATCATTTCCCGCGTCGCGCATTTACGCTTTGCACGTCGCGCGTGTCACCAAATCAACCCCTGCGCATCGGGTTGGTTTACGACCCCGCGTCGCGTAATTCAAAAACCCATGGCACGGTCTTCAAAATTTTAAAAACTTCTCATACGACCCCACAGTTATTTTAGACCACTAATACCTGCAAAAGATCGATGTATTTTCCTAATTATATTCTAAGAAATATAAAACCTAACCTATGACACGATGGGTTGCCACCCAACAAGCGCTAAGTTTAACGTCTTCAGCCAGACGTACTGTTCCTACTACAACTACGGTGGATCGTATGCCTTCTTTCCTTGCTGCTTTTCTGCTTCCACCGTCCTTTCGCTGACCCACTGCCCTTCAAACTTTCCTGGGTCGAATGGCTTGCTAGTTCTCCTGCTGCTGCCCGGTTGCTGTTTGTTGATTAGTTCCAGTGAGTGCTTGGAGGTAGCATTGAACCTCCAAGCTTGGTCCTTCCTTTTGTATTTCTTCAAGATCACTGATTTGATGTGAAGCGCGCCCAGTGCTGCTCCCAGTACTTGTTTTGTGCCTCGTTTGTTGCTCACATATTGCGTGTTATCTTCAGTTTGCAATTTTGGCTTGCAGCACCAATAAAGGTTTTCCAATTGAATGGGATCGGAAAGCAACATATCGGATGCTTCCATATATCCTCATTGATGGTATTGATCACATCTAATTTTCCATTCATGAATGGATCATGAACGGCGATAAAATCATGTTTATTATTTTCAAAAACCAACCCATCAACATCATCTTCTTGATCATCGTCCAACTGGTGGATCGGGACCAAGAGTGAGTGACTGGTTTGATCTGGTAAAGGTACAGATTCACACATCACCAGATCCTCACCTTCAACACTTTCAAAATTTTCAAAAATTATAGGTTCTGGGGTAGTATTGTCATCTACACCCCCTTTCCCAATAGTATCAACAATTTCAGGGATCGTTGGGCTGGGGTCTGTACTGTCACTTACAGCCTCCTCCACAACATCCTTATCAATCAAATCGTCTGGTGATGGTATGGATTCACTCATCACCAGCTCGACATTATCAACATTTTCAAAAACATCAAAAACATCAAAAGCTGTTGAGTCAGAGGTAGCATTGTCACCTACAACCTCTTCCTCAACAACATTTTCGACCATCTCAGTGGTTTCTTGACTTTCTCCAAGTGTATGCCCTTCCATCACATATTCAGGTGATGCAAGATCACACATGGTATCATTGGTATAAAAATCACTCGCCTTAGGTTCTGGCGAGGGTGGTGAACATTTCCAACTTTCCCCTAAATTATCTAATGAAATTTGCAATCTTTCAAGAGCATCAGCATGGTCCTTCTGTTCTTGGTGAGTGTTATACCAGAGTACCCAAAGTTGGGCCCAAGTTGTAGAATTTTCAGGTTGAGATGACTCCTCGGTCCGCCATCCATTGTCATCGAATGATCCATTGTAGTAATCATCCTCGTAATAGGTGTCGGCCGGATTTTCATAATACTCATAATACTGATCCGGGTACATGTAATCACCCATTATAAGGATGTACACATACCAAAAATCAGCAAACTAAAATCAAACATCAAAAATCAGAAACTAAGTCCTACAAATCACCTAATCTAAGCGCACAGCTCCCCGGCAACGGCGCCAAAATTTGACACGCCTTGGTCATCGTGCGGTCAAAAATAAAGAAAACCTAACACACACACTAGTACAGTGGTAGTCAAGGTCGATCCGCAGGAGCTTCGTGGTTAGACCAGATGACAGATTACCAACTAGTAGTGTCACGCTACAGTCGGAGGACCTGATTTCTAAGTTTTCAACTACCAACAAGCAATCACTAACCAAAGTCAAGCTAAGCATAAGCTAACCCAACTCAAACTAACCTAGTCACTTTCTGAAATCAGAAGTGCATCTCTGAATCAGAAGCAAACAAAGGCATCCAAACCAAACAAGCATAACCTAACTAATAACTAAGGTTCTGACTGAACAGCTACCAGCTAGAGTTCAATGCCCAAAACTAACCTAATTGACTACTGATTTCAGCAAAGGAAAACAGTTCTAACCAAGGTCAAAGAAAGATTCAAACACAATTCAAACAATTAAAACACAATCAAACATCCAAAACATCAAAATACGAATAATACTCATAACCAAATGATTCTCATTCATCAAACTCAGATCCAAACATCAAAACAGTAACTAAAGACTACTAAAACAGAAACCGAAGCTTGATATCAATGGTTGTCACTCCCAAGGATACAAACCAAAGCTTACAACTATCTAACTAATTGAAAATAAAATCCAAAACATAAAAAATACCAATTGAGAACTTGCTGGAACGAAATCTTGGAGTCAAAGAGCTTCAAGGTCGATTTTACACCCGGTCTTTGCTCGGGTTTTCGGCTGTAAATGCCTCTATTTATAGTTGCAAATTTCTCGAGGCCGCGCCGCGCTTTTGTGGATTCCGCGGCGCGCGTACTTATCAGATCCCGTTTCTTCGGCATTTGAATGTGTTACACCGCCTTAAGCCCGCGTCGCGCGTTTCATAGATCCGCGGCGCGCGTACGTGTTTCCTTGATTTTTCATTCTTTTCCAAACTTCTTCCTTTTGCACGCTTTTTGTCCCTGTTTCCATTCTTTTCCTCCAAACAAGTCCTGGCATGAAAAGTGAGAATACCAAGATATATCTGATATAATTTCATCAAGAACAAGGCTCAACAATGCCTAAAATACTTGATATCACTAGGCGTTGTCAAGTATCAAATACTTATCAACAAAACTATATTATTAATTCACCAAAGTTAATTATATTTATATTGCAACAAGTTTCAAATCCTATCTAATTACAAAAACTAATATCATCTGTTAATCCTATGCGTCGTGCATGCTGATAGTGCTTAACCCTACTCAAAGCCTTTGTCAAGGGATCTGTAGGATTATCTTCTGATGATACCCTCTTCACTATAAGGTAACCTTCTTCTACCTTATGTCTTATGTAGTGGTACTTTCTGTCGATGTGTCTGGACTTTCCATGATCTCTCGGTTCCTTTGTCAAAGCAATCGCTCCTTCGTTATCGTAGAACAGTTCCACAGGCTCCTGAATACTCGGGACTACTACAAGGTCACCGATGAAGTTCTTCAGCCAAGCCGCTTCCTTTGCTGCTTCACTCGCTACGATGTACTCTGATTCGCACGTTGAATCAGCCACCGTCTCTTGCTTGGAACTTTTCCAAGTCACTGCTCCCCCATTCAACAGGAATACCTAGCCTGACTGAGACCGACCGTTGTCTCTATCTGTCTGAAAGCTGGCATCAGTATATGTTGAGTCATTAATTAAGATTGAGTCAAATATGCTAATCGGGTCTGTTGCCTGATTTGTAGCCTATATTTTAGCTATCGGTTATGGAATGGGTCTGTCATTCCATACTTAGTTTTTGTTTATATAGCTTATTCGTAACCCTGTTAGGGTTAACTTTTGAAATCTCTTTACGGCGCTCATACAGAATAGTTCTCATTGAATTGTTCTTGAGTTGCATTGTTAATCATTCAACATCAGTTCTTCATATCGTCTGTTTTTGATCTAGTTTATTTACATTATTCCGCATTTTTGAATCACGATCCAACTCTTGCAAGTCAACAATTGGTATCAGAGCGGGAGTTAGTGTTATTCTCAGATCTGTTTTTGATTATCTTCATCGTTACAATCGATCTTAGATATCAAATTTTGATCTTTTACGTTCAACTCTTCCTTTTGATTTCTACCTACACTACTGATTCATTCAAAATAAACGCATCAATGGCTTTTGACGACTCACATACTCAGTCTTTTAATCTTTCAAGCAGTATTGGATCCACTACCAGGACTCCAATTCTATTCACTCAAGAGTATGAAGTCTGGGCGTTACACTTTGAAGATTATGTTCTTGGCATTGAAGAACATGGTGCAACGATCTGGCAAGCTATTACTGAAGAAACCCATGTCCACACAGACACAAGAAGGGTTATTAAAACCCTAAAAGAGTACAACAACTTACTTGTCACTCACACAAACATTCCTCAAGACGAAAAAGATAAACTGATGTGCAACACTAAAGCATTTAGAATTATCAGGTTTGCTCTCCAAGCAGATACTCTTCGTCTAGTTAGTTTATGCCAAACAGCTAAAGAGATCTGGGATCGACTTAAAGAATTATATTCTGGAGATGCTGACCTTGAGCACTCTATTCAGACCACTCTTCTTTCCGATTTCGGATCTTTTGTGCAAGGTTCAGAAGAAACTCTGACCCAGACCTTTAATCGATATAATCATCTTCTAAGTCGATTATTAAAATACAATCTGGCTCGAACTGTCATTGAGCAAAAGGTCACCTTTCTTGATGGTCTTCGTTCTGAATGGAAGGCTATTGTTTCCACAATAAAAGCCCATGAACAGTTCAAAACTTACACTTTGGCTAAGGTTGTGGGAATTCTGAAATCCCATGAAAAGGAAATCATTTCGGAAGCCAAAGCAACTACCAGTCTTGGCTCCCTTGCACTGGTCGCTGCTGGAAAGAAAACGGCCGAAATTGATTCCGAATCTGACTTTTCCGATGACGATTTGACCAGAGAAGACAAAGCTTTGATGGTATCAAATCCCAAGAAGTTCTTCAAGAAAAACTTCTCCAAATTCAAAAACCGGAATCGACAAGGAGGTTTCCATGCTGAAAAGACTGTGGAAGAAAGTCAGAAAAAGAAGAATGATGAAGAGAAGAAACTAGCAGGCGACTCAGGATATGATTGCCATTACTGTAACGGCAAGAATCACTTTGTGAAAGACTGTTTGCTCCGAAAACAAGCTGAGAAGAAGGAGCAGGTGAAAGATGAAGCTTATTATGCAAAGAAGATTGCAGAGCTGAAAAAGAACGATGCTTCATCTACCAAGGCAGCTTTCGTGGTGAAAGAAGACAGTGAGTTTGGCGCCGTTGAAGTCTGGTCAACGGATTCGGAAGATGAGGAGGTAAGGAATCCAACACATGGTCGATGTCTGATGGTGAAAGCTGATCATTCCGAAAGCAGAGGTTATTCTACCGATGGATGTCCTGCCTCAGCAAGCTGCTTTGCTGCAAAGCCTATATATGAACAAGTTGAAGAATGTGAGGCTGTGGTCAAAAAGGTACGCTCTATCCTTAAATCTTTAAATATTTGCTCTTCTAGTTATGAAGCAGAATTAGATGATCTTAGATTTACCGTTTCCAGTTTGAGTGATAGCTTAAAAAGAACACGTCTAAGTAATTCTAACCTAAATGATCAATTGAGCAGGATATCGAATAAGAATGAGGAGAGACGAATGAGAATCGAGGCGTTGGATAGTGAGTTAGTTAAAGCACGAGATGATATTATTTATGTCAAACGAGATAATTTAGTTCTTGTCAAACAGAGAAACATTTTTTGTTTAATTGCTAAACGTCTTTACAATAATATTACTCAATTACATCTTGATTGTGACATAGGCAGGGGTTTACACAAAATGATTTTGCCCTTTCTTGAGTTGAAAGAGGATGAAATCGATGCAGAATGTCATAGGTGTGAAACCATTGTTTCATCTGATGAGGTTTCGGAAGCTTATCGAATTGGACTTGATAAAATTGAAAGCTATATACAGTCCAAAGAACATAAAAGTATGGTCAAAGAATATTTTTCAGAAAATGATCACGAGGAAATTAAAACAGCAACTCTAAAGAATTTTCATTCACTATGCTCTAAACTAAATTCCGATAATATTCTTATTAATGAGAATATTTCTGACTTTGATGAAAGCGATATGAGTGAAATATCTGTTGAGGATGAAATTGATTGTTCGGAATTCGTATCAAACTCTACTGAAATTAAGAAAAATCTCATTTCTGAAAATTCAGTTACTTTTGCGAGAATTGTTGAAAGTGAAAAATCACACACTTTAACCGAACAAGCTACTGTTTTTCCAAAAATTCAAACTATACCAAATCAAGTTTTTGTTAAACCAGGCCTAAATACAAAAGATGTAACTGAACTCAAAGTCCTAGTCGATAACGATAATTCCGATGTTTGTGATTCTTTCTTTTGGTCGGAACCAATTGACAACTCAGATGAGACTAAAGGTCTTTCCGAAATGACCTCGTGGAAGTCTCGTGGCAATTATATTTCTGGTTCATTGAACTGTAAAAATCCTGTTTCTCAAAATGGCTCATGGGGTGCAAAGAACTTGAAACCTATTTCTCCGAACTCTAAAACGAATACTTTCAAATCCGACTTCAATCACGGCTCAACATCTTGTGTTCATAAGTCTCCTGAAGAGCTGATTGCCAAAAGGAAACAAATGAATGCCAGGTATAAAAAGAATCTGAAAGAGAGAAAACAGTTCTGGAGAAACAAAAATAACTCAAACCCAACCCAGAAAGCCAACCCAATTCCTAATCGGAAAGTTGAGCCCACTCCGAAACCAAAACCAGTACCTAAACCATCTGTCTCAACAACAACAACAAAGACTCCTACACGTGTTCCCAGTTCAATGGATTCAAAAGGGAAGGGAAAACTCTATCCTGAAACCACTCAGGATCTTAATATTCACAAGATTCATCCAACTGTTGCTTCCAAAACAAAACCCTCTCTTCAATCGGTTAAAAATCAAAATTCTTTTTCTAGCTCTCACACTCAGAAAACTCATTATTATCAAGTTTCGAACACCGTTACTCCTCAGAAATCTCGTTTTGCTAAACAACAATGGCAACCCACAAAAATAAAAGTGTTCCGAATTGAAAATAAGAAAAATGTACCATCTGTGAGAAAATCTTTTTGGGTTGAAAAATCGTGCACTTTTCCTATCGCAAGAAAATTCTCACATGGGCCCACACTGGTTTGGGTTCCTAAATCTCTCTAACTTGTGCAGGTTCTACGTGACGAACAGTATGATCCGGAATGGTACATTGACAGCGGCTGTTCACGTCATATGACTGGTAGGAAGGAGGAATTAAGAGAATATCGCTCACTGACGAATGGAGGAAAAGTCAGTTATGGGAACAATGCAACAGGCAACATCAAAGGCTATGGCATGATCACAAATGGTGAAATTTCAATACGCAAAGTGGCATATGTGGAAGGACTTCAGCACAACTTGATCAGTGTCTCACAACTGGTTGTCGGAACTGGTCTTAAAGTCTCATTTGATGAAGAAGGTTCCGAACTGATTGAGAAAGAATCCAAAAAGATTATATTGAAGTCAAAGAGAAAAGGAGAATTGTTTCCCTTGGATATGAGACCTATTCAAGGAAAACCTGCTATTTGCCTACTCACTAAAGCTACGAACGATGATAGTTGGCTCTGGCACAGGCGGTTGTCTCACATGAATTTTCGAGATATTAATAAACTGGTACTTGGTGATCTTGTGCGTGGATTACCGCTACTCAAGTACGACAAAGACCGACTCTGTGACGCATGCGAGCTAGGAAAACAAAGTCGGAAGAGCCACTCTACAATCATCAACACAAAGATCATCGAACCTCTGGAACTCTTGCATATTGATCTTTGTGGTCCATCTGCCATCGAAAGCGTCGCTCATAACAAATACATTCTGGTTGTGGTGGATGACTTCTCTCGTTTCACATGGGTGTTCTTCCTCAAGCAAAAATCTGAAGCGGCAATCAACATGATTAACTTTATCAAGCAGATAGAACTCCTTCTCCGAAAACAAGTTCGAATGATACGAAGTGATAATGGGACAGAATTCAAAAATAAAGTTTTAGATGATTTTCTCGTCAATAAAGGAATCACGCATAACTTCTCTGCCCCTTACACTCCTCAACAAAATGGAGTTGTAGAAAGACGGAATCGTTCTTTGTGTGAAGCTGCTCGAACCATGCTCTCTTTCGCAAAACTTCCTTTATATTTCTGGGCCGACGCCATCGCAACTGCTTGTTACACTCAGAACCGATCAAACATTACGAAACGATTCAATCTCACTCCCTATGAGATCCTCAACAAGAGAAAACCGAATGTGAAATTCTTTCATGTTTTTGGAGCCAAGTGCTTCATTTTTAACTCGAAAGAAAAACGAGTTAAATGGGACGAAAAAGCTGATGAAGGCATTTTTCTGGGCTACTCTCTTACCTCAAAAGCCTATCGTGTTCTGAACAAACGATCTCGAAAGATTGAAGAAACATACTACATCACCTTTGATGATAGATATAATTCCAGAGCAAAGCACGTTAGAATCAAGTCTGAAGAAATCTTTCCTGAATCCAATACGTCTACGATTCCTCTTCTGGATCTATATGAGGAATTTCTGAATTTGTTTGATGACCAAGAAATCGCAAAAACATCAGAAGCAAATGCGAGAGATAACCAAGGCGATGAATTGTTGAAGCTTATAGAAAATACAGTTAGTGAAAACGAATCTCCACAAGAACACTCCTCTGATGTTCCGATTCCGAACAATGCTCCAACTCCCATTACTGATGCACCACTCCAGGGGGAGAGTCCAACTCCTATTGCAGATGCACCAATCCAGGGGGAGAGTTCATCAACTATTCAAGGGGAGCATATGACTCTTGAGTCCGAATCAACCACTCTACCAGTTGAACAAGATCATCCTGATGATAGAAACGATGCAACCTTCCAGGGGGAGAATGACCTTGAAAATAATGACCTTGACACACAGTCAGAGGTACATTCGGAAGCAGAAGAAATCATTTCAGAAATTAATCCTGAATATGATCCAAATTATCCTCCGATGATAAAATGGACAAGAGATCATCCAAAATCTCAAATCATCGGAACGACTTCTGCTGGTGTTCTTACTCGAGCTCAAGCTAAAGAAAAGCAAGCCGCATTATTTTCTAAAGTGGAATTTTGCATGTTTCATTCGTTTATCTCCAAGGTTGAACCTAAAACAGTTAAAATAGCACTTGATCATGCTGACTGGGTTCAAGCAATGCAAGATGAGTTAAACGAATTTGAACGCAACAGGGTGTGGCGATTGGTTCCGACACCGAAAAACGCATCCGTTCTCGGAATGAAATGGGTCTTTCGAAACAAGTTGGACAAAGAAGGGAATGTCATACGAAACAAAGCAAGACTGGTTGTCAAAGGGTACTGTCAGGAAGAAGGAATTGATTATGAAGAAACTTTTGCACCAGTAGCCAGACTTGAATCCGTTCGGATTTTTCTTGCTTATGCAGCACATAAAGGGTTCGAGGTCTATCAGATGGATGTCAAGTGCGCTTTTCTGAATGGAGAATTAGAAGAGACAGTCTATGTTGAACAACCACCAGGCTTTGTGAGCAGCAAACATCCTGATCATTGCTATGTATTAGACAAAGCTGTTTACGGCCTGAAACAAGCTCCAAGAGCTTGGTATGAAACTTTAACTAGGTTCCTTAAGCAATCCAAGTTCAAGCAAGGATCTGTCGACCCAACTTTCTTTCGCAAAAAGGAAGGAGGTCACCTGATGATTGTTCAAATTTATGTTGATGACATCATTTTCGGATCTACTCACCCAAGCCTAACAGCTGAATTCCGAAAACTGATGGAGACAAAATTTGAAATGAGCTCTATGGGCAAAATCAATTTCTTTCTAGGCCTCAACATCAAACAAAGCTCAGAAGGCATATTCATCAATCAGGAAGCTTATACCAAGTCTCTCTTAGAGAAATTCGGAATGAAGGGAGATTCTAAAGTCAAAGTTCCGATGGCTTTCGGAACAAAACTCACTCCTTCACTAGACAAACCTGCAGCAGATATCACTCTTTATCGTCAAATGATAGGTTCACTTCTCTATCTTACTTCAAGCAGACCTGACATTATGTTTGCGGTTTGTTACTGCGCAAGATTTCAGGCAAATCCTAGAGAGCCACACCACAATGCTGTGAAGAATATATTCCGATACCTCAAAAGATCAACCTCTCTTGGGCTATGGTATCCTTCAGGATCGGGTTTCTTTGTTCAAGCATTTTCCGATGCTGATCTTGGTGGTTGTGGATTAGATCGCAAAAGCACTTCAGGAGGATGTCAACTTCTTGATGGCAAACTCGTAAGCTGGCAATCAAGGAAACAAACTTGCGTGTCACTCTCAACAGCTGAAGCTGAATACATCGCTGCCGCTTCATGTACCTCTCAGATAATCTGGATTCAAAATCAACTGAGAGATTATGGAGTTAATATGAAACGTATTCCTCTTTACTGTGATTCCGAAAGCGCAATTCGGATCTGTCACAATCCAGTGCAACACTCCAAGACTAAACACATTGCACTCAGATATCACTTTATCAAAGATCATGTTGAAGACGGCAACATCGAGGTTCATTTCGTACGCTCAAATGATCAACTAGCTGATATCTTCACAAAGGCCCTTCCTAAACTAGCATTCAACAGAATTCTTCATGGTCTCGGAATGATGGAAGCCGAATCCGTTCCGATATCTAACTGAGATTCCGATTGATTCCGACATTCGGAATGCATCGGAATCGGAATTTAGACAAGAATGAATCGGAACGCATGTATCCTTTCTGAAACTCTGTATCCTTTCTATTTCAGCCATTTTTTTTTTCTTCAAAATATTTTCATTAAATTTTTTTTACTTTCTTTTTATATATCAAAATATCATTTTTCTATTTTCATTAAAATTTTTTTTTTCTATTTCATTTTTTTTTCTTTGTTTTGCTCTCCTTGCTGATATCCATGCGAATGCAGAAACAGAATTCAAACAGAACTCATCAAACAAAAGAAAACAACATGTTATTCAAGCTATGGGCACAAAGGTCATTACATCAAAAGGCAAAACAATAACAACTTCAACCTATAGCTTGTAATAATGCCACATAGGGGGATCACCGGGATGGAAAGCTTGGTAGAGGCGCAGTTCACTCTCGTCAACAAAATGACGACTTCCATCAGCCAGTCCCACATGGAACTGGTTGTGGGGAGTGGCCCGAATGATTACCGCCGGCCACCATCCTCTTCTATGCCAGACCTCAACAAGGTCGAACTGCTTGAACTCCACCAAAATTCTTGGTGGGACCGGCTGCAGAAAAGGGTAGCTTGTAGGGACGATCAGTGGCCCGCCGCCCTCGTTGCTGTTAAGTGTGGTCATTCTGACCTCATATTGGTGATGCCACGCTCTTGTGACAACCCCGCCATAGATTCCTCCGGCGTAGTCACCCTCCTGCATTTTGACCTCCACCTTGTCATTTCGGTTGTAGGGTCGAAGCGCCATGTGTTTTCTCTTTTGGTGGTAAATTTTTGGATATGGATGTTTTCTACTAACCATGTTTCCTTTTTATAGGCAAGAATGACACCGGTTAAGCTTCCAATTGTGCATATTTAATTACTTTTTGAAGTAATGATGCAGCCTGCTGTCATTATTATGTGTCATAAAGGCGAAGACGGCTGATTAGCAACTGATTGGACGTTTTCCTTTCTTTTCGCCTGAGCATTAAATGTTTTCTCATGATAGCCACGTCCCTGTCAGCATTCATCAGCACAAATACAATTTTTTTGTAACTATTTTGAATTAATGGGCTTCTTCTCATACTTTCTTTGTACCAAAAACGAATATCCATGATTATTGAAATCTCAACCAATTTCAATATATGATTTCGGCAATTCTAGTCAAAGATCGCAACTCATTTTTACCATGGGGCGCTGTGAGACTCATCAACTTCTCTTGCCCTTTCTATTATTTCTCCATAATAATTACACTCCCATATAACTGTAACCCTTATGAAGGTATTCCGCATTACCACTGAATACTGATGGTTACACAAATTCTGTGTTTATGATTTCGGAATTGTTTTTACCATCATTCCGAATGAAACCCAAAAATCCGAACCCACTAAGGAATTGACGTAAACTTTAAAAAGGGAATCTCTATCTTTCATTTTTGCGTGGTCTTTATGAAATCTACTCAAACCAAGTAATTTCTATCCAAAAAGATCCAGTTTTTTTTTTTTTTTGAGATTTCCTAGCCTTTCCCAAGTCAGACAAAATCATCCTAACCGTTACTTGTTTTCATGACTACCCTGGTCGGACAAGTACTCTCTTCCGATTTCGAGCATTTCTCCCGTTTTCGGAATCCGAGAGACAATTTAACCCAACCCAATGAGCCATCATTTAAAAAGAAACCTTTCAATGATTCTTAACAATCACTTGATCGTAATTCAACGGGAAACCACTCAATCACTTTTAAATCTCTCTTGATTTCAAAGGAAGCGATCATTGCCCGGGATCACTCAGTTTTATGTCATTCCGACATCACAGACAACCAATAAATCTTGATTTTTTTTCTTTGACACACTCTTGCACGAAAATCATTATTTGATTTTTTTCTAACTTTGATTGATTTACTTTTCTTATGGATTCGATCGATGAACTGGCAACTTTTTTTTTCAGTTCTTCAAAAAAAAAAAAAAAAAAAAAAAAAAAAAAAAAAAAAAAAAACGGTTACAACGTCATCTGTGCAGGAGCTACTTTATCGCTATTCACGCGCCTGCAATGCGACTTTTGGGGGTTACTCATAATGATACGGCGTGATTCTTGGGAAACGTAATCGGCTGAAGCGGGATTTCCTTTTCCAAATCTCCTCAAAGGATATTTAAAAGGTATTTCGCTCATTCTTTACGTTTCTCCGCTCTTCATCTCTCACGCATAGAACTCTTCATCTTCAAAACCCTCTTTCTCTCCCGTACATTCAAGAACTCTCAAATGGCTGGCTCATCCTCAGCAAATGAAAATACTTCCTCTTCTCTAATGTTGAAGATCAAACAAAATCAGAACATGATTATTGATCTTCACTCATCGAAGTATAATGAAGCTCTTCAGCCGATGATTGAATGTCTCAAATTATCGAGGATTAGCAAAGCCCTAACTGCTTCAGAGGAGGTTCCAATCGTGTATCTCTCATCTGCATACTCCTCTGCATTCTACAACAAGGCAGACGATGTTGTTACGTTTGAGGTTGGTTCCATCAAGACACGCATTTCCAAGTCTCGATTTGGGAAATTGCTAGGGTTTGCTGATCAAACCGACCTTATTGATCCTGAATCCCTTTCGCCTTCTACTCTTCCAAGGTTGTTCTATCAACTAGGCTACAAAGGTGATATCACACAACTATCGAAGTTCACAAAGAAGAGCCTCCCGCCTCTGTGGAATTTTCTTTTCACTATACTGTTCAAGAGCTTCTCTGAACGCACGACAGGCACAGACAGTGCAAGTAAGCTCTTCTACTCTTTATTCTATGGCCTCTATCATGATATCAACCTGGATTACGGGTCCATTCTTTGGAGCCAATTTGTAGAGAGCGTGAACTACAAAAATCGACACTCTGAAATCTCTTGTGCTCGATTTTGGACCATTGTGGTAAAAAGGGCCATTGAGCAACATAATCTCCATATCATGACCGATTCTGTCTTGGCGGTCATTCCGACTCTCTCAACCACACAGTTTGCAACCACAAAATCGGAGGATTTTGATTTCATCGGATCCATTCCGATCACAATGTTGGACCGCGTTCCGAATGGTGTGCACTGCATTACTGCATATCGACAAATACCTCCATCCGGAATTCGTGCTGTTGATCAAACTCATCAAGTCGCCTTTGACAGACTTGAAAATCCGAAGAAAAATGTCAAACGAAAGGGCAAAACTGCTGTATCTGACACGGAAAAACAACACAAACGACCAAGAAGACTCCGAAAGTTTGTTCAGTCCTATGATTCGGAAACCGAACTCTCCGATTCTCATCCAATTCCGACCCCTCCGCGAGATGTTCCGATCGCTGACAACCTCGACGATGTTCCACCTCCCAAACCTTCCCCTCCCCAATCACCGCCTCATGACCCCACACCAAAAACAACTCCTCATTCAAGTCCACAATCTACACCTGATCATTCACCACTCCGACCTACAAACACTCAAAAGTCTCCATCTTTATCTCCAAAACAAACTTCCATTCCTAATTCACCTCTTCACAACCCCCCTACCGACGTTGATGAAGACGAAGATATTTTAGTTAATGATGATCAGGATGATCTTTCTGATTTCCTTGAATCTCCATCTAATGTCAAACTGAAGCCACCCAGCTCTTCTGTTCCGATGACATCTGAACAGCTCTCGGAAATTTCTGCCAAACTGGATTTACTTCTCCAATCCCAGTCCCCTCTTTCCATCTCCGATTGGCAATCCCAATTGGATGCTCACAAGGACTCGGTGGATACCTTGATTACCGAAAATGTCAGTCTCATGCGTCAATTTACCTCCCACATAGAGAAATCTGAAGCACAAATGCGAGACTCAGCCAACTCGATTGGCAGACTGGAAAGAGATGTCCTTAAATTCACTCAAGATTTCCATGACTCTCATGCTCGGAACATTGAAGGTATGAATCAGGTTATCTCCAACTTCAGCACCTCTCTGAAGACCGAAAAAGAGGCACTCTCTACCTTACGTTCGGAATTGAAGCAACAATATTCCGACTGGGCATCTTCTATGGATGCAAAGGTTGATCAACTGAAGACCGATTTGGCCTCAGAAAATTATTTAATGGATAAAGTGGCCGCCAAAGAAACTAAAATTCAGCTCCTAAAGGCCGATCTCCGTCACCAGTCTGCCATTCTCACATCGGCCTTGTCACAGAACAAAGCTATTCGAAGTGGTGTATCGGAAATTGACTCCTTTCTTCATAGGACTGTTGAAGACTCTGATCCGATTCTCAACCCTCAGGTACGCCGACATCTGACCCTCAAGCTTCATCCTGTCTTCAATCTTCTTGCCGCATTGAAGGGTGTTTCGGAAGGTGTTGCCTCTCCGAAACAAGGGGGAGACGACATACATGAAGAAAGTATATTCAACCAGGAGTCTCCAAAGAAAGACACTCCGATTGAATCAAACAAAAATGCTGAAGGAGTCCCTGGTCCATCTAAAGACAAAGGCAAGAAAATTGTGGAAGAAGATGAATCGAATCAGAACGCCACCAAATCGGTCAGGGAAACGGAAGTTGATGAAATTCTCAACCTAACTCGGAAGCTTGATGCTGAGGAAGCTGCCAAAAGAGAGGCTGAGTTACTTCTTAAAACTCAAATGTCTTTGTTTCCTCCATGGCACTACAAAAGAATGACAATGGAAGCAATTACTGAGCCTGTGGAGAACTGGCTTCAACCAATAGCCTCGTACAACACAAGCAATGATGTAAACTCGCAGTTTGATTTTCCGATGACTGCAAAAGCTCTCCTGTTCCGAGGATTTGAGGAACTTAAAGACACTCGCCTTTCTAGTTCGGAAGTGAATGATTTGTTATTCACTTTCTATCTGAAGAATGCTCGTCCTCAACATTTGACATGGAGTTTGAAGAAGATTGTGCAGTTGACTCCACGTCTTCCTGAGGTTCTCGTTCCTTTCAAGAACGCAAGGTTCTTGGCTTTGAGAGGAGATGATAAAGAAAAGATGGAATTTTCTCTTGCTGATCTTCCATTTCTGAATCCATTCGACTGGATATCTTTGTTCAATATCCTGTCAAGAGAACATAAGTATCAACCTCTCTTTGATCATGTCAAAAAGATGCTTGGATACTACATCCTTGAAGTGGCAAAGCTCGATGTTGAAGTCGCCGGTGTTCTGGATAAAGCTCCTTTAACTGTGAGACGTCCTCCTCCCAAGAATCTGAGCAAGCGTAAAATCGGAAAAATTGCCAACTCAAACTGGAGCGTGGCATATAATTCAAAGGAAGGTCTCGAGAATGTTAAAAGAATATTCTTTCTTTTGGACAAACATCTTTACAGGACTCCAGTGTTGGAACATATTCTTCACATCATCAACAAACTGCCTTCCAACACCACTGATGATAAAATCTGCATCAATGACATGTTGAGGTGGTACATTGCATTCCGAAAAAGGATCCTGGCAATCATTCCGAAGGTGTTTGACAGACAAACAAGCGAAGTAAAACCTGAAGAATGATGAGATATCGCATTTTTGACTCAAAGGGGGAGATTGTTGAGTCATTAATTAAGATTGAGTCAAATATGCTAATCGGGTCTGTTGCCTGATTTGTAGCCTATATTTTAGCTATCGGTTATGGAATGGGTCTGTCATTCCATACTTAGTTTTTGTTTATATAGCTTATTCGTAACCCTGTTAGGGTTAACTTTTGAAATCTCTTTACGGCGCTCATACAGAATAGTTCTCATTGAATTGTTCTTGAGTTGCATTGTTAATCATTCAACATCAGTTCTTCATATCGTCTGTTTTTGATCTAGTTTATTTACATTATTCCGCATTTTTGAATCACGATCCAACTCTTGCAAGTCAACAGTATACCCGTCAACTCTCAAGGTATTACTACCACCAAGGACTAAAACAAAGTTCTTCGTCCTGCACAGATACTTGAGTATGTTTTTGACCGCTGTCCAATGTGCCCTACCAGGGTTTCCCTGGTATCGACTGACCATGCTCAAGGCAAAAGCCACGTCGGGACGAGTACACGTCATGACCTACATGATCGACCCTACAGCCGAAGCGTTAGGTACCCGACTCATGTCCGCAATTTCCTCGTGTGTACTTGGACTCTGAGTCTTACTCAGCTTAGCATTACTTTGCATTGGTAGCTCTCCCTCCTTGGAATTTTCCATACTAAATCTTTTCAGTACCTTTTCCAAGTATGTGCTCTGACTAAGTCCAATTAGTCTCTTCTTCCTATCTCTCAATATTCTTATCCCGAGAATATAGGCTGCCTCTCCTAGGTCTTTCATAGCGAAACACTTTCCGAGCCAAGACTTGACATCTTGAAAGGTCGGAACGCCGTTTTCCATGAGCAGTATGTCATCTACATACAGCACCAGGAAAGTGACTATACTCCCACTAGCTTTGACATATACGCAAGACTCATCCTCGCTCCTAAAGAAACCAAATTCTTTGACTTTCTCGTGGAAACAAAGATTCCAGCTGCGAGAAGCTTGTTTTAATCCATAGATGGATTTCTCAAGCTTACACACTTTGTCAGGATACTTTGCATCAGCAAAACCCTCTGGCTGATTCATGTAAACATCCTCAGTCAACTTCCCATTAAGGAAAGCGGTTTTGATGTCCATCTACCAAATTTCATAGTCATGAATGCAGCTATGGCCAGCATAATCCTAATTGACTTTATCTTAGCCACTGGTGAGAAGGTCTCATCATAGTCAATCCCTGGGGTTTGAGTAAAGCCCTTCGCAACCAGTCTTGCTTTAAAAGTGTGTACCTTTCCGTCCATGTCGGTCTTCTTCTTGAAGACCCATTTGCACCCGATTGCCTTTTGAACCGGTACATTGTCAACCAAGTTCCAAACTTGATTGTCACACATGGACTTGATCTCGCTGTCCATTGCCTCTTTCCACTTGGCAGACTCAGGGCCCGCCACCGCTTCCTGGTAGTTACCAGGTTCATCCAAATTTATCAATGTCCTATCACTGACAAACGTATCTCCATCCGTAGTTATATGGAATCCATAAAACTCGGGTGGCATGCTAACTCTACTGGAGCATCTAAGAGGTAACGATATGTCAGTGTCAGTTGGACCAACAGGAACTCCCTCTTCTTGTTGGTTGCTAGTTTCTGCTAAGGTTGCATCATCGGGTGACTCTTGAATCTCTTCAAGGTAAATGGTACTCCCACTGTCCTCTTTGAATATGAGTTCTATCTCTCGAAAGACTCCCCGTCTTGCTACAAAGATCACGTCCTCGCTCGGTCTGTAGAACAGGTATCCAAAGGACTGTTTGGGATATCCAATGAAAAAACATTTCTCGCTTCTTTCCGCGAGTTTATCGTGAGTCTCTTGTCTAACGAATGCCTCACAACCCCAGACTTTGATATGTGCTAACGAGGGAACTTTCCCCGTCCACATCTCATGAGGTGTTTTAGCAACCTTCTTAGTAGGGACAAGATTGAGGATGTGGACGGCAGTCTCTAAGGCATACCCCCAGAAGTGAATGGGAAGTGAAGCTCGACTCATCATGGAACGAACCATGTCTAACAAGGTTCGGTTACGTCTCTCGGCTACACCGTTCAACTGTGGTGCCCAAGGAGGCGATAACTGTGAAACTATTCCACATTCCTTCAGATAATCTAGGAACTCGATACTAATATACTCTCCGCCTCTATCGGACCAGAGCATCTTTATCTTCCTGCACAATTGATTCTCAACTTCATTTTTGAACTCTTTGAACTTTTCAAAGGTGTCTGACTTGTGTTTGATTAAGTAGATATACCCGTATCTACTAAAATCGTCAGTGAAGGTCACGTAGAACCGTGTGCTGTCTTTTGTGGTAGATCTGAAGGGACCACACATATTTGTGTGTATGATGTCCAAAAGACCTTCACCTCTTTCAAAAGAACCCTTGAAAGGTGATTTCGTCATCTTGCCAAAAGATAAGATTCGCATACATCATCCGATTTGAGGTCGAATGATTCCAACACTCCATCCTTTTGGAGTTGGGCGATGCGTTTCTTGTTAATGTGCCCAAGACGACAGCGGCACAAGCATGCCTTTTTTACACCACTAGAATAATCAATAAAGTTTACACTATGACCTAAATTGTCTACACATTGCACAGTTTCATACACACCATCACAAGGTAAAGCAGTAAATACAGAAATGTCATTTTGAAAAATAGAAATAGAACTATTACTATTATCAAACGAAAACTGTAAACCTTGTTTAAACAATGCATGAAATGAAATAATATTCCTTGCCATTTCTAGCGAATAGCAACAATTAAAAAGTTTTAAACAAACACCACTACTGAGCACTAAACTATAAGTCCCGATCTTGGTCACAGGCGACGATCTCCTATTCCCCATGATCAGGTTGAGTCTACCGTGCTCCACCTCCCTGCTTTCCCTTAGGCCCTGCAAATCAGAACAAATGTGAAAACCACATCCTGTATCAAGGACCCAAGAACTGGAAGATGGTGAGTTTTTAAAGATAGTGTAAATACCTGCTGAAGACGGCTTGACTTTGCCATCCTTCAAATTTTGCAGGTATGTAGGGCAGCTTCTCTTCCAATGGCCCCGCGCTTTGCAATAGAAGCATTCAGCTTCCTTAGGGTTGGCATTGTGAGGAATGCTAGAAGTCTTGGGCTTAGTCCCACTGCTGGATGACTCAACATGGACTTTTTCCCTCCAATTCTGCTTGTAAGGGCCCTTTCTCTTCTTCCCCTTTCCACCAGTAATAGCCTGGACGACTTCATTAGCTACGGGTACACTCTTACCCTTCATTCCGTCCTCAGCGGTGCGGAGCATGCGATGCAGTTCGGCCAGAGTGGCCTGAGAGTTGTTCAGATGATACTCCAGTGTGAACTGGTCATATGAACTAGGCAGAGAATTTAGCACTATGTCTACTGCCAAATCCTCGTGAACTGGCATCTCAAGCTTCCTAAGCCTTTCCACGTATCCTTACATCCTCTGCACGTGGTTACAGATAGACTCTCCATCCTTTGGCTTCTCATTGGTGAAAGCTTTGACTACTTCGCGCCTCTCAATGCGCTCCTGCTTGCAGAACTTTTCCGCCAGCTCTTTGTGCATTTCATAGGGCTAGTAGTCTTCATATATTCTTTGCAATTCTGGGTTCATTGTAGCTATCATGATGCAAGCCACTTTGGTTGCATCATCAGAATGTTTTGAGTATTGAGCAATTTCTTCGGGAGTTGCAGTATCAGGGTCAATTTCTACTAACTCGGTTTCCAGAACATACTCTTTATGTTCAAACCTTAGAGCCATCTTGATGTTACGGATCCAGTCATTATAGTTGGTACCGTCCAACGTAACTTTGGAGCATAATGACAAGATAGATGTAACATTGGAGTTTGATTGGGGAGCGGTTTGATCAGCAGAAGACATCTATAAAAGAAGATAGTTTTAATTAGATATTAATAATTATCCCTATAATAACCCAATAATAATTATAAGGCTAGGATCTTACAGTAACAATTTACAATCTCGAAGAGGGATGCCGTAATCAATATTGTAAATTTCATAAGGTAGGTCAGCCAATTCCACCACGGAAAAATAATCATATTAAAATGGAATTCCTTGATTCTTTGAGATTTATTGAACTGTTCAATAGCATGTTTTAATCTCGGATGTGCCCTACTGTTTGTGACTGGGATACCGAGGATCACAAACCGGGTGTGAATAACCATGCAAATTAGCTTGGTACTCTCAGGGTCAGTTGTCATCTCTAATTGATGTGCCGGTAAACCACACACGCTCCATCAACAATGACAACACCCGAGAAACCCATTGCAACTCTTTATGAACCCCAATTGGCGTGCCGGTAAACCACACACGCTCCACCAATGTTTCATAAAGTGTAATGTGCAATTTCATGGGTTAGCACCAATTCACATTTTTTCTAAAGTAACTAGATTGGGATTTTATTAAGTGTTCTAGTACTTGGAATCATTATACATTTAGTGATTATTAGGTGGTCCTATCAAACCTGTTCGGCTAACGACCCTCCACTGATCAGGCGAGCGGTGGGCGAGAGTGTTCACCCATTAGACCGCCATTTTATAGGCAGTCTCCTTATACCCACTTTATAGACCAACTTCGTGAATGAGACCTACTAATGATTTGACTAACCATTTAATCTCATACATATAAAAAATAACTTCCTAGTTAATATATATATATATATATATATATATATATATATATATATATATATATATATATATATATATATATATATATATATATATATATATATATATATATATATATATATATATATATATATATATATATATATATAAGATGTAATTTTTTTAAACCTTTAAAAAATTGTTTCTGGTTTATCTTTTAATTTATTATCGATTTAAGCTATTAAATTTAAAATTAAATTAAACCATGTAAAGCCGATTTAATTATCTTTTAATTAACCAATTAATTAAATTAATTAAATTTGATATTTTAAACCTTTTAAAATATTTCTAGATTTTATCTATTAATTTTCGCAATTTAAAACAATTAAATCGAAATTAATTAAATCCTATTAATTATCTTTTAATTAAACAATTAAATTAAATTAATTAATTTTGCAGATAGGTGTCACAAAATAATCAAATTAATTTAAACCTATCATTATCCCCAAATTTTCAAATTTTAGGATAGGAGGTTTATGGTTTTATCTATTTAAACAATTAAAGTTACCAAAAATAGAAAGCCTACTAAACCCTTCCTAAATTCACACCAAGCAGTAGGGAGGGGCCAGGGTTTTCGAAACCCTAACCCAAATTCGAATTGGCCCTATTAGGGTTTAGAAACAATAAACACTAATTTTCAGGAAAGCAGTTATAGCAATTTAACAAGAAAAACAACCAAATGCTCTGATACCACTGAAAGGTTTTCTGCAACTATGAACTAAAAATCCTAAGTTCATATGCAACCTATTTAGATCTAAGTTTTTCTACTAGTTAAACATATAAAAATTCCTAAAAGGCCAAAAAGAATTAAACTATAAGAAAGATTAAGAAAAACCAACCTTTATTGTAACTTGGAAGCAAAGCAACAGAAATCTCTTGCCTCAAATGCAGTCACCCCTAGCTGGTAGTCTTGGCAGAAAATTCCTTGGGGAGAGAGAGTCAAAAACGCATGTATTAGGGTTTGTGAGCCTCCCTATTTATAGGCTCCATGTGGTTGTCAGATAAATGTTACATATAATCCTTTTTGAATTCGAATTAAGATAAAACCATTATTTTAATCATTCAAACTATATTTATCTATAAATATATATAGCTCGAAAATATATATATATATATATATATATATATATATATATATATATATATATATATATATATATATATATATATATATATATATATATATATATATATATATATATATATTCGGCCAACACACACTCACTCACTCACACTACCACTTACTCAACTATTGAATAATTACAGTTTTAGTCCCTGTACCTTTAATTAATTAATTTAACTGCCAAATTAATTCCAATTAATTCCAGAAAAATTTCTAATTAATTATTATAGTTATTAATTAATATATTATCACTTAAATATATTAATAAACTATTTATTTAATTTCTATTGATTTATTAATCACATAATAAATCAATCTTTCTCTCTACCGGACTTTCTACCAATCCTCCAACTATGAGGGCAACCCAAATGGACTATGCTACTATTAATTAGATAAATACTAATTATTAGTCATGGCTTTGACACCTAATCCAACAAAACCATGGGTTAAAATGATGTTTTATGAAAAATCTTATGCGAGGGTGTTTCACCACTTAATTTAATTTTTCATAAAACATCCAACACTTTATGAGTTTAGTGTAAACATCTAAACCAATAAGAGTTAACAAAAATCAAAAGACAGTGAAACATTAATTCAAAACAAGTCCCAATGAAGCAGCACGGTGTACGCATGTCACGCCTTGCCATCTTTGGTACATGATGTACTTGAACAATATTTTAGATAGGGAAAGGTAAGCACACAGCTTAGTGATTTTCAACACATACAATATATATCAACCAAGCATGCTTTTCTAACAAACATAGAACACCACATAATGCATCCAGCTGTGGTATGAGCCATGCCATCTTGCTTAGCACCTTGAGCCGTGCATACAATCTTGCTAGTGCATCTTGCTAACTACTCAGCACTCTCAATCGTGCATACGATCTTGCTCTGTGCACCTTGCCGGTCAATCTTGCTCTAAATACAAACATCCTATATACTCAAGGCATAACCTAGCCTAATGACACATATTCATATATCCACATATGTCGCACATATCAGAATAAACAGATTTAACATCAAGCTCATCTTCACAACACATTACAGCGAAGGTTGAAAGGCATCAATATAATGCAGTGAGAAACTCACCTGATAAGTAGTAGTAGTAGTAGCAGGTACACACAAGTAAAGTAGTACTTGGAAACCTTTAGTAGTAGTAGGTACAGACAAGCAAAGTAGTACTCGGAAACCTTCCTTCTTCCCCTGACCTACAACACACATATTACTACTTAGATCGGATAACATACTTTATAGATAACTACTTATAATGGTGTATTTTTTATTCTGACACACACATTGTTCCCTTATGCACCCCCACCCCCACCCCCTTGTTCACTTTTACTCAACAAAGGAGTTAATATGTTCTAATTAGTTTTAGGTATGGCCGGACACACACCCTAACACCCAAGATCCAAAACCAAGACAAATAGCACAAAACAGGAAACCGATAGAAAAAGTGATTTCCGACTCACTTACAAGATTTGCAATAACTAGCCAAGGAGGGTTTTAAGATACAATCAAACAAAAATCAAACTAACACTAGACCCAAGGACAATCCAGAGGCTGACCTCAGGACATTTTTATTTCCCAATATCAAATGAAAATTCCCCAAAGTTAACTGATCTAGCCACTCCATTCACTAGACCACCCTTTAATGATAGAACGAAAACACAAAATTGACACAGAGTTGGATTCTGATTTTTCGTATGAGGAAACTAGATCCCTAACATGAACGTTTACCACTAGTCTTGCGCCAAAATCGTTTTATTACATTTAATTATGAATTTATCAAGAATAATTCCCTGTTCGTCATAGCCCTGGACCAGTCAGTAAATATTGCAACTTCTACATGTCCTAAGGATTGAATTAGGCTATGGCCTTATCATCGATTACTAATTGATGTCGCCTCTTCTTGCGCAACTGAAGCCACCGAAGTCACAATAACCAACCTTCCCCATCAGTACTGAAATTAGTGCCATGGTAAAAGTCAAGCAAGCATGGGGTGTAAATGAAATTGAATCCATGCTACTATGTCTTTGAAATGGTGAATTGGTGATAACCTCATTAAGATTTTGATTTACAATTTTTGATAGATTACAAGGTTTTGATTGTGGATTTGGATTAACACCATGGTTGCACCCTTGCTGTCTCTACCTGTTTAT
Organism: Cichorium intybus; assembly: GCA_023525715.1. NCBI lineage: Eukaryota > Viridiplantae > Streptophyta > Magnoliopsida > Asterales > Asteraceae > Cichorium > Cichorium intybus. The sequence goes on along the minus strand of CM042014.1, from coordinate 114,372,483 downwards.
ACACTCTCTTTAGTGATATATGTCTTTGGGTATTTATAATTTTTGGGTGATATACATGTCCTAAAATGGGAGGATATTAAACTAGGATACATGAAAGATGTTCGGATGGGGACTCAACAAGTCGAGATAGATAACTCCAAATCTAAAAGATCAAGAACAACCAAACTAACTCTCCACAGTAAGCAGTCGACTAACAAAATCGTTGCAGCAAGAAATACAAGAAGAACAAATGAGAAAGATCAACACAGACAAATTTAAATGGTTCACTCGATCGCGAGATCAAGCTACATCCACTGGGAACTAGAGAAAAAATTATTATAAGAATGCTATACAAATTTACAAGTATATCTCTGCACTCAAAACAATCGAACACTCTAACACTCTTGGTTACGGGGAGATATATATATATATATATATATATATATATATATATATATATATATATATATATATATATATATATATATATATATATATATATATATATATATATATATATATATATATCAAGGTTGTAAAAGTCGCTAGTCGGTAGGCGGGCGTTCGACTGGGGCCTAGGACTAGTTGGTCTAGGCGAGGACTAGTCGGCGCCTAGGCGGGGAGTATTAATTGTAACAAAATTTATTTTTTAAAATTTAGATATTACATATATCCTTACAAAATGAATAAATAAGTATACAAATTTGCAAATCAAAGTGTTAAAATATGTAAGTCATCAAACATTTGAATGTTTAGACTCATTAATGACATTTTTTATCATTTTAATCATCGATAATTGTAACTTAGCCACCGATTATCATAATTAATGACAATTTCTAAATTTAAATTTTAAAAATTTAAAATTTGATTTTTTTTTGAAAATATGATAATTTTTGAAAATATTTAAAATTTGAAAATTTTTGAAAATTTTGAAATTTTGAAATTTGAAAATTTGAAAATTTTGCCGCCTAGACCCGCCCAGACCGCGTAGGCCCGTCTAAACCCGATTTTGACCGCTGTTGACCAAATCCGCCTAACTTGACCGCCTACCACTAATCGTAGGCAGAACCTGGCCGCCTAGCGCCTAGGCCGACTTTTACAACACTGATATATATATATATATATATATATATATATATATATATATATATATATATATATATATATATATATATATATATATATATATATATATATATATATATATATATATATATATATATATATATATATATATATATATATATATATATATATATATATATATAGGGTCGAGATCATGAGAGAACCTAAAAAAACCTAGGAACCTAGGAACTTTTTTTCTACACAATATTTTTAAAAAAAATTTGCATCCAATTTTTTATTTAAAGCGTCTAAGAGATTTCTAAACCCTAAACCCTAAACCCTAAACCCTAAACCCTAAACACTAAACCTAAACCCTAAACCCTAAACCCATATAAAAAAAATAAAAAAATGATTTTTTGCATCCAATTTTTTTATTTAAAGTGTCTAAGAGATTTCTAAACCCTAAACCTAAACCCTAAACCCTAAAACTAAACCCTAAACCCTAAACCCTAAACCCTAAACCTTAAACCCTAAACCCTATACCTAAACCCTAAACCCTAAACCCTAAACCCATATGAAAAAAAATTAAAAAAATGATTTTTTTTTTGAAAATTTTTTTGATATCTTCTAGATGCATCATAACAAAAATTTTGGTATATTTTTTTTTGAAAAATATTGTGTAGAAAAAAAGTTCATAAAATGGGTTCTTAGGTTCCTAGGCTTTTTTAGGTTCTCAATTGAACTTTACTCTATATATATATATATATATATATATATATATATATATATATATATATATATATATATATATATATATATATATATATATATATATATATATATATATATATATATAGTTGGGTACATAATTCGAGAATAATGATGGTAAATATTATAGCCTTTGACTTTCTGCACTTGGCTAGCTGATCGGACAAGTCAGGGTACATAATTCGAGAATAATAATGGTAAATAATGATGATAAATGTTGGTACACCAACTACATACAACAATAGTTCTCCAAGAACACATTGTGGCACAACAATCTTCTAACGGTAGCAGTCCTTGGAACTTGTGTCAAGGGAGACTTCACTTCAGAAGTAGCTTCTCCTTTTACCGACATCTCGAATCTACAAATATGATCCATGTGAAAGATCTACTGCAAAGCATGGACCAGAGTGAATGCTAGTCCTCTATCCGGATGACGCCTTACTGCGGACGACCTTAAAATAGAGTAAGTTAATGGGGGAACATCCCTGACTAATGATACATACTTTACAACGGATTGATCCTCGCTTCGCATCACATGGTCATCGAAAGCGGATCTCACATTCTCTGATGAAGAAACTGATTCGGATGAAGCATGATCTCCAACCGCACTGACATTCTTCGCCTTGGTTTGGTTACTTTGGACAGCTGGTCTCCTTCGGTCGTAGTGACTCCTCAGTTCGTATTAAGCTCCACATACTCAATAAAAGATGAACCCAGATTGAAGATTTCTCAAGCATCAAGGTGTTTTAGTCTTTCCTTATCCAAAGTTTGAATACTTATTGAATCCAAATGGACTTTGCTTCAATTAATAAATATAAATATAAATTCATGGCTTAGACACCTAATCCAACAGTCTCCCACTTGGATAAGTCTATGACTTTAATTTATCTTCTAATTAATAAACAACCTGCAGCTTCCAAGAAACTGCTACCGAACTCTAACCCAGTCAGTTCCGTCCATAGATAAGTGATCATATGATCCTTCGTCCAACAATATATTTTCAGACACGAGACATGGATTGAGATCAATCTCTGTCCGATACTCTGTTTCCCGATTTCCGATTCTGCTTATGACTTTCGGACTTCTAATTGAACACATCAACTTAATCCAGGCTGGCCAGCACTTTAGTCAACTTCAAAATCATCGTGCGGCCTACGGATATCTGTTTCCCATCAGGGTCAAGGAACGAATAAGCTTTGACTCATATGCTTGTGTCTTTTACTTATCAAATCGTACACAACAATGTGTTTTATAACATCGAGTTACCGATGCGTTTTCGCATTATCAATGCACAACCGACTCGTAAATTTCAACTCATATGTCTCCGTTTCAAGATCATACGATATTATCGTCTCAACATTGCTCGTGATGTAATCCATGAAGCAATCTATTGAGCGCGGGTTTATCTGATACTCAAATCTCTATTTCTAAGTACTCGTGATCGTTGTAGCAGTCTTACTGCAATTTCTAACTCCTTAGACAATCTACAAACCAATTCACGACAGTCTTCGTTCATACTTACTCCCGAAAAGTATGAGCGACTGTGGACGTTTGAATAATCAAATTATTCGGGAAGTGAAAACATGCAAAATTGAAACATAAAATCTGACTGGTGGCTACTCTTGCCTAATTACCAGGTCTCCACGAGGTAATCACCAAGTCGGATTTTACATAAAACTATTATCGGTTTCTAGATTCCTTTTAAACTATTTAATTCGTGTTATGTATCTATGTCTACTTGACCTTTCACTCTTTCTATGTATTCAAATGTCATACATTTATACACTTTATCCGATCGGATATCATTCCGATGATATTTCAATTTTGGCCATACCGTCATTCTCACTAACAACTCCATTCTATGTACTGTAGCTTTCCATGGTTCTCGGGATCTTTAGTTCACATGACTGCACCCTAAGACTATTTCGAGGTGTTACAATGTGCCGGTGAGCCACACGCGCTCCATCGGAATGCCAACAAAATTCTTTAACCATTAAGTCCTTATTTGAAAACTCTTTTCAAATTGTTATCAACATTCACCCCAATCATTTTTCCAATTATTTCTCACGTATGTACAAAATCCATTAAGTATTCCCAGCCAGGTCATATCCTGAATCTGACTAAGTATGCTCTAAGTATTAAGTCATCAAGACATGTTCATGACACTTCTGATCGATCCAAGAAACTTGTTGGATTCGATCTAGTCCTATTCCAAACCTTTTTGGAATCTTAGGATTACTTATAATCCTTGTGTCACGACTTTTAATAACTATATCCTTTCGAAGACTTTTTCTCATGCATCTTGAATCTTATCAAGATCATGCTTACTATGGCCAGGTCAATACTGATGACAACATCTATCTGATATATGTCAATGGATTATGTGAGTATATTGCACCTTTTATATCTCTCATGCCATATCATCACACTTTGCAATGATAGGAAACTCCTTTCATGAGCTATGCATCTTTAGTCTCATCAAGATCATCTTGGCAGAGTTTCGATCTATCTCATAGACGTTTGTAACCACCTGAGCATGCCGTATCTTTGTTAAGTCTTTCATAGCGATCCGTCTCTTAAACCAAGTCGTTACACTTTGTAATGAAAAGAGACGTTTCCTAGAAGCATTATGTAATACACATATGGAGATAGATAATAGCGACGCTCCCACTGGATTTGACACGGTTATGGACTATTCACAAAATCCAGAGCTTATGGCACATTTTGAGAATCCAAACCTTTCTGACATCTTAATGGATATCTTTCAGCCCTTTCTCAAAATCCAATCCATTGGCATATTTTGAGAATCTGAATATCCTTTCTTGTGAGATGCCCATTGGGTAATCCCGGGCCCACGTACCTTTATACTGACATACTCTTGTGAGTCCCCATTAGTGTGCCGGTGATCCACACGCGCTCCACTAACGACTTACAATATGCAGTATCCTTTCGGATTTCATATTCTATTTAGAGTGCTTCTCTCGGAGTCAATTTCTTGACTCTGAGTATCGTCTCACTCAACCAGATGTTCTGTAGGTACGTTTCTGTCCATGTTGATTTCTTTTGATGATTCAATTACTCCCACTGGTTTTTGGACCAGTTGTAAAATCAATCAAACTGTCACATAGACTGTATCTCGTTCTAAGGTTCTCTTAATGGCAGCAACCGGGCTCACCAATGCTTCCAAGTAGTCGGTTTGAAAATCCGTACCAACTATAGTATTTTACCACTAATCGGTATGTCACCCTGATCATAACTAATTATGATGGTGATCAGTACTACTGGTCAAGAGAAGATTATGTCAGTAATCAAAACAAAAATCTGATTTTTGCTCTAAGCCTAGTGATGACTAAAGGTTATTTCACTTGGCTAATCCTGAACTCATTCAGGACTATCCCAACTCTCACTGTTTCCTTAGAACATGAGTTCTTTCTAAAAGAGCTCTTTCTTTTCCAGGTACAGCGGGATAGCCAGTGAAACGATATTTCTGATTAGGTTCAGGCTAGTCATGAGGTTCGGATGAACACTACAAGACCCTGGACTTTTAATGTACAAGTGGAACAATCCCAGCTTTACATTTCAGACAGTGTCTGCAAAACCTACTTAGTCTCAGATGTGGTCGGAATATGGTTTATAAGGTCTGACTGGTTTAGTGTTTTAATTTATTGGAAACTAATTGGCAATGTATCTCATACATTGAGGATCGAACTGTTTCGACCAATGCTCCATCATCTTCCCTAAGATTATAACTATTAATGTTCTTGGAAGGGAATGAACTGTGAAACATTTTCCCAGTTTATGTTGTCACTCAGGTTCTGTGGGTCTTGTACTTCCATTGAAGTCCTTGAACTGTTCAAGGTTTCAATTCAATCACTTATTCTGATAAGCGAAGCCATATTTGTCATACTGATTGACAAATATCGCGGAGTACAACCAATTGTGTTCTATTTGAGGATTCGAGGAGTACACAGCAACTGATGTGTTCATTGCTCCTAATCTTAATCTCTTTTACATCTCTATGTAAACTTATGACTTTGTTAATTCTGTTCAAGACTTGCAATCTTCAGTTGACTCTAAGTCACCTGATTCCAAAATCCTATCCTTTGGATCTTTGGGTGATTCATTTCTTGCCACATGTGCTTTATAAAGAACTTAATCATCATCTGACTCTAAGTCAAATGATTCCAAAGTCCTGTCCAACTGGATCTTTGGTTGATTCATTTCTTAACACATTAAGAACTCAACTCATCAAGTGACTCTAAGTCAAGTGATTCCAAGATCCTGTCCAACTGGACCTTTGGTTGAATTGATTCTTATAATATTTATCTTAACAATCATGAGGGACACAATTCCTAAGATCCTAACACTTTGGATGCATTCAATATTCAAGTTATCATCAATCATTCATTCAACAGAATCATACAACATTTCAAGGATAATTTCAAACAACAGATGTTAAAAGAAATTAAACGACAATTTTATTAAAAACAAAATCCTTGAACAATGTACTATATGATAGACAATGTCATACGCATCTGGAAAGCTAATAACAATATTTCAACATCTAACTAAACTTCAAAACTGCATGAGCCGGAAATCCAATCCAATTGTGCTCCTATGCGCCAATGTCCCGTACCCTACTGATTCCCTGCATACAAACCAAAATGTGACTATCACATTATGCATCAAGGAATTATGGAACATGAGTTTTGAGGTTTGTTTAGATATACCTGAGCTTTCAAAAGATTTTGACCTTGGAGCGTCTTCCAATCTTTCTATGACTGTATCCGATTTTGTGGATTCCCAATTTAAGACATGTCCAAACGATCTGGATCGTTTCTTGCTGTGTCTTTTCACTGGACTTAATCCAAAAGTAGCTGAACCATTTGAGCTATGCCTGTCCAAGAGTGACTCGTATAAAGTCAACAGTGGACGCATTTCCATTAAGGTCTTTTTCTAGTATTCCTTTCTATACGTCTGAATGAACAGATCGTACTTACTGGTCAGTGAAGCGAGTAGAGTGTTAACACTCGACTCCTAACTCATGGAATAACCAAGTTTGTACAATTCGCCTATGTACGCTTCAATCTGAAGAACATGCGAATCGATGCTACTTCCTTCTTTTAACTTACATTCTGCAAGTCTTTTGAAGATTCTAGCTCGTTCATCTTCAACCGGTTTTTGGAACTTCTCCTCAACTAATTGCATTAACTCATATGGTCCCAAGGATTCAAAATCCTTGCGGAACTCGGGGTCAATGGTCAGTAGCATGAGGTCACGAATCTTTTCGGATTCATCAACTAAGAAGTTACGCTCATCATAAGTACTCTTTATGATGACTTGTTCCGGTGGAACCGGGATCGGATACTCGGTGAGATGAGACTTGCCAGCAATGACGAGAACCCGTCTCCAATTGCGAAGCCATTCCTTACAGTTAAGGCCAGTCAGTCTTTCCATATTTAGCAGGTGCTTTCTGATGCTCTCAGAAATAGGTGAAGGAGGATAGGGAGGAGAATAGACACTTGATTCAGACATCTACAATAAACAGAATTTTTATTAGTTTAATTAATCCTTTTAAATAATTACCCAATATATTATTTATTAAGGCTAGGACCCAAAATGCCCCAACTATGGTGTGAAGAAGGATGCCGTAATCACAACATAATGGTCATTAAGGTAGATAATACACTTATCAATTTCATCTTATGAAATTCCTAGATCTGTTGAGACACATTGAACTATTCAATGTCATGTTTAGTCTCGGATGTGCCCCACTGTTTGTGACTGGGATGCCGAGGATCACAAACCGGGTGTGAATAACCATGCAAATTCGCTCGGTATTCTCGAAGTCAATTGTCATCTCTAATTAACGTGCCGGTTAACCATACACGTGAAGGGTTTTCTAGCAAACAATGAACACAAAAAAATCTTATGGTTCACATGCACCCTATAAAGATCTATGTTTTCTTCTATGAAGATAATAAACTATAACCTAAAGGCCAACAATTATTTCTAAAGTTCAAATCAGAAGAACCAACCTTTGAATATTGTTCTTGAAGCTAGCAGCAAAAGTATCCTGCCTCAGATGCAAGTCATACCTACAGCAATGGAGAAGGCAGTCCAGCAGAGTAATCTTAGTTGAAGTTGGCGTGAATAATGGGGAGCCAGAGGGTTCCTTTTATAGCCTCCTAGGGTTACACCTGAAACCCTAAGGAGCCTCCAAGTGGGCAAGCCTGTTGACCACTTGGACCAGATCCCTAAACCCTAATTAGGGTTTTCACCAACCCTAGAGAAGCCTCCAAGGGTGGCGCCACTTTTGGCCCCTGGACTTCTCTTTGCCAGTTATTCAACTATTGAATAAATACAAACTAGTCCTCACACTTTTAATTAATTAATTTAATCACTAAATTAAATCCAATTAATTCTAGATTAAATCCTAATTAATTATTATAGTTTCTAATTAATATATTAACACTTAAATATATTAATAAACCATTTAATTAATTCTATTGATTTATTACACAATTAATAAATCAACCTTTTACTCAACTGAACTCTATCCTGACCTCCAGCTATGAGGGCAACCCAAATGGATAAGTCTATGACTTTAATTTATCCTCTGATTAATAAACAACCTGCAGCTTCCTAGAAACTGCTACCGAACTCTGACCTAGTCAGTTCCGTCCACAGATAAGTGATCATATGATCCTTCGTCCAACAAGATATTTCCAGACACGAGACATGGATTGAGATCAATCTCTGTCTGATACTCTGTTTCCCGATTTCCGATTCTGCTTATGACTTTCAGACTTCTAATTGAACACATCAATTTAGTCCAAGCTGGCCAGCACTTTAGTCAACTTCAAAATCATCGAGCGGCCTACAGATATCTGTTTCCCATCAGGGTCAAGGAACGAATAAGCTTTGACTCATATGGTTGTGTCTTTTACTTATCAAATCGTACACAACAATGTGTTTTATAACATCGAGTTACCGATGCGTTTCGCATCATCAATGCACAACCGACTCGTAAATTTCAACTCATATGTCTCTGCTTCAAGATCATACGATATTATCGTCTCAACATTGCTCGTGATGTAATCCATGAAGCAATCTGTTGAGCGCGGGTTTATCCAATACTCAAATCTCTATTTCTAAGTACTCGTGAACGTTGTAGCAGTCTTACTGCAATGTCTAACTCCTTAGACAATCTACAAACCAATTCACGACAGTCTTCGTTCATACTTACTCCCGAAAAGTATGAGCGACTGTGGACCTTTTGAATAATCAAATTATTCGGGAAGTGAAACATGCAAAATTGAAACTTAAAATCTGACTGGTGGCTACTATTGCCTAATTACCAAGTCTCCACGAGGTAATCACCAAGTCAGATTTTACATAAACTATTATCGGTTTCTAGATTCCTTTTAAACTATTTAATTCTTGTTATGTATCTATGTCTACTTGACCTTTTACTCTTTCTATGTATTCAAATGTTATACATTTATACACTTCATCCAATGATATTTCAATTTTGGTCATACCGTCAATCTCATAACAACTCCATTCTATGTACTATGACTTTCCATGGTTCTCATGATCTTAAGTCTACATGACTGCACCCTAAGACTATTTCGAGGTGTTACAATGTGCCGGTGAGCCACACGCACTCCATCGGAATGCCAACGAAATTCTTTAACCATTAAGTCCTTATTTGAAAAACTTTTTTCAAATTGTTATCAACATTCACCCTAATCATTTTCCAATGATTTCTCACGTATGTACAACATCCATTGAGTATTCTCAGCCAGGTCATATCCTGAATCTGACTCACTATGCTCTAAGCATTAAGTCATCAAGACATGTTCATGACACTTCTGATCGATCCAAGAAACTTGTTGGATTCGATCTAGTCCTATTCCAAACCCTTTTGGAATCTTAGGATTATTTATAATCCTTGTGTCACGACCTTTTAATAACCATATCCTTTCGGAGACTTTTTCTCATGCATCTTGAATCTTATCAAGATCATGCTTACTATGGCCGGTTCTATACTGATGACAACATCTATCTGATAGATGTCTATGGATTATGTGAGTATGCTGCACCTTCTTTGTATGCCAAATCATTACACTTTGCAATGATAGGAAACTCTTTTCCTGAGCTATGCATCTTGAGTCTTATCAAGATCATCTTGGCAGAGTTTCGATCTATCTCATAGTCGTTTGTAACCACCCGAGCATGCCGTATCTTTATTAAGTCTTTCATAGCGATCCGTTTCTTAACACCAAGTCATTACACTTTGTAATGAAAAGAGACGTTTCCTAGAAACAGTATGTAACACACATATTGAGATAGATAACAGCAATACTCCCACTGGCTTTGACACGGTTATGGACTATTCACAAAATCCAGAGCTTATGGCACATTTTGAGAATCCAAACCTTTCTGACATCTTAACGGAATTCTTTCAGCCCATTCTCAAAATCCAATCCTTTAGCATATTTCGAGAATTTGAATATCCTTTCTTACGAGATGCCCGCGGGGAAATCCCGGGCCCATGTACCTTTATACTGGCATATTATTTGTGAGTCCCTATTAGTGTGCTGGTGATCCACACGCGCTCCACTAACGACTTACAATATGCAGTATCCTTTCGGATTTTATCTTCTATTGAGAGTGCTTCTCTCGGAGTCAATTACATGACTCTGAGTATCATCTCACTCAACCAGATGTTCTGAAGGTACGTTTCTGTCCATGTTGGTTTCTTTTGATGATTACTCCCACTGGTTTTAAGACCAGTTGTAAAATCAATCAAACTGTCACATGGACTGTATCTCGTCCTAAAGTTCTCTTAATTGGCAGCAACCGGGCTCACCAATGCTTCCAAGTAGTCGGATTGAAAATCCATACCAACTATAGTGTTTTACCACTATTCGGTATGTCACCCCGATCATAACTACTTATGACGGTGATCAGTACTATTGGTCAAGAGAAGGTTATGTCAGTATTAAAACAGAAATCTGATTTCTGTTCTAAGCCTAGCGATGACTAAAGGTTATTTCACTTGGCTAATCCTGAACTCATTCAGGACTGTCCCAACTCCCACTGTCTCCTTAGAATATGAGTTCTTTCTAAAAGAGCTCTTTCTTTTCCAGGTACAGTGGGATGGCCAGTGAAATGACATTTCTGATTAGGTTCAGGCCAGTCCTAAGGTTCGGACAAACACTACAAGACCCTGCACCTTTAATGTACAAGTGGGACAATCCCAGCTTTACATTTCAGACAGTGTCTGCAAACCTACTTAGTCGTAGATGTGGTTGGAATATGGTCTGACTGGTTTAGTGTTTAATTTATGGGAAACTAATTGGCAATCTATCTCATACATTGAGGATCGAACTCTTTCGACCAACGCTCCATCATCTTCCCTAAGACACATTATAACTATTAATGTTCTTGGAAGAGAATAAACTGTGAAACATTTTCCCCAGTTTATGCTGTTACTCAGGTTCTGTAGATCTTGTACTTCCTTTGAAGTCCTTGATCTGTTCAAGGTTTCAATTCAATCGCTTATTCCGATAAGCGAAGTCATATTCGTCATAGCGAATGACAAATATTGTGAAGTACAAACAATTGTGTTCTATTTGGAGATTCGAGCAATACACAGCAATTGATGTGTTCGTTGCTGCCAATCTCAATCTCTTTTACATCTCTATGTAAACTTATGACTTTGTTAATTCTGTTCAAGACTTGCAATCTTCAGTTGACTCTAAGTCAACTGATTCCAAAATCCTATCCTTTTGATCATTGGGTGATTCATTTCTTGCCACATGTGCTTTATAAAGAACTTAATCATCATCTGACTCTAAGTCAAATGATTCCAAAGTCCTGTCCAACTGGATCTTTGGTTGATTCATTTCTTAACACATTAAGAACTCAATTCATCATGTGACTCTAAGTCAAATGATTCCAAGGTCCTGTCTAACTTGACCTTTGGTTGAATTGATTCTTAAGTCATTTATCTTAACAATCATGAAAGAACACAATTCCTAAAATCCAAACACTTTGGATGTATTCAACATTCAGGTTATTACTAATTTTGCATTCAACACAATCATACAACATTTCAAGGATATTTCAAACAACATGTGTTAAAAGAAAATCGACAATTTTATTAAAACAAAATCCTTGAACAATGTATCATATGATAGACAATGTCATACGCATCTAATAAGCTAATAACATTATTTCAATATCTAACTAAACTTCAAAACCGCATGAGCCGGAAATCCAATCCAAATATGCTCCTATGCGCCAGAGTCCCGTACCTTACTGATTCCCTGCATACAAACCAAAATGTGACTATCACATTATGCATCAAGGAATTATGGAACAGGAGTTTTGAGGTTTTTAGATATACCTGAGCTTTCAAAAGTTTTTGACTTTGGAGCGTCTTTCAATCTTTCCGCGACTGTATCCGATTCTGTGGATTCCCAGCTTAAGACATATCCAGACGATCTGGATCGTTTCTTGCTGCGTCTTTCCACTAGACTTAATCCAGAAGTAGCTGAACCAATGGAGCTATGCCTGTCCAAGAGTGACTCGTATAATGTCAACAGTGGACGCGTTTCCATCAAGGTCTTTTTCTGGTCTTCCTTTCTATATGTCTGAATGAACAGATCGTACTTACTAGTCAGTGAAGCGAGTAGAGTGTTAACACTCGACTCCTGACTCATGGAATAACCAAGTTTGTACAATTCGCCTATGTACGCTTCAATCTGAAGAACATGCGAATCGATGCTACTTCCTTCTTTTAACTTACACTCTGCAAGTCTTTTGAAGATCCTAGCTCGTTCCTCTTCAACTGGTTTTCGGAACCTTTCCTCAACCGATTGAATTAACTCATATGGCCCTAAGGATTCAAAATCCTTACGGAATTCGGGGTCAATGGTCAACAACATGAGGTCACGAATTTCTTCGGATACATCAACTAAGAAGTTACCCTCATCATAAAAACTATTTATGATGACTTGTTCCTGTGGAACCGGGATCGGATACTCGGTAAGATGAAGCTTACCCGCAATGCCGAGAGCCAGTCTCCATTTGCGAAGCCATTCCATACAGTTAAGGCCAGTCAGCCTTTCCATATTAAGCAGGTGCTTTCTGATGCTCTCAGAAATGGGTGAAGGAGGAGAGGGAGGAGAATAGACACTTGATTCACACATCTACAATAAACAGAATTTTATTAGTTTAATTTATCCTTTTAAATAATTACCCAATATATTATTTATTAAGGCTAGGACCCAAAATACCCCAACTATGGTGTGAAGAGGGATGCCGTAATCACAACATAATGGTCACTAAGGTAGATAATACACTTATCAATTTCATCTTATGAAATTCCTAGATCTGTTGAGACACATTGAACTGTTCAATGGCATGTTTAGTCTCGGATGTGCCCAACTGTTTGTGACTGGGATGCCGAGGATCACAAACCGGGTGTGAATAACAATGCAAATTAGCTTGGTACTCTCGAAGTCGATTGCCATCTCTAATTAACGTGCCGGTTAACCACACACGCTCTGTTAATAATGACAAAATCGAGAAACCCATTGCAAGTCTTTGTGGACCCCAGTTGGTGTGCCGGTAAACCACATACGCTCCACCAACGTTCCACAAAGTGCAATGTGCAATTCCATGGATTAACACCAATTCACATTTTTTAACCTAAAGTAACTAGATTGGGTTTTGTTCAAGGTTCTAGTACTTTCAATTATAGCATTATACTTTTAAGAGGCTTAGCGGTTCTATCAAACCCGTTCGGCTAACGACACTCGACTGACCAGGAGAGCGGTGGGTAAGAGTAGATACCCATTAGACAGCCATTTTATAGACAGTCGCCTTATACCCTCTTTATAGGACAGTTTTGTGAATGAGGCCTACTAGCGGTAAGACTAACCAATTTTCTTATATATAAATAATTAACTTTTAATCATAAATACATAAGATATATTTTAATCTTATTAAAATATTTTAGAATTAATTTTCAAAGAATTTTCGCAAATTTATTTCTATTTTTCGAAAATTTAATTAATTCTTTAAGTGATTTAATTGGTATTTTAATTAAACAATTTAATTAAACTAATTAAATCTAATAAGGGAATCACAAAAATTAATCAAATTAATTTTCCTAACCCTTATCCCTAGGTCACGAAATCAGCATGCAAAGATAAGGGGTTCCAGTTATTTAATTATCCAATAATTACCATAAATAACCACCTACTTATAAAAGGCAAGCAAATCAAGGGGGACCAAGGGTGGCGGCTAGGGTTAGGAAACCCTAGCCAAAATCTCGAAATTAACATGCAAGGACTAAAGGTTCAAGTTATTCAGAAGATCTAGTTACCAAAAATAACAACCAAGTATTCTAGGCAGCATGCAATTCGCAGATAAGGCAGGGGAGGCTAGGGTTTTGAAACCCTAGCCACCATGGACGAAAATTAAGCCTCCCAAGGGTTTATTTTCGAAAACCCCATGATCAAATAAACAGTTTATATCAAATCACTAGAAAACAAACCAGCTCTGATACCACTGAAGGGTTTTCTAGCAAACAATGAACACAAAAAAATCTTATGGTTCACATGCACCCTATAAAGATCTATGTTTTCTTCTATGAAGATAATAAACTATAACCTAAAGGCCAACAATTATTTCTAAAGTTCAAATCAGAAGAACCAACCTTTGAATCTTGTTCTTGAAGCTAGCAGCAAAAGTATCCTACCTCAGATGCAAGTCATACCCACAGCAATGGAGAAGACAGTCCAGCAGAGTAATCTTAGTTGAAGTTGGCGTGAATAATGGGGAGCCAGAGGGTTCCTTTTATAGCCTCCTAGGGTTACACCTGAAACCCTAAGGAGCCTCCAAGTGGGCAAGCCTGTTGACCACTTGGACCAGATCCCTAAACCCTAATTAGGGTTTTCGCCAACCCTAGAGAAGCCTCCAAAGGTGGCGCCACTTTTGGCCCCTGGACTTCTCTTTGCCAGTTATTCAACTATTGAATAAATACAAACTAGTCCTCACACTTTTAATTAATTAATTTAATCACTAAATTAAATCCAATTAATTCTAGATTAAATCTTAATTAATTATTATAGTTTCTAATTAATATATTAACACTTAAATATATTAATAAACCATTTAATTAATTATATTGATTTATTACACAATTAATAAATCAACCTTTTACTCAACTGAACTCTATCCTGACCTCCAGCTATGAGGGCAACCCAAATGGACTTTGCTTCAATTAACAAGATAAATATAGTTGTAAAGTCATGGCTTAGACACCTAATCCAACAACACGCTCCGTTAATAATGACAAAATCGAGAAACCCATTGCGACTCTTTGCGGACCCCAGTTGGCGTGCCGGTAAACCACACACGCTCCACCAACGTTCCAAAAAGTGTAATGTGCAATTCCATGGATTAGCACCAATTCACATTTTTTTAACCTAAAGTAACTAGATTGGGTTTTGTTTAAGGTTCTAGTACTTTCATTTATATCATTATACTTTTAAGAGGCTTAGCGGTTCTATCAAACCCGTTCGGCTAACGACACTCGACTGACCAGGAGAGCAGTGGGTAAGAGTAGATACCCATTAGACCGACATTTTATAGTCAGTCGCCTTATACCCTCTTTAGAGGACAGTTTTGTGAATGAGGCCTACTTGCGGTAAGACTAACCAATTTTCTTATATATAAATTATTAACTTTTAATCATAAATATATAAGATATATTTTAATCTTATTAAAATATTTTAGAATTAATTATTTCATAATTTTCGAGAATTCTTATCTAATTTTCGAGAATTTTAATTAATTCTTTAAGCTGATTTAATTGATCTTTTAATTAACAATTAATTAAACTAATTAAATCTAAGATAGATTTTATGAAATTAATCAAATTAATTTTACTATCTAAGGCCCCACAATTTTCGAAAAAATGCAAGCTAAACAAAGAAGTTCCAGTTATTCATTTAATCCAATTACCAAAAATAACAACACACTTTTAAGGCAAGTGAATAAGGGGACCAAAGGGAGCATGGCGGCTAGGGTTAGGAAACCCTAGCCTAGATTTCGATCAAGGCCATCTCCAAGGGTTTATTTTCGAAAACCCTCAAGAACATATAAACAGTTTATGCAGTTTATATCAATTCACAAGAAAACAAGCCTAAGCTCTGATACCACTGAACGGTTTTCTAGCAAACAATGAACAAATAATCTCTTATGGTTCACATGCAACCCTAGAAAGATCTATGTTTTCTTCTATAAAGATAATAAACTAAAACATAAAGGAAACAATTATTTCTAAAGTATAAAATAGAAGAACCAACCTTTGATTCTTGATCCAGAAGCTAGCAGCACAAGTGTCCTGCCTCAGATGGAGTCACACCCAAGGAATGGAGGAGAGAAGACACCAGAGTAACTTCAGAGAGATAGAGGCGGCGCAGAAAAGGGGAGCCAGGAGGTTCCTTTTATAGCCTCCAAGGGTTACAGCTGAAACCCTAGAGGAGCCTCCTTAATGGGCAAGCCTGTTGACCATTTGGACCAAGGCTTCTAAACCCTAATTAGGGTTTTCGCCAACTATGGAGTTCCCTCCATATTGGCGCCAACTTTGGCCCCTGGCTACTGGCTTGCCAGTTATCCAACTATTGAATGAATACAAACCAGTCCCTGCACTTTTAAATAATTAATTTAATCACTGAATTAAATCCAATTAATTCTAAATTAAATTCTAATTAATTAATATAGTTTCTAATTAATATATTAACACTTAAATATGTTAATAAACTATTTATTTATTTCTATTGATTTATTAAATAATTAATAAATCAACCTTTCTCTCTACTGACTTCTACATCAATCCTCCTGCTATGAGGGCAACCCAAATGGATTTTGATTCAATTAATAAATAAATAAATAAATAAATAAATATATATATATATATATATATATATATATAAATATATATATATATATATATATATATATATATATATATATATATGTATATATATATATATATATATATATATATATATATATATATATATATATATATATATATATATATATATATATATATATATATATATATATATATATATATATATATATGTATGTATATATATATATATATATATATATATATATATATATATATATATTTATATATATGTATATATATATGTATATATATATATATATATATATATATATATATATATATATATATATATATATATATATATATATATATATATATATATGTATATATATATCTTTTGAGAACCAACTTCACCCTGAGAACCCGAGAACTCCCAACTCCTTTTGGATCAATCTTATATCTCACAAACCGATATTTTTTTCAAAAAACCGACCCCATAGGCCTCTTAGACGCTCAAAATGGAGCCTGGTCGCTGAAAATTTTTTTTCGAAAAAACGAATTTTTTTTTTGAAAAAGTTTGCACATTTGCAAAAAACAAAGTTTGTATACGTACATTTTTTTCAAGTTTTTTTATGGATGTCTTTCTAACATATATTTAAGGCGTTCTATAAAAAAATTTTTGAAAAAAAGTGTACGTATAAAAAGTTTGCACATGTGCAAATTTTTTTCAAAAAAAAAAAGTCGTTTTTTCGGAATTGTTTTTTTCGAAAATGCTTAAATATGTGCGTTTTAGAAGCCTATGAGGTTGGTGTTTTGAAAAAATTATCGGTTTGGGGGTTCTCGGGGGACTTGTAGTTCTGAAAATATCCTAACTCTCTCTCTCTCTCTCTCTCTCTCTCTCTCTCTATATATATATATATATATATATATATATATATATATATATATATATATATATATATATATATATATATATATATATATATATATATATATATATATATATATATATATATATATATATATATATATATATATATATATAGGTAGAACTTCAAATGAGACATTGTAAATTTTGTGAGACCGGGAGACTCAATCCTAGCCACTCATTTTAGAGATCAAAAAAAAATTAAAATATGCTAAAATAATGAGAATTTTCAAAAAAAAAAAATTTCTACTTAATTTCGCTACTTATACAATCTAAAAAAAATTTAAAAATAAAAAAAATTCGAAAAAAAACCTGGAAAAATCAAAAAAAATATTCTATTAGAATGTTACTGGATGTTGCATATTCTAATAGAATAGTACACAAATTAGTGTAATATTCTACTAGAATATGAAAAAACGCTAATTTTTTTTATTTTTTATTTTATTTTATTTTATTTTAATTTTTTTTGAATAAAAAAAATGGCGAAAATAATAAATAAATATATTTTTTTCAAATTTTTTCATTTATTTTTCATTTTTTAATTTTTTTTTTGTTTTACACCCAAAATGAGTGGCTAAGAATGCGTCTCCCGGTATCACAAATATATATATATATATATATATATATATATATATATATATATATATATATATATATATATATATATATATATATATATATATATATATATATATATATATATATATATATATATATATATATATATATATATATATATACAAAGGATTCTTAAATCACAATCCAAAATCCAGCAACAATGCTTTTGTCTTCAACTCTTCTTGATAATATTTGATTCTCGGTTCTATCTCGTGCTCTATAGTTTTTGGTGATTGGTGTTCATTTGTTAATTTTATCTTGTTTCCCGATCAACCGTTTCAACATCTATCAATAAAAAATAAAGAAAGCAAATAGATTTATGCAAACACCCATTTCTTTGTTGCATACATGCCCCACCAACTGCTCACACAAGCAGAAACCGATCCAACATTCCTTGTTTTTGTAACTTAGGTGTTCCCTTTTTATGGCTTGACAATTATTTATAAGCTAATAATTAATAATTGACAATTAGCCAATGATTCACCCTAACATATATACAAAGGAAGGTATTCGATGCTAATTGTTCCTATACATTGTTGTTTGGTTCCCTTTCAAGTTTTCTTGAAGTTAAAATCTTGTTTTTTAGTTATTATTTGTGTTAGGGTTTGTTAAAAATTGATGGGAAATGAAAAATTAGAAATTTGATCTTTATATTTTTAAAATTTATAAGTTTTAGGGCCTAATTTTACTAAATTGCACATGACCTTCGAAATCTCGTGGCTGGCCCTGCTAGAGATCGAGGTTTTTTTTAATAAGTTTGGAACATTAGCGTTTACAAGATATATGAGATATAAATATACACCGAGAAAACGATCCTTAAATATATGCAAGATCCCACAAAGCCCGGCCACGTCCCTATTTGGAAGAAGCAACCAGAGTTAAGAGACCTACGTACAGACATGGTGTCCAAATATTTGGTCTCCAAAATCTCTTGACAGATACCTTAGGTTCGGAGTATTGGTAGGTGCAATGCATAACTTATATCAATACTAACACATGGGATTTGGAAAGTTTTCTTAAAAAGTGGTATTTGCAACAAAAATCCCAGGAGGGCCACGAAACTGTGTAGCCCGAATTATGTAAATATTTATACGTTGTTATTTTTGAAGAAAGATTTGAAAAATAAATATTAAAAGGAGAAAGAAACAAAGGATTGTTAATTCTGCATTATAAACAAATTAGATTTGCCAACTCATTAAAATCCCCATATCACTTGAATGAAAGGCATACTATTACAATCCAACATTATATACAATAAATAGATCATAAATCTCAAAGACTGACCATAGCACTTCAAGTTGAGAAACATCCACGTGGATATGAAATATCAAACCCCCATATCACTTGAACGAAACGCATGCTATTACAATGCAACATTTACGTGAAATTAATACAATAAATAGATCATAAATCTCAAAGACTAAATACCATAGCACTTCAAGTTGAAAAACATACATGTGGATATGAAATATCAAACCCCCATATCACTTGAATGAAATGCATGCTATTACAATGCAACATTCACGTGAAATTAATACAATTAATTAATAGATCATAAATCTCAAAGACTAACCATAGCACTTCAAGTTGAAAAACGTACATGTGGATATGAAATATCAAACCCCCATATCACTTGAATGAAATGCATGCTATTACAATGCAACATTCACGTGAAATTAATACAATGAATAGATCGTTGAAAAAAATACATTAAATATCAAACCCCCATATCACTTGAATGAAACGCATGCTATTACCATGCAACATTCACGTAAAATCTATTATATCTTATAAATAAGATATTTTTTCTACCACCGGTCCACCACATTTATTTGAAACCCTTCAATTATTTAACTTCCTTTTTAATAATTACATTCAATCCATTTTTATTTTAAATCTTATTATTAACTTTATAGTTTTTTTTTTATAATTTATAATAATCCAAGGATGATGTTGAATTCAAAATACAATTTTAGTATACATAACTTATAAGTAAAACATTTACTTTGTTAATTTAAATTGGTGTTAAATTCAAAATATAAAATTAAAATACGAAATAAACTTTAAAAAATATTGAGTCTATTCTATTATATATAATGTTAGATATAAACCTTGATCGAAATAACAAATTAACAAAAAAAAAATTGATAAAAACCTTTTTCTATAATAAATAAAAATTTTCAAAAGAGCGAATTTTTAATTATATAAAATTGTGAAAGTTTATTTATAAAATTTAAATCAAAGTACCAAATTCGGATGTAAACTAAAATAGATTTCATCAAAATAATAATGAAATTTTTCCAAAGAGAGAATTTTTAAATTATTTAAAAATAGTAAAATTTTTAATATAAAACTTAAATCAAAATGTCAAATTTATAGTTAACCCCGTTAATATGATATGATTATAAAATATCTCTATAAAAATTTATTAGTATTGATAGTTAAAAATAACTATAAATAAAAAATTATTGTAGAATCTTATTATTTCAATTAAATCTATTTTTAGGTTATGTCTAAATTTGGCATTTTGAATGAGGCAGATTTTCAAGCATCATTTATTGAGTTAAAACTTCAATGTCTTTTTATATTTTCTAATACTTTTCAAATGCATTTTAATAATGATCACCAATTGCTTTAGCATATTAATTTAATACAAAAACTCTTTACCTTTCAACTAATTAATCATTGTAACTCAAATTTTTTTAACTTATTGTACTTAATTGGTATATATATATATATATATATATATATATATATATATATATATATATATATATATATATATATATATATATATATATATATATATATATATATATATATATATATATATATATATATATATATATATAACGCCCCAATTTCCAATCAATAATTTCTTTAAAAATTGTAAGTAAAAACATAGATAATCTTATTAACATGCTTAAAAGGTGTTCATCAAAACTATTACCAGAGTGTATACGTCCCATAATTATAAAAATCTCATTTAATAATACAACTGCAATTCATTAATGTGCGATGCACCACCGTCACGCCGAGCTCACCCCTTTATCAACTGAAGTACCTGAAAATTCTTTAAAATCAACGGGTAAGCTTAAAGCTTAGTGAGTCCACAAATTACCATACATGCCAACACATTAAACAACCCGTTCTCAAGAACGACCCGACCCTACCCGCCATACAACAGCTACGGGCATCCATCATACAACAGCTATGGACACGGGGAGGTTCTACCCATCATACAACAGCTATGGGTTCACGGTTATGGCCCAGCCTATCATACAACAGCTATGGGACAAGGCAATGATCCAACTCGTCATACAACAGCTACGAGGGGACACGCATCAGTACTGAGCCCAACAATAAATAATCACAGATATAAAGCAACTCATATAACTGTAAAATACATACAAGATGCCTAACATGCAACATCATATAGTAAGGTGATGATACTTACCTGAATCACAACCGTCCGGATAATCGCTAATATCCCAAACTAGGCTCGTCCGATTACCTAAATCCCACATACACAACATATTAATCACTGACCGAACTCCTATAGACTGGCCTAAAGGTTAGACCCAACATTTGCCACCAAACACGGTTCGAAAATAAGTTCTTGGTCAAACAGTCAATCGCCGCGGCGCGACTTCTCCCTTCACGCGTCGCGGACTATTGTCGCACATACGGGGTCTACCCGAATCCGCGTCGCTGACATAAGCAGTTCACACCGCGGACTGTAACAGTCCGAAACCCATGTTAACCCTTCACCAGAACAGTCATCGTTTAGGGTTCCACTCTACACCCTTCCTGGGATCAAAAACTACCCTAAGGTCACTTTTTTATGGACATGCAAGTCCACGCATGTCCATGGTCCAAAACCCTAAGTATTACACGCCATCTAATATAACTATCCAATGAATAACACTACATGACGTGACGAAATGGTAAATCAGAAAAGGTAAATCCTCTTACCTTGCTTCTGAAAATGGAAGGATGCACACAACCCGATACAAACATTCCCTCACGTCATATCTCCTTCTTCTAATCTCCCAAAACCTTCAAAGCCTCGAAGTCAAGAAGCCTTTGCCAAAACTAGTCGCCTCTACTTCAGAAAACCTCCAAAAACACGAACCTTAGGGCTGGGTCCCTTTATATAGGCGTTTAAATCCGAATTATGGTTTTTCATAACTGCGGTGCACCACGCCGCGGATTCTCCCAAGCCGTGCCGCGCGTACAAATCATGCACGAATCCAGAATCCTCCCAAGCCGCGCCGCGGATCCGTCCGGGACGCGCCTCGGCGGAACGGGTCTTACAATATATATATATATATATATATACATATATATATATATATATATATATATATATATATATATATATATATATATATATATATATATATATATATATATATATATATATATATATATATATATATATATATATATATATATATATATAGGGTTAAGTTCATATGAGACCATTATATTTCGTGAGACCGGGAGACGCATTCTTAGTCACTCATTTTGGGTGTAAAACAAAAAAAAAATGCAAAATAAATGAAAAAATTTGAAAAAAAAATATATTTATTTATTATTTTCGTCATTTTTTTATTCAAAAAAAAATTAAAAAAATTAAAAAAAAATAAAAAAAAATAAAAAAATTAGCGTTTTTTCATATTCTAGTAGTTTGTGTAATGTTCTATTAGAATATGCAACATCCAGCAACATTCTAATAGAATATTTTTTTTTTTTGATTTTTCGAGGTTTTTTTTCGAATTTTTTTTATTTTTAATTTTATTTTTAATTTTTTTTAGATTGTATAACTAGCGAAAATAAGTAGAATTTTTTTTTTTGAAAATTCTCATTATTTCAGCCTATTTTAATTTTTTTTTTATTTTTTTATCTCTAAAATGAGTGGCTAGGATTGAGTCTCCCGGTCTCACAAAATTTACATGGTCTCATATATATATATATATATATATATATATATATATATATATATATATATATATATATATATATATATATATATATATATATCAATTTTTAGTTTATAATTTTGTTTTTGGTTTGCAAGATCATCTGGAGGTGTTAAGATTCAGGATCAAATCATGTTATTTTGAGAAACTTTTAAATTATTTGGAATATACGTGTCTGAATTTAGGGTTCATTCCACAATCTATCTCTTTGATATTAATTTTATATTTCTTTCAATATATTAATCTATATTGAACCAAAATCAATGTCAACAAAACCCATGTTTAAGAATAATGGTTGAAGATCGGTGGTATCTTTGTTCTTGAACTACAGATAATCTCCTTTTCTTCTTATATATCGAATTTAAAAACCTATTTTAGTTGTAATATTTATGTTATAAGATCTTTGGTAACGAAGCAATCGACAACGCTTGGATTTAGTTCTAACATTTATGTTAGAAAAAACTTCATAAATGGTTCCTGTGGTTTCACAGGATATCAAGTTTCGTCCCTAACTTTCAGAAACCTCAAGGATAGTCCCTGTTGTTCGAAAACTTTTTATAAACGGTCATTCCATTAATTTTTGGCTGTTAAATATATAACAGAAGAGGGCAAAATTGTCTTTTCAAGAACAGGGACCATTTATAAAGATTATTATTTTAGTTTTTTTCTTTTTTATTTTTAATACATTTTTTAAAGATTTTATATTAAAAAAATCTAACCCATTCCCACACCCCCTCTCTCTCTCTCTTGTACGGATCATCCCCATCCCCATTCCAGCTCATAAGATGGCTCCACCCCCACTAAGGCTATCAGGAGTACTCCACTTGGTTCCCACATGAAAAATGGTGCCACGTTACCGACACATCATCCCACTTGCTTACCACACCACCAAGGAAATACCCCCCACTCCACATCATCTAATTCTTTTATTTTTGATTTAATTTAATAGAACTCTAATTCTTTTTTTTTATTTAATTAAAATTTCATTAAAATTAAAAAAACATAAATATTTCATAACTTAAAAATTAAAAATTACAAACCTAGAAAATAAAAAGTACATCCACTCGAAAACTTAAATCCTAGATATGATAACATAAAACATAAAATACTTAAACTAAAACGAAACTACGATCAACGGAATTTAGGTGAATTTTTTACAACATTCCACGCATCGAGGTGTGTGAAATCAGTGTCGTATTTCACCCGATATTCTTGCAACGCTTGCTCAACGATCACAGCGTTGGCGGTGCTCGGTTGTCGGTTTGCCGATAGTGGTGCGTAAATTTGATTAAAATTATGTATTTTAACAAACATATTCCTCCATTTGAAACAAAGTTGATCCGTATTCTGATATTGTATTACGCCCAAATTTTCGTGAAACGATTCCTGCATGCGTTCCCAGAAAACGCGGTGGTTTCTCGCTGCCTCATCTTCAGATACGTTGATGAAAGCGGTTGCTAAAGCTGTTTCTTCTTGTTGAGTCCATCCCCGAGGATTGTTTCCATTTTCCACCCCAGCCATTTTTTTAAAAATAATATAGAAGAAGATGTATGTTTTGTAGAAGGTGTAGTTTAAAATGTGGAGGTGAAGTGTATATATATAGTGATTTGAAAAGTATTTTTTTTATAAACCCCAACGGTCAAAACCAACGGTCAAAACCCTCTCAACATTGGCGTGGCTCTACGTTGCTGAACCCACGGTTGGCCACATCCATGCCACCCACGCGAGAGGGGGGCGATGTGCCACGTCGTGGGTGGTGTCCACGTAGTCCCCACGTACCATGCGTGGTATGTATTCCCTTCAACTTAAGAACCATCGACTAATTCATCTTCTTCTCCTACCATGGCTCAGCTTCTTCTCCCACCATGAATCTGCTTCATCTCCAACTGCTAAGCTCTTGTCTACGAACCCAGATCGAAGGCACAACTCAAAACCCTAACTCCCCTCTAATACTGTCTCTTCAAATGACTCTACAAACCCAGATCTCCTACTACTAACCTCTTGTCTGCTTCATATCCTACCGCTAACCTCTAGAAGAACATCATTAACGACAATTGATCAAGATCACCACGATTTGGATTTGGGAAATCTGTAGAAAAGAGCGTGTTCGATGGAACCCTAGCTTCCCAAAAATGCCAAACCAATTTGATTTTGGGAAATTCGTGACATACATTGATGCACACACCTACAAACAATGGTGGTGGCATTTCAAAGATAACTCGGTCACGAGTAATGACAATTTAGACTTCTTACGGTGATGGCGGTGGTGTGTTTAATCTTGCTGACTTCTTCATCTTGTTCGATCAGGTTAAGGATTTCTGACGCTGCTGGAACCCTCGTTTCCCAGAAATGCCAAACCAATTAGCATATAAATTGACGTGTAAATATCAGAAGGACTCTTACAAAGTACCATACACAGCATATTGAGGTTGTCAAATAAAGAAGCGATCTGTTGAAGACGACCAAGAAGAAAGAAATAACAAAGTCTGAATTTAGAAATCGAGTGACTCCAACTGAACTGTGTGAAATGGAAATTTTTGGTGTTGTATGGTTTGTTTTCTTTTTACTATGTTTTATGTTCTTGATCTTTCTTGATTGATTGGGTTGTTTCAATTTGATTCTTGATCATCATATTTTGATTTCACCCAAAAGTGCGATTAGTATGTAAATGTTGCAGTGAATTCAATTGTAATCCCTACAGTTCAATAGCATGCCATTCTTCTAACTTTCTATCTACCATACAAATCATCATCCAATCCTTCACAAGAAAAGTAACTTACAGAGTTGGTTCACAGCAACAATTATCACTGATTTAATGATTTGCATATCAAAGATCTTTCTGTGTGCTTGAGAGAGAGAGAGAGAGATAGAGAGAGAGAGAGGGGGAGAGAGAGGGTGGGTGGGAAAGGGTAAATAAACTAACAACCTAATCTTCATAAATGGTCCCTGTTATGTAAAAGACAATTTTGCCCTTGTCCGTTATCTACTTAACGGCCAAAAGTTGACGGAGTGACGATTTATAAAAAGTTTTCAAACCAAAGGGACTATCTTTGAGGTTTTTGAAAGTTAGGGATGAAACTTGATATCATGTGAAACCACATGGACCATTTATGAAGTTTTGTCTTTGTGTTATTTTGTGTGCAGGAATCTGATCTGGTAAGATCTTTCTATAAATGTATCTGATGTTATCTTCTTACAGTTCTTACAAATGGAGCATGTAACGTCCCAAATTCCAGAATGAAAATTTCATTTATAAAACGATTCATTTATAAAAACGGGTTGGAACATAAAACCATCTTAACATACGATACAGTTGAACTTCACGGAACGGCCAAAGGAGCTTCGCTTTATCATTTAATATTATTTTTCTTAATGTTTTTCTTTTTTTATCCATTAATCTTAATATTTTAAATCATAGATGAATAAAACATAAATTTAATCACAAATGAATACTGTTGTAATCATAAATTAATAAAAAATAATTTAGAGAAAAAAGTCCAATACTTCATAAATGTATATACATCTATTCATAAATAAATAATACAACAAAGAAAAAAATACAATGTCATAATAGTTATTTTTTTATAATCATAAATAAATACAACACAACACAGAGAAAATGTCTCTGGTCATCTTCTAGGTGTGCTTGTGTTTGCTCCTTCTTGTACGTATGCCACTTTTGTGCAATCTAGAAAATTTTGAGCACCAAGTACCTAATATGGCTCAACCTAATACATCAATGAATTTAAAAAAATTCAACAACTAATGAATGCAAAATCAACAAGTAATCTGATTATTCATCAATGAATACAACGATCGGTTATACTAAACCCTTAAATTCATCAATGAATGATGCAAATCAACAAGTAATTTGATTATTTATCAATGAATTTAACAGAAAATCAACAAGTAATTCGATTATTCATCAATGAATACAATAATTGGTTATACTAAGCCCCTAAGTTCATTAATGAATACAATGATTGATTATACTAATGAATGCAAAATCAACAAGTAATATGATTATTCGTCAATGAAAAAACATAAATCAATAACTAATGAATACAAAATAAACAAATAATCTGATTATTTATCAATGAATACAATGATTGGTTATACAAAACCCCTAAATTCATCAATGAGTGATGCAAATTTATATAATTTGCAAATTTATATTATAAATTGAAACATCTTACAGGTGCATTTTCCGATAGGTGCTTATAATATTTCCAATATCATCAATTAATACATGAGTATTACACATAAAACGTAAAGAATACACATAAAACATAAAGAGTACGCATAATCATCAATGAATACACATAATCATCGATGAATACACATAAAACATAAAGAATACACATAATCATCAATTAATACACATGCTTTTGGAATATTAAACAAAAACGATACAACCTTCGAAGAAAGTATATCTCAAATAGTGAACTAAAACTTTCCAACATCTACAGCATAACCTTGGAACCAATAAGATTTTTGTGGTTCTTTAGCAAATTAATAAGATTTTTTTTATGAAAACAAACCTAACAACTAAAGACTTGAGCTTTTTAAGAGTGAACGTTTTCCCTGGAATACATATTCATTCTTCAATAACCTATTAAGAAATTAATAACAAATTTGTAAGATTTCAGAAGAAATATAAGTACCTGACACTGCAAATGGGTCTTGACAACATCAAGTGGAGTAGTTACAGCAACAACCATATATCTATAGGAGTAACTTGCCACAACTTTTATTAAATAGCTTGCCACAATCACATCTTTAATTGCAACTGCAAATGGGTCTGGACAGCAAATTGCAACCTCTGCATTACTTGCCATAGTCGCTAATTTAGTATCCCGCTTACTAATTACAACCTCTGGTTTACCATATCCATTGGAGTAAACACC
This sequence comes from Cichorium intybus, assembly GCA_023525715.1. Classification (NCBI taxonomy): domain Eukaryota; kingdom Viridiplantae; phylum Streptophyta; class Magnoliopsida; order Asterales; family Asteraceae; genus Cichorium; species Cichorium intybus. The sequence goes on along the minus strand of CM042014.1, from coordinate 114,344,286 downwards.
GCATCACTTGCCACAGACGCAAAAACCCCCGCCGCTGCATGGCCTACAGGATTATTAGGGCGGTGTCTTGAAAACGTCTCTTTACACATCTCGTAGACAGAAAAATAGAGAGCGTGTGTCGGACCTGCTCGAAGTCCAATCTCTCCGATTGAACGGTACAGTCCCGCAGGACCATCGAACTTGAGTATCGAGTGCAGATCTTGTGGGATCCCAACATATTTAATGGCGCAATGATGGAAAATTAATCGAAAACCGGTGGCGACGAAGGGGTATAGATACGAGATGGAGTTTTGGATGGTATAGGAAACCCTATTTTAAGAGAGAGAGAGAGAGAGAGAGAGAGAGAGAGAGAGAGAGAGAGAGAGAGAGAGAGAGAGAGAGAGTCTACATTTTCATATGATGAGTTTTTAATTTACATAAATGACCCACTTGATAATAGCCTTAGATCTGGATTTTTGGATAGTCTAGATTTGTCCTTGCGTTCTCAACCTTTTAAGTGTTCTCAATTGAACCTACCTCTCTCTCTCTCTCTGTGTGTGTGTGTGTGTGTGTGTGTGTGTGTGTGTGTGTGTGTGTGTGTGTATGTGTGTGTAAATCGAGCTCGATAGTGAGGCTCGGGTTCGAGCTCGTTTAATAAACGAGCCTGAAAACAAGGCTGGAGCTTGGCTCGGGCTCGTTTAACTCGAGCTCGAGTCGAGCTTTTAACGAGTCAATCCCGAGTAGCCCACGAGTAGCTCGGCTCATTTACACCCCTACGTATAAATAAGATAATTACAACAAAAAACGTAACAATCAAAAAGCAATAAGTTTTCATAAATTATACATAAATTACTAAAAGCAAAAGTCAAAGGATAATATAGAACATTAAATATTGGAGAAAATGGCCATCTCTTTTTCGACTATGAAATTAATTACCTATTTTCTTCCAACAGAAAGCACCTGGGAGTCTAACCATATAGATAGAAGAAAAATCAACGACTTATTTAATTGTGGTTAACATGTGGCATTGTTTTTTTTTTTCAAAGTGGGATTGATTTCGGTCCAATAATAGTTGTTTTTCTATTTAACTATTGCATTGATAATCTTGTTATTCATTAAGCTTCAAATTTTGACGACCTCATACAGTTAACCCCTTTCAATGTTAATAGCAACCCTCAGGATATGGCCGATCCTAAGATTTTTCATACACGAGACGAAACATTTTGATAATGCCCTATTTTTATGCCGTTGAACTACAACAAATGAATATAAGAAATAATCTACATGAACTAATATTGTACAAACTAATGGCTACACATTTCCTTTAAAACCATGTGTTCATGAATTTCTTAAAGCAAAAAATATCAATTATGCTCTCAACCTCTCATAGAAGAGAACAGTTAGCCTAAAATTTAATTTCAACTAGTGATTTACCCGTCCATAGGCCAGGTAACAACGATCGGGTAAAAATCAACATAACATCGTTTACTTCATATAATTTTCTATTTACAGATGTACAATACATCTCCCAATAGTCATTCTTAATACATACTGACCATTATCAATGGGTGAATTAATCATTTTTCCACTTTTGTGTTATTTAGCAACCAACTATAAGAAAAGTCCGTTTTTTAGCAACCAAGTTATAGGAATGGTCAAAACTTGGGGCATCTCCGTTTGTTATGTAAGGGATATTTGCGTCTAAATTAACAAACATGTTGGATATTTGCATCTCCATTTTTTAGCATCGTTGTTTGTTATTTATAATATTTTTAGCAACCGAGTATATGAATTCTTGTTATTAGAGACTTGTGTTTGTTTATTAACGCACCTAAGTTTGACAGCAATCATTTTTCAGCAACCGTTTACTTTTTTTAAGGATCAACCTAATTCAGTTTTCAGCTTTTTAGCATCTTACTGATACAAAACTTGGTTTTTTTAGCACAAAGCTCTATAAACGCTAAAAAAGTTGGGCATCTCGACTTTTTAACCAACCAAGTTCAAGAAACTGTAGTTTGTTATTTATCATTTTTTTAAGGTGACCATTAAATAAATTTTCGTAATTAGCGACTTGTTTGTGTTTTTTAATGCAACCCAAGTTGAACAACAATTGATTTTTTAGCAACCATTTTTTGTTTTTTAGCATCAAACTTGTGTAGTTTTGGTGTTTTAGCAACCTAGTTATACAGGACTCTGTTTTCTAGCAACCAAGGTCCAGAAATGGTAAAAAAAGTAGGCCAACTCGAGTATATTTTACGAACCAAATTTATTTAATAACCTAATTTTACAAAACTAATACCGTTTTCTGCTTAATGAAGTCTTTTAAGTGTTTGCGTGTAGAAAACATATAGGTTAGTAGACAGACGTATTAACAAACCTGTCAGATAGCTGGAATTTTTGTAGCAAAGAAGTTTGTAAAAGTAACACTTATTAAGCATCGTAGTTTGTTATATATCGTTTATTTAGCAACGTAGTATATTTAATTCACGTTTTAGCGACTTGTGTGTGATTATTAAGGAAATGAAGTTTGACAGAAATGGTTCTTAAGGCAATGAAGTTTGACAATAATGGTTTTTTAGCAACCATTCTCTTTTTCGTAACGTAGTTTAAAATTTTCACGCTTTAGCATCATGGTTTGTTATTTGTTATTAAGTTTAGCAACATAATTTAAAATTTCAAATTTGCAGAACCAGTCCTTACACTTAAAAAGTATGCAGAATTTTTTAACATTTAACCTATAATTTTCTTATTGTCGACTTTTGTTATAGTTGGTTGCGTATTAGGTGTTGTGACAAATTGCACAACACGGAATCAAATGTCAATTTTGACAAAATCTCCTGCTTTGTGAATCAACTAAAGTATAATATAGAATTAAAAATTGAAATAATAATAAAATAACAAATATCTTTCTTATAGATGAAAGTATTAATGAAATATTTATATAATAAAGATCAACATATCTCCTATTTTTCAACAATTCCTGATATATAATATGATAAAAATTAAAAGTTCGTTTTTTATCATCAAAACCAACCTACATATGTCTTCGTTTTATTTTCGTCTGTTACGCTTTTAATTTATGTGGTAATGCATATTCAATTAGTAGAGTGAAAAATAAATAATCTTAAGTTAACTTAACTTAATACCATATTCAATGTTTAATGCTATAAATAAACAATATCATCATAAAATCAATTTATTGTTTAATGCAATAAAGAAACATTAATTAGTAATACTTTTATAATAGAACAACGCTTGCATCCAATACGTGTAGCTACGATTCTACACTTATTTGACAATTAGCACTTTTATAGTAAAATAGCACTTGCATCCACGTCTAGCACCTCCAGCCAAATGCAGTTAATCTATGGTTCCAAAAAATCCATTTTCAACACTCAATTATGAAAATCCAAGCCCTACATGTGAACCTGCAATTAAGAAAAATGCATTAAATACGGAAAACAATAGGATACACATACATACATACATACACATATATATATACACTCACACATACATTGTGGTAGACCCCCGGTGCGTTTCACTTATGCAAGGAGAAACAGAGTTCAGACTTAATTGTTGGGTGTATTGAGCTCTTGGGTTAATTAGTAATAAAAGTCCCCTTAAGGGCATTATTGTCTTTTTCTGCAAGTGAGCTGTAGAGTTTATATTGCTAGGAGGTAAGAGTTAGAAAGGTATCGAGTCTTTCTGTTAGAATTCTGTTAGGGGAGTATTGTCCTCTCGAAAGCCAAGTTCATGTCTGTAACCATTTAGAAGTTCAATTGAGTGATAATCATTCAGCTTTGGTCAATCAATTAGCTAAATCTCACTAGTGTATAGCAATTGGTATCAAAGCAGTAATTCCTGGAGAACGAATGTCGAAATCGATTAGGCGCTAAATCGATTTTGAATTTTCGGTGTTTCAATTTGAAGGATTAGCGATTCGCTGTTCAAGTCGTTTGGTCGGGAGATAATCAATTGATGAAATGGCTAGAAACGTAACAACGAGGGTAGATGAATTGGAAAGTAACATTGGGACGGTTCAAACAGAAATCGGCAACCTACGAGCTGATTTCCAAACATTGATGAAGCAGATGGAGTTGATGATCAAAAAACACAGGAAGATATGATGCTGAAAAGGAACAATACAGATGAAATTGAAGAAATTGAAGCATCAAATGAGAAGAAGAAATCGATTATGAAAGTTATCGGAGATCGGGAGACTAATTGTTTCTACACAATCAAGGGAAGAAAATTGGAGATTCCGACATTTGATGGCAATGATCCATACAGTTGGATTATGAGGGTCGAAAGGTATTTTTCCTTGAACCGCTTAAATAATGAAGAACAAATAGAAGTTTCTATTATTGCTTTTGAGGGAGATGCATTATGCTAGTTTCAATGGGAACATAAGAGACGTCCAATTACTCGTTGGGATGAATTGAAGATGATGATGCTTAAACAATTCCGTTCAACAGTGGAAGGATCGCTCTGTAGGCAATTTATTGCCCTCAAACAAGGAGGAACAATGGGGGAATACCAGCAACGATTTGTGTCATTAGCAGCTCCATTGAATGGAATTTCAGAAGAGGTGTTCTTGAGTCAATTTATAAATGGTTTAGATCACTTGATTAGGGCCGAAATACGACTAATGTCTCCAATTAAATTGAGTGCAGCGATGGAATTGGCAGGTAAGATTGAAGAGAAAAATAGAATTGTTAATCGACATAAACACGAGGTTCATGGAATACTAAGAAGAATTTCAATAGAAGTTTTAGTAGTGATTTGAAGCCACAATCAAATAACAATTTCAAACCGGGATCATACAGTGAAAAGCCAGCAAGAGAGTACAGAAGATTACCTGATCAAGAGTTGCAATTGAAGAGATCTTTAGGTCTTTGTTATCGTTGTGATGATAAGTTTTTCTCCTGGGCATGTATGTAAGAAGAAAGAAGTGAGTGTACTGATTGTACAGGAGGTTGATGATATGAATGAAGAAGAAGATTCTATGGAAGAAGAAGAATCAGAAATAAGGGCTAAAACACTTGAACTAGGAAACCAAGTTGAGGTTCACTTGAATACAGTAGTAGGATTATCTAATCCTAAAACAATAAAATTGGTTGGCCAAATCAAAGATCAAAAGGTAGTCATTCTCATTGATTGTGGGGCTACACATAATTTTATCTCAAAAGAACTTGTTGAAAAGCTACGTTTACCAGTGGAGACAACAGAATACTATAACATCGCAATGGGAACGGGTGTGAATGTCAAAAGGAAAGGCGTGTGAGACATGTACAAGTTCATATGCAAGGTATTGATTTATGTGAAGAATTCTTGCCTTTAGAACTGGGAAACTCAAATTTAATTTTGGGAATACAATGGCCGGAGACATTAGGCATGACACACAAATTGGAAGACTCAAATGATGAAATTCCAAATAGGGAACAAAATGATAACCTTGAAGGGTGATCCATCCCTTGGTAAGTCTATGGTGTCTTTGAAAGCTATGAGTAAAGCAATACAGCAGGAAGGACATGGGGTATTAGTGGAATTGGGTGGTCTCAATATGCAGAATGATATTTCCGATAAAGAAGGGAAAGAATGGCAAGACGTGTTAAAGAATTATGATGTAGTTTTTTAGATGTCAAAGAAATTACCACCAGAAAGAGGACATGAACATGCAATTATCCTAAATAATGGTAGTGAGCCGGTTAATGTAAGACCCTATTGTTATGCTCATTATCAAAAAGAAGAAATTGAAAAGCTGATTTCAGAAATGTTAAAAGCAGAGGTTATACAAAATAGTAGAAGTCCTTTTTCTAGTCCGGTTCTTTTACTCAAAAAGAAAGATGGGAGCTGGAGGTTCTGCATTGATTATCGTGGCCTAAATAAAAGTACTATACTAGATAAATTTCCCATTTTGGTTATAAATGAACTTCTTGATGAGTTGCATCGGGAAAAATTCTTTTCCAAGTTAGATTTGAAGTCCGGGTACCATCAAATCAGAATGTGAAAGGAAGATGTTGAAAAAACGGCTTTCAGGACCCGTGAGGGACACTATGAATTCTTAGTGATGCCCTTTGAGTTGGTCAACGCTCCAACGACATTTCAAAGTCTCATGAACGAGGTGTTTAAACCATACTTACGGAAATTTGTTATGGTTGTTTTTGGTGATATATTAGTGTATAGTCAGACCAAAGAAGATCATCTGGTGCATTTAAAACTGGTGCTGGAACTTTTGGTGAAACACAGGTTATACACTAATCGAAAGAAATGCGAATTGGTCAAACAAAGTTGGGGTATTTAGGTCATATTATTTCTATTGAAGGGGTGGAGATGGATATGACCAAAGTCCAAGCTATGATCGAATGGCCCATACCAACTTCGGTAACGGAGTTAAGGGGGTTTCTTGGTCTTTCGGGGTATTATCGAAAATTCATCAGAAATTATGGGGAAATTGTAGCCCCTCTCACTGATTTGCTGAAAAAGAATAATTTTTATGGACTGAAAAACCAAGAGAAACATTTAGAAGATTGAAAGAAGCAATATCAAGTGCACCGGTGTTAAGATTACCTGATTTTGCTCAACCGTTTGTGATTGAGATGAACGCTTCAGGGTATGGTATTAGGGCTGTCTTGATGCAACATGAGCAACCTATAGCTTATTTCAGTCAACGATTAGGTGAGAAAGCAAGGCAAAAAGCTATTTACGAGAAGGAATTAATGGTGGTTGTGTTGGCGGTAAGGAAATGGAGACCATATCTGTTGGGCAGAAGGTTTGTGGTTAGGATTGACCAGTTGAGTTTGAAAATTTTCCTGGATCAAAGAGTGGTGGAGCCGGAGTACCAGAAATGGATGAGCAAATTATTGGGATACGATTTTGAAATTGTTTATAAAACGGGTACGAGCAATAAGGCTGTTGATGCCTTATAAAGGGTTAAAGATGCAGTTCAATGTGTGAATCTGGTTGGCCCTCAATGGCGACAGTGGGAGGTGGTTAAACAAGAAATTGATTCTGATGCACTTCTGGTGAAAATTAAAACAAATATTCAGCAAAGGGGTTCGTCCTATAAAGGTTTTCCGTTACAACAAGAATTGCTATTTTATAAAAATCAGTTAGTTTTACCACAAACTTCTTCAATTATTCCAACACTCTTTGAAGAGTTTCATGGTAGTCCGATTGGTGGAAATTCAGGGGAGGATCGTACTTATCAAAGAATGGCTTCAGAGATATTTTGGGTAGGTATGAAGAAAGATGTGTCAGACATGGTGAAAAAGTGTGAAACTTGTCAATGAAATAAACATTTGGCGGGATCAGTAGCCGGATTATTACAACCAATTCCTCTTCCAATGCAAGTTTGGTCTGACATTTCTATGGATTTTATTGAAGGGTTACCGAAGTCCAATGGGTTTACAACAATCTTAGTTGTTGTAGATCGTTTGAGCAAGTATGCCCATTTTTACCCCTAAAGCTGTTGGATTAGGTGTCTAAGCCATGACTATAAATTGTATTATCTTGTTAATTGAAGCAAAGTCCATTTGGGTTGCCCTCATAGCTGGAGGATTGATGTAGAGTTCAGTAGAGAGAGAGGTTAATTTATTAATTGTTTAATAAATCAATATAAAATAAATAAATAGTTTATTGATATATTTAAGTGTTAGTATATTAATTAGAAACTATATTAATTAATTAGAATTTAATTTAGAATTAATTGGATTTAATTCAGTGATTAAATTAATTAATTAAAAGTGCAGGGACTGGTTTGTATTTATTCAATAGTTGAATAACTGGCAAGCCAGTAGCCAGGGGCCAAAATTGGCGCCAATATGGAGGGAACTCCATAGTTGGCGAAAACCCTAATTAGGGTTTTGAAGCCTTGGTGCAAATGGTCAACAGGCTTGCCCATTAAGGAGGCTCCTCTAGGGTTTCAGTTATAACCCTTGGAGGTTATAAAAGGAATCTCCTGGCTCCCCTTTTCTGCGCCACTTTCTAGACTCTCCAGAGATTTTGTTGTTCTCTCTCCTCCATAGCTTGGGTGTGACTGCATTTGAGGCAGGATCTCTTTGCTGCTAGCTTTAAGAACAAGATTCAAATTGGTAATTCTTGTTTTGATGTTCTGAATTAAATGTTGGCCTTTAGATTTTATATTATATGTTCATAGGAGAAAACTTAGATCTCTTTTAGGCTTGCATGTGAACTTAGGAATTTTATAGTTCATAGGTTGTACAAAACCCTTCAGTGGTATCAGAGCAAGTTTGTTTTCTTGTGAATTTTATATAACTGCTTGCATGATGGATGGTGATTTGCGAAATCCATAACCCTCCATAAGGCCATCATTGATTTTGTGGCTAGGGTTTAGAAACCCTAGCCGCCACCCCTAGTTGGTCCCCCCTTTTGCTTGCCTTGGATAGTAGGTTGTTATTTTTGGTAATTGCTGATTAATTAAATAACTGGAACCCTTTATCCATTACTTGCAATTTTCGATGACTAGGGATAAGGGTTAGGAAAATTAATTGGATTAATTTTTGTAATTCTCTTCCTTGATTTAATTAATTTAATTAAATTGTTTAATTAAAAGACCAATTAAATCACTTTAAGATTTAATTTAAATTTTTGAAAAAATACATATAAATTTGCGAAATTCTTAGAAAATTAAATATAAAATATTTTAAAGAGTTTAAAATATATCTTATATATTTATGATTAAAAGTTAATATTTATATGTAAGATAAAGCTGGTTAGTCTTACCGTTAGTAGGCCTCATTCACAAAATTGTCCTATAAAGAGGGTATAAGGCGACTGCCTATAAAATGGTAGTATAATGGGTGTCCACTCTCACCCACCGCTCTCCTGCTCAGTCGAGTGTCGTTAGCCGAACGGGTTTGATAGAACTGTTAAGCCTCTTAAAAGTATAATGCTATAATTGAAAGTACTAGAACCTTGAATAAAATTCCCAATCTAGTTACTTTAGGTCAAAAATTGTGAATTAGTGCTAATCCATGGAATTGCACATTGCACTTTGTGGAACGGTGGTGGAGCGTGTGTGGTTTACCGGCACCCCAACTGGGGTCCGCAAAGAGTCGCAATGGGTTTCTCGTTTTTACCATTATTGATGGAGCGTGTGTGGTTAACCGACACGTCAATTTGAGATGGTAATTGATTTCGAGAGTACCAAGCGAATTTGCATGGTTATTCACACCCGGTTTGTGATCCTCGGTATCCCAGTCACAAACAGTGGGGCATTCCCGAGATTGAAACATGCTATTGAATAGTTCAATAAATCTCAAAAGAAACTAGGAATTCCATTATAATTTGATTATGTTTCCGCGGTAGAATTGGCTGAATCGTCATTCGCCTACCTTATAAAATTTACAATAAAGATTACGGCATCCCTCTTCGATATTGTAGATTGTTATTGTAGGATCCTACCCTTATATTTATTCTTGGGTGAATATAAGGGTTATTTATAAATGTCTAATTAAAACTATCTTCTTCTTTTATAGATGTCTTCTGTTGACCAAACCGCCCCCCACTCAAACCCCGGTAATGTCACCTAGATCCTGTCATTGTGCTCCAAAGTGACGTTGGACGGAACTAACTACAATGACTAGATCCGTAACATCAAAATGGCTTTAAGGTTTGAACACAAAGAGTATGTTCTAGAAACCAAGCTAGTTGAGGTTGACCCATATACCGCTACTCCCGAGGAAATCGCCTCGTACCAAAACACTCGGATGATGCAACCAAAGTAGCTTGCATCATGATCGCCACCATGAACCTTGAGCTGCAAAGAATTTACGAGGACTACTGGCCTTACGAAATGCACAAAGAGCTCGCGGAAAAGTTCCGCAAGCAAGAGCGCATCAAAAGGCGTGAGGTTGTAAAAGCCTTCACTAACGGCAAGCCTAAAGATGGAGAGTCCATCTGCACTCACGTACAAAGGATGCATGGTTACGTGGAAAGGCTAAGGAAGCTAGAAATGCCTGTTCATGAGGACTTAGCTGTTGACATAGTGCTAAACTCCTTACCCAGTTCTTATGACCAGTTCACGCTGGCGTATCATTTAAACAACAATCAGGCAACTTTGGCTGAATTACACCGCATGCTTCGTACTGCTGAAGACAGGATGAAGGGAAAAGGTGTGCTCCATATTAACCCGCCTATCCTGGCTATTGGCTCTGGCAAGAGAAAGAAAAGGAAGGGCCCTCCGAAGCATAACTGGAGGGAAAAGGTTCATGTCGGGTCATCTAGCAGTGCCCCGAGAGCCAAGTCTTCCGACATTCCGCATGTCACGAACCCCAAGGAAGCCGACTGCTTTTATTGCAAAGAAAAGGGTCACTGGAAGAGAAGTTATCCCAGGTACTTGCAGGATATCAAGGATGGCAAAGTGAAGCCATCACAAGCAGGTACTTACTTTATATCTAATAACTCGTCTTCTTCCTGTTCTTGTGTCCTTGATACCGGATGTGGTTTTCATATCTGTTCTGATTTGCAGGGCCTAAAGGAAAGTAGGGAGCTGGATCACAGTAGATTGAACATGGTCATGGGCACTAGGCGAACCTCACCGGTTACCAAGATCGGTGTCTATATACTAGTTCTTAGTAGTGGAGTTAGTTTAGATTTACATAATTGTTGCTATTCGCCTGATATGGAAAGAAACATAATTTCCTTTCATGCATTGTTCAAACAAGGCTTTTATTATACTTTTGATAAATTGGATGGTTCAATTTCAGTTTTTAAAAATGATGTTTTTATATTTGATGCTTTGCCTTGTGATGGAGTGTATGAATCTATTATGTGTATTGACAAGTGTGGTAATGATGTTTTAAATATTGATTCTTCAAGTGGTGTAGAAAAGGCATGCTTGTGGCACTATTGCCTTAGCCATATTAACAAGAAACGCATCGCCCAACTCCAAAAGGATGGTGTGTTGGAATCGTTTGACCTAAAATCGGACGATGTATGCGAGTCTTGTTTACTTGGCAAGATGACAAAATCACCATTCAAAGGTTCCTTTGAAAGAGGTGAGGGTTTGTTGGATATCATACACAAAGATGTGTGTGATCCCTTCAGAACAACCACAAAAGATGGCACGTGGTTGTATGTGACATTTACTGATGATTTTAGTAGATATGGGTATATCTACTTAATCAAGCACAAATCAGATACCTTTGAAAAGTTCAAAGAGTTTAAAAACGAAGTAGAAAATCAACTGGGCAGAAAGATAAAGATGCTTAGATCCGACAGAGGCGGTGAGTATCTTAGTATCGAGTTTCTCGATAATCTTAAGGAATGTGGAATTGTTTCATAGTTGTCGCCTCCAAGAACACCACATTTGAACGGTGTTGCTGAAAGGCGAAACCGAACCTTGTTGGACATGGTTCGTTCCATGATGAATCGAGCTTCGCTTCCAATCCATTTCTAGGGGTATGCCTTAGAGACTGCCGCCCATATCCTTAACCTTGTCCCAACCAAGAAGGTTGCTAAAACACCTCACGAGATGTGGACGGGGAAAGTTCCCTCGTTGGCACACATCAAAGTCTGGGGTTGTGAGGCTTTCGTGAGATGAGAGACTCAAGACAAACTCGCAGAAAGAAGTGAGAGGTGCTATTTCATCAAATACCCGAAACAGTCATTTGGATACTTGTTCTACAGACCAAGCGAGGACGTGGGGTTTGTAGCTATATAAGGAGTCTTTCGAGAGAGAGAGCTCATTTCCAAAGAGGACAGTGGGAGTACTGTTGACCTTGAAGAAATTCAGGAAACACCCGATGAAACAACCTTAGGAGAATCTAGCCACCAACGTGAGGAAGAGGTTCCTGTTGGACTGACCGACATCTCATTTCCCCTTAGGCGTTCGTGTAGAGTTAGCATGCCACCCGAGTTTTATGGTTTCCATATGACTACGGATGGTGATACGTTTGTCATTGATCGTACACTAACAAATTTGGATGAACCAGCAAACTACCGCGAAGCAGTGGCGGGTCCCGAGTCTGCCAAATGGAAAGAGGCAATGGACAGCGAGATTAAGTCCATGTATGACAATCAAGTTTGGAACTTGGTTGACAATGTGCCGGGTCGTAAGACAGTCGGGTAAAAGTGGATCTTCAAGAAGAAGACCGACATGGATGGTAAAGTACACACTTATAAAGCTCGGCTGGTTGCGAAGGTATTCACTCAATCCCCGGGGGTTGACTATGATGAAACCTTCTCACCTGTAGCCAAGGTTAAGTCAATTAGGATAATGCTTGCCATAGCTGCATTTCATGATTATGAAATTTAGTAGATGGATGTCAAAACCGCTTTCCTTAACGGGAAACTGACTGAGGATGTTTACATGAATCAGCCAGAAGGTTTTGTAGACACAAAGCATCCTGATAAAGTGTGTAAGCTTGAAAGATCAATCTACGGATTGAAACAAGCTTCTCGTAGCTGGAATCTTTGCTTCCATGAGAAAGTCAAAGAGTTTGGTTTCTCTAGAAGTGAAGATAAGTCCTGTGTATATGTCAAGGCTAGTGGGAGTATAGTCACTTTTCTGGTGCTGTATGTTGATGACATACTGCTCATGGGAAACGACGTTCCGACCTTGCAAGATGTCAAGTCTTGGCTCGGGAAGTGTTTCGCCATGAAAGACCTTGGAGAAGCTGCTTATATTCTCAGGATAAGGATACTAAGAGATAGAAAGAAAAAGTTAATAGGCTTGAGTCAGTGTACATACTTGGAAAAGGTACTAAAGAGGTTTAGTATGGAAAATTCCAAGAAGGGAGAGCTACATATCCAAAGTAATGCCAAGTTGAGTAAGACTCAAAGCCCGAGTACTGATGAGGAAATAGCTGAGATGAGCCGGGTACCTTATGCTTCGGCAGTAGGGTCGATCATGTATGCTATGACATGTACTCGTCCCGACGTATCCTTTGCATTGAGCATGGTTAGTCGGTACCAGGGTAATCCTGGAAGGACACACTGGATAGCGGTTAAGAACATACTCAAGTATCTACGAAGGATAAAGAACATGGTGTTAGTCCTTGGTGGCAGTGATGACTTGAAAGTGAGTGGATATACAGATGCCAGCTTCCAGACAGATAGAGACAGTGGTCTGTCTCAGTCGGGCAGGGTATTTCTTCTGAACGGTGGAGCGGTCACTTGGAAAAGTTCCAAGCAAGAGACGGTGGCTGATTCAACGTGCGAATCAGAGTACATTGCAGCGAGTGAAGCGTCTAAGGAAGCTGCTTGGCTGAAGAACTTTATCGGTGACCTTCGAGTTGTCCCGAGCATTCAGGAGCCGATGGAACTTTTCTGTGATAATGAAGGAGCGGTCGCTTTGACAAAGGAACCACGAGATCATGGAAAGTCCAGACATATCGACAGAAAGTACCATTACATTCGACATCAGGTAGAAGAAGGTCACCTCTTGGTTAAGAGGGTATCATCAAAACACAATCCTGTAGATCCTTTAACTAATGCTCTGAGTAGGATCAAGCACAATCAACATGCTCGGAGCATCGGACTGAAGGATGATATTAGTTTTTGTAATTAGATAGGTTTTGAAACTTGTAACAGTATAAATGTAATTGACTTGCTGATTTTATAATAGAGATTTATAAATGAGTATTGTTTACTACCTTTGTCAATTGTTTATTATTGTGTTTCAATTTTTGCATGTTTAAACTTCCTAAGTAATTAGATTATTCAAAATTCCACAGTTGATCATACTATTAGGGAGTAAGTATGAACGAAGACTGTCATGAATCGGTTGTAGATTGTTTAAGGAGTTAGACATAGCAGTAAGACTGCTACAACGTTCATGAGTACTTAGAGAATAGAGATTTGAGTATTGGATAAACCCGCACTTAACAGATTGCTTCATGGATTACACCACGAGCAATGTTAAGACGATAATATCCTTTGATCTTTAAGTGGAGAGACATGATCTGTAATTTGCGAGGCAGTTGCTCATTGATAATGCGAAAACACACCGGTAACTCGATGTTATAAAACGCATTATTGTGAGTATTCTGACTGGTAAAAGGTATAGACATATAAGTCGAAACTTATCCGTCCCCTGACCCGATGGGAAACAGATATGTGTAGGCCTCTCGATGATTTTGAAGATGACTGAAAGTGTTGGCCAACCGGGACTAAGTTGATGTGTTCAATTAGTAGTCTTAAAGTCATAAGCAAATCGGGAATCGAGAAACAGAGTATCGGACCAAGATTGATCTTAATCCATGTCTTGAGTCTGAAAATATCTTGTTGGACGGAAGATCATCTGATCACGTATCTTTGGATAAAACTGACTGGGTCAGAGTTCAGGAACAATTTCTAGCAAACTGTTGTTAATCAGCAGATAAATGAACAATTAAAGTCATAGACTTATCCAAGTGAGGACTGTTGGATTAGGTGTCTAAGCCATGACTATAAATTGTATTTATCTTGTTAATTGAAGCAAAGTCCATTTGGGTTGCCCTCATAGCTGGACGATTGATGTAGAGTTCAGTAGAGAGAGAGGTTGATTTATTAATTGTTTAATAAATCAATAGAAATTAAATAAATAGTTTATTGATATATTTAAGTGTTAATATATTAATTAGAAACTATATTAATTAATTAGAATTTAATTTAGAATTAATTGGATTTAATTCAGTGATTAAATTAATTAATTAAAAGTGCAGGGACTGGTTTGTATTTATTCAATAGTTGAATAACTGGCAAGCCAGTAGCCAGGGGCCAAAGTTGGCGCCAATATGGAGGGAACTCCATAGTTGGCGAAAACCCTAATTAGGGTTTTGAAGCCTTGGTCCAAATGGTCAACAAGCTTGCCCATTAAGGAGGCTCCTCTAGGTTTCAGCTGTAACCCTTGGAGGCTATAAAAGGAGCCTCTTGGCTCCCCTTTTCTGCACCACTTTCTAGACTCTCCAAAGACTCTGCTGTTTTCTCTCCTCCATAGCTTGGGTGTGACTACATTTGAGGCGGGATCTCTTTGCTGCTAGCTTGAAGAACAAGATTCAAAGGTTGGTAATTCTTGTTTTGATCTTTAGAATTAAATGTTGGCCTTTAGATTTTATATTATATGTTCATAGAAGAAAACATAGATCTCTTTTAGGGTTGCATGTGAACTTAGGAATTTTATAGTTCATAGGTTGTACAAAACCATTCAAAAGCATTCCTACACAACTCAATTAGTCGTAGAGATTTTCATGAAAGAAGTTATTTGGTTGCATGGTATTCCGGAATCCATTACTTTAGACAAGGACAAAAAAATTTTAAGCAATTTTTGGAAAGAGATATTTTGATTACAAGGCACGCAATTGAAATTTAGCACGACCTACCATCCACAAACGGATGGACAAACGGGGGTTGTTAACAAGTGTTTGGAACAGTATTTGAGATGCTTTATTTCAACCAGGCCCAAGCAATGGTCACGTTTTTATCTTGGGCGGAATATTCGTATAATACCGCTTATCATAAAGGTCTTAAAGATTCTCCATTTAGAGTATTATATGGTAGGGCACCTCTTCCTTTGGTTAGATAGCAACAGAATACTTCTAGAATGGAAGAAATTGATAAAACTTTGTGGGAACAAGATGCTATTTTGGATCATTACCGACAGAAATCGCTGGTGGTTAATACACATCCTAAATTGGAAGCTTGTTTTTATGGTCCATATAAGGTGTTAGAACGGGTGGGTCAGGTCGCATATCGCCTGGAACTTCCAGCCACAGCTACAATTCATCCGGTGTTCCATGTTTCACAATTACGAAGGGCTATAGGTTCTTGTACATCGTCACCCGTGATTCCGACTCAATTGACTGAAGACTATGTTTTGAAGGCGATTCTAGAAGATATTTTGGATATTCGACCTTCTATTGATGGAATTCCAGGTTAATTGGAAGTGTTGGTTAAATGGAAAGATATGTTGGAGTTTGAAGCCACTTGGGAAAATGTGGACTTTTTGTTAACCTAATTTCCGGATTCTCACCTTGAGGACAAGGTGCAATTTTTCCCGGGGGGGGGGGGGGGGGGAGGGTATTGGTAGACCCCCGATGCGTTTCACTTATGCAAGGAGAAACAGAGTTCAGACTTAATTGTTAGGTGTATTGAGCTCTTGGGTTAAGTAGTAATAAAAGTCCCCTTAAGGGCATTATTGTCTTTTTCTGCAAGTGAGCTGTAGAGTTTATATTGCTAGGAGGTAAGAGTTAGAAAGGTATCGAGTCTTTCTGTTAGAATTCTGTTAGGAGAGTATTGGCCTCTCGAAAGCCAAGTTCATGTCTGTAACCATTTAGAAGTTCAATTGAGTGATAATCATTCAGCTTTGGTCAATCAATTAGCTAAATTGCACTAGTGTATAGCACATTGAAGGTAAACATCGACCAAAAATCAACAAAAATGCAGCAAGGCAAACCTCAGTTTTACGGATGATTTGATTTGAAACTTGCCAACTTGATATATACAGATTCTAAGAATAACTAAAATAAATAATTTCCATTTCATGTAATTTACTATTTTGATGATTTAATTGTATCCAAAAAGTACTTATCCAGAATATAGAAATTGCCAATGCACATTATCTTTTTTTACCTACTCTCAATTAGGTGTTTCATTCTATCACATAAGAAAACAATCTGATTTATATAAGACTTACTATAGATGTGAATAACCCTGTGTTAGTTTCCTAAGAACCGTGCATGTAAATAAGCTTTATAACTAATAAACAATGTTATGGGTAACACAAAAACCTAACTCAATATACAAGATTATATTGATATATGTTCTACAGTTCAAAATATAACAAAGCTGCGGGACAAAAGCAATACTCTCACATTTGGTTGAAGGTATCTATCTAACAATGACTCCTTAAATCTAACTAAGCAATTAAAAGAAATTCAAAGAAACAATAAAACCTTATCTAAAATAGAAAAATAGACCACAATGGTACCTGACAATGGTCTCAGGTTAAACAAAATGGAATTGTTTCAGAGCCGTCCTTATTAGTTCATCATTTAGAGGCTCGATTTTGAAAATGTTAAACAACCCGTATATATTCTGTTGCTTCATTTGTAAGAACTGTAAGAAAATAACATTAAATAAATTTATGGAAAGATCTTACCATATCTGATTCCTGCACACAAAATAACATAAATGTTAGAACTAAATCTCCAAGCATTTTCTATTTCTTCGTTACTAAAGATCTTACACCAAATAACATAAATGTTACAACTAAAATGGGTTTTTAAATTCTATAACTAAGAAGAGGAAATGATTTGTAGTTCAAGAACATATATTTATACTACTCACTCTTCAGCCATTATCCTTAAACATGGGTTTTGTTGAGTTTGATTTTGGTCCAATATAGATTCATATATTGAAAGAAAAAATAAGTAAAATTAATATTAGAGAGACGATTGTGGAATGAACCCTAAATTCAAAAACGTATATTTGAAAATTTTAAAAGCTTCCCAAAATAACATGATTTGATCCTGAATCTTAAAACCTTCTGATCCTGCCAACCAAAAACAAAATTATAAATTAAAGCTTGATATATCTAAAAATACACCAACCGAAGAAAAGAGCTTCAAGTCACGTGTTACAACTCAAGAGGTCATGACCCTCTTATTTCTTGAAACAATACCTAACTTCTTTTCATTTTGACAATATTTAAGCGAAGCCAACACAGATCTTCAAGATGGGGTTGGATCCAACATTAGCAATAAAGTGAATGATAATGATAAATAACGTTACTGGGTTGAAATCTCATGACAATCACATTTTTATGCAACGTTTGATACCGATTGGAGTCTGGGGTTTTTGCACAAAAATTAATATATACACCAATGGTAGATCCTTGCATGCTTTTTAAGCAAAATTTCTCCAAAACATTGATGGTGAAGGATATGAGGGAGGCAAAGGATGGTATTATTAAAATATTGTGCAAATTATAAATGGTCTATCCTCGACATTTTTGTCATAATGGTTTATTTAGTTTTACATTTACGTGATGAAGCGATTTGTGGAGGCCCGATACATTACAAATGGACGTATTCAGTCCAAAGGTATTTGAAAAAACTAAAAAACTATATGAGGAATAAGGTGAGGCCGAAAGGTTGTATGGCAGAGGGTTATGTTGCTGGAGAAGCTTTAATATGTTGTTCCATGTACCCTAAAGATGTCCAGACTCAATTTAATCGTCCTGAAAGAAATGAGGATTTCGTCATACAAAAAACAAAGTTTTGGATGTTTGTGTCTAAATGTCGACCGACAAGCGCAATAAAGTTCAAAAACCTTGAGGTGACGGAAAAAAGAAGCTAGAATGGTTCGTGCTCCAGAACTGTGATGAAGTACATTAATACATAAAGTAAGTGTTCCTGTGTTTAACCTTCCATTATCTCCTTTTAATTTTGTCCCTTTACTAAAATCTATATCTCTTCTGATAAATGTAGCAAATTTAAATCTAAAAATCCCCATAGTGATTTAAAATCTGCATTCCCTACATGGTTCCTCCACAAGGTAATACAAAATAAAAATTATGTATGTTGTATTTTCATTAGCAAATCAAATATAACACACATAAATTTATATTTTATAGGTCTATTCGATGCAAACAAAAAAGTCCCCAAAGTCTCACATAGAGTTGTCGGCTCTTTCAATGGGTGCAAACTTAAAAGTCTCTACTTACACCTCTGGCATAATCATTGGTGTTAGGTATGTTGTATTTAGTCGTGATGCAAACCGTACAACATAAAACTCTGGGGTTTCACAGAGGTACTAAATCAAGAAAAGTATTATGTCCAGCTCAAAGAGATTATTGAGTTGCATTATCCATTCAGTATTTCGACTGTACTTTTTCGATGTAAGTGGTTGATCGAGTTACATGTGAAAATAATATCACCAATATTGACACACGATACGAATGGCGCAAAGAAGATCAACTCATACTTGCTTTGCAGGCAAAACAAGTGTTTTACATTCGAGAACCTTGTCAAGGAAACCAAAATAATGAAAATGTTAACCATCGAAAGTTTTGCGATCTACCAACAAACGATGGCCGTGTTGAGAACGTTGTCAAGGACTCTACCGAAAATGTTGATGTTATTAGCTCTGCTGAAAATATTGACATCTTCATAATAACTGTTCATCTAGTTGTAGAATTATAATCGACTTGAGCTAGTACTTTATAGGTTTACCAATGGTAGGTGAAAGTTCAGTTACTCTCCAAATTCAAACTGAGTTTCGTCAACCGATGCATATCATCAATGAAGTGTCTGAGGCCGAGACTGATTATGACATGAGCGAATCTCATTGTGATGGTGAAACGTATGATGCCGACACTGAAATATTTGAGGGCGAGAAGGAATAAAATATTTTATATGTGTATTTGTCATATTGTATTTCATTTTGTATTTCTTTATTCTATATCTTATACCTTTTCATGATGGGATTTTTCTTCTGGATTGCGATCACATATTTGGAGGCCTATGTAATGGGTCATGGAGGAGATGGTGATGGGGATCTGCCGCCACGAGGTTTTGGAACCCTAGACATCCTCAGCATGATAGTAAGTTTTTTAAGATTTATTTATTTGCCATATTTGTTATTTTATTATAAATTATGATTAATAATATTTTTTAATTATATTTGTAACTCAATCCCCGAATCGAAGAGGCAGGGCAAAAAATATTAACATGTTTGAGAAATGGACCGCTAATGGCAAGCGGCCTCTATTGTTAGTTTGAGATAAAAACACTACATACCCTCCGGTTGGTGACCATTATGACCTATTCATCCGTGAGGCTGGCGATTATATTTGGCGAGACATCCCGTTAGACAAAAAAAATCATGGTAACAAGTTCCCAACGCCGAAAAGAATGCCTTGTGGGAGTATCTACGGGTAAATTATTTATATAACTATATTTCATTTGTAGACATACTTCAAATTTGACACTTTACTTATATAACTTTTTTTTATATGTAGACATACTTCAATTTTGATTTGATTAAAAATGATCCCGATGCAAGAAGTTTATGGGAGGGCATTGACTCTCAAGTAGGAAAGCGTTATAGAAGTCGCAAAGCCAATGTGAGACTATTTTGGTGAAAATTAATGGAGGGTTGGAAGATGTGGAGAGAGAGCAAGGCTTATGGTTACATTATTTGGATTCAAAAGTCATACATGGCATTGCTTTATTTAATTATGAAACCTGGTGCGGTATCTCCACACTAGCAATTTCTGCCAACCGTGAAACCTTTATTATACTAGAACAAACTATCCACCAAACCTGGTAGGCTCTGATTTACAAAGATGTTACATCCAATCTCGGACAGGTGGACGCTATCCCAGAAGAAGAATTTAGTGTCGTCTGGGCATGTTGGAGTGAGTCTGTTACATAAAAATATCAACTCTATCAACCCGGTTCCACAGCAGCCTCTATCTGTAACTTGCAACCCTACGAGAAAAGAATAATAGAATAATAAGCAAAAGCTTATTGAAATAAGAATGTGCAAAATTTATGCCAAAATTACGGAATAAATATTCGTGCAGACAAACAAAAACCAAAATTTTGCATGAAGGCCAACACGGTTTAATTACGCCTATTAAAGGATTGTAGAATTGTTGGATGTAGTGGATACCGTATTGCTGAGGGTTATCAATTACGGTTATTAGAGGATTGTAGAAATCAACATAGGCAACCGTGGACTGAGGAAGACTGTTTGCAAGAATTGGGAGTTGTTCTCTTAGCATGCTGTTGAACAATTGTGATGCGTCATTTTTCCTCTGCACGCACATTCTAAGTATGCCTCCCGATGTTGTTCTCTCTAAAGGAAGACATCCAACAGGGGGTGCACCCAAAACAGCTATCTTTCGTGCTCCCAGAGTGTATAATTCCTTGAAGAATTTGAGAAGCATCTATTACTTTGTTGTTTAATTTAGACATATCATTCATGTTCATATAAAAGTCCATTGTTTTGTGTCTTTTCACAAAAAAAAAAAAAGCTTTTATTTTCATTGAAGTGTGTTCATGCATGTTAGTTGAAAGCTTCATTCGAATCAATAATAAGGCGAAAGTTGTTTAAGTCTATCTTCGAAAGTAATGTCTGAACATGTAAATATGACATAGTTACTTGTAAGAGAAAAAATTAGTGTAGTACCCGTATAACACCCGAGGCCAAGTTTACCAGCTTGCGAACATAGTTAAGAACATCATTTTCTGAGTTGCTGTCCGGAAGGGATACAATAATATCGTTTGTGCTTAAACTAATCAATGAAACACTGGTGTTCAATATATTCATCGTAGCTTCTGCCCCAACGATTCTGGTGAGATTCCCGATATAATTTTTGAAGAAATCCAGTTGATCCAGTATTGGTATCGCAGACTAAGTGTAAGAAGACCAAACAAGTGAAACAAAATAAGCGACATGCAAATAATTAAATGCATAGATAGCCGTGGTTTCAACTATTAATGAGAAGGCTGGGAAGAAAATAGTTAATTGAAAAGCAAGATACGGATGCATATATACCAATCTATCCGCTGTTTGTGGATCATATCCTGAGCCACCAGAAGCAAAACTTACACCCGTCAGAAGATCACTGTCGTTTAAAGAAGGGTCGAGATACGGTGGAACAAACTCCTTCACTCCTAATCCTTCGGCTGAGAATTTCAGATAAAATCATAATTACAGTTTGGTCAGTTGAGAATTTCAGATAAAATCATAATTACAGTTTGGTCAGTTCCAAACACAAAAAATCACAACCACGAATTTGCTATATACTGGAATCAGATCGGTCAAAATGCTTTGCGTTAACACTTTACACTAATGCATGCAAAATCTTTAGAAATCAATGTCGTCCTTGATATATAGACACTATTGACTTCGTCATATTAGTGGCTGTTAGCCTAATAAGTTTGTGTGTGTTTGGGCCTTATTTAGCCCACTAGCATTGTTAGCCCTAAGTATATATAGGTTCTTTTCTTTGTAATACTCCCTCCGTCCCTTTTTTATTGTCCACTTTGACTTTAAATATTTTTGTTTGTGTTATATGATACTTGATGAAAATTATACCAATGGAAATACGTTTAAAACACAATCCATCCATATATTTTGCATCAAATATTATATAACAAAACAAAAAATATTTACGGTCAAAGTTGAAAAAGAAAGACTTTTAAAAGTCAAAAGTGGACAATAAAAAAGGGACGGAGGGAGTATGACATAACTAAACTTTCATAGATTATAAGTTTCTCTCAAAACCCTAGCCTCTATGATCTTCATCTTCTTTGAAACTTGATCTTTGATAATGAACATGGTATCAGAGCTAGATTGTTAAGGGGTTTTGTAGCAGGCACGACGATGCGCGGATCTTCATCTGCACTTTTGGTATGATTTTCTGCTTCGTTTATGTGTTCCGATTGGTATTTTCGGCTTGATTTGGTCGATTTCAAGAAGGTTATTTTTATTGTTAGTTTGTTTGTTCGAACGAGTTTGGTTTTCTGACTCGATTTTGAGGGCTTAATATTCTGGGTTGCTACTGTTTTCTTGAGAAGCTGATATTCTGGGTTGATTGTTTGATTTTGAGGGTTTTAATTGTTGCTGCTATTATTGGCTTGTTTGTTCATCTACATAAGGACGATTTTGGAACATTTGCTTGACTGTTTGTTGATATTATGGCTCCAAGAGATGACTCTCTTCAGTCCATTAGTACACAACTTGACGGTAAAAACTATGCGTATTGGAGTTATGTAATGAAGAATTTTTTACGGGGCAAGGCTATATGGGGGATTGTTACAGGTCTAAAGGGAAAACCAACAGATGACAAGGCTGCAAATTTTGCTATTTTATTGGACTCTTTGGAGACTGATAATTCCAAAATTATTACATGGATTAATAATTCTGTCATTCAGTCAATTGGCACACAGTTGGCAAAGTATGATACAACAAAAGAAGTTTGGGATCATTTGGAAAGACTGTATACTCAATCTAATTTTGCAAAACAGTATCAACTAGAATTTGATATCCGAGCCCTCCAACAAAACAGTCTAAGTATTCAGGATTTTTATGCTTCTATGTCTGATTTGTGGGATCAATTAGCTCTCACTGAATCTGCAGATTTAAAGGCTTTCAAGCCTTACATTGCCAGAAGGGAAGAGCAGAGATTGGTCCAATTTTTTATGGCATTAAGGTCAGATTTTGAAGGCTTACGTGGGACAATTCTTCATCGTACTCCTCTTCCCACGGTTGATTCAGTTGTTCATGAGTTGATTGCCGAGGAAACCCGTATCAAGTCCCAATCAGACAAAGGGTCTAAGGCAGTAGCCACTCCTACTGTCTTTGCTGTTCAAAACCAAACAAGACCATCTGGATAGTTTAAGCCGAAAGTTGCATTTGATGAGTGTGCATTTTGTAAAAAGAAAAATCATTGGAAGTCTCAATGTCCATTGCTGTTGGGGAAGGGAAATTATCAAAACCAAACAAGACCATCTGGACAGTTTCAGCCTCCACAGTTCAACAGGCCTCCTGGTCAGTTTCAACAACGTCCATCATTTCCACCATTTCGTCCTCCACAGTTCACTGCTGCTGCTACTGTACCTTCTACAGAGAACGATTTCAATATGACACCACCATCAGCTTTGGATCCACAGGTTTTTGAGCAATTTTGCCAGTTCATTGCTTCCAATCCTACTGCCATGTCAACATCTATGTCTCACATAGGTCTATCAGCATCTAGTCCTGCAGGTATTCCTTCATCCTTATGGATATTGGATTCTGGTGCATCTTATCATATGTCACCACATTTGTCATCCTTTTCTTCGTTATCAGCTAGTCTGCATGTTTCTGTTATGTCAGCTAGTGCTACACCTATGCCAGTTGAGGGTATTGGTCCTGTTGTTACCCCCCATATCTCTCTCACTAATGTCTATTATATTCCCACACTTGCTTTGAATCTTGTTTCGGCCAGTCAGTTGTGTAAATCTGGTTATTGGGTCTTCTTTTCTGATTCTCTTTGTTGTGTACAGGACCCACAGTCTCGGAGGGTGACTGGGATCGGCCGTAAACTTGGGGAGCTTTATGTTTTGGAGCAGCTCCAAGTTAATGATATTGCGGCCTCTAGTGTTGATTTCTCGTGTTTTCGTTTAAGTCATTCATCTTCAAATTTTTATCTTTGGCACTCTCGTTTGGGTCATGTTTCAGCTTCACGTTTACAGTTTTTATCCTCTACTGGTGTGTTAGGTCGTTTGAACAATGTTGACATTTCTGATTGTTGTGGTTGTAAACTGGCAAAGTTCTCTGCCTTACCTTTTAATAATAGTGTCACTCGTTCGTTTGCTCCTTTTGATCTTGTGCATTCTGATGTGTGGGGTCCTTCCCCAATAACCTCCAAAGGAGGATCGCCTTATTATGTTTCGTTCATTGATGATTATACTCGTTATACATGGGTTTATCTTATGAAGCGCAGGTCAGATTTCTTTGTCATTTATAACAATTTCAGAGCTCTTGTGAAGACCCAACACTCTGCTGTCATAAAATGCTTCCGGTGTGATTTAGGAGGGGAATATACTTCTAATGATTTTACTCAGTTACTAGCATATGATGGGACTGTTCACCAATCATCATGTACTGATACTCCTCAACAGAATGGTATAGCAGAATGGAAACATCGACACCTTGTAGAAACGGCACGGTTTTTGTTATTATCTTCTGATGTTCCTAGTGTCTTTTGGGGAGAAGCTATTCTTACTGCTGCCTATGTGATTAATCGCATCCCTACTCGCCACAACTCTGGAATGTCTCCTTATGAAAAGTTGTATGGTCAATTACCTGATTATTCATCTTTACGGGTATTTGGGTGCACCTGCTTTGTCTTACGACCTCATGTAGAACGAAACAAGTTGTCTCCAAAGTCGGCCCTTTGTGTATTCTTGGGATATGGTATTGGTCAGAAAGGATATCGGTGTTATGACCCGGCGAGTCAGAAATTGTATGTCTCTCGACATGTTACCTTTTTGGAGCACATTCCTTACTATGCTATTCCTGTACAGTCTCACAACATGACTCGGTCAGAACTTCAAAATATTGATCCTTTTACCATTGATAGTGATGACACTACATCTAGTGCCCCAGTTGATGATGCTTTCATAGTTCCAGACAACCCTCCTGCTCAGTCTGCAACTGCTCCCACTCCTGTTGTCGCTCAAGAAAATCATTCACCACCATCTTCACCACCATCGAGACCTGTACGTACTCATAAGACTACTAAACTGCCAGATTTTGTATATTCTTCTTATTCGCCAACATTTGCATCTTTTATTGCAAATATACATCGGCTTTCTGAACCGGAGTCTTACAAAGAAGCTGTTTCTGATTTTCGTTGGCAGAATTCTATGGCGGAAGAGCTTACAGCTCTTTATCAAACTCATACGTGGGATCTGGTACAGCTTCCTCATGGAAAACGTACGATTGGTTGTCGTTGGGTATATAAGATCAAAACCAAGTCCGATGGCTCAATTGAAAGATATAAGGCAAGGTTGGTTGCAAAAGGATACTCGCAACAATATGGTACGGATTATGAGGATACTTTTGCCCCAGTGGCAAAAATGACTACTGTCCGCACTCTGATCGCAGTTTCCTCTATTCGTCAATGGAAGATATTCCAAATGGATGTCAAAAATGCATTCTTGAATGGATTACTTCATGAGGAAGTTTACATGTCTCCTCCTCCAGGGATTGCTCACCAACCAGGTGAAGTTTGTCGGCTTAGGAAAGCCTTGTATGGTCTCAAACAAGCCCTTCGTGCTTGGTTTGAGAAATTCTCTACTGTGATTACTTCTCTCGGTTTTACTCCTAGTAATCATGATTCAGCGTTATTCGTTAGATGCACGAATGCAGGTTGGATTCTCCTATCCTTATATGTTGATGACATGATTATTACCGGTGATGATCATGATGGTATAGAATCTTTGAAGCGTGATTTGGCTTACCGCTTTGCTATGAAAGACTTGGGATTGCTACGTTATTTCTTAGGTATTGAAGTTGCACAATCTTCAAAAGGTTATCTTTTATCTCAGACAAAGTATATTTCTGACCAATTTGAACGTGCTCGTCTCTCAGACAACAGGACAGTTGATACTCCCCTGGAGACTAATGCCAGGTATTCTCCAACAGACGGTGTCCCCTTGTCAGATCCAAGCATATATCGAACTATTGTGGGAAGTCTGGTTTATCTTACTGTTACTCGACCAGACATATCTCATGCAGTTCATGTGGTTAGCCAGTTTGTTACCGCTCCTACTACTGTTCATTGGGGAGGTGTTCTTCGTATCTTGAGATATCTTCGGGGCACTCAATTCCAAACCCTTGTGTTTCCTTCCACATCCTCACTCAAGTTGTGTGCCTATAGCGATGCTGATTGGGATAACGATCCTCATGATCGAAAATCCACCACTGGTTTTTGCATCTTTCTTGGAGACTCATTGATTTCATGGAAGAGTAAGAAACAAGATGTTGTCCCTCGGTCCTCTACTGAAGCTGAGTATTGAGCTATGGCTGTCACCACTTGTGAGATTGTTTGGCTATGTTGGCTTCTTGCTGATATGGGAGTTGATGCTTCTCATCCTACTCCCTTGCACTGTGACAACAACAGTGCAATACAGATTGCCAAGAATTCAGTTTTTCATGAAAGGACAAAACATATAGAAATTGATTGCCATTTCACTCGTCATCATCTTCAACTTGGGACCATTACTTTGCCACATGTTCCATCAACCCTACAGATTGCTGATATGTTTACGAAGGCATTGTCTAGTTCTCGATTTCGTTTCTTGTGTGACAAACTCTCAATGCTTATAACTGTCGCATTGTGAGTTTGAGAGGGGATGTTAGCCTAATAAGTTTGTGTGTGTTTGGGCCTTATTTAGCCCACTAGCATTGTTAGCCCTAAGTATATATAGGTTCTTTTCTTTGTAATATGACATAACTAAACTTTCATAGATTATAAGTTTCTCTCAAAACCCTAGCCTCTATGATCTTCATCTTCTTTGAAACTTGATCTTTGATAATCAACAGTGGCAATGTTATAATAATAAGGAATTCCTATAGTCTAAACTGTTGGCAAATTTCTGATTTGGAGTGCAGTCCAATATTATTATATTCATTCAACAATCAAAATTGGAGTGTAGTCCAAGATTAGTTTATTATATTCAATTAGAATTCAAAAGTGGAGTGCAATGTTTTGTTAGTATATACAGATGCAGTGAGGGTAGGATTGAATCAAGAGAGTTTGTATTGGAGTTTTTGAGTTATTTTTCTTCAATAAAGTCTTGTGAGTTTGGCATAGATTGTGTATTCCGATTTCTGTTTTGCTGTCCATTGTTGCTCTGTTTTTCTCTTCAATTGGTATCAGAGCTTGCAATTCCAATCGTGCAGCGGGAAGAACGATAATCGTTTTCTGTGTAGCACCGTTTTATTAATTGGAGTATTGTTTCCTGTTTTTGGAGGTCTGCAGTTCAATCGAAGTAGCACAAGTTGATCAGGAGCATCGGTCCAATAACAGCAACTGATTGGGTCCAATTAAAACAATCTTTGGTTTTAATTCTACACGGTTATCAAGGAGGGAATTAATCAAAGGATTGTGAAACACGTTTTTTCTTTTCTTCCAGCAAGAAAAGAAACCAATCAGGAGTGTTCGCTTTTGATTACTCATGACAGGAGGTGAAGCGAATCTGCCCACAAAGGAGGCGCACTCGATCTCTTTTCAATTTCCGCAGTTGACCCCATTGAACTACACGATATGGCACATACGTATGAAAGTTTTACTAGGCATTCACGGCGTGTGGGACGTGGTTGATCCAGGTTCAACAGATGCAAAGAAAAACAACATCGTGATGGGATTGTTGTTTCAATCGATACCGGAAGATTTAATCTTGCAAATCGAGAATCTCACGACCGCAAAGGAGATGTGGGATGCAATCAAATCTCAGAACATGGGTGCGGATCGAGTGAAGGAAGCACATTTCAAACATTGACTTCGGAATTCGAGAGCTTGAAGATGAAAGATTCAAACACGATTGATGAATTCTCTTCAAAACTATCGGGCATTGCGACCGTTTCAGCGACACTTGGAGGAACTATCTCGCAAGAGAAGCTAGTGAAGAAATTCCTTATGAGTCTTCCTAGTCGATTCATTCACATCGTGGCGGCACTCGAGCAAGTTTTGGATTTAAAAACCATTACTTTTGAAGATGTAGTTGGACGATTGAAAGCTTACGAGGAACGGACTAAAGAAACTAACAAAGCATCCGATTCTGGTGAAAAGCTACTTTATGCCAAAACAGAAAACTCGAATAGAAGCCAAAACTCAAATCGTGGGAGAGGGCGAGGAGCGAGCCGAGGAGGACGGGGCCGTGGACGCGGTCGTGGTCGGGGTAACACCCAAAACCATGATCAAAGGGACTCGTCAAATAATGGTAACGATCAAAAACAAAAGGGCAAACATCATGAACAACGAGACCTATCAAATATTCAGTGTTACCGGTGTGATAAGTACGGACACTTTGCTTCGAGATGCCCGGAACGTAACAGGAATCATGAAGCAAATCTCAACGATGCCCAAGAGCAGGTCGATCATGAAGAAGGAACGTTTTTTATGATGCAAGAGGAGACGGTCTTCCTCAATGAAGACAAATACGTTCCACCCAAAGTAGAGGCGAATCATGAAAACGATGATATGTGGTACCTCGACAATGGGGCAAGTAATCACATGACCGGGAAGTACTCGTATTTTTCGGAGATGAATGAACGGATAACCAGAAGAGTAAGATTTGGAGATGGCTCGTGTGTCCGAATTGAAGGAAAAGGGTCAATTTTGTTCGAAGGCAAAAACGGTGAGCAAAAGATAATGAAAGATATCTACTATATTCCCTCTCTTCGTAGCAATGTCATCAGTCTTGGCCAAACAACATTATCCGGTTGTGACATTAGAATGTATGGCGATTACTTGACATTGAAAGATCGAAACGGGAAGTTGCTAATGAAGGTTCCGCGTAGTGAAAATCGTCTTTATAAAACACGACTTAAAGTCGGAAAACCCCAATGTTTGCAAGCAAAGATTGATGACGAGTCTTGGTTATGGCACGCACGACTAGGCCATATCAACTTTGGTGCGGTGAATATGATGCACAAGATGACTAATGGAGTTCCGGTTTTGAAAAACCAAAAAGAAGTTTGTGAAATTTGCATGATAGGCAAACAAAATAAGCACACGTTCCCGAAGAAATCTAATTATAAGTCTAAAGATATCCTCGAGATGTTACACGGAGATATTTGTGGACCGATAGATCCTCCCACTCAAGCCGGTAATATTTATATTTTGATTTTAATTGATGACTTCTCAAGATACATGTGGTCATTTTTGTTGAAGCACAAAAATGACGCGGCAGATGTAATCAAGAGATTTAAAAAATCAATCGAAAACCGAACCGGTAAAGAGATTAAAACATTTCACACGGATAGAGGCGGAGAGTTTACTTTAAACGATTTTAATCGTTTTTGGAGCGAAGAAGGTGTTGCAAGAATGTTAACGGCTCCATACTCACCCCAACAAAACGGCATAGTAGAACGACGAAACCGGACGCTAATCGAGATGACGCAATGTCTTATGAAAGCTAAAAATGTTCCAAAATCAATTTTGGGGTGAAGCCGTTCGACATGCAACTTATATTATAAATCGTACCCCTACGCGAGCATTAGTAGAAGTCACGCCTTACGAAAACTCTATGGTCAAAAACCGAATCTTGAAGATCTAAAGGTGTTCGGATGCGTTGCGTATGAAAAAGTTGTTTCAAAACATCTAAAGAAACTTGACGATAGATCGAGACCAATGGTTTATTTTGGGAAGGAACCGGGTTCGGGAGGTGCTCGTTTATTTAATCCGTATGAAAATAAAATTATTATAAGCAACAATGTAACTTATGATGAAAAGTTATCATGGCAATGGAAAAAGGAAATGGTAAATGGCACAAGAACTGTAGCAGAAGATAAAGAATATGAGTCTGGCACTTTCAAAATTGCTTGGGCCACTTGGATAAATCAGCCGCAAAGTGAGCGTCATCAGCCCAATACCCATGCTACCCCATCTCCACAGGCTTATAATGATAGCCCACCAGCAGCGCCAAATCCACCGGCTGCACCAAGCCCAGCAGCAAATAGTCCAGTCTCGACTGGACCTGATCCAGACAGCAGCGATCACGAGTCTGACGGTAATAACGAGCTTGAAAATAACCAGGTACGTCGTTCTAGTCGTGTCTCCGTTTTACCGATTCGCCTCAACGATTATGAACTTGGCATGAACGAGTTAATGTTATCATTTGACGAGGAACCAAGGAATGTTAATGAAGCCATTGTGAAACCCGAGTGGCTCAACGCGATGAAAGACGAGATCGAGTCAATCGAGAAGAATAAAACTTGGATCCTAGTACCTCTACCCAAGCATGCCAAAGCAATCGGTTTGAAGTGGTTATACAAAATCAAGAGAAATGCGGATGGAACGATCTCGAGGTACAAAGCGCGATTAGTTGCAAAAGGCTATGTACAAGAATATGGCATTGATTTTGATGAAGTTTTTGCGCCGGTAGCCCGACTCGAGACGATTCGACTATTGATCGCTCTCGCAGCCGGGAAGGGCGTGGAACATTAAACTTGATGGCATCTTACACGGAATGGGTTTTATACGATGTTCACAAGAAAATGCGGTGTACAAAAAGATGGCAAAAGGTGAATACATCATAGTGGCCGTTTATGTTGATGATTTATTTGTAACCGGGACGTGTCATGAAATTACAAACCAATTCAAGAGTATGATGTCCGCAAAGATTGAAATATCGGACCTTGGATTATTAACTTATTATTTGGGGATTGAAGTTTCTCAACAAAATGGGTGCGTGGCAATTAAACAAGAGGGCTATGCAATGAAAATTTTAAAAGAAGCCGGGATGGAAGAATGCAATGCTACTCAATGTCCAATGGAACCGGGACTAAAATTGTCAAAGGCCGATAATGAACCTGAAGTTGAAGCCACTCACTATCGGAGAATAGTAGGATGTTTGCGCTACCTCCTTCACACTCGTCCGGACTTATCTTACTCAGTCGGGGTGGTAAGTCGGTATATGCAAAGTCCGAGAGAATCTCATGCGCGTGCAATCAAGCAAATTCCTCGCTACCTTCGAGGTACAATTTCTCTTGGAATTAGATACGAGAGATGTGACGAATTAAAACTTCTGGGGTATAGCGACAGTAGTCATAATGTAGACCCGGATGATGGTCGGAGTACTACTGGTCATATCTTCTTTCTTGGTAAATCCCCTTTCACGTGGTGTTCGCAGAAGCAAGATACCGTGGCTTTATCTTCATGTGAAGCCGAATTCATGGCAGCTACTTCGGCAGCATGTCAAGCAATTTGGATAAGGGAATTGCTCGCGGAGGTGACCGGGTTAAAGAAGCAAAAGGTGTTGATCCGTATAGACAACAAGTCGGCGATCGCGTTGTCTAAAAATCCGGTGTTTCACGGGAGGAGAAAACACATTCACACTCGTTTCCACTTCATACGAGAGCGTGTGGAAAACGAGCAAGTTGAAGTCGAACATGTGGCGGGAAATAAACAAGTGGCAGATCCTCTGACGAAAGCCTTAACACGTGTAAGGTTTATGGAGATGAGATCGTTACTCGGTGTGCAGGAATTACCGTCTCAGAAATTTAGGGGGTGATTGTTGGCAAATTTCTGATTTGGAGTGCAGTCCAATATTATTATATTCATTCAACAATCAAAATTGGAGTGTAGTCCAAGATTAGTTTATTATATTCAATTATAATTCAAAAGTGGAGTGCAATGTTTTGTTAGTATATATAGATGCAGTGAGGATAGGATTGAATCAAGAGAGTTTGTATTGGAGTTTTTGAGTTATTTTTCTTCAATAAAGTCTTGTGAGTTTGGCATAGATTGTGTATTGTTGCTCTGTTTTTCTCTTCATAAACATCATTAATAAAGGCTATTGATATAAAGCGTCATGTGTCTCACTTTTGATAATTTCAGCAACAGCACAAAATAATCAAGTATATTTTTTTGCCAAGCAAATGTCAAAGAGCATAGAAAATGAAAACGTACCGAAAAAGTCAGCTATGTTTTTCCCATTGGAGAACCTTCCGGTTGGTTTTCCACCCATAAAGTCCCTTCCATATGGAAGAAAGTTAACCTTTCCCAAAGTTGAGATGTAGTTATTATTCCCTGTATCAAAAAAGGAGTCCCCGAAAAATAGGACTGCCGACACATTTTGTGGCAGATCTATTGTTCCTTGGCTGCTGCATAAATAAACAGAAGCATATAGACAAAAGAGAATGACGTTAAAAACTGAAACAATCATTGGAATATAATTGAACGGGCAGAAAGTAATGTCTCGGTTTATGGAACTGTAGCATGTTTACATCTATATATAATCGGATTCCTTGACTATGAGGTATACTCGAAAAGCGACTAATGACTCTAATCTAAGAAATTGTGGGGGCTTTTCTTCCACGTTTGATATTTCATATCCACATGTCTAATCTTATTCTTGAAGTGCTGTGGTTAGTCTTCGAGATTTATGATCCATTTATTATATTTCTTACATCCGCCATCTCTCCCACCAAAAAAAGAAAGTTTTTTGTCTTTTAATTATGATACGAATCAAACCAAATGTAGTAGAAAATCAACAATAATCGGGCAGAATCCAAATGGGTATCTTATGACCGAATCTTGCAATATAACCAAGCACTTCTATATTTCTATCTATCCAAAAATTAATATATATATATATATATATATATATATATATATATATATATATATATATATATATATATATATATATATATATATATATATATATATATATATATATATATATATATATAGAGTCCGTTATAAGGAAGAACCATTTTTTCTTAGAAACCTTTTGACTGAAATATTTTTTTTCAAAAAAAATGACATAATACACCTAGTCGCTTATATTTAAGACCTTTTGTCAAAAAAAAATTGAAAAATAATATGTATACACGAAATGTGCATATATGCACTTTTTTTCGCAAATGTGTATATGATCACGTTTCGTGTATACATGTTTTTTTTTTCAATTTTTTTTTACAAAAGGTCTTAAATATAAGCGATTAGGTGTATTATGTCATTTTTTTTTAAAAAAAAAAAATTTCAGTCAAAAAGTTCGGAGATTCCTAGAAAAAAATGGTTCCCATTTGATATATATATATATATATATATATATATATATATATATATATATATATATATATATATATATATATATATATATATATATATATAATGCGAATATGTGTGTACTGTGTGCGAGAAAAAAGGACCCAGAAAACAGAGGACGGCGATTCAACAAGGACGCATCTCCAAGATCTGGCAGAGAAAAACGTTGAAAAGGGGTCGATGTGTGAGATAAAAAGCAAAAGGGTTTTGCGAGTGCGTGTATTCAGGTCTGTTTTTGGTGGGATGAAAGGTAATTAATATTAAAAGATCAAAATATTTCAAACTCAGATATGACCTACGATTTCGATCATGTACAATATGCATTTAATATTGTACGCTTGTTAGGATTTGGAAAGTTTGGATTTGGACAAAGTCAGAGGAAATCAAATAAGCAGGTATGACCTAGAGGGCTGAGTGGGATGGTAATAACAAGATACTTCCATTGTCATGTACGTTTTATTACAATAAACCTTAAGTAGACCTTCATTCATTTAAATTTTAGAATGGGTAAACTCTTACTACCGCTCACCTTTTTATAATTAAATAAATAATATAATTACATTAAACTAAATTAAAAGATTATTTTTAAAAAAACAAAACACTTCATTAATTAAATAAATAAAATTTCGATTGTAGATTGAAACGACAAATTACAAATTAAAAAAACGACAACTACAAAAGACAAACGAAAAAACATAAAAAGAATGACAACTAAAACGACATTAAAAAAGAAAACATACTCCGAGTCATATGAGTTGTCGTCGAAGTCGTCGTTTGAAAGTTTATCTTTGTCTTCTTCAATATACTCCTCTGCAGGGGCGGACCCAAATAGAAGGTTATGGGGGGAGGTGCCCCCAATGAATTTTTTTTATATATATTCATAAGCTATTAAATTTGTTTTAGATTCTTATAAATATATATAGTGCCCTCAACCACAATTTCAAAATATAACAATGCCCCCAATGAATCAAAAGTCTAGATCCACCACTCCTCCTCTGATTCGTAATTAGTCGACACGAAGAACATATCATCTGAAATGTCGATGCTTTCAATATCATTCCTGTAAAATGCTCCGACAAATCAGGTCGAAGGTTGTGATAGCATATTGCTTTGCCTTCGTCTTCTAATATCATATTGTGTAATATGATATATGCGTACATTATCGCTTTAATTTTTCTGTCGTTCCAAATACGTGCCGGATTGTTAACTATGTGAAAACGTATTTTGAGAACGTTGAACGCTCTTTTTATATCCTTCCTGACTCCTTCTTGTACCGCCTTAAACCTCAAACATTTTTTGTCGTTCAGATAGTACCATGCTTTGACAAAAACAAAGTATTCCGAGAAATCTCATCGATCAAATAATAATCCCATTTGTATGATATGTTGTCCACTACGAAAGGCACATCATGAGAGATTCCCTAAAATATATTGTTGAATATGAGGGATTGATCAAGCACATTAATGTCGCTGTTAGACCCCGCAACTCCGAAAAAAGCATGCGAAAACCAAAGATCGGTCGACGTCACCGCTTTTAAAATTATCGTCGACTCTTTATGGTCCCCTCGCATAAACAAAACACGCCATGCATTTGGGCACAGCGCTCATGGCCAGCCAATGCATACAATCAATGTTGTCGATCATCCCTAGTAACCCATGCCTATTTTCGTGTGTCGTATATAGTTGATGCATGTCGTTGGTAGTTCGCTTACGTAAATATCGTTTATTGTAAACCAACATGATAACCTTTGCAAACTTGTAAAGTGTCTCCCTTGACGTTCTTTTAGACATACGTAGGTATTCATTCTGCGCATCACCTCCTAAACCCATGCCTAATTGTCATACTACCGATGTGCATTTTTGTAGGCGAAAACCTCTTGCATCCCACCGTTGTTGGAAATAATCGTATCGTGATTCCAAATCGACAACAATGTGTAAAAACAATTGTTTACTAATTCAGATCGTCGGAACTTAGATGCGTCGACGGCGTCATCGACAAAGTAGTCTTGAACTAGACGATTGTGCCTTTCTCCACGTTCTCTACGTAAAAGGAGTACCTCGTCATCTCGGCACATGTGAACTTCCCGCGTCCTTTTAATAGTACGATATCGTGCGTAACATTATTTGCCAACAAATTCCATTTCCAGGATTCGATTAGTATCATTGGATGATGTCGAAGATAAAAACAACGTTTACCAAGGCATTTTAAAATTTGGTATTTGAAAGAATTTGTTTGGTATGAGTTATGTAAAAATATGTGTGTGTAAAAAAGTAATTTTTTTTTTACCCTTGTACCAAAAGAGCCGTTGGGGGAGGAGGGGAAGTGTTTTGCAATTTCCAATTTTTGAAATCGTGCAACTTCACAAACCTAATAACCTATCCTAACTTGCATCCGGCGGTCACCCATTTAAGTGAACGGTGTATCCGTATAGGGTTAAGGTTCAACGTTAAATCTCACATGATGCGCCCACATGATGCGGGTTAACTGTTCCACTGGGTCTAAGGGTGGACGGTATAAATCTTTTTGAAACCGGAACCCGCCTGAAGCCGCATGAACCTGCAGGGAGGGAGTAGCGGCACCGCCGAACCTCCACACCTCCAACCCGCTGCCATCTTTTCCTTTGTTGTTTTCAACTGAAAGCGGGTTCCGGAACCCGTTCTTCAAACCACACGACTACCAAGCCGTTGAACCCGCGGCGGTGCCGACGGTACCACCTTCGAACCCACGCCTGAAGGCGCTGTTATACCGTCCACCCTAACCGGATAGAAAATCGGGGCGGATTAAAATGGATTAAGTCGACATATTACATATCAAATCCATATTTTACGTATATAATAATACTAGTTGTGTGTTTGCCTAACGCGGAACACAAAAATTGTATCAGGTTGAGATATTTGTTCTCATAATTATTGCATATGTCTACAAATTTGGATATTAACCGACAATGTTGTAAATTTAATCCTCTTATCTATCAACCAAATAAAAAAAAAAAAAGATTACGATCATAGGTTATTATTTTAGAGGTATATGTTAATATAAAGTTTATATTTTCATGTAAATCAACTTTTCGTAAAAATTTGAATTCCAAAGCCTATAAATATGTATTAACTCAATTTATTTTATAAAAATTATAAAATGGAAAGTTTTAGAATTACTTTTGCTTATTTGTGGTGTATCTTAAATTTAAACAATATACTTGAATTTAATTTAGCAACTTTGTAAATATTATTAATGTTCAATTGTTAGTATTTTATTTATTTTAAAATCACATACACTACAACAAATGTTCGCTATAGCGGCGACGCCGATAATTTGTGTAACAATATTATGCTAATATATTTTACGGTTTTTATGTTAACTGTTTCAAATCGTTTATCCCGTATTTTGTATAATATATGCAATTTCAGTTTTATATCAATTAACAAATAATAATAATAATAATAATAATTAAAAAATAATAAAATAAAAAACATATTACCGGCGACAGCTTATTAGTAGTACCGGCGACAACATCCGCCGGTGAAACGTCATAAACCGGAGATTAAAAACCATTAGCAGCAAGATCAACAGTGGTGATAGTGGACCATTAATTAGCGGCAACAAGCAACAACTGCAACAAGCAACAGCGGAGACACTTTTTCCGGCGATTATAGAGCAATAATAACGAACCTTTGCGGCGACTCTTTAGCGGCAACATGTCGGCTACCTTTAGCAGCGATTTTTTACGTCTTTAGCGGCAATTTACAACATGTTTCTCCCACACTAATAGAAAAAGGGGTATTAGCAACGAAATTTGCATAGCAAAAAATAAGCCGTCTAAATTGTTAGTGATGCATTCAGCGACAGACTGCTTTTGCATTGTGACGGATTTTACGACGGTTAGCGACTGACTGTTTTCCGGTTTTGTGACGGATTTAGCGACAATATATTACTCGGAAAAAGCCACTACTTTAGCTGAATTTGCACATTTTTTGCGACCATTTTAGTGACGGAATTTCCCTCGGTATTCTGTCGCAAATTACCATTTTCAGGAAAAGATTCACAGGAATGGTCCTTTTAAACGAAGGAAATATTCACAGACTAGTCATGCAAAGAAACCTTTTATCCCATGCTTTGGTGGTTCCCATGGAATCTAGAAAAAGATTAAAAAGTAAAAACCAAACCCTTGATTGTAATGTAATGCATTTCAATAATCATTTTTCTAAATTTTTCTAAGTAGCAATGATCCATTGTCAAGAACTGCGGATGTTGTTGTAAACAGGCACTCTGCTGTATCAACTTCTTGAAAATCAGAATCATTTAATAAAGCTAGAATAAGATGGTTTTGAATTGAATATTCAAAAGATTACCAACATTTTAAGAAACTAAAATTTTATAATATGGTCACAAATATTTGTTGGATTAATTGGGTTTGTATTTAATCATTTATCATCTTTGCTTTAATTGAGTGGGTATTATGAAAGGGAAGGTGGAGCGTAATCAGGAGAAGTGGAAGTTTTCTTTTGATTTTTGTTTTCCTACTTTAGCTTAGTGGAAGTTTTCTTTTGATTTTTGTTTTCCTACTTTAGCTTAGTGGGTTGGTAGCTGTATTATTAGTTTCCTTTCTTGTAGTATTTAAGCACCCAATATAATGCAATGGATATGAGAGAATAAGAACATATTAGTTTCTTAATTGTTGAGTTCTATTTTCCACATTTGGTATCAGAGCCTAGGGCTCGGGAAGACATAGAAGGCCGGTTTGAGAGTCGGAAAAGGAGTAGCCCTTCGCTGCAGGGTAGACGCAGCAGGAAACGGGTTTCTTTTGTTCTGTTGAAGGGTGTGAATCTTTTTTTTGTTAGCGGTCGAAAAAAAACTGCTTCTGCTCTTGATCAAGCGTTCGTATTGTAAAGAGACCAACCGGCGGAGGTGTGTTGCAAAGACGAACGGAAAAGATCCGTCAAAGCGGGTGGCTTTGGATTTAGTTCGTTCTACAGGGCAAGAAGACGGTAAAGCTCGGAGCTTGTTTTCTTAGTGTCTCTTGGAACGGGTTTGATCCGAAAAAGGTTGAAGCTGTCAAAAGGCGCCGAAAAGACGAGCGGAAGGAAATCAAAGTAGGTGGCTTTGAGTTCGGTTCGTGTTGCGGGAAATAGAAGACCGTAAAGGTGGTGGTGACCCTGTCTTCTTGACCGGTGATGAAGAAAGGCGGTTCATTTGTGATGATTTCGGGATTGTTTTGAAAGAAGTCATTGATCGGCTTGATTGTGATAAGGGGAGACCGGCATAGGTGCTTGAAAAACGGACAGAAATGATCCGTCAAAGCAGGGGCTTTGGATTCAGTTCGTTTGGTAGGTTGAAAGAAAATGGTAGAAGCAGGTGGCTTTGTTTTCTTGGTCGGTGGAGATGCCTCTTTGAACAAGAGTGATCGTAAAAAGGAATGGAGAAACAACAAGGTGTGAACATTATGGCGGTGGCGGTTCAAATCGGGTGGCTTTGGGTGTGGCCCGGGAAGAGGCCGTCGATCCGGGAAAAGTTGTGATGTTAATGAACGTGTCCAACGGTATGCCATGTTACATGTTACAAGTGTTGTGAACAATTAAAATTTGTTGAGCTAAAGAAGACTTTGGATGTGACCGAGGTGGAGGTTTGGTGTCCGGAAAAGGTCAATAATCGAGATGGTTCTAAATAAACGTAATCAAGTGTTGCTGTGATCGAGTAGCATGAACAAACCAATTAAGGGGGTGATTGTTGGATTAATTGGGTTTGTATTTAATCATTTATCATCTTTGCTTTAATTGAGTGGGTATTACGAAAGGGAAGGTGGAGCGTAATCAGGAGAAGTGGAAGTTTTCTTTTGATTTTTTGTTTTCCTACTTTAGCTTAGTGGGTTGGTAGCTGTATTATTAGTTTCCTTTCTTGTAGTATTTAAGCACCCAATATAATGCAATGGATATAAGAGAATAAGAACATATTAGTTTCTTAATTGTTGAGTTCTATTTTCCACAATATTATCTCCTACCTGAACATGCATACTTTGTGGTCTGATCGGACTGCAGGTAAACTGTAAAAGATCTGGTTGCAACTTGTTTTGGCTTTAAAATGAAAAATTGCTCCTGCATTAAAAAGATTTACTTTTCTCCTCTGCAAATATTTTTACTATTTTTATATTACAAATGGTTTATACAAAAGCGTACATGCTGATACCTATTGAACAATCAAACTACAACGATGGAAAATAAAAAAGTTTGAGGATGATTGTAAATGCAATTAACTTGGATAAATAGACACATTTATTAGTATATCGTTAAGTTGTATGATGCTTCCACTCCACCAATATTTCTAGATGTGATTGTGGCAATCCCAAACTGAGTATGAGGTTGAAAAGTTGGAATTGTGATTTTTGCAATTTGTCCAGGACTCCTACAATATAGCAAAATAAATCAACAAGTTTTTTTTTACTTAATGAGCTTAATGAGTTAAGCACTTAATCTAAACAACTATACATGGCTTTTCTTTCAAATTTTAATCGGGACAAAATGTAGCCAAAAGCCTGGCTTCATGTATTAAGAGACTAACTCTTTACGTATTTGCCCTTCTTCTTTTCTCCTCCTAGTTCATGTATTAAGAGACTAAGGGGGTGTTTGTTTTTTTCCAAAAAGTCTTTTTCCTCTAAAACATCTGCGGGAGGGTAGACGTTTTTTAAAAAGACCGTTTGTTTTCTAGAAGACAAAAGATCTAAAAAAGACTTTTTACCTCTTTTTCAAAAAGACAAATTTTTTAGCTTTTCGAACCTCTTTTCGAAACTTTTCAAATATACTTCACCTCGTCCCATTCTAACCCCACCCCTACCCCCATCCCTACCCCTACCCTCACCCACCCCACCCTCACCCATACTACCAACCCCCACCCACCACTACCTACCCACCCCACTCCCATCCCACCCGGGTTTATTTTAACTAAAATTGATGTTAGAATGAATGATTTCGAAAAGACATTAAAAACAAACAATTTTTTTATGAAGAGCGAAGACATAGAAAAATACTTTTGGTCCACATCTTCTTCCGCAGACATGGAAAAAGACAAAAGAGATTTTACCTCTCCAAAAACAAACACCACCTAACTCTTTATTAAGAACTTCAGTGATCCCAATTGAGAATGATTCACTTCCGACATTTTGCATAAACTCATCAATAATATATCTCGAGTAAGAGAGAAAGGTAATGATATTTTATAGAAACTTAAAATCACCAAAAAAAACCATACTAGATGTTCATTAATCCTTTCAAATCTCCCTTGAACATCATAAAAGGGAACCTGGTTTCGTTTGATTCTATTCTGGTCAGCCTGTGTTAAATTAAGTTAAGAAACACAATTTGTAATCTAAAATCATTAATAAATATGCCGTGAAATTAGATATAATTACTCACTTTCCAAAAGTTCCACAATTGATTACACAGACAACTCCAAAAAGGAGCAGAACAGAAATCTGGTTGGCTATTGAAAGATTGATAACTGACACCAATTTTTTACATTCAAATCCATCAAATGTGAACCTGACTCAAGAAGCATCCACATAGAAAAGTTCCTTCCCAAATTTTGTGGTTGACTTAGCTACCCTACATCAATAATTAAAAGAAAACACTACTATATGGATAATCTTTATAAACATTGCATACAACATATTACATACCTGTCAAATAAATTCTCAAAAGAAGGTATGTGATTGTACCCAATATAGTCCCCGATTAGATTCACTCTCAAAAACTTATCATTTGACATGACTGTTCTATTCTGAGGACTCTATTCTGAGGACTGATGATTACTTCCTATTAAAATAGAGTAAGTTGTTAAACATACAAAAAGATTAACAGTTATATGGAAACCACATACAGAGATTTTATACCTTGTCTTGACTTCAACCGTATGTTGAATCAAACACATGGAACCTAAAGACACATTACAAACTACTTTTGGTCACTAACAGATATGCAACACATTAAAAAGATAATATGTAAGAAAGAAAGACAGTGTTGAAATATGTGAAAACAATGTCAGAGTCCATACGAATCACCTGGAAAACGAAGGCAGTGGGCAGTGTTGACATTTCCGTTGACCATCTTATCAACTGGTTTAAACATAAAATAATAATGGATATTGTGAGTGTAAACACAAACTTGGTCTCACTAACCATTGCAGCCACCAACCCACTTACCCACCATTGTTGAAGAACCAACCCACAATTGTTGAAGAAGGTGGCAAACTTTGTTTTCTCTTGTTTAAATTCATTGAATGTAGTAGTTGTCATTAGTAGTTGCTTGGCTATAAATAGAGGTTTTAGCTTCATTTGTTAACCACCACAAAAACATAGAAGAGAGTGTTTAGATAGTTAGCGAGAGTTGTTCTTTTCTTGTATTTCAGTTTGAGTATTGAATAAAAGAACATTTGAGTTCCAACAAGTGGTCTCAAAGCTTGGTTAAGCTCCCGGGGCAACTTTCTAAACACCCTTGGGTTTTTTGGTCAAAACTTTTCTGTCTCAAAATCGATTTTCGAGAGCACCATTGGAAAGGTCTCGTTCTCAGGATT
Organism: Cichorium intybus; assembly: GCA_023525715.1. NCBI lineage: Eukaryota > Viridiplantae > Streptophyta > Magnoliopsida > Asterales > Asteraceae > Cichorium > Cichorium intybus. The sequence goes on along the minus strand of CM042014.1, from coordinate 114,302,459 downwards.
CCGAATATATATTTTTCGGAATTTTTCGACACCCGGATCATCCTCAAACGGCCGGTCAAAGTTCGCCGGAATCTCGCCGGAAAAACCAGTTCGCCGGATATCTCGCCGGAGAAGATGACACTGTAGCAGTTCACTGTAGCGACACTGTAGCAGGTTTCAGAAAACTGCAATTTGGTCCCTGAAGTTTCGAAAAGTTACGTTTTTGTCCTGTATTTCCGAAAAATTTCAAGTTAGTCCCTATTTTTCACAAAAACTTCAGAATAGCCCCTATACTTCTAAAAGCTTGAAACAAGCCCCTGAACTTCTGAAAATTACATTTTAATCCTCGTAATTTTCATAAATTACACGTAATTTTCGTATATGCCAAGAATGACAACACCAAGCTCGTCGTTTTCTCAACCCGAAATTGAAAGTGTTCAAAGGACCGGGAGGGATAGTAGTGTTACGTTACACTATCCGTTGCTTACAAAAACAAACTACGCGGTGTGGGCTATAAAAATGCGAGTGAATTTGCAAGCACAAGGAGTGTGGGATGCAATTCAAAATGCAAGAGTAGATGAACGAACAGATAGGATGGCGCTTGCGGCCATTTACCAAGCGATTCCAGAGGACGTACTTCTTATGTTGGCCGAGAAGGACACGGCTAAAGAAGCATGGGAAACGCTTAAGATGATGCATATGGGAGCTGATCGGTTAAAGGAGGCTAAAGTACAAACGTTGAGAAGTGAATTCGAGGTGATCCGAATGAACAATGGTGAGTCGATAGATGATTTCGCCGTGAGATTGAACACTATTGTGACCGGTATTCGATCTCTCGGTGAAAAGATCGAGGAGAATACGGTGGTGAAGAAGTTTTTTCGAGCCGTCCCAATGCGATTTATACAAATCGTAACATCTATCGAGCAATTTGGAGACATGAAAAACATGACGGTTGAAGAAGTTGTAGGCCGTCTCAAGACCCACGAAGAGCGACTTCGAGGGTATGAAGAACGGGAAGAAGGACCTTCTCTATTGCTTACACATGCCAAGTGGACATCTCAATCTAAGCAAACCGACGAGGGAGACTCGTCAAACACTTCAAGGGAAAGTGGAAACCAAGGCCAAGGACGCGGTCGAGGTCGTGGGCATGGCGGAGGAGATAGTCATGAGTATGATGCAAACCGGAATGACTACAATCGTCCTCGAAAGGACAAAAGTAAAATAAAATGTTTTACTTGCGAGGAATATGGTCATTATGCATCAGAGTGTCCAAACAAGAAACGAGGTGAGGAGGTGAACCTCACCCAAACCAATAAAGATGAAGAGCCCATTTTAATGATGGCGATCTCGCAAGAAGATACACCAGGTATGGTGCCGCTAAAAGAGAAGAACGGCGTTGGTATCCCTGTATCTGAAGAAAGTCAAGTTGATTCCGAGGAATGGTACCTTGACAACGGTGCTAGCAATCATATGACCGGAGATTGTTCAAAGTTCCATGAGTTAGACGAGAACGTGACGGGTTATACACGGTTCGGAGACGGGTCAAAGATCGACATCAAAGGAAAAGGTACGATCTTGTTTGATTACGGAAACGGTGATCAAAGACTACTTAACGAGGTATATTACATTCCTAGACTTAAAAAGAATATTAATAGTCTTGGACAACTAACCGAAGACGGGAATCGAGTCGACATGGATGGTGGTATTTTACGGGTATTTGACAATAGTAATACTTTACTTTTTAAAGTAAAAAGAACCCGTAACCGACTCTATAAGACACTTTTAAAGACGAGACGAAAAATGTGTTCTTTATCATCCCAAGATGATCCAGGTTGGTTGTGGCATCAACGACGTCCGTATGCCAATTATTATACCATGAAAGTTAATGGTTATTTGGAGCATGATAAAATTCTAGGTTCACATCTAAAGAAATTAGATGATCCGAGTGAGGAAGAATTTTATGTTGAAGTTGAAAAATGTGAAAAAGGACACCAGTTTTTCGACGCACGGAAAAGGAAGCCACGGATAAGACGAGAAGGGTTATTTGGTAAACGGAAAAGATGGAATTGGACCGAAAAAGCAGCTGCCAGTTTTCTCCAACGTTCCAAAAATCGAGGTATTGATTTTCGTAAGGTGATGCAGAAGATGGAAGACGTGTCTCTAAAGAAAACGGCTTATGCTAAAAGGATTTCGGGGAAGTTTAGTGTGAGAGATTGCATTCCAATAACTTGTTCCAATGATGCAAAATTGAAACTCGAGAAAGATAAAGACAAAGCACTTGTCGATTATTCTGTAGCCGGGGATGGCATGAAATGTGCAACATGATCGGCGTAACGAATCTCAAGCCAAGTTTGGTTTAAGGGGGAGAATGTGAGTGTAAATACAATCTTGGTCTCACCAACCATTGCAGCCACCAACCCACTTACCCACCATTGTTGAAGAACCAACCCACAATTGTTGAAGAAGGTGGCAAACTTTGTTTTCTGTTGTTTAAATTCATTGAATGTAGTAGTTGTCATTAGTAGTTGCTTGGCTATAAATAGAGGTTTTAGCTTCATTTGTTAACCACCACAAAAACATAGAAGAGAGTGTTTAGATAGTTAGCGAGAGTTGTTCTTTTCTTGTATTTCAGTTTGAGTATTGAATAAAAGAACATTTGAGTTCCAACAGATATTAGCATATATGTTAGCTGTAACATATGGGTAGATGATAAAGCAAGTGAGAAACTATATTGACCGGACTTGCAGAAATTTCCACACGATACAGGGACCCTACGCTGGCCCCCACAAGGACAACAGACTGGCTATACAAATTGGTGTTCTTCAAAAGTTCAAAAAGTCGATTTCCTGTAAAGCTTGTTTAGCAATGTTGAGCCAAGCGTTAATATTTGCACAATATAGATCGAATTTAGTGAAGAATAACCAATTTCATCTAAACCTTACTTACCTACGAAGAATAACCAATTACATGTAAAGCTTGCTTAGGAATCTCGAGCTAAGCAATGTCCTTCCTGTAAAGTTTCAGTTTAAAGGATGAAGAAAAAGGAGGAAGCAAAAGGAATGCTCGATGAACCGATGCAATTTTAAGAACACATAGACCAAATTACAAATAGATGGGTACGTTGATTGACGATGACGATGTGTATCACGATCTAATAACGACGAGGAAGTTAATAGCTCGTACAATCGTATCTAGCAGCCTAGTTCATCGATTTTGTCGGTTCTTCATCTTCGTCAGTTCATCGTCTTCGTCATCAGTTCATCTTCTCCGTGTTGTTTCTTCCGTGAAATTAGGTTTAGAGAACCGGAGGGAACATGTCGCTGATTTGGGGGCAAAGTAAAATCTTTGGGGGGGGGGGAACGACAAGCTATTTTCGTGAAATTTTGATTTGTTGCGCCAAATTTATCGAGGATTCAGCGATGGATTCAACGAGCAATCGAGTAAGTGGCGAGGATGGAAGGATTTAATGTTCTAATCCGTCTCAATTTCACTCGCTATTTGATAACAATTTGCGACGGATTAGAGAGGGACTTTTTCTGTCGCTGATCCCTCTCTAGTTCCCCCAAAATCCCTTGCTAACTATGCAGGAAATGTTAAATTGAACCCTTACGGTTTCCGTCGCTGATTCCTCTCTAATCCCTCTCTGAATTGCTACGGAAATTTTTCCCTTCTCTAATCCGTCTCTGAAAACCTCCTTTCTAGTAGTGCCATCACTGTCACCATAGAGAAGAACTCAAAATACTAAGACAACATGTTTCTCCCATCATTATGGCTAAATTAATGTCATTAACTTGAATACATATCTTCAGTTTTTCAGCGACTTCTTATGCTTCTACTTGTCTTGATCTCATTAAAAACAAAAGAAACAAATATATTTGCTATTTAGATATAGCAACGCTTATTTTTGGTTACCAACTCCAATGACTCGAACAAAATACTTATTTTTCTTTACCAACTCCAATGCCTCGATGGGTTTGCCCTTTCTTCTTTCCTCAAATTTCGTGACTCTGATATAAAGTTTTAATGTATCATATTGTAATAAGAAACTTGGAAGTAGGATTCTATAATATGCAAACGAATGAATGTATATTGTTATTTTTCTCATTTAGCCCATTTTCAAGCCAATAAACCAACTTGACTTTTTGAGCATGAGAGTGCCTCATAATTGACAGCTAAAACACATAAATGTAACTGTAGTGAGACCCAAAAAAATTAATGAACAGGAATCATAAGAACATCAATTTTCAACCTCACTACAAGAAACATCACCAACACCGGCGACGCCTTTAGCGGCGACAGCCGGTATTAGAGGCGACACAAGAAACACGCGTTTAGCGTCGCCGCTAATACCGGCTGTCGCCGCTAAAGGCTGTCGCAGCTAAAGGCGTCGCCGGCATTAGCGGCGATTTGTCGCCGATAAAGACCACGGTCCTTGTAGCGCCTCTGGTCATTATGTATTCTTATTTGACCTTTTATTCTTTCTTTCTACCAGCTTCCCTGTGTTCCTTTTGACCATTGTTAAGTTTCCAATACTCAATTCTTTACAACCATATTAAATTTCCAAACTTTAATTGCTTCATACCTAAAATACCAAAGCAAAGATTTAAAAGCACAAAATTACAGCAGGAAAATCTCATAAATTTTATGTAGCGTGTGTATATATACATAGTCTCTCACTAACAATAACGTATAAACATTTGTGCATTAGACCACTTGCAATACTCATCACATTGAACAAATGTGATGGGTGTCACATCAGCGCCACATCATATTTCACCCCAATCACATTCCCTCACACTCCATCACAACATACACTTTATGCCTATCACATTTCATCACACCACATCATATTTCTTAATTAAAAAAATTCAAAAATAAATTAAAACCTAATTTTTAATTTAAAAAACATGAATTAAAAATAAAAATTGCATTAAAATTAAAAAAACAACAAAAAAAACTAACTTCGAAAATAAACGAAAATTCGAAAATAAACGTAAACTAGTTGTTCCTAAGGCGATATTTAGCGCTGACACTTTCCCGCATTGCCAAGAAAATATCAAAATCTTCGCCTTTGAAGTCGGTGGCTTTTTTTTGACAATAAGTCGATATCCGCGTTCCGTTGTAACTCCTTTTGCGTTTCCGCAATTTGTTGTTGCGTTTCGACTATTTGTTGTTCCACCCGACTGATAATCCCGACCTTGTCGGTTTGTAATTGGACGTATCGATCAAATTTTTCGCCAAACAAATCCATCACGTTGGACTCCAAACCGGAAGCCGCTTTCTTGGCCTTGTCTCGCCCCATCGGTCGACGGATCGGTTGGGGTTCGTCTTCTTCGAGATCCACGGGCTCGTCGTTGACGTTGATATAAGTTCGCCCGTTCGATTATTGTGACGTGCCTTGGTGGACCGACCTCGATCGTTTAGTTCCCGAAGATTGTGAATCTTCGACAAGAAACCATTTCGGTTGTTTTTTCAACTCGGTCCAAGCTTGGACATACGGGAACACTTTCCGAGTGGGCGTTGTTTTTTCGTATTGTTGTAACGCCGCGTTGAAAACGTTGAAATCGCTTGACCCGCTTTTGCGCACGTTCATGAGATTATTGTAGATGCCGTTAAATTGATTGAGCTTGATTCGCATCTCCCGAAATTTGCCCGTTATTTTATCGATGTTGCGGATTTTTTCTCCTATTAAATCGTAAAACAACGCTTGAACTTTGCTCCAAAAAGTGTCTTGTGTTTGCGAGTCCCCGATGATCAGGTCAACGGAAATTGAAATATACGCCTTGATCAAATTTAGTTCTTCCTCTTTCATCCAATTGATTCGTTTTTCGCCCACCGGTTTTTTCCCTTTCTTCCTTGTGGCCCGGCGGGTTTGGTTGCCATCTTCTTCTTGTGTCTCTTGAACGATTTCGGGAGACACCGGTTGCGGTTGTGGTGATGGTTGTGACATTGGTGGTTGCGATGATTGCGATGGAAAAGATTGCGGTTGGAACCCTTGCGGTTGAAATGAGAAACGGTGGTTGAAATTGTTGATACGGATTGAATGTCGGAAATTGTTGTTGAAAAAGTGGTTGTTGTGAGACCGGCGACCCGGCTTGAAGTAAATTGACAAAACCACTTCGCGGTGATTCTAGGCTCGGGTATTGGCGCGGGGTCCAGTTTAATCTGAACGAATCATACTCATGGTTTTGATTTGAAGGTGGGGTGTTAGAATTTTGTTCCATTGGAAAAGATGTTGGAGAATTTGTGTATGTTTGAGATAAAAAGAAGATGAATTTGTGTGTGTTTGAGGTAAAAAGAGGTGTTGTATATATATATATATATATATATATATATATATATATATATATATATATATATATATATATATATATATATATATATATATATATATATATATATATATATATATATGGGTAATTTAAAAAACGTAAAAAAAATTTAAAAATAGCCGTTGAACGACTCATTCTCTTTGATTAGGTGTGATCAAGCGTGAAGACCACATTGCTCCACAATCAGGGCCATCACGAACACCCGGGGTGGTGTGCACACTACAAGAAACGGCATCAATAGCGGCGACATGTATTATTTATGTGTTATGACACCTTGTACATGCACATCTTACATCACCTTTGATGTCGACTTGTGCTTTGCACATCTCGACAAAAGCGTCAACTCCTCGTCGATACTCAGGTGAGCTACGGTTTGGATGGATAAGCCAGATTTTATCAACAGCATGATGTAACTGAAACATAATTTAGGGTTTAATGTTTATTCTACTGGAAACAAAAATTAGATAGAGTATTCATGAAGAGGATGATGGAAAAAGTATCCCCAAAATGGGACAGATTAGCGGAATATAGATAGAGTATTCACAAGGGTAGGTATTTCTAAGCTCAATATGATTGGGCAGGTATTTCTAAGCTCAATATGATTGAAAGGAAGACACGTAACCTAAACCGTATTTCTAAGATGATTGGAAGCATTCCAAAAGCAGCCCGTATTTCTAAGATGATTGGAAGCATTCCAAAAGCAGCCCGTATTTCTAAGATGATTGGAAGCATTTAAAAACCACTTATGGTTTATGGTTTAGGGTTTAAGATTTAGAATTTAAGGTTTAGATTCAAATAATTTTATGTCTTTTCTTGTAGGTTTAGGGTTTAGGTTAAAGTTTAGGGTTTAGAGTTTAAGGTTTAGAATTTAGGGTTTAGGGGTTGGAGTTTAGGTTAAACCATTTAGGGTTTAGGGTTTAAACAATAAACATTTAGGGTTTAGGCTTTGGGTTTAGGTTTAGGGTTTAGGGTTTAGGGTTTAGGGTTTAAAGTTTAGGGTTTAGGGTTTAGGGTTTAGGGTTTAGGGTTTAGGGTTTAGGGTTAATTGTTTAAAGTTTAGGGTTTAGGGTTTAGCTCCAAATAATTTTTTGTTTTCTCTTTTAAGTTTAGGGTTTAGGTGAAACTTTACGGTTTAGGGTTTAGGGTTTAGGGTTTAGGGTTTAGAGTTTATGGTTTATGTAACGCCGAGACACTCTTTTTATGTAAATATAATAAAAAGGGTAAATTGGTCATTTTACCTTAGAAGGATAATTTGGTCTTTTGGACAGAAAAGAATTTGGTTTGAAATAATATTTTGAGTTTCAGACTTAAAATGTTATAAAAACTGAAATTGGTCGTTTTACCACAAAAGGGTATTTTGGTTATTTGACCATGTGAGGAACCAATTGGGTAAAAATATTGTTGCTTGTGGCAAAAGTATAAGAAAAGAGAGTTTTATTGTCATAAAACTTGTTTGTTGTGGTCAAAGTTCAATAAAATGAACTTAGGGACTAAATTTGTAAATATTGGAAGTATAAATAGGAGAGTTGACTCTCCTATTATGGCTGTCCATTTTTCAGCTTACGGGAAGGATTTTTGGGTACGATTTCTGGAAGATCATTGAAGCTTGAAGCAAGAACTTGGATCAATTGTTGGAAGATGGTGATTTCCAAGCAAATAAGGTAAGTAGATTGCCTTTTTAGTCAAGTTCTTGAAGAAGTTTTAATGAGTTTGATAGAAACTGAAATCTGCAAATTTCAGTTATGATTATGTGGTTTAAATGGTTTAATACTTCCATTAAGTCATGCTAAAAGGACTTAATTCAAGAAAATGGAAGTAGATTGCTATTAGTGATGAATTTGAAGTTTTGGGGTTTTTGGAACTAAGAACCCTAATTCTTCCTTTGATTGATTGAGTGGGTTTTAATGGTTGAAAACCTTGTCTTAATAGAAGGTTTTAGCCTAGGAACAAACCCCATATGATTAAGAACAGAAATAAGGACTTAATGGGTCAAAACTGCTTGCTACAGTGCACAAATCGCAACTGATCAGGAGCTCTGCCCAGGCGCAGGGCGCAGTGCGCCCAGGATCAAGGCGGGGTGCGCCCAGGCGCAGTGCGCCTGATACCTGGCGCAGTGCGCCCACCAGACAGGGACTTTAAAACGCTAACTTTTGTTTGGCTTGTCCGATTTAGCTCAAACTTGGACCGTAGGCTCGTTATGGTCTGAAAAGTTTGGGAAAATTTTTATATTGAGTTTTCGACCCCTCGGGGGCACTGTAGATCGATACGAATGCCCTGGTGAATAGTAAAACTCATGAAAAGATGGTAAATGGAAAGTTTATCATCTAGGGATGGTTTATAGTTGCATAATATTGGACTCTTATATATTAGAGCCAATTTAGATGATTATTAACCTATTATCATTTAATATGAAATGGATAAATAGGTATGGGACAAAATGGTTGTGGTACACGCAAAGGCAAGAAACAACCGGGATTTAAATGCAGCTAACATCCAGGTGAGTAATCTCACTGATATCATATATGATATATGATGATTGAACTGTTACAGGTTGAAACGGCTTCGAGGGACGAAAATGACAAGTGTAAAAATATATGTAAAAGACAAGACCAGATAAGCCATGAGTCATTGCGATGACAAGAACGGAGCTGTGAGTCAATACATATATATATATATATATATATATATATATATATATATATATATATATATATATATATATATATATATATATATATATATATATATATATATATATATATATATATATATATATATATATATATATATAATCTGTGATATGACAATACCAGATAAGCCGTGAGTCTGTTATAGACAAGAACGGAGCTGTGAGTCAGTAATGCGACAAGACCAGATAAGCCGTGAGTCATTGCGATGACAAGAACGGAGCTGTGAGTCCACTTTAATTAGGCAAGACCGGATAAGCCATGAGTCATTGCGATGACAAGAACGGAGCCGTGAGTCTAGGCAAAAGCGGGATAACCTGTGAGCCATAAATGATTATAAAATGAAATGAAATTAACTGGTGCGGCCTATAAGGCTATGATATTTGGTGCAGCCTATACGACTATGATATTGTTACAGGTACATGGTGCGGCCTTTTGGCTATGATATCGGGTTATTAAACCTAGCTGGTGCGGCCTGCGGGCTATGATTTATATATTGATAATGTTTTGGTACAGCTTATATAGCTATGACACAGGGTGCGGCTTACATAGCCATGAAATACGATACAGTCAATTGTGACTAAGAAATATGGGACAGAAATGTATGCAAATAACAACTCGTAAGACTATGCGATAGGATGTGCAAATCCTAAGACATATACAGTTAGCCAGAACGGCTAGGAGTTTGGAACCGATATCCAGACAGCGATATACGGTTAATAGATTTATCATATATAGGAAATTATATATGAATGTATTATTATACGTGTTATTTGCAGATACGATTACTCACTGAGCTTTGTAGCTCATACCGTTTGTTAAATGTCCCTGCAGGTTAGCATAACCCTGATAAGGGTAAGGATAAAGTCCGTGACTCAAGAAGTGGACTTGTAGATGCTGTCAGTAGCAGCCCGGCTTATATGGAGGTTACTATGTTTGTATACTCCTTGATACGCTTGTACCCGTTTTTATTAAAATATACCCCTTTGTTTATGGTTTTAAGTACTTAAACCTTTGTTAAAAATGAAAAATTTTCAGGGGTGTTTTATTTTAAAAGTCGGGTGTTACAAGTTGGTATCAGAGCCGTGGTTTAAGTGAACTAGGTGTCTATAGAGTAGATTCCTGGACTTAAACCTTGAGACAGTAGACACGATGTACCGTTAGGTGTATATAAGTTGTTATTATACATATATAACCTAACTATTGCTGACTTCTAACGTATGAGAAGTATAAGCAGCGAATATTACTGGGAGGAATTAGGGCATGGAGCTTTAAGAGGCGGACCAGCCCTTTCTCAAGGCTCCATCGAACGAGGGGCAACGAGACAAGTAGCAGAAAATCCACATAGCAAGCAACAGTAGTTGCTGTGGTCAGAGAAAGAAATTGGGTGCTCACCTAATTGATATCAAGGTGAAAGAAACGTAGCTGAGACTACAAGAAAAAGCAGAAAACGATTAGTGAACGCTTCAGGAGAAGATACCACAGACTGGGTCTAACCTTAAAGGGAAGGGACCAAAACCGAGCAGTTATGTATTGTGAGAAGTGCAGGAAAAGCACTCAGAAAATTGTAGAGTTGAGACTCTACCGTTGACATGCTGAAATTGCAGATGATAGGAGCAGATTGCTCGAGCTTGTTGGATAGATCGGAAGTGTGTCTAGTGCGGAGCTATAGAACACTATCCTAAGAAATACTCACATGCTAAATGTGGAGTAACGGGTGATGAACCCAGGAAAGAACGGGGATGAAAGAAAGAATAAATGAATGGTCGAAAAGGACCAGTGGTACCATGAGTATTCCAGCAGATTGTGGAAGAAGCTCATGAGTAGACTGATATGGTCTCAGATATCATTGTCTTGAATATAATCCCCGTATATGTTCTATTTGATCCATGAAGCTATGCTTTGGATCGATGACTTTGATGTTTTGTCTGAATATTTCATCAACGATTATGGGCGAAATTTTGGAACTGGATATAGCAAATAGCAAATATGTTCAAGATATTGAACACCTGGAAGGTAGTCTGCCTAGGATTTACGGGACCATTTTTTCCTATAAATCTAGAGCTGATGCCTACCAAAGAATTTGAAGAAATCGTGCATATGAATTGGTTAGCAATGAATGATGCTAACATGAATTGTAGAAAAATGAACATGATGGTTCTAAAATCAAAAATGAAATGGATGAAAATCCATGGTAAATGACCGTTGTTGAGAATACCAGTTATTTTCCTTTGCTTAAACTCGGAAAAGAGTTAGTAAAGGAATGATTTTGTAGTTGGCATACATGGTATGGGCCAAGCTAAATAAAGCGGTGATAGTAGTGTACTACTTTAAATAAATTCTCGGATGTTTCTTTTGAAAAGAACTTCCAGGATTTTTGCCAGATTGGCGAGAAGAGCTTATGCTTAAGAGGGTCTTAGGAGCCGTTCTTGTTATTTAGGCTCTATATTGATTAGCCTCTGCAGAGATGGCAGAGTGGTAAAACGATTGGAAGAAATTGTTTTTGAATTGGAGTCTCATATGGCCGAATGTGTCATCGTGTGGAGCCCTATCTTGTTTGAAAAGAAGAAAGATAAGTTAATGTGTATGTACATTGACTACTGAGAATCTGATATTCTCGAAACCAGACTGAATATGAGGTACATTTGTACCAGATATTGGAGTTACTTCACTGAGTTAAGTGATATGTAAAATTCTCCAAGTATGAAAATTTGGCTAAAAGAAGTTTCAATTTTTTGGGCATGATAACAGTGCCAAAGATGATAAAATAAATCCAGTGGAATTGATGATGTGATAAAACTGGAATCGCCTGAGGAATCTGACTGAAACTTGTAGTTTCCTTGGATTGGCGGGTTATTATAGGAGAGTTGTAGAAAACTGCTCCTCGATTGCTGTTTAGCTGACTAAAGTTGACCAAGAAAAGTGAAAAGTTGGAGTGGGTAGAAGGACCACAAATGACTTTTCAAAGGTTGAGACAAACCTTATATGAAGCTCCGGTGTTAGCATTATCGCTAAGCGGAGAAGATAAATTGGTTTATAGAAATGCATCCAGAGTTGATTTTGGATACATGATAATTGCAGTAGCAATTATGACTTTGACATTGAAGCTTTGGAGACACTACTTATATGGTGTAAAGCTTACTGTTTATATGGATCATAAAAGTTGAAGTACTTAATTGATCAAAAAGAAGCTGAATATGAGATAGCAAAGATAGATGGGTAACTTAAAGATTTCGGTTATGAAATCTTGTACCATCTCGGAAAGGCGGATGTGATTATAGATGCCTTGAATTAGAAAAAGTATCTTTTGAAAGATACAACCACATGCGTGAGTGTGGCGAATTGATTACCTGAGTTGATTCGGGTAGCACAAGAAGAAGTGTGCCAGTCTGAAAACGTGAAAAGTGAATGTATAATTAGCTATTGAAAGAAGCTAGTTAGAAACTCACAGCGATTGAAAACCCTTGGTGGTTGTGTATGTGAGTTCCAAAGCAAGGTGAGATATGAAATCTACCTTTAAAAGACGTATATTGGGGTAGCTATGCAAAATGCCCGGGGCAGTACCAAACTGTGTAGGATGATGTAACCTACGCATTGGTGGCCGGAACTAAAGAAAGACATTGAAAGACATGTGAAAAGTGTTTGACTTGTGTGTAAATACAATCAAATCATTAGAAGTATACAGAAAATTTAGCCGTTGTCGGTCCCAAAGAAGAAATGGGACGAAAAATATCATAGACTTTGTAGTAAAGTCTTTGCAAGTACCGCATGGGTATGACACCATATGGGTAATTGCAGGTTGATTGATGAAATCAGTGTAGATTTATACTGACTAAGGAAGAAATTAAGATCGAAAAGTAGTGAAAAACTACATACAAAGATAAATATGCCGACATGCGCTGCAGGTGTCGACTGTTTCGGGTCGAGACACTAGAATTATTTGCTGAATTTAGCATTAATTCCTAGAATTAATAGTTCAAAAGTACTGGTAAGTACTGTATAGGAATTGCAGAAATGATAGACGAGGCGAGAAAATGATGCAGACTCTAAAAGATATGCTTGAAATTTGCATAACAGACCTTGGTGAAAGATGAGAAGATCGCCTATCCTTGGTAGAACCCGTAGATAATAATAGTTTTCGTACCAGCATTCAGATGACTCGTATAATACATAGTATGGAGCATCGTGTTGCACGTCGATTTGCTAGACAGAAGTTGAAGAGAAGCCGTTGACTGGACCCGAGATTGTACCTCAAAAAGAAGAAAAGATTAGGCAAATTCGAGAAAGCTTAGAAATAGACAAAAGTCGACCAAAGTAGTATGCGGATTGCCGAGTAAAACCGTTGAAATTCCAAATGAGGAATGACTAGGTAGTCAAAATATCCCTTGGAAAGACTAAAAATCTGATGTGGGGAAAAAAAAAAAAGTTGAGTCCTTGTCTATTGGACCTTTCCAGGTATCCCAAAAAGTAAGAATTGGGGTGTACCGATTGAAGTTTCTTGATGAACTTCAAGATATTTATAAAGTTTTCTATGGGTCTCATGGTTCTGAGAACATAGATTGATAAATTCCAACGAATCCCTCATGTTGAAATGAGGTAGATAAGTGATTAAGGTGCCCGGGACAACCGGAGGAATGATATGCGAGTGGTGATATAACCACGAGATAAGAAGACTAGTATGGTTAAGTGATTAGGCAATACCATAAAGGTTTCCATATGATATGGGAAACCGGAATTGTAACAAGAAAGAAATACCCTCGCTTGATAGTATGATTTCGGGGACGAAATCTTTTGAAGGAGGGGAGAATTTGTAACGCCAAGACACTCTTTTTATGTAAATATAATAAAAAGGGTAAATTGGTCATTTTACCTTAGAATGGTAATTTGGTCTTTTGGACAGAAAAGAATTTGGTTTGAAATAATATTTTGAGTTTTGGACTTAAAATGTTATAAAAACTGAAATTGGTCGTTTTACCACAAAAGGGTATTTTGGTTATTTGACCATGTGAGGAACCAATTGGGTAAAAATATTGTTGCTTGTGGCAAAAGTATAAGAAAAGAGAGTTTTATTGTCATAAAACTTGTTTGTTGTGGTCAAAGTTCAATAAAATGAACTTAGGGACTAAATTTGCAAATATTGGAAGTATAAATAGGAGAGTTGACTCTCCTATTGTGGCTGTCCATTTTTCAGCTTACGGGAAGGATTTTTGGGTACGATTTCTGGAAGATCATTGAAGCTTGAAGCAAGAACTTGGATCAATTGTTGGAAGATGGTGATTTCCAAGCAAATAAGGTAAGTAGATTGTCTTTTTAGTCAAGTTCTTGAAGAAGTTTTAATGAGTTTGATAGAAACTGAAATCTGCAAATTTCAGTTATGATTATGTGGTTTAAATGGTTTAATACTTCCATTAAGTCATGCTAAAAGGACTTAATTCGTGAAAATGGAAGTAGATTGCTATTAGTGATGAATTTGAAGTTTTGGGGTTTTTGGAACTAAGAACCCTAATTCTTCCTTTGATTGATTGAGTGGGTTTTAATGGTTGAAAACCTTGTCTTAATAGAAGGTTTTAGCCTAGGAACAAACCCCATATGATTAAGAACATAAATAAGGACTTAATGGGTCAAAACTGCTTGCTACAGTGCACAAATCGCGACTGATCAGGAGCTCTGCCCAGGCACAGGGCGCAGTGCGCCCAGGATCAAGGCGGGGTGCGCCCAGGCGCCTGATACCTGGCGCAGTGCGCCCACCAGACAGGGACTTTAAAACGCTAACTTTTGTTTGGCTTGTCCGATTTAGCTCAAACTTGGACCGTAGGCTCGTTATGGTCTGAAAAGTTTGGGAAAATTTTTATATTGAGTTTTCGACCCCTCGGGGGCACTGTAGATCGATACGAATGCCTCGGTGAATAGTAAAACTCATGAAAAGATGGTAAATGGAAAGTTTATCATCTAGGGATGGTTTATAGTTGCATAATATTGGACTCTTATGTATTAGAGCCAATTTAGATGATTATTAACCTATTATCATTTAATATGAAATGGATAAATAGGTATGGGACAAAATGGTTGTGGTGCACGCAAAGGCAAGAAACAACCGGGATTTAAATGCAGCTAACATCCAGGTGAGTAATCTCACTGATATCATATATGATATATGATGATTGAACTGTTACAGGTTGAAACGGCTTCGAGGGACGAAAACGACAAGTGTAAAAATATATGTAAAAGACAAGACCAGATAAGCCGTGAGTCATTGCGATGACAAGAACGGAGCTGTGAGTCAATACATATATATATATATATATATATATATATATATATATATATATATATATATATATATATATATATATATATATATATATATATATATATATATATATATATATATATATATATATATATATATATATATATATATATATATATATATATATATATATATATATATATATATATATATATATATATATATATATATATATATATATATATATTTATACATAAATATATATATATATATATATATATATATATATATTTATACATAAATATATATATATATATATATATATATATATATATATATATATATATATATATATATATATATATATATATATATATATATATATATATATATATATATATATATATATATATATATATATATATATATATATATATTTATGTATAAATATATATATATATATATATATATATATATATATATATATATAAATGTATATATATATATATATATATATATATATATATATATATATATATATATATATATATATATATATATATATATAATCTGTGATATCACAATACCAGATAAGCCGTGAGTCTGTTATAGACAAGAACGGAGCTGTGAGTCAGTAATGCGACAAAACCAGATAAGCCGTAAGTCATTGCGATGACAAGAACGGAGCTGCGAGTCCACTTTAATTAGGCAAGACCGGATAAGCCATGAGTCATTGTGATGACAAGAACGGTGCCGTGAGTCTAGGCAAAAGCGGGACAACCTGTGAGCCATAAATGATTATAAAATGAAATGAAATTAACTGGTGCGGCCTATAAGGCTATGATATTTGGTGCAGCCTATACGGTTATGATATTGTTACAGGTACATGGTGCGGCCTTTTGGCTATGATATCGGGTTATTAAACCCAGCTGGTGCGGCCTGCGGGCTATGATTTATATATTGATAATGTTTTGGTGCAGCTTATATAGCTATGACACAGGGTGCGGCTTACATAGCCATGAAATACGATGCGGTCAATTGTGACTAAGAAATATGGGACAGAAATGTATGCAAATAACAACTCGTAAGACTATGCGATAGGATGTGCAAATCCTAAGACATATACAGTTAGCCAGAACGGCTAGGAGTTTGGAACCGATATCCAGACAGAGATATACGGTTAATAGATTTATCATATATAGGAAATTATATATGAATGTATTATTATACGTGTTATTTGCAGATACGATTACTCACTGAGCTTTGTAGCTCATACCGTTTGTTAAATGTCCCTGCAGGTTAGCATAACCCTGATAAGGGTAAGGATAAAGTCTGTGACTCAAGAAGTGGACTTGTAGATGCTGTCAGTAGCAGCCCGACTTATATGGAGGTTACTATATTTGTATACTCCTTGATACGCTTGTACCCGTTTTTATTAAAATATACCCCTTTGTTTATGGTTTTAAGTACTGAAACCTTTGTTAAAAATGAAAAATTTTCAGGGGTGTTTTATTTTAAAAGCCGGGTGTTACAGTTTAAGGTTTATGGTTTAGCTCCAAATAATTTTATGTTTTTTCTTTTAGGTTTATGGTTTTGGCTAAATTTTACGATTTAGGGTTTGTAGTTTACGGTTAAAAGTTTAGCATTTTGGTTTAATAATAGACTTTAAATACTTTTATGTTTACGGTTTAGGGTTTGTAGTTTACGGTTAAAAGTTTAGCATTTTGGTTTAACAATAGACTTTAAAAGTTTAGGATTTATGTTAACGTTACACTTTAAATAATTTAATCTTTGTTTTTTTAGTTTTGACAACAAAAAACACATCATATTATACTATCAAATAACAACAAATAAGCACAAAAATCATGATGTACTCACATATCACAATATGCATCAATTAACCATTAAGCACTATCAAAATCAATTAAGCACTTAATAATTAAATACTTAATTATTAAGTACTTAACAAATAAGTACTTCATAAAAACACTTCCAAAACATATTACATATCACAAGAAGCATCAATTAACCATTAAGCACTATCAAAACATCCGTCAAATTAAGTACTTATAAATTAAGTACTTAACACAAACACTTCCAAAACCAATTAAGTACTTAACACACACTATCAAAACAATTAAGTTTGGAGTTTAGGTTAAACCATTAAGCATTAAGCACTTATCAACACAATTTAGCACTTATCAAACCAATTAAGCACTTATCAACACAATTTAGCACTTTCAAGAAGCATTAAGCACATATGAGTTTTATTAAGCACTTTTATTAAGAACTTAAATATTAAGCACTTAAGTATTAACCACTTTCAAGAAACATTAGCACTTTCAAGAAGCATTAAGCACTGTTATTAAGAACTTAGCAAAGCTTGATAAAGCATACTTGGAGGGTGGTGGTAACTGTCTCAGGCGAGTGGAGGCGGCCGGCGGTGTTTGACGGCACCACAGTGGCCGGAGTTAGGACCTTCGGTGCTGTGGAGAAACAAACATAGATTAGTTCGGTTTAGCACATAAAATTAACCGGTTTTTAGCGATAATAACCGAAGGAGGAGGTGGAAATCACAGTGGATCGAACCTTGTCGCCGGAAAACGGTTTGTGTCGCCGGAATAAACCCTAAGTCGCCGGTGTAAGCTTGATTTTTTCGGAAATAGAGAGAGTGGAGGTGAGGGAATGAAGGAGGTGAGGGAAAATGGTTGTAATCGATCGTCAAAGGTTGGACTGGAACGGATTTCGCCACAGATGAACCATGGGCTGCGTGAAAGACAAATGACCCGAGGAAGAAGGGTATAATGCTCGCAAGGTATTAGCGGCGACATTTGTTGATCTTTAGCGGCGACATACTATTACTGGCGACATTCTGGGAGGGAAAAAATCCCTCCCAATTTTGGACCGTCGATTTAAAAACACAATGAACGGCAGAGATCATAGATCACACAGATCGCTGAACTGGGCATTACCGGTGACGCCGTTAGCGGCGACGCCAGGTATTACCGGCGACATCCAACGCGCTTGTTTGGTGTCGCCGGTAATACCTGGCGTCGCCGGTAATACCCAAATTTCTTGTAGCGGCACATCGTGATGGCTTGGTGACGTGGCCATGACGGACCCCTTCGTGATTGGTATTCCGTTTCGTCTTACTCGCATTGTGAGTTGCCGTTTGGAAGTTTGTCCAAACCAAATGAATTAAAAAAAATTGTTGTTTGGCCCCCCCATTTCTCCACATGAACTACAAAACAACCCACAAAGAAGCATAAGTTTCAAACCTGTAAATTTTGAAACAAAAATAGAGAAAGGACAAGAATGTGAATATTCTAATAAAATTTTCATTTGCAATCAATTGTCATATAAAAGATTAATTCAGAAGCAGAAGCCAGATTTTCAAGTCGATCCAATTAGTGGTATAATCAAAACACCAAAAACCCAAATATATCAAATATTTTTATTAAAGCATAAATGAGAGATCCTTGGCAGTTGTTTGTTTAAATTTAAAAAGAAAGATCATAGATAAAAAGATATTTAAAGATTTATTATACTTTTTTTCCAAATATAATATATTTTCGAACAAAAAAAGTACCCGGGACTGGTTTCAACTGGTGGCGAAGGGCCTGTACAGCATACGTGGTTAAAGCACTGTACAGCAGACGTGGTGCGGTGATGTTGTAGGTGTGTAGCCGTCAGGTGAAGGGTGAATACATAAGATATTTTAAAAGAAAAAATGCAGAATTTCTGTCCTAAAATACCTAAACGTAAATGGGTCCTTTACACACACATTCACATAGACAAGAGACATTTCGGGAAACGGTTTATTGGTCACAATGTGGTGGTGCCTGTGTTTGATTGTGGTGATGACGATGTGGTGGTGACTGCATATGGGTAGCAGTAGGATGCCTTCAAATCTTCATGTGTAGGAACACACATGAGGGAAAACAAACATCATTACATGTGATGTTGACAGTCTCTAATGGAGAACCCTGTAACCAAATTTTGACTCTCATTAGGGCCGGTCCGTTAATTTTAAAGGCCCTGTGCAAAGACTAAAAAATAAGCCTTTTGTTGGAAACTTGGAACTAAAACAATAAGAAATTTATAAAAGACTAGAAGCTTTAATTTGTACATGTAGAATTGATCAACAATTGAAAAGACTAGAACTAAAACTTTGATTTGTCATTCACTTTTTTTGTAAGTCAGCATCGAGCTACTTAATCAGGCTATATATAATTAGGTTTGAAGCTTTATTGTTTGAGAATTAGAATATAAATCTTTTAACCGGGGAAAGAAACTTAATTTGGGCTGGCAATGTAATGGACTAATGGGCTGAATGTAAACTATAATAAATAAATTAATGGGATGATCATAACAAAATTATAAAAGACTAGAAGCTTTAATTTGTACATATAGAATTGATCAACAATTGAAAATGCTAGAACTAAAACTTTGATTTGTCATTCACTTTTTTGTAAGTCAACATCGAACTACGTAATCAGGCTATAGATAATTAGGTTTGAAGCTTTATTATTTGAGAATGAGAATATAAATCTTCTAACCGGGGAAAGAAACTTAATTTGGACTGGCAATGTAATGGACTAATGGGCTGAATGAAAACTATAATAAATAAATTAATGAGATGATCATAACAAAATTATAAAAGACTAGAAGCTTTAATTTGTACATGTAGAATTGATCAACAATTGAAAATGCTAGAACTAAAACTTTGATTTGTCATTCACTTCTTTTGTAAGTCAACTTCAAGCTATGTAATCAGGCTATAGATAATTAGTTTTGAAGCTTTATTGTTTGAGAATGAGAATATAAATCATCTAACCGCGGAAAGAAACTTGATTTGGGCTGGCAATGTAATGGACTAATAGGCTGAATGGAAACTATAATAAATAAATTAATGGGTGATCATAACAAAATTATAAAAGACTAGAAGCTATAATTTGTACATGTAGAATTGATCAACAATTGAAAATGCTAGAACTAAAACTTTGATTTGTCATTCACTTTTTTTGTAAGTCAACATCGAGCTACGTATTCAGGCTATAGATAATTAGGTTTGAAGCTTCATTTTTTGAGAATGAGAATATAAATCTTCTAACCGGGGAAAGAAACTTAATTTGGGCTGGCAATGTAATGGACTACTAATGGAAACTATAATAAATAAATTAATGGGATGATCATAACAAAATCATAAAAGACTAGAAGCTTTAATTTGTACATGTAGAATTGATCAACAATTGAAAATGCTAGAACTAAAACTTTGATTTGTCGTTCACTTCTTTTGTAAGTCAACATCGAGCTACGTATTCAGGATATAGATAATTAGGTTTGAAGCTTTATTGTTTGAGAATGAGAATATACATCTTCTAACCGGGGAAAGAAACTTAATTTGGGC
Organism: Cichorium intybus; assembly: GCA_023525715.1. NCBI lineage: Eukaryota > Viridiplantae > Streptophyta > Magnoliopsida > Asterales > Asteraceae > Cichorium > Cichorium intybus. The sequence continues at coordinate 114,281,801 of CM042014.1, read as the reverse complement.
CGGCAATGTAATGGACTAATGGGCTGAACGGAAACTATAATAAATAAATTAATGGGATGATCATAACAAAATTATAAAAGACTAGAAGCTTTAATTTGTACATGTAGAATTGATCAACAATTGAAAATGCTAGAACTAAAACTTTGATTTGTCGTTCACTTTTTTTGTAAGTCAACATCGAGCTACATAATCAGGCTATAGAATTTAATATTCATGTGTGATATACAATAATCCTGCTTCACCGATAATAACTTTTTTGACTCCTAACTATATAAAGCGAAGGGTAAGTAGGTGAATTTGTTAAACTTCTGATTCTTTGGCTTTTAGCATCAGATGTTTGTTTTATAAAATTTACAAAACAAAAAAGTTTTAGCCTCATATGTTTATTATGTTAACTGACCGTTTAATATAACCTGGGATTGTGGGGTATGCTGAGTTTCAGATTGATTATTTCCTACATTTGATTAAACTTGTAATGTTGCTCTGTTTTTCCGGTTCGTGATCAAGTGAGAATTTTTTTGTTTTGATTATTTTTTCAAAGTTTTTCAGGAATATATAGATGCACGTGATATCATATATAGTCTCCTGTTAAGTTTCTTAATCTAAAGCATTGTAATTATTTTTTATTCCATTCATATGGTTGTTTTTGTAAGATGTTATGAGAGATACTCTGAATTTGAAAGCCAAATATGCAACATTCCAACTCCAATTTCTAAAATTAAATCGGTGAAAACATTTAGGGCCCTTGGATTAAGTATTTCTTGAAAAAGATGTTGTTTAGTAGATTTTGTAAACTAATTTAAATTTAAGGAATGAGCTAAACTGCCTCATTTTTTTATTATTTTTTTTGATAACCGAGGAAGCCACCCGACCCGTCTTTTGGACGACCCTGCCTCATTTTAAATGAATATGAGAAACCATTCATATGAAACTAAAAATTGCATTAGAGTATAGGTATGTCATGCCAATCGGATAGATAATTTAAATATTATCTAAGCAAAACAAATCGAATGATGTTCCACGACAAGTATATGTAATCTTATGCCAACTAGATTGATGTGTATTATGAATGTTACAACAATGATACCTTACGGTAGGGGTGAGCGTGGTTTCAGGACCGGATCGAAACTGAATTACTGTTTTCTTAAAAACCGAAAACCGAACCGATTATGTATATATATATGGTTCTAGTTCAATTTCGTTTCGGTCTGCCTTCAATTCAGTTATGTTTTTCCGATCCATATACTATCCCTACTTAGTCGTAACCTGCTAGGGGAGTATAACTTTAAAAAAATTGGCTTTATATTTAACCAATATGATTGTTATCTTTTTGCTCAACTCTTTAGATATACACTGCAGACCTAATAAATGAAAACTATATTTCAGACTTTTCTTTTTACAATATGAATATTTATTATCAAATATATATTTTCAATATTTATTGATGTTTGAATATATAATTATTATCTTATTATTTAATGAGATTTTGTGATTGTGTAGCATTAAATGTAAAACACGAACTATATATAAATATTAATGTTAAAAATGATAAAATTTACAAAATTAATAACAATAACCAGATTATCCCAAAAAAACATACATATTATTTTAATCCAAAACTACAATATAACTTTCTTTTAACCCAAAAAGGTATCATACTATTATTTTTAACCGTAAACAGTCCGCTGGAAACAATTCGAACCATATGGTGCTCGCCTCTAAAAAAGTAGAAATGTATAAATACGTTTAATTTCTTAATTGCCAATCAATAGATTTTAAAAGAATATCCAAAAAAATAGTGTGTTCTTTGAAATATGACTTATTAATATGTTATGTTTTTGGAACAAATACTTACCAAAAAGAAATCATTCAACGTCCCCGCCAAAATATATTTCTTGAATGCATGAATAAAAGTGAGATTTGTAATAGAATTGAAGACCAATTGAAATGAAGACCCAAAAAACCAAATTTATAGATTTATTCTATTGATAATTGATTTTTCCGGTTCATTAGGTGTTCTTGAAATATAACGTGTTCCAAAAAATGAAAACCATTCACTATAAGAAAATTACTCATCATTTTCCGAAAGGAAAATAATCACGTAAGGGAAATTACTCTCTCAAAGCCCAAAGAAAAGTATTCACCACCGTTGCATTGCGCGGGTACGCAACTAGACACCGAAAAAAAAGTATGACAATAACCAAAAACAACATTGTATTTATATTTTGTCGATGAATTACATGTTCTTTGTCATCGGTTTGTACGTTTTTCTCAGATCTAAAGGTAAAGGTGGCTACAATGGAGGAATGTTGACTTTTGTGGTGAAATCGATCTTGGTGTGAATTCAATCAATGATGGAAACTGGTACTTATCATTGTTGATGAGGCATGGCGGTGGGGAAGCCAAATCAACAATGAAAATTGAGGGTTTTGTGGTCTAGGGTAACGAGAGAGAATTTGTGGTATAAGGTTTCGAGATATAGTACCAGCTTCTTGATGATAGTGGCGCTTGATTCACATCAAGCTTCTTGGAAGAGATGGCAGTTTGAAGGCGATGACTACTATTCTCGACTTTTGTATCAAATTTATAACTGCAGATGGAAGCAAAATCCGAGAGAACATGGGAAATATGAGGAACAACAGTGGGAAGTGGGGGAAGACGGTTTCGTGACCTAATCGGCCCGTACGTGGATGAGGTGGGAGAACCGTGAGATTGTGGGGAGTGGTTTTGGAATTGAGATTAAGGGAAAGGGAGGGATCGGTTATGGAAGATATTGATGGGAGATTGTAGATGGAGTGGGTGATGATCGTGGAGAGAAACTGTAAAAAGGTTATAGTGAAAAAGTCTAGTTGTAATTGTTTGTACACAATGGTAAAACAAGTGTACCTCTTAAATTAAGTAAAACTTTAGTTTGCTTTATAAGGGGCGGGTGTGTGTGTGTGTGTGTGTGTGTGTGTACTAGGTGCGTACCCGCGCAATGCTGCGGCGGCAATTAGTTCGTTTCTGTGGAAGCTTGTGGGCATCGGCAAATAGTGTGTTTCGGTAAATAGTTCGTTTCAGTAAATAGTAACGCAGCAAACGATGAATATCGGGATATATGTATGTAAAGGTGAACTCATACACAAAAACACACAGAGAAAGATTTATTTAAAATTATCTTTTCTTAAAATGATATTTGTATCATATATGAGGTCATATGTCTAAAAATCTTTCCATATATCTCGATATTTGCACAAGAATATTTCTTGTCAAAATCTTTTTATAAGGGAATAACTAAATATACATTTTTTTTATTTTAAATACACTCTTATTCAAAGTCAATAATTTCTTATTTGTTGAATTGGATTGTTTTTCGGAAAAATTAGATATGATTGGTTGAAAATGTTTTGACTTCTGTTAAATGTGTATATAAGGTGTATGTTTAGTTGCACCTTTTTATATGTTTCCATAATAGTTAAAAGAAAGTATAAACAAATTTTCACATGTTCAATTAAATTCACTTTAGTAACATGTACTTAAAAAAATAGTTCATGTTACATTATTAGTATCATTTTTTTATTTTTACTCAGTTTTTTAATATTTCGAAAAGATGGAGGAAGACACATTGATTTTAGTAAAGTAGAATGGTATAATTAACGAATGAATGAAAGTAGAGCACTTAATACATACACATCAGGTTCTTAAAGTTATACCAAAAATACATATATAAGGTACAAAAACTTACCTACCGGTACCAAAATGATACAAATACTTGACCATCAGGAAACAAAAAGACCATAATAGCCATAGGTAAAACATAGGAGACGCATTTATTCAAAATATACATAGTACATAAATCAAAATTTAACCGCATATCAGTTGTGTAAACTGCCTTGCCTATCCCTTACTTCTGCTTCTTCACATATTTCCTCAGAAATTTGAAGCTGAAAAAACATACAATAAGAATATGGGAATATAAGATAAAGATTAGAAATGTAGCAAACAAAGTGGTATAGACATCCATATTTCAACCCTTTCTTTGCAACCTGGAACTGGAAAGGGCAACAAAAATGTTAACCAAAGAAGTCAATCCATGAAACTACCTGTAACAAGTTTAACAAAAAAAAAAAAAAAAAAACTCGTTCTTTTCATATTTGGAACTAAAAAAAATGTGAGAAGAAGAGATAATTGACAGTATAAATGCAATTTTATATTTGATTTAGTTACATATTGCCATTTGATCAGTTTCGAGGACCAAGTTCCTCCGTTAATTCTTAGCCTACAAAATGACATCACTTGTTAGTCATTGTCCTTTGCTAGACAAATAATCAATTCCAAAATTAAGATCCAGAAGAGAAAGACGAAATAAATTCATAGAAACAAACTTGAACACACACAAACACAAACAAATACACTAAGATCTGCTATGTGAGTGGGTGTCACAGTTCTAGAGAGAGAGAGATAAAGAGACTCAGAAAGACCTTTGGTGGTGGGCTGGTGGCAGCGATGACGGGGACACTCGAACACTACCGATGTGCTTCTCTATTAACAGTACCTGAACATCAAGATGTGGGTTATTCAGAATTTCTTGTTCGATCTTGTTGGACCTAATCAAATAATGAACAAACAGGGTCTTTAATTAAGACAAACATGGGCATGAAAGCAATATCCAATCAACAGAGAGAGTGGTAGTGTTGTAAAATCGATAAACAGCCGTAACAGTTGTGGGTGTTTGTGTCGGTGTGTGGGCGTCCATATCAGAAATTTGAAAACACATACTTCGCATCCAGGAACTCATAAAAAATTCAAGAAATTTGTGTTTCTATATAAAAATCTCAGCTTGGTTTGTGAGGGAGGCTGCAAAGTTTCAATTTCTATATATCGAAATCAGAAGTTTATAAAGAAATTAAGGGAAACAAATCATGGGTTTCACCCAAAATACAAGATAATAATTTGGGACTCACCAGTCAGGAAGATGTCTACATTGAACATAATGTACTAATTTACAGTAGCCAACGCTAACTCTGTTTCCACTGTCAACAACAAGAATCTCAATATGGTTAAGCATACTAATGTATCATTTTAAAAAAACTTAAATCAAGATATATAAACTTTTCAGAAGGTTTTTAACCTGTATGTTAGAAACTCTTATTCCTTGATTCGAATGTTGAGCTTTCACATTCTTATTCCTTGAGCGGCTGGTGATTGGTTTTGACCCCCATTAGTCATCGTTTGCCATTACCTGCAATTAGAAATCCCAAACTTGAAATCCCATTAGTTCTTCTGATCTTGTAAATATCATTTTATATTTGAAAACTCCAACCTGTAAATGTCGTTGATCGGGAAGAAGATTGCATGCGATAGAAGATGGTCTACGATGGAGACCCTGTACCAAAATATGAAGCCTGATATTAGTATAAAAATTTGATACAAAATAAAACATGAATAAAAAATTTTGAATCATCCACCAGAAACATAAAAAGAAGCGTATAATGGGAAAAGCTAGATCTATTCACCTTATTGGCGAAAACAGAACTGGGAGTCGTTGCAGCAATGGCCAATGAGTAAAGGGCATGAAGAAAGGGGTACAAAGATGCTGAGCCGTGACGGGCCGGTTTAGAGGGTGTGCAAAATGGGCAATTGCACAGGGCCCAAATTTTGTAGGGGCCCAAAAAAAAATTTGTAATACAGTTAACACTTCAGCCCAAATTGGAAAAGGAAATACAAACTCGCGTGCACGCAAAGGCGCAATTGGCAAACGAGCGGGAATTCGGGAGACGGGAATCAGGATCAGTCCATCGCAATTCGCCAAACGATCGTCATGTTTTCATAATTTCAATCATAATTTCAAGGAGGGTTGAACAGAGAAGTGGCGAATAAGAAGATACTGAACACTAGGTTTGCATCTGCTATAAATTTGATTTGTAGCCATAATGCACATTACAGTTTATCTCTCCCAAAAAAGACTTCGAGATCTGTTAGCATTGTTATGGTTTTGTATGTTTCTACACTTGTTAATCTTAAACATATGATAATGACATCTTATTCACATATAAAGATCATCGACAATGTCAGTGACCAAGAAAATAACCCTTCCCAATTACAACCCTAAATCAACATACATCTATTTCAACACATACACCTGGGATTTCAACACCATCAGAAGTATTATTATCGAGTTAATTAATAGAAGTATGTCAGAAAGTTTTAATGAATATCGTGCTTTGGGCAGAAGGCTAACTAAAATATTTTCACTTTGTTGTTCATCTACATACTACATAAAAGCCTATGAACAGTAAGAACACAAGAGGGCCTTTTTTTTCCAGCTCGTCCCGGGCATCCGAATCCTCGGCACCGTCCCTGCTGGGGCGGACCCAGGATAAATGGACATGGGGGCACTGATCCAGGAAAAATGGACACGAGAGGCAATAAGGAGCATATTTTTTTTAAACGGGGGACACCTATATATAATAAAAAAATTTACACTACGGGGTAAAATTTCAGGGGGGCACGTGCCCACCCGGGCTCCTACATAGGTCCGCCCCTGGCAGTTACGGGTCGAAATTAGGGATAAAGGGTTTATAGATAGCGATGAGGGTACGATGGTGGCCCGAAGGTGCGGTATGGTGGTGTGGAGGTGCACCGATGATCCGAATATGCGTTGGTAGCGGCGGTGGGGTCGCAAATCTGGTGTTGACGGAGGTGAAGGTGGTGCGCGGAGATGAGAGGGGGCGTATTTTTAGATAGAGAGACTGAGGGTTCAAAATTCAATTGGGTTTACGGTTTAAATGGGTGGGAAGGAGACCCAAAAGTTAAGACCAACAGGAGCTGAGCGGGGAAGACACAGCGGTGTCCACTGTGGAGGTCATCACAGCACGGGAACACTGCCCCACCTGGGGTGTGACCTCCGGTGAAGGACCTCGCAAGGGGTTGGAAGCCCGTCTGGTGAAGCTTCTCTCTCTCTTCTTTCTTTCTTTATGTCTTCCTTTCTCTCCTCTCTTTTTCATATGCAGTGAAAGTGAATGGAACGGACGAACGAACGAAGAAGATGAAGAAAGAAAAAAGGAAATAAAGGTTAGATTAAGAAAATTGCAATTCTAGTCCCTGTATTTGTTTTAAATTTACAAAAATGGTAAAAAATTAAATATATTAATTTTAATGAAATTGTTTTCTTTTGTTAATTAATTTTTTTAATTTAATTTGATATAATTTGTTATTTAGTTTAAATTAAATTAAATATAGAAGAGATTCAAATTTTGAAATTAACATATACCCCCGGCCAAATGAATAAATACCCTTCTTACATTTTAACCATTTATTTTGAATTTTATTTGATCTAATTGACTAAACTTGTTCCATGTTTATGCATCATTGAGTTGTATCATTTTTAAGACATAGTCTTAAAATTAAGACTTCTATGCTTTAATGTATTATAATTTATATATGTATTATAGTATGTTATATAAAACTCTTAGACTAAATTTATTTTTCAAACAAAAAAGAATTAATGAACTAAGTCGCTTATATTTAAGACTTTTTGTCAAAAAAATATGAAAAAAATATGCTTATACGAAATGTATGGATATGTGCATTTTTGTGCAAATGTACATATGTGCACCTAAAAAAAATCAACTTTTTATTTACGATTTTTTAACGAAATGTCTTAAATATAAGCGACTTAATACATTAAGTCATTTTTTTTGAAAAAAATAATTATAGTTTAGGAGTTCTCAAGTTCTCACGAATACATGAGTTATCAAATCGTCCTAAGTCTCTCTCTCTCTCTAATTATATATATATATATATATATATATATATATATATATATATATATATATATATATATATATATATATATATATATATATATATATATATGAAAGTTCAATATAGAACCAAAATAAAACAAGGAACCAAAAGAACCAATCGTGAGTATCGGAATGCATTTTATCGACGGCCAGAGATAAGGTTGTAAATTTCTAACTTGGACGCGCATGTAGCGGATCATAACAAAAAACCCACTTCGTTTTTTTATTTTTTATTTTTAGAGCTTATTTTTTTTCGAAATAAAAAACCGAATATATCAAAATTCATAATTTTTTATTCTCTTTCAATAGACATCCATATCAATATACTAAAAATGAAAAAAAAATATTCAAAAATTTTGTTCAGATTCACAACACTTAATTAATGTGAATCTGAACCATAATAAGTTTTTATAGAAGATTATTCATATGTGAATGATCATTGAAATTATATTTTTCAACAATAATTGATCATTCAATAACAACTCATGTGAATTTAAATAAACTTTTAGATTTGCATTGTGAATTTGACTAACTTCATATTGAATTTAAGTAATTTCATTTATATTCTTTACAATTTCAATATTTTGATAATGTACAATTGAATTAACTAAGATTCACAAATTAATTACTTAAAGTTACACATGAATGATCAAAAAATGTTGAAAAAAATCGGGTTTCATGATCATTTATGTGTGAATTAATATGTATTAAACTAGATGCATACTATTTTGAACCTTTTGATCATACACAAATGAATTAATTCAGATCCAAAAATGAATTTGCTTAAAATTCACATATGAATGATAAAAAATTGTTGAAAAACCAGGGTACAATTACCATTTATATTTGAATTAACATGTCTAAAACAAGAAGCAGTTAAAATTCGCAATGTGAATATAAACTGTATTAAATTTGTATGAAGATATTTCACATGTAAATGGTCAATGAATTCAATTTTTTCAATAATTGTTAATTATTCAATAACAACTTATGTAATTTAAAAATATTTTTAAATTCAGATGTGAATTCAAGAAAAATTACTAATGTTTTTACTATTTCAGTGTTTTAATATCATATACAATTGAATTAACTAAGATTCATAAATGCTTTACTTAAAATTCACATGTGATTAGTAAAGAATTATTGAAAATTTTGGATAGATTTGTCATTTAGATGTGAATGTATATATCTAAAACAATACAGTTCAGTAATGCAGTTCAGTTCAGGTTCACAAGATGAATCTGGACGAACTTGAAGTAAAAAAAACAAAAAAATTTGTACATCAATATGAATCTCTATTTATAGAGGATGAAAAATTATGAATTTTGGTATAATTAGATTTTTATTCGAAAAAAGAATAAGCTTAAAAATTTTAAAAACATAAAAAACGAAGTGGGTTTTTTGCTATGATCCGCTACATGCGCGTCCAATTAAGAATTTTACATCCTTCTCTCTGGCAGTCGATATTTTGCATTATGGCGGTAGGATTGGTTCCTTGGTTCCTTGTTTAATTTTGGTTCTACATTGAACCAAACCCTATATATATATATATATATATATATATATATATATATATATATATATATATATATATATATATATATATATATATATATATATATATATATATATATATATATATATATATATATATATATATATATATATATATATATATATATATATATATATATATATATATATATATATATATATATATAAAGCATATATAATTTACAAGTCATTTAAAGCTTAAAGTCTTAATTTTAAGACTTTTGGTACAAGCCTTCATAGCCTTCTTCAAAATTCACGGATATATATATATATATATATATATATATATATATATATATATATATATATATATATATATATATATATATATATATATATATATATATATATATATATAACATTATATAAAGCATATATAATTTACAAGTCATTTAAAGCTTAAAGTCTTAATTTTAAGACTTTTGGTACAAGCCTTCATAGCCTTCTTCAAAATTCACGGAGGAATGACCACATGCTTGCATACCGGGAGAAATCACCACCCATGATTTATTATAAAACAATCTTAACCCTACGTTAATTTAGTGATCCGACCAAACACATTTCAACCAATAGAAATACAACTTGACATGTATAAATAAAGTCAATCACAAAACCATTTCCTTACTCCTACGCACCCAATCTCTCCCCCCTTCTCTCTCCGCACCTTACTCCTATGCACCCATCTCTCTCCCCCCCTCTCTCTCTGCACCTGCTGGTTTGTTTAAACTTGATTCAATGTCAGCTCCATGTTTGCACATTTACTGCAAATTTTTTGCGGATTCAGCATCTATTTGTATCTCCATTAATTATTTTCTGTCATAAATAAACACCATTTAGAAGTTTTTGATCATGTAATAAATGTGTTTGATATTTCTAAGTTTGTTTTCTAGCAATATCGTCCTGATGTGATTTGTAATGTGTTTATATTTGTATTTATGTATCCTTGCATATCTTAAGTTTAAGACCCTTTATTTAGTTAAAGGTTATTTTGTTTGTCCAGGTTCGTAAGCAAGTTATTGTTGGATTAGGTGTCTAAGTCATGACTTTACAACTATATTTATCTTGTTAATTGAAGCAAAGTCCATTTGGGTTGCCCTCATAGCTGGAGGTCAGGATAGAGTTCAGTAGAGTAAAAGGTTGATTTATTAATTGTGTAATAAATCAATAGAATTAATTAAATGGTTTATTAATATATTTAAGTGTTAATATATTAATTAGAAACTATAATAATTAATTGAGATTTAATCTAGAATTAATTGGATTTAATTTAGTGATTAAATTAATTAATTAAAAGTGTGAGGACTAGTTTGTATTTATTCAATAGTTGAATAACTGGCAAAGAGAAGTCCAGGGGCCAAAAGTGGCGCCACCCTTGGAGGCTTCTCTAGGGTTGGCGAAAACCCTAATTAGGGTTTAGGGATCTGGTCCAAGTGGTCAACAGGCTTGCCCACTTGGAGGCTCCTTAGGGTTTCAGGTGTAACCCTAGGAGGTTATAAAAGGAACCCTCTGGCTCCCCATTATTCACGCCAACTTCAACCAAGATTACTCTGCTGGACTGTCTTCTCCATTGCTGTGGGTATGACTTGCATCTGGGGCAGGATACTTTTGCTGCTAGCTTCAAGAACAAGATTCAAAGGTTGGTTCTTCTGATTTAAACTTTAGAAATCATTGTTGGCCTTTAGGTTTTAGTTTATTATCTTCATAGAAGAAAACATAGATCTTTATAGGGTGCATGTGAACCATAAGCAATTTTTGTGTTCATTGTTTGCTAGAAAACCCTTCAGTGGTATCAGAGCTTAGGCTGTTTTCTTGTGAAATTGATATAAACTGCTTAATTGTTTTTTGCCTTGGTGTTTTTTACGATGAACATACCCTTGAGTAGCCTTAATTTCGTGGCCTAGGCTAGGGTTTCCTAACCCTAGCCACCACCCCTTATTTCCCCCTCTATTTGCTTGATTTACTTGCCTTGATTAGGATTGTTATTTATGGTAATTGCTGTTTAATTAAATAACTAGAATCCTTTATCTATATAAGGTAAATCTCGAAATCTAGGGACAAATATAGGTAATTAATTTGATTAATTTTGTGATTCCTATATTTGATTTAATTAGTTTAATTAATTGTTTAATTAAAAGATCAATTAAATCAGCTTAAAGAATTAATTAAATTTTGAAAAAATAGATAATAATTTGCGAAAATTATGAGATAATTAATTCTAAAATATTTTAATAAGATTAAAATATATATCTTATATATTTATGATTAAAAGTTAATTATTTATATATAAGAAAATTGGTTAGTCTTACCGCAAGTAGGCCTCATTCACAAAACTGTCCTATAAAGAGGGTATAAGGCGACTGACTATAAAATGTTAGTCTAATGGGTATCTACTCTTACCCACCGCTCTCCTGGTCAGTCGAGTGTCGTTAGCCGAACGGGTTTGATAGAACCGCTAAGCCTCTTAAAAGTATAATGCTGTAATTGAAAGTACTAGAACCTTGAACAAAACCCAATCTAGTTACTTTAGGATAAAAATGTGAATTTGTGCTAATCCATGGAATTGCACATTGCACTTTGTGGAACGTTGGTGGAGCGTGTGTGGTTTACCGGCACACTAACTGGGGTCCACAAAGACTTGCAATGGGTTTCTCGATTTTGTCATTATTAACGGAGCGTGTGTGGTTAACCGGCACGTTAATTAGAGATGGCAATCGACTTAGAGAGTACCAAGCTAATTTGCATGGTTATTCACACCCGGTTTGTGATCCTCGGCATCCCAGTCACAAACAGTGGGGCACATCCGAGACTAAACATGTCATTGAACAGTTCAATGTGTCTCAACAGATCTAGGAATTTCATAAGATGAAATTGATAAGTGTATTATCTACCTTAATGACCATTATGTTGTGATTACGGCATCCCTATTCACACCATAGTTGGGGTATTTTGGGTCCTAGCCTTAATAAATAATATGTTGGGTAATTATTTAAAAGGATAAATGAAACTAATAAAATTCTGGTTATTGTAGATGTCTGAATCAAGTGTCTATTCTCCTCCCTCTCCTTCTTCACCCATTTCTGAGAGCATCAGAAAGCACCTGCTAAATATGGAAAAGGCTGACTGGCCTTAATTATATGGTATGGCCTCATAAATAGAGAATAGTTCTCTGTTTTGCTGGCAAGCCATATCTGACTGAGTGTCCGCTCCCCAAAGCATGACATCACACAGTAGCTTGTGATGAGCATGACTTCTTGATTGTTAAGTCAAGGAAAGTTCGTTGCCTAATACTATTAATCATTGACCCCGAGTTCCGCAAGAGTTTAGAATTCCTGGGGCCAGATAAGTTAACACAGCTAGTTGTGGAAAAGTTCCATGAACTGGTTGAGAAAAGGACGAGCTAAGATCTTCAAAGAGTTTGAAGTGTGCAGGAAGTAGCACCAGTTCACATGTTCTCAAGATTGAGAGACACATAGGTGAACTATATAAATTTGGTTCCCTTTTGATCGGGAGTTAAAGCATTAGCTCGACTCGCTGATTCGTTCATCCTGATGTACAGGAAGGGAAACCAGATAAGACAATTGTGGATATGCATTCAATGTTGACTCTGTATGAGTCGTTCATAGAGAAGCATAGTTCCATTGATTCAGCTGCTTCAGGATTGAGTCCAGTAATAGGACACATCAAGAAATGATCCAGATCGTCTGGACCGGTTCCTCGATGGTTCAAACTGGGAATCCACAGGGTGGGACACAGTCACGGAAAGATTGGAAAATGCTCCGAAGCCGAACAGTTTGGCAACTCAAGAATATCTTAAAACTCAGAACATCTGATCCTTAGTTCCTTGATACAGGATGTGTTTCTCACATTTGCTCTGTATGCATGGACTCTGTAGGATGTGGGATGTTGTTGCATAGGAGCATATTCAGATTGGATCTGAAGCTCATGCAGGTTTAGAGTTTAGTTAGATGTTGAAATCATGTTATTATCTTATTAGATGTGTATGACATTGTCTATCATATTGTACATTGTGCAAGGATTTTTGTTTTTAATAAAATTGTCAATTTTCTTTTAACACATGTTGTTTGAAATATCCTTGAAATGTTGTATGATTGTGTTGAATGCATAATTAGTAATAACTTGAATGTTGAATGCATCCAAAGTGTTTGTATTTTAGGAATTGTGTCATTTTATGATTGTTAAGATAAGTATCATAAGAATCAATTCAACCAAAGGTCCAGTTGGATAGGACCTTGGAATCACTTGACTTAGAGTCACTTGATGAGTTGAGTTCTTAATGTGCTAAGAAATGAATCAACCAAAGATCCAGTTGGACAGGACTTTGGAATCATTTGGCTTAGAGTCAAATGATGATTAAGTTCTTTATAAAGCACATGTGACAAGAAATGAATCACCCAAAGATCCAAAGGATAGGATTTTGAAATCAGCTGACTTAGAGTCAACTGAAGATTGCAAGTCTTGAACAGAATTAACAAAGTCATAAGTTTACATAGAGATGTAAAGAGATTGAGATTAGAAGCAACGAACACATCAGTTGCTGTGTATTGCTCGAATCTCCGAATAGAACACAATTGTTTGTACTTCACAATATTTGTCATTCGGTATGACGAGTATGACTTCGCTTATCGGAATAAGCGATTGAATTGAAACCTTGAACAGTTCAAGGACTTCAAAGGAAGTACGAGATCCACAGAACCTGAGTGACAACTTAAACTGGGAAAATGTTTCACAGTTATTCTCTTCCAAGAACATTAATAGTTATAATGTGTCTTAGGGAAGATGATGGAGCGTTGGTCGAAAGAGTTCGATCCTCAATGTATGAGATACATTGCCAATTAGTTCCCCGTAAACTAAACACTAAACCAGTCAGACTATATTCCAACCACATCCTTCGACTAAGTAGGTTTTGCAGACATTGTCTGAAATGTAAAACTGGGATTGTCTCACTTGTACATTAAAGGTCCAGGGTCTTGTAGTGTTCGTCCGAACCTCATAACTGGCCTGAACCTAATCAGAAATGTCATTTCACTAGCTATCCCGCTGTACCTGGAAAAGAAAGAGCTCTTTTAGAAAGAACTCATATTCTAAGGAGACAGTGGGAGTTGGGACTGTCCTGAATAAGTTCAGGATTAGCCAAGTGAAATAACCTTTAGTCATCGCTAGGCTTAGAGCAGAAATCAGATCTCTGTTTTAATACTGACATAACCTTCTCTTGACCATTAGTACTGATCACCGTCATAAGTAGTCATGATCAGGGTGACATACCGAATAGTGGTAAAACACTATAGTTGGTACGGATTTTCAATCCGACTACTTGGAAGCATTGGTGAGCCCGGCTGCTGCCAATTAAGAGAACTTTAGGACGAGATACAGTCCATGTGACAGTTTGATTGATTTTACAACTGGTCTTAGAACCAGTGAGAGTAATCATCAAAAGAAACCAACATGGACAGAAACGTACCTTCATCTGGTTGAGTGAGACGATACTCAGAGTCAAGTAATTGACTTCGAGAGAAGCATTCTCAATAGAAGATAAAATCCGAAAGGATACTGCATATTGTAAGTCGTTAGTGGAGCACGTGTGGATCACCGGCACACTAATAGGGACTCACAAAGAATATGCCAGTATAAAGGTACATGGGCCCGAGATTTTCCTGCGGGCACCTCGCAAGAAAGGATATTCAGATTCTCGGAGTATACCAAAAGATTGGATTTTGAGAATGAGCTGAAAGATATCCATTAAGATGTCAGAAAAGTTTGGATTCTCAAAATATACCAAAAGCTCTGGATTTTGTAAATAGTCCATAACCGTGTCAAAGCCAGTGGGAGTATTGCTGTTATCTATCTCCGCATGTGTGTTACATGCTGTCTCTAGGAAACGTCTCTTTTCATTACAAAGTGTAATGACTTGGTGTTAAGAGACGGATCGCTATGAAAGACTTAATAGAGATACGGCATGCTCAGGTGGTTACAAACATCTATGAGATAGATCGAAACTCTGCCAAGATGATCTTGATGAGACTCAAGATGCATAGCTCAGGAAAGGAGTTTCCTGTCATTGCAAAGTGTGATGATTTGGCATGAGAGGTATGAAAGGTGCAACGTACTCACATAATCCATTGACATATATCAGATAAATGTTGTCATCAGTATATAACCGGCCATAGTAAGCATGATCTTGATAAAATTCAAGATGCATGAGAAAAAGTCTCCGAAAGGATATAGTTATTGAAAGTCGTGACACAAGGATTATAAGTAATCCTAAGATTCTAAAAGATTTTGGAATAGGACTGGATCGGATCCAACAAGTTTCTTGGATCGATCAGAAGTATCATGAACATGTCTTGATGACTTAATGCTTAGAGCATAGTGAGTCAGATTCAGGATATGACCTGGCTGGGAATACTTGATGGATTTTGAACATACGTGAGAGATCATTTGAAAATGATTGGGGTGAATATTGATAACAAAATTTGAAAAGAGTTTTCAAATAAGGACTTAATGGTTAAAGAATTTCGTTGGCATTCCGATGGAGCGCGTGTGGCTCACCGGCACATCGTAACACCTCGAAATAGTCTTAGGGTGTAGTCGTGTGGACTAAAGATCCCGAGAACCATGGAAAGTCACAGTACATAGAATGGAGTTGTTAGTGAGAATAACGGTATGACCAAAATTGAAATATCATCGGAAGAATATCCGATCGGATAAAGTGTATAAATGTGTAACATTTGAATACATAGAAAGAGTGAAAGGTCAAGTAGACATAGATACATAACACGAATTAAATAGTTTAAAAGGAATCTAGAAACCGATAATAGTTTATGTAAAATCCGACTTGGTGATTACCTCGTGGAGACTTGGTAATTAGGCAATAGTAGCCACCAGTCACATTTTAAGTTTCAATTTTGCATGTTTCACTTCCCGAATAATTTGATTATTCAAAAGTCCACAGTCGCTCATACTTTTCGGGAGTAAGTATGAACAAAGACTGTCGTGAATTGGTTGTAGATTGTCTAAGGAGTTAGACATTGCAGTAAGACTGCTACAACGTTCATGAGTACTTAGAAATAGAGATTTGAGTATTGGATAAACCCGCGCTCAACAGATTGCTTCATGGATTACATCACGAGCAATGTTGAGACGATAATATCGTATGATCTTGAAGCGGAGACATATGAGTTGAAATTTACGAGTCGGTTGTGCATTGATGATGCGAAACGCATCGGTAACTCGATGTTATAAAACGCATTGTTGTGTACGATTTGATAAGTAAAAGACACAACCATATGAGTCAAAGCTTATTCGTTCCTTGACCCTGATGGGAAACAGATATCTGTAGGCCGCTCGATGATTTTGAAGTTGACTTAAGTGCTGGCCAGCCTGGACTAAATTGATGTGTTCAATTAGAAGTCCGAAAGTCATAAGCAGAATCGGAAATCGGGAAACAGAGTATCGGACAGAGATTGATCTCAATCCATGTCTCGTGTCTGAAAATATCTTGTTGGACGAAGGATCATATGATCACTTATCTTTGGACGGAACTGACTAGGTCAGAGTTCGGCAGCAGTTTCTAGGAAGCTGCAAGTTGTTTATTAATCAGAAGATAAATTAAAGTCATAGACTTATCCAAGTGGGAGACTGTTGGATTAGGTGTCTAAGCCATGACTTTACAACTATATTTATCTTGTTAATTGAAGCAAAGTCCATTTGGGTTGCCCTCATAGCTGGAGGTCAGGATAGAGTTCAGTAGAGTAAAAGGTTGATTTATTAATTGTGTAATAAATCAATAGAATTAATTAAATGGTTTATTAATATATTTAAGTGTTAATATATTAATTAGAAACTATAATAATTAATTGAGATTTAATCTAGAATTAATTGGATTTAATTTAGTGATTAAATTAATTAATTAAAAGTGTGAGGACTAGTTTGTATTTATTCAATAGTTGAATAACTGGCAAAGAGAAGTCCAGGGGCCAAAAGTGGCGCCACCCTTGGAGGCTTCTCTAGGGTTGGCGAAAACCCTAATTAGGGTTTAGGGATCTGGTCCAAGTAGTCAACAGGCTTGCCCACTTGGAGGCTCCTTAGGGTTTCAGGTGTAACCCTAGGAGGCTATAAAAGGAACCCTCTGGCTCCCCATTATTCACGCCAACTTCAACCAAGATTACTCTGCTGGACTGTCTTCTCCATTGCTGTGGGTATGACTTGCATCTGAGGCAGGATACTTTTGCTGCTAGCTTCAAGAACAAGATTCAAAGGTTGGTTCTTCTGATTTAAACTTTAGAAATCATTGTTGGCCTTTAGGTTTTAGTTTATTATCTTCATAGAAGAAAACATAGATCTTTATAGGGTGCATGTGAACCATAAGCAATTTTTGTGTTCATTGTTTGTTAGAAAACCCTTCAGTTATATGGAGAAAAAAACATGGAAGTAGCAAACCACCACCAAAGACACAAAATCAACATTTCTCATTTCTATTTCGCTGGTTTGAAAAAACACTACCGATATTTTGAGAAAATGGAGATTTTTGAACAAAACATATTTGAAAACTTTGAGATTTGAACCATGTTTAGATTCTAATTTTTCCGAACTTTAGCACATACTCATAAGATTTGAGGAACATTCATAGATTTACGTTTTCCTTTGTTTTCAAATTTAAAAATAACAACAAATAAATAAAAATTGAATTATATATATATATATATATATATATATATATATATATATATATATATATATATATATATATATATATATATATATATATATATATATATATATATATATATATATATATATATATATATATATATATATATATATATATATAAATGAATATATTGTTGTTATGTATATAAGCTTGCTTATTAAACTCATGATACGACATGTGTTATGTGTATACCGTCTATTTCCTTATACTCTTGATGATTTCTATGGACTTAACTCAACTAACATCACGTGTAAAAAGTTAATTTCATGGATCTAGACTTTATATTAGAACTACAACCATTGTAGAGGGGTTTTTATAGAGACCTAATATGTCAAACACACCATGCTAAGTCAAGGGGAAAAAAGGCTAAAAAAGATCAATGAATCTGATTGCATAAAATTCTCAGAGTTAACTCACTGCGATTCCAAATGTTATTTTACTAATTTATGACAAGATCAATTCCTGAACAGGATCGAAAAAAACCGAACCGAAACCAGAAAAATAAAATTCAAAGAATCAAACCCTAGAATTATTGTTCTTTTTCTCCAGCGAATTTGTGAAACAACCAATTCAGCGGTGGAATCCAAGTTTCCTGCCTGAATTTGTATTTTTTTCGTGACACGAATGCTTCACTACAACACCCTAGAAATATTGTTCTTCTTCTCCGGCGACCCTTATCGCTTCTCCTCTTCTCCTTTTCTTCTCTACGAAGTCCGACGGTTTAGCTTAGGAACCGGCGCCATAAACTGCCACCTTTGAGCAGGAAGACGGTAATTGTTACAGTGGAGAACTGGCGCTGTTGCAACTGCTACTGGTGCTGCTGTTTCGACTGTTTGTACTGCTGCTCCGGGAAAACACCAGCGAATCTTTACTAATAACGCAGCTGGTTCTCGAAAGCTTACAAAGCGTTAACCTTCTTGGTTGAATAGGGAAAGTGTGGAGGAGGAAATTGTCGTTGGAGAACAAAAGGTCTGTTAATTTCGACTCCATCTCCATATCTGGTGACATTGTCGGAATAGTGTAGTTATCGCCGGAGGAATTGCTTTTATGCAGGGGATGATTCTCGATGGTGGTTTATGCATTGGGATGAAAATATTCACATAATATATATCATCTAAAAGTTTGGATAAGAGACCGATGATTTCTCTAACCGTTTTGATTAATGATCTTCGATTTCCGGCGAGAGTACAATGATGCGTCTGAAATTGAAGCCTTGATAGATGGTGCTGAACTTTTAGTTACCAAAATTGGGTTTGCCCCAAAGGTTGGTCCAGTCTCTAGAAAATAAAAAGAAATTACCAGATTGTTTTACTAGCATTTGGTTTCTGGGTTTTCTTATGTTAGTGCGTGTGTTTGCAGGTGTATATCTGTTCTTATGGTTCTTAGAGAAGTTGTACATAGTGCTTGGGAGGGATGGCATTGGGAAGAAAATGATGACAGGGGTGTGGTTGAATCTGAACCTGTAACCCCAAAAATCTGTGTGTGTTTAGTTTGTACGTATGCTCTTTGTTTGCTTCATCTAATTTAATTTGCAATTTTGTGTTTTAGTTTATAGCTTTGTGTGTGTTCTTTATCTAGTTTAATTTTCAGGTGTGTATGTGTCGGGAGTTAACAGGAGAAGATGAAATGGTCGGTAGATCATGGTGGGGATACGGGCGTTGGCTGGAGAGAAAAAGAGGGATTATATATATATATATATATATATATATATATATATATATATATATATATATATATATATATATATATATATATATATATATATATATATATATATATATATATATATATATATATATATATATGTATATCAGGCTCGTGTGAGGACTCCAATTTTGGTGAGGACAATCTGGACCTTTAATCTTGAAAAATGGGTGGCTAATATTCATTGTGAAAAAATTGACACATCTTAAAAGCTTTGGGGTTAGTTGTCAAAAAAATTAAAACTAATGGGTGGATAAGAAAAATTAGGAAGGGTATTATAGTAATCTGATCGAGTACCCCACCCTATTGCGACGCTTGTCACAATTTCGTTTGCTTGTTTTTTTTATTCCACCAACTTTGTTTTTGTGCCATAACTTTTTTTTTCTTTGTAAAAAAAATTCTGAAAAAACCAAAGT
The DNA here is from genome assembly GCA_023525715.1 of Cichorium intybus. Lineage (NCBI taxonomy): Eukaryota > Viridiplantae > Streptophyta > Magnoliopsida > Asterales > Asteraceae > Cichorium > Cichorium intybus. The sequence goes on along the minus strand of CM042014.1, from coordinate 114,261,612 downwards.
TCTTAAAATTTAATTCTCTACAAAACAAAAACCATCATGAAAATTTGAAAAAAATATTTTTTATTTTTTATTTTTATAAAAAATCAACAATTAAAAAAAAAATTCTCCAAAAATTATGAAAATTTAAGGAATCATTGTATATATTATATTAGTAAGTTTGCAAAAAGAATTTTTTGAAAAAAAAAGTTTTTTAAGTGTTCATTTTTATATTTTTAAGTAAAAAACTTATCAAAATAGCAAAAAAATTTACATGATCCAAAAATATTAAGAACCAAAATATGTTTTATGATTCAAACTATTATAAACTAATTATATGAATCAAAACTTATCAAAATAGCAAAAAAAAAATACATGATCCAATAATATTAAAACCAAAATATGTTTTATGATCCAAAACATATGATCCAAGATTCAAAATTCGTTATGATCCAAGATCCAAAACTCGTTATGATCCAAAACGAGTTAAAAAACTGGAAAAAAACGAAAAAAAAAAAAACTGAAAAAAAAAAACTAAATTAAAACAAAAAAACTGAAAAAAAACTAAAAATAATAATTTAAAAAATAATAAAAACGAAAAAAATAAAAAAAAACCCGGCTAAATTATGTTGTACGGACGTGAGTAACATATGATTATTCTCGAGTTCGTATTACGTTCCATGGACGAGCGCCGCATGCGATTACGTCAAATCCAATAATTACGTTTGACGTTATTGCCCTTAAAGAAATGAGTGGACGAGAATTGTCCTCGCAGTCCTCACCAAAATTGAAATCATCAACGGATCCGGACCTTGGAATTCGAAGTTGGTACTAACATTTCTAAATCAAAAATCAAATTTTCGATGTGGAGTTTGAGTAGTGTCGTTTAAGTTCTTGCATAAAAGGAAATCTCAAAAGTCAAATTTTGGATGTAGGGTTTGCATGCGTTATTATTTTTATATAAAAGATAAAATACAGAAAAACCCTTCTATTTATTAGGTCACACTAAAAAAACCTTCAAATATGTTTATGTCTAAAAAAACCCTACGAATTTCTGTTTACCTTTTAATTCAAACCAATTTGTAGGTTTACACTATATATTACCGGATGAATATCTTAGGTGGATATTTTTTTAAATTTTTTTGCCAACCTGGATTTAAATACGTGGTAAAGTTACATGCTATCCCCGAACCCTTCTCTGTAAACGTTGAATAAAACATGAAACTAGACATACATGAGATCGTCATTTTCATCGTCTTCTTACTCGAGTAACTCCTGTGGAAATCGAACAACAGTAATTCGAAAAGAACATCGATTTACTGAGTAAGGTAGGATACATACAATCGTCTTCTTATATAAGCTCTTTCACAGTCGTCTAAAACCTCGTTCAAGAATGGACCAATCGTCTTTAAGCTCCTTCCCCGAGTTGAGAATTGAGTAAGAATGGACCAATCGTCTTTAAGCTCCAAAAATTATGAAAATTTAAGTAATCATTGTATATATTATATTAGTAAGTTTGCAAAAATAATTTTTTGAAAAAAAAAAAGTTTTTTAAGTGTTCATTTTTATATTTTTAAGTAAAAAACTCATCAAAATAGCAAAAAAATTTACATGATCCAAAAATATTAAGAACCAAAATATGTTTTATGATTCAAACTATTATAAACTATTTATATGAATCAAAACTTATCAAAATAGCAAAAAAAAAAAAATACATGATCCAATAATATTAAAACCAAAATATGTTTTATGATCCAAAACATATGATCCAAGATTCAAAATTCGTTATGATCCAAGATCCAAAACTCGTTATGATCCAAAACGACTTAAAAAAACTGGAAAAAAACGAAAAAAGAAAAAAAACTGAAAAAAAACTAAACTAAAACAAAAAAACTGAAAAAAAACTAAAAATAATAATTTAAAAAATAATAAAAACGAAAAAAATAAAAAAACCCGGCTAAATTATGTTGTACGGACGTGTGTAACATATGATTATTCTCGAGTTCGTATTATGTTCCATGGACGAGCGCCGCATGCGATTACGTCAAATCCAATAATTACGTTTGACGTTATTGCCCTTAAAGAAATGAGTGGACGAGAATTGTCCTCGCAGTCCTCACCAAAATTGAAATCATCAACGGATCCGGACCTTGGAATTCGAAGTTGGTACTATCATTTCTAAATCAAAAATCAAATTTTCGATGTGGAGTTTGAGTAGTGTCGTTTAAGTTCTTGCATAAAAGGAAATCTCAAAAGTCAAATTTTGGATGTAGGGTTTGCATGCGTTATTATTTTTATATAAAGGATAAAATACAGAAAAACCCTTCTATTTATTAGGTCACATTCAAAAAAACCTTCAAATATGTTTATGTCTAAAAAAACCCTACCAATTTCTGTTTACCTTTTAATTCAAACCAATTTGTAGGTTTACACTATATGTTACCGGATGAATATCTTAGGTGGATATTTTTTTAAATTTTTTTTGCCAACCTGGATTTAAATACGTGGTAGAGTTACATGCTATCCCCGAACCCTTCTCTGTAAACGTTGAATAAAACATGAAACTAGAAATACATGAGATCGTCATTTTCATCGTCTTCTTACTCGAGTAACTCCTGTGGAAATCGAACAACAGTAATTCGAAAAGAACATCGATTTACTGAGTAAGGTAGGATACATACAATCGTCTTCTTATATAAGCTCTTTCACAGTCGTCTAAAACCTCGTTCAAGAATGGACCGATTTCGAGTTGAGAATTGAGTCATCTTCATTGTCCAATCGTCTTTAAGCTCCTTCCCTGTAGGTTGGTGCTTCCAATTTTGTCACGTCCGTCAAAACCAAAAGGTATGTAGATTTCTTTGATTTGCTTATTTGGTGGAATGTTAGTTTATTTGTTTATTTGGTGGAATGTTTGAAACTTGGAGATACATAACACGTATTTTGGTGTTTCTTTTTTACTTCCATTTCACACACGCCAACTGTTTGATATAATGTCTATGTGAAGGTTTAACTTCTTTATAAAAAATTAACATGGTGCAAATGTGAGTTATGTTAGGGTCCGTGCTCCCTTTGGTTGAATACAAACATGAAGTGAATTTAGTAATTACTTAATCATTGAATCAACGCGAAAGATTAATTTGTCATCGTTATTCATGTTGATAAAATCTGGTTATTTATTGTAACCTCCTTGCTTCCCTTTGATAAGGCTCCTAATCTTCATATCTAGAGAATGTGGCTCATCATGGCTTAGCACATGCAGCAGGTGCGTGCTCAGAAAACAGAAAGATACATAATTGGACCGTATTTTATGTAATTTTACAAAATGGGCCTTATTTGCAGAAAATTACACAATTAAACAAAATTGAAAAATGATCAAGTAATCCCCTTTGAAAGCTTTCCTCCTGCTGTAACATTCCTCCATGGTTATTTCATACAGACAATCTTGAAACCGAATTCTTGATCATTTTCAGATGGAATAAGCGAGCAGAATTCAAGAATGCTGACCGATTCATCTAATTCCGTTGTTGATTTCCACATTCAAACTTTCAGATTATGGCTACAATATTTAGTAATACCATCTGCATTCCTCTGTTTTACCAGACGGTTGCTCCATTTCGATGAATATGAACATGAGGAGGCCATGGATCGTGATTTTGCTCCTGCTTTTTATCGATCGTGATTTTGCTCCTGCCTAGACTCGATCGTGATTTTGCTCTAACTGTTCACCAAATCGCTTTCAAATACTAAAGTTGCCCACTAAACAGTTTTCAAATACCAAATCCTGATGATCGAATTCAGAAGGCGGGATCAACAATTTTTCAAATTCTCCTCCAAACTTGCCATCGATCCCCAACTACGGCTGTGATGTTTTTGTACTCTAAGGCCGTGGGGTATGCCGCACGCGGCCCCCCCTGCGTCCTCCACGTAGGCGACGAAGACGCGGCAAACACCGCGCCCCCCCCGCGTCCTCCAAGGGTTGCGTCCCGGCGTCGTCGTCTGGCGAACTCATGAAGACGGAGGATTTCAAAATTGAGAGCCGTTGGGATCGAGCCGTTGACAATTAAAAAAAAAAAAAAAATTTTACATATTATAAATACAACCACACACATCTTTATATTTTACACACACAATTTATATTTTACACACACACAAACACAAAATTCTCTCAATTTTACTAACCATTTGAAGATGGAGAACGATCCGAACACCCCTCCGTCAAATCGGAACACGCCCCGCGGCGAATTCAACTACAACTTTTCCACGAATTGCACATTTACGAGTATGCTAACGGGTTCGTCGCAACAACCGCAATACCCGTATCCATATCCACCACCAAACCAATATCAATACCCGCCACATCCTTACCCGTACGCACCCTTCCAACAACCGTTTCTATCACAATCGCCACCGCTTCCATCACCACCGCCACAAGCATCACCCGAAGAGGTCGTGATGGAAACACAAGCCCCCGCGTCTTCCTCCAAAAAGAAAAAGAAAAACAATAGACAAAAGAACAAAACGCGAAACGCGCAAGAGGCGAAGGTTCCGTGGACGACCGACGAAGAGGTTCAAGTGGTTCGATCGTGGCTCGCTATTTCCATGGATTCGCAAAAAGGAAATAGCCAAAGTTCCACATCGTTGTGGGAACGCATTTTAGACCACTACCACGAGGCGATGGGTCGTGGGGTGTACCGAAACAACGACGGTATTAACGGAACAACGAGGCGATCCGATTGATGACGGAACAACGACGCAAGAAATATTTTAATAAGTAGTTTTTTTTAAAAAAATTTAGGAGTTGTCGTTTTTATGTTTTTTTTTTCGTGCAATGTCGTTTTTATTTTTATTTTTATGTAATGTCTTTTATTTAATTTTAAATGTTTGGTTTTAATTAATTTTTAATGTTTGGTTTTAATTAAAAAAACGTAAAATATAAATGTGACGTGGAAATTAAAATGGTAGTCATGGGAGTCTTGCACACCCCTAGTGAAAGTCTTGGAAGTCTTTGTGACGTGGCGCTGACGTGGCGGGAGTCTTGGGTTGTCATGGGTGTCTTGCACACCCTTCAGCCTAAATAAACCTAAATCCTGTAGTCCATGTATGACCTGTCAATCCACATATGCAAACAATTTTATTGTAATATCCACATCATATATGTAACCGGTTAGGTATACTCTAAACCTATAAAATGGGTTTATTTAAAAGGTCAATTATAACTTAATGGGTTTTTTAAACCAAAAAATATCTTAATATTTTTTTAACACAACTACATAAATGATAAGGCTTTTTGCATATATCCCTTACATAAAATTTTTAATCTTTTTCTACGAATTATCACCGGAAAAGAAACTTTCATATTTTTTTTATATTCTCTTTTGTAATCTATAGAAAATAGTTAAACTGTTAACTAACGATTACCGATTGATAATAAAATAAAAAATAAAAAAATTATTCTTTTTGTGTTTGGTCTCCGTTCCATAGCAAATAATCTACTATTCACCGACCGCCATTATAAAAGCAATAATTTTTTTTCCAAGTTTGATCGTTGCTCCATAGCAAATTATGTACTGATTACCGATGATTTTCTTTGTTATTGGGTCCGTATGTATGTTTACGTGTATATTATGCGTGTTGGCTATTCAAAGTGACATGCATTTATACATATTCAAAGTGATATGCATTTATACACATTACTTTACTCTACTTATTAAATAGCGTCTTTTTTATAAAATGTGGTACGTTTTTTCCTGTCGGGTTAGTCACGCGGGTCGTAGGTATGGAGCTGGTTTTTGGATTTTGGATTTGGTATGGGATGGCCTGTTGTGTGGCACGTGTTATTCCTGTTTCTTGATGTTACACCCGTTTTTTCTTTTCAGGTTGTCACGCCTTTTTTTGTTTTGCTTTTTAAGTGGCTTAGCTTCACTGATTTTTTGCCTGCATAGGACACGTGTTCTAAGTGGGTCTGGTAAACCCACCGCTTCTTTCTTTTTGACGTTTGGTTTCTTTTTCTTGCCCCTTGCATTTCTCCCTTCTCCCATCAGTCGAATTACCGTATTCTCACTAAGCTACCTACGTTGTTCTCTTGCTTTGCTCAGGGTTTGCACGTCGGTCATCTTCGCTTATCTCTTCTGGGGCTACTGCTATCGTTGATTTAGCCGGTACTCTTTTCTGTTTCGTTGGGTCGTCTGTTGTATCTGCGCTTCTTATACATTGCGTCTTTTGTCGTTTTTTTTAGCTGTGTACATACACGCTGCCGGCGGCGGTTGCTGATGGTGGTGGCGGGGGTCTGATGTGGTGGCTAACGCCTCCCGATCGACGTGTTCTTTGATTTCTTACTGAATCTCGGTTCGATGAGCTGTCGATGGTACTACAATCCACCGCCAGTCGCAACGCAGCTGTTGATCACCATACTCGTCCGTCAGCCGCTCCAACTCTTCGATTCTTCCCAGAGTTCCAATTGCTCAGTTCGTCGCACGGTTCTGCTTCATCTCGTGCCAATTTCCCGATTAGGTAGGTGTTGCTACTTCATCTCGAGTTATATATTGAAATTGGAGTTGTTTTCTTTTATAGGGAATGGGATTGAGGTTTCGATTCCGTCCCTAATTAGTTCTAATTTTTTGCAGATTTGCCCTCGCGGTCATTTTCTCAGATATTTTTATACAGGGAAGTCAAGTCATCGAGTGGCAAAGGGAGGGGAATCCCACAATCACTTAGAGCCCTTGCTCGTGTTCTATGTTGCACCTCTTGTCAAGGTCCGAAACATTAAAATGTTAACAATTGAATATGTTTTTAATAATTGAATAAAAGTATATATATATATATATATATATATATATATATATATATATATATATATATATATATATATATATATATATATATATATATATGTTTGTGTGGTCTTAGAGTTGCAGGAGTTGGCTATGGAAGCAACATGAAATGATGGTCGTCTTGCTAGGATTCCTTTGAAAAACAGGGCAAAAGAAGTGGAAGCACATCAATTCTTGGTTTTGAGATTTAATCAGATTATTGAAAATTATTGTGCATCTCTTGAGGTAATGTTTTATTAATTCGACCCTCTGTTGCTTTCAAACTATTAAAATCTTTTGTTTCTTTCTTTGTCCATGAAAAATTGCAATCGACATGGCATGAAAAATAGTAACAATAATCATTAACAAATAGATGATTTTATAACTTATGGGATTGAGGGGATTTTTCTTTTTGGCTTAATGGATAATGGGATGGCACTTAATCCAGATAGATAGGGTAAAATGGTCATTTATTCAATTCATGGGTCCATAAAAAACAGTCTTTGTTCATACAACACTTGCCATCATTTATCCATTTAATGTAATCATGTAATAAGTTTTCTTTGTTGTTCGTTGTTTTGTAGTATCTAATTCGCGACAGTTGTACTCTGGTGTCGGGGAAACATGCAAGAAGGATACAGCTTGCTGAAGAACTTCTCACTGGAGAGCGTTGCATCCTTGAATCTGCTTCTTCATGGCTGATTAAAGGAAAATTTTGGGTCCGATTTGGGCTTTAGGTCATGTATCATATTTTTGCCTTATTGTTCGTCTAGGCTCTGTTATACACTTTTGGGTAAACGGATTACGGGCTGAGACTATTTAATATATGAGATGGTTGGTTAAATGGTGTGATTTTGGCTAACATCTTTTTGCCTTATTGTTCCTCTAGGCTCTATTATACACTTTTGGATTGAAGGTGTATATCAAAATATCAAGCAGTCTCTAGCAGTTGGTAATTATAACCATCTTTTAAGAATTCTAACTCACTTTACCATGAAGATTTTTTTTGCAGAATTTACACATCTATATACCGCAACAGCTCCTTGTGTAGTAGTTATTCATAAGGTAATTAATTCCCTGTACTTTAAGATATTCCATAAAACCTTTCTTCTTCATAGATAAGACACAAAGCCTGCCCTCTAAAGTTTTGGGTTATAAGTATGATGGTGAAAACCAGTGTAAACGCCCATTGAACCTTTCTTTTGAAGACATGACAACTTAAAGAATCATAATTTTCTTTTAGATACTCTGTTTGCAGATTTATTTCCTAGAAATTGATAAAGTTCCATGATATAAATGATCTTTTTTCTTCCTATACATTGGAGGTCACTATTTGGTCAGGTTCAGTAGTGTGATGCCAGATGGCAAGTCAGGCTACCATCCCCAAATGCATTACATACAAGATCAAGAACACGACGCCTTACATCATTTAAGTAATGGAAACATGATTCAACACAATGAGCAGGATGATATCGGTGTTGGCCACAGTGATGGCATGGAAGGTGATGTCGGCTCTGATCCAGGAAACATGCCAGATCACCATAACCCGTTAATGACACGTGGTACCATTGAGGATACAAACCAGTTTACACTCTCATTCCAGGGTCAAGTTTACGTGTTTGATTCAGTCTCTCCCGAAAAGGTACCTTATGTTTATTCTTCATTACTTTGTTTTTTCATTAATACAAATAAATCTTTGATCATCAGGTTCAAGCAGTCCTTCTGTTACTGGGTGGGCGTGAAACATCCACAAGCATGCCTTATATGTCATTAACACATCACCAATAACAGGGTTTGAGTAAAAAAAATTATACATTTTACGGTTTTGTTTTTTCTTCTTTATTATATATTTGATCTTTTTTACCAGGATCTCGGTACTTCACAACGGTTAAATGTCTCACAAAGACTATCCTCACTCATGAGACTCCGTGAAAAAAGGAAAGAACGAAATTTTGAGAAAAAATTTCGTTACACTGTCCGCAAGGAAGTGGCACTTCGGTAATTTTGTGTGCATCTCAAATATTTTATTTTCTATGGTTTTGCATTTAAATTTAGTTATTTATATTGTTTGGTTTTAGGATGCAAAGGAATGAAGGGCAATTTACTTCTTCAAAGCCCGTTCATGAAGATTCTGTATCTGCAGCTACAAGTTGGGATTCAAATCAAGGTTGGAATTCAGATGGTAGTGGGTCCCAGCATCAAGAGACTGTGTAAGTTTTATAGATTTTTAGGTTAACTTTTTTGTTTTATTTTAAATTTTGGAATTTAATAACAGGTGTCGGCATTGTGGGATAAATGAGAAATCTACTCCATTGATGCATAGAGGACCTGATGGACTTAGGACACTTTGTAATGCATGTGGCTTGATGTGGGCGAATAAGGTTTGTGTAATTAAGTAATTTGTAATCATATTTTAACATATTATTTATTTATTGTGGAAGTATGACTTCAAACTTCAAAGGCTGCTAAGGATGTCTTCAAAGATGGCATGTGATGCAAATTATTTTTTATACATGTTTTCAAATATGGCATTCTATGCCATTCCTATATAAAGGATAGAAATCTCAACATTTAAACACACAACACAACACATTTCTCTTCTCTTCCTCTTAATACATAAAGAGTTTTAACTCTTTGTATTTTTGTATTTCTCCCAACGTTTTGTAAACACCGCAAAATATAGTGAATTGGTTCTCGGCTTCCTCCGCCCGTGGTTTTTCCCGATTTGGGTTTTCCACGTAAATATCCTGTGTTCTTTCTTTTTACCGTTCGATCTATTCTTGGTTGATTATTCAATAGTTTATATTCCGTTGAATCATTATCGTGATATTTGGGTTTTATACTTCGATCTTGAAGTTAATCGATTATTTATTGAAGTCGATTTTGTCTACAATTGGTATCAGAGCAATCAGGGTTTTCCGATAACGATTCGTAAAAACTATTTTCAACCATGTCATCGATGAAGTACGATATTCCTTTACTTGACAGAAACACAAGATTCCCTCTCTGGCAAGTAAAGATGAAAGATGTGTTGATCCAAATGGATCTCCACAAAGCACTATTAGGAATGGAGAAAATGCCGGCAACTTGGTCGACTGAGGAAAAGGAGATGAAAGATCTGAAGGCGTCGTCGCAGATCCGTTTGCATCTTTCTAACGACGTTCTCCAAGATGTGTTGAAAGAGACATCCGCAGCGGCTCTCTGGCTAAAACTCGAGCAGCTACTTATGACGAAAAGCTTGCCCAACAAGCTACACTTGAAGCAACGACTTTTTAACCTAAAGATGAGTGAAGGTAGTTCTTTGTCTGATCACCTCTCTACCTTTAAAGAGCTTGTAGGAAATCTGGAGAATATGGACGTCAAATACGAAGATGAAGACTTGGCGTTATTTTTATTATCTTCTCTCCCAGACTCCTACGATCACTTTCGTGACACCATTATCTATTCTCGGGACACTCTTGTCCTTGACGAGGTAATGACTGCTCTTGATTCAAAGAAAAAGATGAAGCAGATAGTTGGGAACGGTAGCAGCGATTCTAAAGCCGAAGGTCTCAACATCAGAGGGAGACCTAACGAGAGAGGTAGCTCTTCACAAAACCGATCTAGATCTAAGTCCAAAGCCAATCGCAAATATTGCAATTATTGCCACAAGAAGGGACATCTGATCGATGAATGTTTCAAGTTAAAGAACAAGGAGAAAGCGAAGGCAATCGCAAAGGGAAAAACAACCAATAACACCGTTGAAGCTGATGTTGCCGAAACTGGTTCCGATGGCGAGCTTCTATCCGTTTCAGACTACGGTTTAATAACCACGAGTGAGTGGGTACTTGATTCAGCATGTACTTTTCATATGAGCTCCAACCGAAGCGTTTTTCATTCATATGAAAAGGTTAACGAAGGCCACGTTCTAATGGGTAACGACACTTCGTGTCGTATTATTGGACGGGGTACACTCAGGTTCCGCATGTTCGATGGCGTTGTTCGAACGATTCAAGATGTGAAGCACGTATCCGGTCTTAGGCGAAATTTACTAAGTCTCGGTACTTTCGAGAAGAAAGGTTACGAGTTTGTTGGCAAAGACGGGAAACTCCATATTTTCAAGGAAGGTTCTATGGTCATCCGAAGAGTTAGAAAATCCGCAAACCTTTACATTATGGATGGGCAAGTTATCTCCGGCGAAGTCTCGGTATGTTCTAAATCCCTCTCCAACGTTGATCGCTCTCGTCTATGGCACCTCAGGCTCGCTCACACGTCACCGCACTGTAGTCCACACACCACAGCAGAACGGCGTTGCGGAAATAATGAACCGCACCATCATGGAGAAGGTCCGATGCATGCTCTCTCACTCGAAGCTACCAAAGTCTTTTTGGGCCGAAGCAGCTTCCACTGCATGCTATATTATCAACCGCTCCCCCTCACGTACTATTGGAAAGAAGACTCCGTTTGAGCTATGGTCTGGTAAGCCTGCTGACTACACAAAATTAATACCGTTTGGATGTCTAGCATATGCACGGGTTGATAATGGCAAATTAGAACCAAGAGCCATTAAGTGCATTTTTATTGGATACAAGACAGGAGTGAAAGGTTTCAAATTGTGGAGCCCAAAGCTTATGAAGGTCATTACATCAAGAGATGTGACTTTCGATGAAAAAGCCATGCTTCATCCTGTCTCCAACATTCAGACCAGAGAAAATGAAAATTCGGAAAAAGACAAAGTTCGAGTGGAGGTGGAGCTTCCTTTAAATTCATCTTTTGAGGACCAGTCTCATGAAGGTGTCGAGGTTTCTCAACCCTCGAATAATCAACATTCCTCTTCTCATGAGCCGGCCGAAGCTCCAAGCCAACCTCACAGTCCCTCCATTGCAAGAGATAGACCTCGCAGACAGATTGTACCTCCAAAGAGATATGTTCAAGCCAATTCTGTCGCTTATGCACTTACAGTTGCCAATAAAGTTGAGTCTGTTCTGGAGCCCACAAGCTACAACGAGGCCATTCAATCCAAACATTATAATAAGTGGATGGTTGCCATGCACGAGGAGATGAAATCTCTTCAGAAAAATGGCACATGGGATCTCGTTCCAGCTCCAAAGGGTAAGAAGACAGTTAAGTGCAAATGGGTCTACAAGTTGAAGGAGGCTATCCACCCTAGTGACAAACCAAGATATAAAGCTCGTTTAGTAGCCAAGGGCTACAGTCAAATCCCAGGTATCGATTATACCGACATTTTCTCTCCGGTTGTGAAACACACGTCAATACGTGTCTTGTTGGGATTAGTTGCCTCTCATGACTATGAGTTAGAGCAACTTGATGTTACTACAGCATTCTTAAATGGTGTGCTTGAGGAAGAGATATATATGCAACAACCTGAAGGTTTTGTAGCTCCTGGCAAGGAAAGCTACGTGTGCAAATTGAAGAAGTCTCTTTATGGCCTCAAGCAATCTCCGCGACAATGGTATAAAAGGTTTGACTCATTTATGACCAGTCACAAGCTGAAAAGGTGCACCTACGACAGCTGCGTTTACTACAAGAAGTGTGACGATGGTTCAATGGTCTATCTACTTTTATACGTGGATGACATGTTAATTGCAGCAAAGAATATAAAGGAGATTCAAAAGATAAAAGACCAGTTGAATGCTGAGTTCGATATGAAGGACTTGGGTGCTGCCAAGAAAATTCTAGGAATGGAAATAGTGCGAGACCGTAGTGCAAGAACTCTATACCTTTCTCAACAAAGCTACATTGATAAGGTTCTGCACCGTTTCAATATGCATGACGCAAAAGAAGTCAGCACTCCTTTCGCAGCCCACTTCAAGCTATCATCCGCCTTAAGTCCTACCACCGAAGAAGATATAGCATACATGGCAAAGGTACCATACTCCAGCGCTGTAGGATCTCTTATGTATGCTATGATTTGTACACGTCCAGATTTGTCATATGCGGTAAGCATGGTAAGCAGATACATGGCGAATCCAGGAAAACAGCATTGGGCTGCTGTTAAATGGATTTTTCGGTACTTGCGAGGTACTTCCTCTTTATGTCTACGGTTTGGCAAAACCGATAGTGGAGTACTTGATTATGTGGATTCCGATTATGCAAAGGACTTGGATAAAAGACGATCGATTACAGGGTACGTGTTTACTTTGGGTGATTGCGCAATTAGCTGGAAAGCGCAGTTACAGTCCACCGTAGCGTTATCCACCACCGAAGCCGAATACATGGCTACTACGGAAGCAGTGAAAGAAGCCCTCTGGTTGAAACGGTTGATAGGTGAGCTTTCAAACAAGTTATCCGTTAAAACTGTTTTTTGTGACAATCAAAGTGCAATATTTCTGACAAAGGATCAAATGTTCCATGATCGAACGAAGCATATTGATGTTCGTTATCACTTCATCAGAGATGTTATTGCTAAAGGCGATATTACGGTAAAAAAGATCAGCACCAATAATAATCCTGCTGATATGTTCACTAAAAGTCTTCCAATAGCCAAGTTCAAAACATGTTTGGATTTGGTGGGTGTTTCTGATCGCTTTTGAGCCTGATTAGGCTCGTGGTGGAGGAAGTATTTCATTTTTCAGGATCAATTTTTCTCTATATGGTGATTGCAGTTTTTTATGGAGTTTTGGAGTTTGAAGAGTTGTTGGCCTTAGCAAATGAGTATACAAGTTTTGTTCTACTTTGAAGTCAAGGTGGAGATTGTGGAAGTATGACTTCAAACTTCAAAGGCTGCTAAGGATGTCTTCAAAGATGGCATGTGATGCAAATTATTTTTTATACATGTTTTCAAATATGGCATTCTATGCCATTCCTATATAAAGGATAGAAATCTCAACATTTAAACACACAACACAACACATTTCTCTTCTCTTCCTCTTAATACATAAAGAGTTTTAACTCTTTGTATTTTTGTATTTCTCCCAACGTTTTGTAAACACCGCAAAATATAATGAATTGGTTCTCGGCTTCCTCCGCCCGTGGTTTTTCCCGATTTGGGTTTTCCACGTAAATATCCTGTGTTCTTTCTTTTTACCGTTCGATCTATTCTTGGTTGATTATTCAATAGTTTATATTCCGTTGAATCATTATCGTGATATTTGGGTTTTATACTTCGATCTTGAAGTTAATCGATTATTTATTGAAGTCGATTTTGTCTACATTTATAAAATAAAAAAAGTAGAAAAAAGTGTTTGGTTGTGAATTATGATGACCTGTAGGGAACTTTAAGGGATCTGTCAAAGGCAGTTGCAGCGACTCCTGTTGGAAAGAATCCCTCTTTGAACCAACGACATGAGGTGGGGTTAAATTGTAATTATGAATTATAATTGGGGTAACAAGTAACAAGTGGCGATTGACTTTGTAATGCAGAATGGAAACATGGATTCTGAAGAAATGGTGGTTACAGGAAATATTCATGATGCATCATCATAAGACATAAGTCATAACCCTGTTTTTGAAATCCAACGGCTCCTTTTGATCTTGCAGTACCGAATTCAGGTTTATTTCATTTTTATAAAAGTGGAATGCATTATTTGTATCTTTTAACATTTATTTTAATCTTTTTGACTTAAATGTAGCATGTTGCTGCTGAAGGCACAACTTTAGTCGAGCAAGCAGAAGATGTTGCAAGTAATAAGAAGGCAGAAAACAGAGACGTGGTTGCCTTGCAGGAACAGGTAAAAATTTTAAAAATTTTCAACTTTTATAATTTGGTAAAATTTTAATTTATTGATAATTTAATTGATTGGACCTGTTGATTATGAAAAGAACATGGTTTTTTGGCAGCTTGATAAATGGAACGGTTTTTTTCTATTAAATGGCATGTTGTGAAAGATGTACCTAACAAACTTTTGCGACACATACTTCTTGAAAATAATGACAATAGGCCTGTTACTTATACTAGAGACACTCAAGAGGTATCCTCTTTTCTCTTTTTCTTTTTTTTAACTTTGTATTTATTGGTGATTTTTGGTTATTGCTTTAATATTGAATTAATAAATTATGGATTTTTTTAGGTTGGTTTAAAACAAGTTTGGAAATGCTTGAAATTTTCAAGAGCTATTATGCAAAAACATCTTTGTTAGATGATTTAAGCTTTTATGGGAACCGGGAGAAGATGCTGAAGGCAAAACGGATTAGTAAGGTGGCTTTTCAAACGAGAAACAAACGGACCCGTGCGGAGCACGGGGTCCCACTCGTTATGATAAAGAATGAAATGAGTTATGTGTTCGGATGGTGCACAGTTCGGATGGTACACAGACTGTAGGTATATCAATATATAATTTGGTGAAAAAAAAGTAACAAAAGTATAATAAAGTTGTGCAATAAAAGTGAACCGAAAAAAAAACCATGGTTGAAATGGAAAAAAAAAACAAACAAAACGATTGTCGGTAACCTCCCTACAAAAAATGGTAGAATTGGTAAGAGGGAATTTTTCCCGCTTCTTCTTCACCGTTGGATCTGAAAATTTATGGACGGTGCAGATGAAGAATCACATGGATTGCTGAGCCGGTATTACCGGCGACACAAAACATGTGTTGTAGATGTCGTTGGGAATGCTTGTTGTCGCTAATGACGTCGCCAGTAATACCAACATTTCTTGTAGTGCCTGTAGGTAATGCCCACAGATTGGTGATAGATTTCACTTGTGAAACTTAAACTTATTGTCTTTAGTTAGGACATAGACACAATTCGAAAATAAATAAATAAATAAACTAGAGAAGTAGAGATCGAGGTTTTTTTTAATAAGTTTGGAACATTAGCGTTTACATGATATACGAGATATAAATATATACCGAGAAAACGATCCTTAAATGTATATATGCAAGATCCCACAAAGCCCGGCCACGTCCCTATTCAGAAGAAGCAACCAGAGTTAAGAGACCTACGTACAAACATGGTGTCCAAATATTTGGTCTCCAAAATCTCTTGACAGATACCTTAGGTTCGGAGTATTGGTAGGTGCAATGCATAACTTATATCAATACTAACACATGGGATTTGGAAAGTTTTCTTAAAAAGTAGTATTTGTAGCAAATCCCAGGAGGGCCACGAAACTGTGTAGCCCGAGTTATGTAAATATTTATACGTTGTTATTTTTGAAGAAAGATATGAAAAAGAAATATTAAAAGGAGAAAGAAACAAAGGATTGTTAATTCTACATTATAAATAAATTAGATTTGCCAACTAATTAAAATCCCCATATCACTTGAATGAAAGGCATACTATTACAATCCCACATTATATACAATAAATAGATCATAAATCTCAAAGACTGACCATAGCACTTCAAGTTGAGAAACATCCACGTGGATATGAAAGATCAAACCCCCATATCACTTGAACGAAACGCATGCTATTACAATGCAACATTTACGTGAAATTAATACAATAAATAGATCATAAATCTCAAAGACTAAATACCATAGCACTTCAAGTTGAAAAACATACATGTGGATATGAAATATCAAACCCCCATATCACTTGAATGAAATGCATGCTATTACAATGCAACATTCACGTGAAATTAATACAATTAATTAATAGATCATAAATCTCAAAGACTAACCATAGCACCTCAAGTTGAAAAACGTACATGTGGATATGAAATATCAAACCCCCATATCACTTGAATGAAATGCATGTTATTACAATACAACATTCACGTGAAATTAATACAATGAATAGATCGTTGAAAAAAATACATTAAATATCAAACCCCCATATCACTTGAATGAACGCATGCTATTACCATGCAACATTCATGTAAAATCTATTATATCTTATAAATAAGATATTTTTTCTACCACCGGTCCACCGCATTCATTTGAAACCCTTCAATTATTCAACTTCCTTTTTAATTATTACATTCAATCCATTTTTATTTTAAATATTATTATTAACGTTATAGTTCTTTTTTATAATTAGATAATCAAGGATGATGTTGAATTCAAAATACAATTTTAGTATACATAATTTATAAATAAAACATTTACTTTGTTAATTTAAATTGGTGTTAAATTCAAAATATAAAATTAAAATACGAAATAAACTTTAAAAAGTATTTAGTCCATTCTATTATATATAATGTTAGATATAAACCTCAATCGAAATAACAAATTAACAAAAAAAAGTTGATAAAAACCTTTTTCTATAATAAATAAAAAATTTCAAAAGAGCGAGTTTTTAATTATATAAAATAGTGAAAGTTTATTTATAAAAGTTAAATCAAAGTACCAAATTCGGATGTAAACTAAAATAGATTTCATCAAATAATAATGAAATTTTTCCAAAGAGAGAATTTTTAAATTATTTAAAAATAGTAAATGTTTTAATATAAAACTTAAATCAAAATGTCAAATTTATAATTAACCCCATTAAAATGATATGATTATAAAATATCTCTATAAAAATTGATTAGTATTGATAGTTAAAAATAACTATAAATAAAAAATTATTGTAGAACCTTATTATTTCGATTAAATCTATTTTTAAGTTATGTCCAAATTTGGCATTTTGATTGAGGCAGATTTTCAAGCATCATATTGAGTTAAAACTTCAATGTCTTTTTATATTTTCTAATACTTTCCAAATGCATTTTAATAATGATCACCAATTGCTTTAGCATATTAATTTAATACAAAAACTCTTTACCTTTCAACTAATTAATCATTGTAACTCAATTTTTTTAACTTATTGTACTTAATTGGTGTGTGTGTGTGTGTGTATATATATATATATATATATATATATATATATATATATATATATATATATATATATATATATATATATATATATATATATATATATATATATATATATATATATATATATATATATATAATAGAGGTCATGTAAATGAATGTGAATCAAGATATCTCATATACTTACACTAAATTCATTTGAAACTCATACACCCTTTCATGTTCCCAACATTAATGAAATTTACTAATTACTTTTTATTTTTCCCTCATTTATACATGTCATAGTTATATTAGTAGTATATATATGTAAGATTTTTCTCACAAAAAACATTCATGTATGTGACGGGTTTGTAATTCAAATATGAAGAGTTACAGAAATGGATTGTGTTACATTAATGATTATTACAATGTGAAGTTTTCTTGGAAGAATATTATTTTAGATGAGTGGTAAAAAAAATACCAAGCCAAACTATAAGTTTCTTTATTATTTTTACTGCAAATGTTATAGTAGTTGTTTTAGTGTTTTTATGTTATTGAAAGTAATAATATTTAGTTTTTATAATATTTCTTATTAATTCTCTGTGTGTGTGTGTGTGTATATATATATATATATATATATATATGTAGAATTAACAAAAACATTTATTCATATTTTGAGTTTTTTAGAGTGAATGTCAAAATTTAAGATATTTTCTTAATAATAAGTTTAAAAGTGAATTGTCACCACTATCCCTCATGTTTTATTGTTTATTTATTAACATATGAAATTTGTCACTACAAAGATCATTCATAATATTTTATATTATTTATCTAAATGTTAAATTTATATAATGTTATAAGAGATCATAGAAGTAAAAAACCTATTTTTATATAATAATTCATAGTCTTATACAATTCATTTTAAAGCTTTCGAGTTGCAACGATTTAATGTTAAATAACTCTTAGTTGAAATATTAAAATAAAACATCAATGTAATAAGTCATGAGTATTTATATATGGTTTTCTTAAAATTTTGGTCAAATAGAAATTTGTCTTTTGACAAAGGAAAATGCAAAATGAAAAAAACATAGCAATGATTTATGAAATAAATATATAAACCACTGGTTTTAGTTTTAATTGTCATTTGATTAATGATATAATTGAATTAATAGCATAGAAAAACTTTTTTTACGTTTGGATTAAAACGTAATGTTTTTCTATATTAACACATAGTCTTAATAATACACAAAAATATTAGACGCTTATTGTTAAATTTTTAGTAGTGGGTTTGGGGATTTTTGATTTCGATATTAGACGATTATATTATTTATTTAGTTGATTAAAAAAAACTTAATAATTTGTATCATATGTAATTAAGATTAATAAGTATCAATTAACTATCATATGTAATTAAGATTCATAAGAATCAATTAAGTATCATAACTAAGAAAACTTTTTGAGTTGCAATGATTTAATGCAAAATAATCATTAGTTTTCTTATTTATCTATAAAATCATCAGAATAATATATTATAAGTATAAAAACAATGATTTTATTAAATATCATGAACTTCAATCATTCAATCATAAATTTCAACCACAAAATTTATGTTTTCTTTATCATGTGTTTCAAGTTAATAATAATGATTTACATCATTCTTTTGATTTTTTATATAAAAAGTTATTTCATTATTTTGATTTTTTATATAAAAAGTTATTTTATAGTTAAAAACAATAACATTGACAATTCTAACAAAATATGTTCGTTTTTATTTTAACTAAACTTTATTCTTACACAACGTGCAAGGATTCATCTAGAATATGCCTTTTTTTTTCGAAATATCCACTATAACCTATGAAATTCCCAATAACATAGGAATGCCAAAAAGAATATTAGCTAAAATGAAAAGTTGAAAGTTAAATTATATCTATTTTATCTAAACTTTGTTATTTCAATCTTTTGATTCTTTATATAAAACGTTATTTTATAGTTAAAGGCAATGATATTAACACAATTCTAAAAAAATATGTTTGTTTTTATTTGAAGTAAACTTTATTTCTGTGCAACGCGCTGGGATTCGCCTACTTAATACAATAAAATAGATTATAAATCTCGAAGACTATAACCATAGCACTTCAAGTTGAAAAACATACAAGTGGATATAAAATATCAAACTCCAATATCACTTGAATGAAATGCATGCTATTACAATGCAACATTCACGTAAAATTAATACATTAAATAGATCATAAATCTCGAAGACTAACCATAGCACTTCAAGGTTGAAAAACATGCATGTGGATATGAAATATCAAACGTGGATGAAAAACGGCCACAATTTCTTAGATTAAAGTGATTAGTCGATTTTCGAGTATAACTCATAATCAACGAATCCGATTATATATAGATGTCAAGATGCTGGGGTTTCCAACTGAGTCATTACTTGTCTGTTCAATTATTTTCCAATGATTGTTTCAGTTTTTAAAGTCATTCTCTTTTGTCTATATGCTTCTGTTAACAGCCAAGGAACAATAGCTCTGCCACAAAATGTGTCCGCAATCCTAGCATTCGGGGACTCCTTTCTAGATACAGGGAATAATAACTACATCTCAACAGTTTTAAAGGCTAACTTTCTTCCATATGGAAACGACTTTATGGGAGGAAAACCTACCGGAAGGTTCTCCAATGGGAAAAACATAGCTGACTTTTTCGGTACATTTTCATTTTCGTATGCTCTTTTACATTTGCATGGCAACAAAAATATACTTTATTATTTTGAGCCGTTGCCGAGATGATCAAAAGTGAGATGTAAAAATAAATCATCGTGATCAATTGCAACTATCAGTCTGGAAGTACTAAAAAACTTCATAAATAATCCCCTTCATGCAAAACCATCAGGAAGACCCAGTACATGTACACATGACGCTTTCAACAGCCTTTATTAACGATGTTAGACTATAGGAATTCCTTGTTATTATAATATTGCCACCAATATGACGATATCATTATAGTGTCTATTAAGGATGACATATATAGATTTCTAACGATTTTGCATGCATTAGGATGTAAAGTGTTAACGCAAAGCATTTGTACCGATCTAATTCCAGTATATATCAAATTAACAATGTTAGACTAATGGACTATAGCAATTGCCGGAAGAAATACTAAAAATTTCATGAATCCTCTTCATGCAAAACCATCAGGAAGACCTAGTACATTTACATGCAGATGACGCTTTCAACAGCCATTATTAACGATCTTAGACTATAGGAATTCCTTGTTACTATTATATTGCCACCAATATGACGATATCATTAGTGTTTATTAAGGACGACATATATAGATTTCGAACGATTTTGCATGCATTAGGATGTAAAGTTTTAACGCAGACCGATCTGATTCCAGTATACAGCAAATTCGTGGTACTTTCTTGTGTTTGGAACTGACCAAACTGCAATATATGATTTTATTTGAAATTCTTAGCCGAAGGATTAGGAGTGAAGGAGTTTGTTCCACCGTATCTCGACCCTTCCTTAAACGACAGTGATCTTCTGACGGGTGTAAGTTTTGCTTCCGGTGGCTCTGGATATGATCCACAAACAGCCAGGATATTGGTATATATACATCCAAAACTTGCTCTTAATTTAACTATTTTCTTCCTAGCTAACCTTCTCAGTAATAGTTGAAACCACGCTATCTGTACGTATGCGTTTAATTATATGCGCTTATTTTGTTTCCCTTGTTTGGTCTTCTTACAATTAGTCTGCTATACCAATACTGGATCAACTGGATCTGTTCAAAAAATATATTGGGAATCTCACCAAAATCGTTGGCGAAGAAGCTACGATGAATATACTAAACAACAGTGTTACTTTGCTATGTGTGAGCACAAACGATTTTATTGTATCTCTTCCTGTCAACACCTCACAAAATGATGTCCTCAATTATGATCGCAAGCTGGTAAACTTGTCCTTGACTGTTATACAGGTACTACTATAACTATTTCTCTTACCAGTAGCTGTATCATATTTACACGTTCAAACAATAAACCAGCTTTTTTTGTGAAAAGACACAAAACGATGGACTTTTATATGAACAAGAAAGATTCGTCTTAATTTAAATAACAAACTAATAGATGCTCTTCAACTTTGTTGAAGGAATTATACACTCTGGGAGCACGAAAGATAGCTATCTTTAGTGCACCCCCTGTGGGATGTTTACCTGTAGAGAGAACACTATTTGGCGGCTTACTTAGAACGTGTGTTCAGAAGAAAAATGAAGCAGCACAATTGTTTAATAGCCTGCTAAAAGAACGGCTCCCAATTCTTGCAAACAGTCTTCCTCAGTCCAGGGTCGCCTTTGTTGATTTCTACAATCCTCTAATAACCGTAATTGATAACCCTCAGCAATACGGTATCCACTACATCCAATAATTCTACAATCCTCTAATAAGCAAAATAAAACCGTGTTGGCATTCATGCAAAAAAATTTGGTTTTTGTTTCTCTACACGACATCAAAGACATTTTTTATTTATTCCACAATTTTGGCATATATTTTGCACATTCTTATGTCAATAAGCTTTTACTTATTATTCTATTATTCTCTTTTTCGTAGGCTTGCAAGTTACAAATAGAGGCTGTTGTGGAACGGGGTTGCTAGAGTTTGTGTTTCTATGTAACAGACTCACTCCAACGTGCCCAGATGATTCTAAATTCTTCTTCTTTGATAGTATCCACTTATCCGAGATTGGATGTAACATCTTTGTAAATCAGAGCCTACCTGGTTTGGTGGCTAGTTTGTTGTAGAATTGCTAGTGTGGAGATAATGCACCTGGTTTCATAATTAAATAAAGCAATGCAACTGTTTGTCTTCTAAATCCAGTTAATGTAAACCAAAGCCATGTTGGCAAGCCATCGTATTTCTGTTTGTATTTTGATCTTTGTTCCTTGGGCTCTTTCAGTTCCTTAAAATCTGGATACTAGTCCATATATATCTCTAAATCTATAATGGTGTTTTAATTAATGTTTACTAATTGTCTAGAAGTTTCTCAAGGAACCACAATCTTCATGACATTTTGCTATGATTCTTAGTTTACATTTTACTCCGAGTGTTAATCAGCACCAACGTCATATGTCCAGCGCGTGTTGGATACCACCATGACGGTATATGTAGTAAATCCGGAACTCTACCAGAGTCCAACACAGGAATTAAACAATTTTGTTATTGTAGGGATAGATATTTGGGCTAACTTAATTGATTATCCTGTTTAAATTGTTAGGAATCGGACAGGGTACACGCAGCGGAAACACTATCACACACTCACACGAAAGCAGAAAATAAAGCAATAACGAACTCAATGATTTTACGTGGTTCAGATTCGGTGTAAATCCTACATCCACGGGCTACAACTAGGTTTTATATTTATCAGAGAGATTATAACAAGAGATGTTATCTCTATCTAGTTTGGTACATTTTGTTCTTTCGAATGACTCCTATATATACACATATGAGTATATATATAATATACAAAAGAAATGCGAATATGAGTTGATGTACAAAGCAAAAAGAAAAAACATGTGTAATAGCGAATCTCCATCACCAACCCACTAATTGCCTTTTGGCACATACTAGCACTTTACACCAAGTCTTCACCTTTTGAATAATTGCACCCAACAATCTCCCACTTGAAGACTTGAACCAATTCTACAACGGTTTTTCAGTCTTCAAATATGACAAGTCTTCCAAGCTTCCAGTTCCCAGAACAAGCTAAAACTTAGTCAAATTCTCTTAGTTGCAGCCACCCCTCATCTTCAAGTACTAGAAGGGCTAGTTGAAGCTCCCACTAGCTCCAACTCAGCCGTGGCTAATCCCACCACCGACTCATCCTCTGTCTTAACCGGTTTGCACACTCCACCAGCTCCAGAGATACACCGAGGACCACTAACACTCTCCAAACTTTGCAATCTTCCAACAGGAGAGAATTTTTCAGTCTTAGTCTTCAAAACCCAACGGCTTTTTGTAACTGTAGCCGGAACACACCCTTAGCTCCCACTGTCACAAAATCCCCTGAATGGTTTAGACTTTCCGACTCGTTCGGCTAACATCCCCTTGGCTCCAGAATTCATGTTTGCAAAATGAACTCTCTTAGCACTAGATTTAGTGAACCAGATTTTGTCATGCTTAACGAGGACGGTCATACTTCCCTCAACAGCTACGTCAACCATATACAATGACCCACGTTTCATACCTTGAGCAATCACCGAATTACCATTTACCACCCTCCATTTACCACCACCAAACCTTACTTCCAGTCCTTGTTTATCCAGCTGGCCAACAGAAATCAATTTCTTCTTCAGCTCCAGAATCACCCTGACATTCTTCAGGTTCCATGTAGTTCCTAATGAAGTAACCAGATCAATATCTCCCATGCCCGTTACTTGAAGCATCTCGTCATTTGCAAACCGTACCTTCCCAAAATCTCCTTCTTTTAGATTCACCATCGTTTCTCCGTTGTCCATGGCGTGAAACGAAGCCCCTGAATCCATGACCCAAGAGTCTACACAGTTTTCCATACTGAGTATCAATGCATCTTCCTGATAAACATTCTCAGCACCAACACTGTTTAATTCTTTCTTTGGACATTGACTCTTAACATGTCCCACCTCTTGGCAGTTCCAGCACTTCACATTCTTCCAAGTTCTAGACGAAATTCTTCCCCGACTCCCACTGCTCCCACCGTTTCTGCCATTCCCTCTACCTCTTCCGATATTTAATAACTCAGAAGAAGATGAGCCACCTTGATTCTTACGTCTGGTATCCTCGCCTAGAACCAAATCTCGAACCCCTTCAAACGTCATACCACTGGTCCCCACGGAACTCGTAACAGCAGTAACTGTTCCTGACCAGCTATCAGGTAGTGAAGCTAGTAGCAGTGAAGCTTGAGTCTCATTATCAAATTTAATTCCCACAGATGATAATCTGGACAGAATTGAATTTAGATTGTTAATGTGAACCGTAATTGAGCTGTCTTCATTCATCCTTGTCGTGAACAACTCCCTCATCAAGAACACCTTGTTAGCCGCCAACGGTTTCTCATACATGTTCGTCAAAGCATCCATCATACCACGCGCCGTGGTTTCCTTCATGATGTTGAAAGCAACGCTCCTTTCCAACGACAACGTAATAACCGCCTTAGCTTTCTTGTCCTTTGAGCTCCACGCATCTTCGACAGCTTTTTCCATTTTCTCTGGTTTTTCTCCAAGTACCACGTCCAAATCTTTCTGACATAGCAATGCTTCTAATTACATTTTCCACCAGCTAAAGTCAGAACCGTTGAACTTCTCGATTACAACCTTGTCTTTAGCTATTACGACAAACAAGAAACAAATTGAGACAACGAAAACAGACACAACAATGGCACGGACCTGACCGGTTCGTTCAGTGTACTCGTGTTTAACAGAACAATACCCTTCAAAGTACTAAGACAATTTTAATACGATTAATAGAAATTAGTTTCTGATGTGGAAGATCAGACAAAACTGCAACCACAGAGCATACTCTAATTTCTAAAACCGAGACCTCCTCCAAAATCCGAATCTCTGATATCAGTTGTTAGGAATCGGACAGGGTACACGCAGCGGAAACACTATCACACACTCACACGCAAGCAGAAAATAAAGTAATAACGAACACAATGATTTTACGTGGTTCAGATTCGGTGTAAATCCTACATCCACGGGCTACAACTAGGTTTTATATTTATCAGAGAGATTATAACAAGAGATGTTATCTCTATCTAGTTTGGTACATTTTGTTCTTTCGAATGACTCCTATATATACACATATGAGTATATATATAATATACAAAAGAAATGTGAATATGAGTTGGTGTACACAGCAAAAAGAAAAAGCATGTGTAATAGTGAATCTCCATCACCAACCCACTAATTGCCTTTTAGCACATACTAGCACTTTACACCAAGTCTTCACCTTTTGAATAATTGCACCCAACATAAATAGGTCAAAATAGTTGATTTTAATTTGCAACAGAAGCATATGCAATCGAATTTCTAAGGAAATCTCAATATATATGTTTATAAACCAGCTATTTTAGGAACATAAGTTTCGGTTTGTTTCAAAAACTTGCATGAACGGGTGTAAAAAGGTAGTTTTGGTGCACCTTGGAGAGGTGCTTAATTAATAAAAGTTTGACACCGATCAATCCTTCTTCTTCTAGTAGAATTGATAGTATGATGAGTTACATTTTAGATGAACAAATCATAGTTACGCACACTAGATTAAATGAATTGCGAGGAAGGTCTTAAAATTTGGAGATGGAGTTACAATTTATATCTATATCTTCTATTAACACAAACCTTTTTTTTGCCACATGGCGTTTTCTGGAGCTTCTACTTGCAAGGTGGCAAGCTTAAAAATTTAGCATTCGACGTGTCATTTTCTCGTCCATCTGATTTTTGTAACGATCTGTTCCTATAATCCCCGAAGCAATCAAATTAAATATCATTAATTTAAATCTCAATAAATATTTATTAATTTACCTTATATAAGTTATGAATTATTTTGAATTTTAAATTAACTTATGCAAATAATCCGGGATTTGAAAGTTGTTATCTTTAAATCATAAATTATATCTATATCCATATCTATATATCTTACAAAAGAAGCATAAATATTTGCACCATATTAATTTGAAACTCCCATGACTTTTCAATTTTTCTCTAATAATGATTATAAATTTGTTAATTATTGTTAAAAAATAAAAAAAATGAAACTTACTTCCTATAAATAAAATTATAACTTTTAAAATTATTTAAAATCATATAAACTAAAAATATATTCAAATACTATTTTTCAAAATAGTTAAATCTATATATCTATATATTTATATATATATACCTTTTAAACAATGTGGTTCAATATAAATTGTTTATAATTTACCACATTGATTTGAATATTTTTCCTTTTTCCCACATTGTTTCGTACATCTATCCTACCTTTCATCTATCCCTTATATAATACCACTCATTTGCTCTCATTAGACATAAGTCTTGATCATAATATGACTTTCAAAATCTATAAAATGGTCATTTTATAATAAAAGTATGTTTTTATCTCAAAGTTTTAAACAGTTCTATTATTTGATTTGAGTTTGGATAAATATTGAGACTTAAAAAATGAAGATTTAAATTCCTTAATGTATTAAAAACCCGATTATGTTACAAGCTTAATATGTCATTTGTATAAAAGTGATATTGTCGTAAACATTTTTTTCGATTCATACGAAATATATGCACATAAATTTTTAATAATAGACATTTGAACTATCTTATATCTATTTTTTATATTTAAATCTTTATCTGTATATTGTATATTGTATATTTTATATTCTATATTGTGTGTGTGTATATATATATATATATATATATATATATATATATATATATATATATATATATATATATATATATATATATATATATATATATATATATATATATATATATAGATCATTCAAAACAATATGGTTAAAGATAAGTGATGTGTCTTTTACCACATTAATTTGAATTTTATTTTATTTGTCATACACAGTTCTTACACATCAATCCAACATTTATTCTTTACCTTATATAATACCATTTATTTGTTTCTTTCATCCAACAATCTGGATTATATGGATTTTAAAGCCTATAATATTAATTAGTTGTCATTTCATGATAAAGACATAATTTATATCAAAGTTTCAAAGGAGTTTACTTTTGGTGTTAATAATTAGAAGTATTGAAACTCAAAAGTAAATAGTAAAATTAGTTTAAAACTTCTAAAATTTGATTATGCTTGCAAGCTCATGTTATGTTATTGACATATTTTGGCATGTGGTGATACCGATGTAAACATTTTGTCATAATAACATGCTTATATTTCAAAGGTTCAAATGATTCTACTCTTT
Organism: Cichorium intybus; assembly: GCA_023525715.1. Classification (NCBI taxonomy): domain Eukaryota; kingdom Viridiplantae; phylum Streptophyta; class Magnoliopsida; order Asterales; family Asteraceae; genus Cichorium; species Cichorium intybus. Next base: position 114,234,180 of record CM042014.1, on the reverse strand, counting down.
GATATTAGTTTTCAGAATTATTGAAACATAAAAGTAAAAAATAAAACTACTTAAAAACTTTTAAAAGACCGATTAAGCTTGCAAGTTCATAATATTTCGTTTCAAGTCCACTGTGTCGTCACGACGGTGTAAAATGTTTTTATTTCTATTCACCATGATGTATGTACATAAAACAATTTCAACAATAAATGTCTAGACATTGTTCAAAAAATCCATTTGAACCCTTATTATAAATAAATGTTCAAACAAACTAAATACAACCATTATAATTCTATATTATATTTGAGACTAAAAACTATATGCTTTCAAATCCTTAAAAGATTTGACATGAGGGGTAACAAAATATTGTACTGAGGATTCCCATAAAGATAGAAAAATAAAAAGTGAAGAATTTATGAGGATACAATTTTCTTTAAATAAAGAAATCTTACTTTTATTATTTGTTATTTATCATTACGAGACAATAAAATAATATCAAAACTATGTTGTTTATAAAATACAAATGCTAACTCTCATAGTATCTTTGTTCTTATGTCAGTAAACTATAATGACATACTCTTATTTTTACCTACGACATCTAGCATCATTAAAATTTTTACTTCAAAACAAAAACATGATCGGCAATGTAGTCCACAATCATAAGATATTGCTCAAGCATATGAAATTGTATATTTATAATTATATGTTAACACTGAGAATCTTCCTATTCTAATAAAAGAGTAATGGACATGCCACGTGGCATCCTCTTATACACTTCCTGCTTCCTTTTCCCGCTCAATTGAATTACCTATAAAACTTACTCGGTTCCTATTATCATAAATACCGAATCCCTTAATCATTGGGGAAATTCACAATTCTGACTAATTTACGTTACATCCCTGACTGTTCTCACGCTCTGTATTTAGGCAATTGTGTGAATTTTGGTCAATTCTGCCTCATTTCAATTGTGTAATTTAGGTAAGGATGTACCGTTGCACGAGATATGAGCGCCATATCTTTTATAATTTTAATCGTCATTCTTCTTATATAGATGACAAATGCCATTTTGAAATCATACACAATCCAAGAAGCCTTTCAACTTTGGCATTGGTATTCTGCAAATCAAGGTTTGGACACACGATTTTTTCTATTCTTCTTCTTCTTCGTTTGGTTTTAACTTGTGTAAGTTGATGGAAATTATACATGTACAATAACGTGACTGCTTTTCTTCTTATATATATGATTTGTGCATTTATTTTTAAAGGTTTCCAAATGAAAATTCTATTTTTTAAGTATGCAGATACAATGTTTGATGAAATGTCTCAGTGAAACTATTTGTTTGATCTGTTTCTTCAACACCCAAATTTTGTTTAATGTTATGACTTAATCAAAATCAAGTTTGTTTATGCAATGAGATGACCGGGAGAGAAAGATGGATATGTAGAATTTGTTCTGGAATAGAACAGAAAATGTACATAAGAATATAAGTTGTATATATGTAATGAACTACAGTCAAAACTAATGAGTGTTTTGATTTTCTTTTTTTGTTATTTTTATTTTGTATATGCATCTATATCTATACATGTTCTTATAGTTATCGTGGTGAGATAATAATTTTGAATTAACAAATCATGGAAGTAAGGGTTTAAAGTCGGATCAACAACATCAAAAAGGTATATATAAAGTGGAATTTTGATTTCAAATAACAGATAATTTTCTTCATCATAAAAAAGAAAACGGAAAAGATACTCTCACGTAGGGTTTACTAAAAGTGGTTTAACTTTGTTTTAAAGATCACATATATAAATGAAATAAAAAGTATAAATCAATACCATAGAAGCATCCAATTACCACTTAACACTTGCAGTAATAAATGTTGTTCTACAAAATAGGCTTGATTTGTGTGCTTTGATATTAGCTGAATTGGGTACTCCGGAAAGGAACACATGTAGTGAATCTGTGTGGTACATCATAGCCAGTAAGAATTCTTCATGTTTGAGGTTTTTATGTGTTCGGTGGCCTATCACCACCATGACGGAGGTGGTCATAATTGGTCACACTAAATTTAATGTAAAACAAGAAAGAAAAGGAAATACCAGCATACTTGTTTTTTGTTTAAATTGTTGGATTAGGTGTCTAAGCCATGACTAATAATTAGTATTTACCTAATTAATAATAACATAGTCCATTTGGGTTGCCCTCATAGCAAGAGGCTTGGTAGAATATTCAGTAGAGAGAGAGATTGATTTATTATGTGATTAATAAATCAATATGAATTAAATAAATAGTCTATTAATATATTAAAGTGATAATATATTAATTAGAAACTATATTAATTAATTAGATATTAATCTTGAATTAATTGGAATTAATTTGATGATTAGTTTAATTAATTAAAGGTGCAGGGACTAGAATTATAATTATTCAGTAGTTGAGTAAGTGACAATTATAGTAGGATTATAATTGGCGAAATTATATATATATATATATATATATATATATATATATATATATATATATATATATATATATATATATATATATATATATATATATATATATATATATATATATATATATATATATATATATATATGATTTTATATATGTAGATAAATAGGTTTGAATTATTAAGATAAAGACTTATCTTAATTTGAATTCAAAAATGTTTATCTCTAAATGTTTATCTGGTCATCTATTGGAGGCTATAAATAGGGAGCCCCAGAGACCATAAACCTGCGCCATTTACTTAGAATCTCTCTGGAATTTTCGTGACCTGCTCCTGCTCCCTGGTGTGACTTCATTTGAGGCAAGATCCATTTGTTGCTTTGCTTCCAAGAAATCCTAAAAGGTTAGTTTTCTGATTTTATTCTTTTAGTTATTTTCTTGTGGCCTTTAGGAATTTATTATATGTTCAATTAGAAGAAAACATAAATCCTCATAGGTTGCATGTGAACTTAGGTTTATTAGTTCATTGATTTGCCCAAAATCTTTTAGTGGTATCAGAGCTTTTGTTTGTTTTCTTGATGAATTGTTATAACTGTTTTCCCAAAATTAGGGTTTAAAGCTTATAAACCCTAATATGGCCTAAATCGATTTTTGGTTAGGGTTTTAGAAACCCTAGCCCCTCCCCTCTATGATTGGCAAAAATTGCAATTAGGGTTTTAGAAGACTTTCTATTTTTTATAACTTTAATTATTTAATTAAATGGATAACCTTAAACCTATTATTTGAATTTTCGAAAATTAGGGGGTTTAAGATAGGTTTAGAATTAATTTGATTAATTTGTAAAACCTATATGGATTTAATTAATTTAATTAATTGTTTAATTAAAAGATAAATTAAATCAATTTAAAGGTTTAATTTAATTTTAAATTTAATAGTTAAATTCGAAAAAAATTAAAAGATAAACCAGGAACAATTTTAAAGGTTTAATTTAATTTTAAATTTAAATAGTTAAATTCGAAAAATTAAAAGATAAACGTGGAACATTTTAAAAGGTTTAAAATACATCTTATATATATTATAATTAAAAGTTAATATTATATGTATAAGATAATTGGTTAGTCAAATCAATAGTAGGCCTCATTCATGAAGCTGATCTATAAAGAGGGTACAAGGAGACTGCCTATAAAATGGCGGTCTAATGGGTGTCCACTCTCACCCACCGTTCTCCTTATCAGTGGAGGGTCGTTAGCCGAACGGGTTTGATAGGACCGCTTAGTCTCATTAAAAGTATAATGATATTAATCAAAGTACTGGAACAGTTTTATAAAATCTCAATCTAGTTACTTTAGGAAAAATGTGAATTGATGCTAATCCATGAAATTGCTCATTGCACTTTATGAAACATTGGTGGAGCGTATGTGGTTTCCCGGCACACCAATAAGGGTTTATAAAGAGTTGCAATGGGTTTCTCGGGTGTTATCATTGTTGATGGAGTGTGTGTGGTTTACCGGCACGTCAATTTGAGATGGTAATTGACCCTGAGAGTACCAAGCTAATTTGCATGGTTATTCACACCCGGTTTGTGATCCTCGGTATCCCAGTCACAAACAGTGGGGCATATCCGAGATTAAACATGCTATTGAACAGTTCAATAAATCTCAAAAGAAACTAGGAATTCCATTATAATATGATTATTTTTCCACGGTGGAATTGGCTGAATCGTCATTCGCCTACCTTTATAAAATTTACAATGAGACTACGACATCCCTCTTCTATATTGTGAATTATTATAGTTGGGTCCTAGCCTTATTATTATATTGGGTTAATATTAAGGGTAATATATGTATCTAATTAAAACTACCTTCTTTTATAGATGTCTTCTGCTGATCAATCTGCCCCCACTCTAACTCCAGTAATGTCACTTCAATCTTGTCATTGTGCTCAAAAGTGACGTTGGACGGCACTAACTACAATGACTGGATCCGTAACATCAAGATGGCTCTGCGGTTTGAGAACAAAGAGTATGTTCTCGAGACTGAGCTAGTTGAAGTTGACCCAGATACTGCTACTCCCGAAGAAATTGCCTTATATCAAAAACATTCTGATGATGCGACCAAAGTGGCCTGCATCATGATCGCTACAATGAACCCTGAGTTGCAAAGAATTTATGAGGATTACTGGCCCTATGAGATGCACAAAGAGCTTGCGGAAAAGTTTCGCAAGCAATAGCGTATCGAGAGGCACGAAGTGGTAAAAGCTTTCACTAACGACAAACCTAAGGATGCAGAGCCCATCTGCACTCACGTGCAAAGGATGCAAGGTTATGTGGAAAGGATGAGGAAGCTGGAAATGCCTGTTCATGAGGATTTAGCCGTTGACATAGTGCTAAACTCCTTGCCGAGTTCTTATGACCAGTTCATACTGGCGTATCATTTGAACAACAGTCAGGCCACTATGGCTGAATTACATCGCATGCTTCGTACAACTGAAGACGGGATGAAGGGTAAAAGTGTACCCTCAATTAACCAGCCCGTCTTCGCAATTGGAAGTGACAAGGTAAAGAAAAGGAAGAGCCGTCCCAATCAGAATTGGAGGGAAAAGGTTCACGTCGGGTCATCCAGCAATGGTCCGAGACCCAAGTCTTCTGGCATTCCACACGTCGCCAACCCCAAAGATGCCGACTAGTTTTATTGAAAAGAAAAAGGTCATTGGAAGAGAAGCTACCTGAGATACTTGTAGGATGTCAGGGATGGCAAAGTGAAGCCCTTGACAGCAGGTATATACACTATCTCTAAAAACTCACCATCTTCCAGTTCTTGAGTCCTTGATACAGGATGCGGTTTTCACATATGTTCTGATTTGCATGGACTAAAGGAAAGTAGGGAGGTAGACGGTAGATTGAACCTAATCATGGGCAATAGGAGATCGTCTCCTGTTACCAAGATCGGTGTCTATAGTTTAGTGCTTAGTAGTGATGTTAGTTTAGATTTAATTAATTGTTGTTATTCGCCAGAAATGGCAAGAAACATAATTTCATTTCATGCATTGTTCAAACAAGGTTTCCAGTTTTCTTTTGATAATAATATTGGTTCAATTTCTGTTTTCAGAAATGGTAATTTTGTTTTTACTACTTTACCTTGTTCTGGTGTGTATGAAACTGTGACATGTGTTGACAATTTAGGAAATAGTGTATTAAACATTGATTCTTCTAGTGGTGTAGAAAAGGCATGCTTGTGGCATAGTCGCCTTGGGTACATCAGCAAGAAACGTATCGCCTAACTCCAAAAGGATGGAGTGTTGGAATCATTCGACCTCAAGTCGGATGATGTATGCGAGTCTTGTCTGTTGGGCAAGATGACTAAATCACCTTTCAAAGGGTCTTTTGAAAGAGGTAAAGGTGTGTTGGACATCATACACACAGATGTGTGCGATCCCTTCAGATCAACCACAAAGGATGGGACGCGGTTCTACGTGACCTTTACTGACGATTTTAGTAGATACGGGTATATCTACTTAATCAAGCACAAGTCAGACACCTTTGAAAAGTTCAAAGAGTTTAAAAACGAAGTTGAGAATCAACTGGGCAGGAAGATAAAGATGCTCAGATCCGACAGAGGCGGTGAATATCTTAGTATCGAGTTCCTAGACTATCTAAAGGAATGTGGAATAGTTTCACATTTGACACCTCCCAGAACACCACAGTTGAACGGTGTTGCCGAGAGGCGTAACCGAACCCTGTTGGACATGGTTCGTTCCATGATGAGTCGAGCTTCACTTCCCATCCACTTCTGGGGTATGCCTTAGAGACTGGCGCCCACATCCTCAGTCTTGTCCCAACTAAGAAGGTTGCTAAAACACCTCATGAGATGTGGACGGGGAAAATTCCCTCGTTAGACGAGATACTCACGACAAACTCGCAGAAAGAAGCGATAGGTGTATTTTCATTGGATATCTCAAACAGTCTTTTGGATACTTGTTCTACAGACCAAGCGAGGACGTGGTCTTTGTAGCTAGACGAGGAGTCTTTCGAGCGAGAGAGCTCATATTCAAAGAGGACAGTGGGAGTACCATTGATCTTGAAGATATTCAAGAGTCATCAGATGACGCAGCCTTAGGAGAAACTAGCAACCAACAAGAGGAAGAAGTTCCTGTTGCTCCGACTGATATATCCTTACCTCTTAGGTGCTCCAGTAGAGTTAGCATGCCACCCGAGTTTTATGGTTTCCATATAACTACGGATGGGGACATGTTTTTCAGTGATAGGACACTGATAAATTTGGATGAGCCAGCTAACTACCGGGAAGCAGTGGCGGGCGCTGAGTCTGCTAAGTGGAAAGAGGCAATAGATAGCGAGATCAAGTCCATGTATGACAATCAAGTTTGGAACTTGGTTGACAATGTACCGGGTCGAAAGACAGTCGGGTGCAAGTGGATCTTCAAGAAGAAGACCGACATGGATGGAAAGGTACACACAAGGCAAGATTGGTTGCGAAGGGCTTTACTCAAACCCCGGGGGTTGACTATGACGAGACCTTCTCACCAGTGGCCAAGATAAAGTCTATCAGGATTATGCTGGCCATAGCTGCATTTCATGACTATGAAATTTGGTAGATGGACGTCAAAACGGCTTTCCTTAATGGGAAGTTGACTGAGGATGTTTACATGAATCAGCCAGAGGGTTTTGTCGATGCAAAGTATCATGATAAGGTGTGTAAGCTTCAGAAATCAATCTATGGATTGAAACAAGCTTCTCGCAGCTGGAATCTTTGTTTCCATGAGAAAGTCAAAGAGTTTGGTTTCTCTAGGAGCGAGGATGAGTCATGCGTATATGTCAAGGCTAGTAGGAGTATAGTCACTTTTCTGGTGTTATATGTTGATGACATACTGCTCATGGGAAACGACATTCCAACCTTGCAAGATGTCAAGTCTTTGCTTGGGAAGTGTTTTGCCATGAAAGACCTAGGAGAAGCTGCCTATATTCTCGGGATAAGAATATTGAGAGATAGGAAGAAGAGACTAATTGGACTAAGTCAGAGTACATACTTGGAAAAGGTACTAAAGAGGTTTAGTATGGAAAATTACAAGAAGGGAGAGCTACCTATCCAGAGTAATGCCAAGTTGAGTAAGACTCAAAGTCCGGGTACATACGAGGAGATAGCTGACATGAGTCGGGTACCTGACATGCCTAGGTCGTCGTGGGGTCAAAAATAAGAAAATAAACCTCACACACACTAGTACAGCGGTAGTAATGGTCGATCCATAGGCGTTTGGTGGTTAGGATAAGACGATAGTATACCAACTGCAGTGTCACTCTACAGTCAGCGATATTGTTTCTACTTTCCCAAAAACCAATAAAAGAAAAATACCAAACAAGTGCCAAAACCAAATCAAACATGAACTAAACTAACCCAAATCAAATCCTAGACTAAAGTTCCCTACTGAAATCAGAAACTAAATTCAGAATCCATAAGCAACAATCAATCCAAACACATCCAAACACCAATAATGCAAAATAACATCAAACCGAATGATTACTTTCATATAAATCAAAACCAAACTCAAATCTAAACCATACAATCAAATATCAGATCTAACTACTGACTAATACTACTGAAATCAAAAACTATGAATCTAAACAAACATCGAGTAATCGATGGAAATCCCGATTACGGAATATCTCGATACCGAGTTGAAAAAACAAGAGAAAAACTAAATTACTAAACAAAATATGGATTCCCACTGAAAAACTGACGAAATTGTGCCTTCGGATCCTTCTTTTCGTCCCAGGATGCTTCAAAAGTCGGACAGGACTCCGATATTTATAGTTATGCGAAATTAGGGTTGCCGTGTCGCGGCCAAGCCTTTTCCGCGACGCGCGTGTCGCCTTATCCCGAAATTTCGGAGTTTGAAATTCAAAAACGGAGATTTTATCCGGTCACGAGATATAAGCGCTATCTCAAGAGATAGCAGTGCTATCCATGCAAGATTCGACTTTTTGCCTTTTTTGCTCCATAACTTCTCCAGAATTGCACTAAAACCCCTGTATTTACACTAAAAACATTTCCAAGCACTTTGGCACAAAAGTAAGTTATATTAGCCATTTAATAAGGATAAATTAACTAAAACACGGCTAAACAATGCCTAAAATACGCCTAAAATACTTGATATTACTAGGCGTTGTCAAACACCCCACACTTGTGCCTTGCTTGTCCCCAAGCAAGAGAGTTTTTAACAGATTTTAACAAAGACTCAAACAATTTTTTAACGTGTTCAATTTCAAAGCTTATTGTCCCTAGAGGTAGATGGAAAATAGTTTTTCTAAACATAACCAGAATATTCGTTGAAATTCATGACTTTCTAAAGAACCCTTGATTACAAATTTTTGGTATGCAAAAAGCAAACTTATGCATTCAGATTCTAAAGGCCATAAAAGAACTATCCATGACTTTCGATGTTGTCCGTGTAACGAGCTTTCAGAAATACCATCCTAAACCAGACGATCTTAGGTGGTAAGGTGCATAAGTCCCACCCATTTTAGACTTACCGGCTCGAACAACAAAGGCCACTGATTGACAGTCCCTTCCTAAATTCCAATCATAAAATACTCCAATCTTCTAACTCCTAAAACTCAACTTATTTGGCTAAACTCATAGCATGATAACAACTAAAATAGTATTTCTTGAAAAATAGCAATGCTATAAACATTCACAAATTATTCGTTTCAAAATTACAATCTATTAAAAATTTTGAAAAATTGCTAAAAATTTGAAAATTGACTCCTTTCCCGCAAAAAGTTTCAATAACACTCTTTCGACCGTCCATACCCCACACTTAAAACCGTACAACGTCCCCGTTGTATATAAAATATTTCAAGACTAGGGAGAAAGAGTTACCCCTTAGAACGGCGAATTGCTTGATTGTCGTGATCATACTGTAACAGGGTCGGTCATGTGCGTCGTCTCGATGAATCCAGGAGTCGGGGCGCAGCAGTAAACACGCCAGCATGATGCAAGTGTAGGGGTACGGTGACCCCACACTTGCGTTATGCAACTCCCTCAGTTGGTGCAACAATCATATTTTGGCAAGTAATAGCAATCTACTAACAAAAATATCAACTCATGCAACGATGTTAAGTTTAATTACAGACATAAAATTAAAACAGAAAACTAAAAAAGAAGAAAATAAAAAGGTACAAGAAAATATCACTCAGAATCATGATGAGTCCCAGATGGTCCTGCTCCGTCATCTCCACCAGTCGGTGGTGGTATCCCAAAATGCCTCAAGATGATGCTCTCTAATCATCGTATATCAGCCCAGATATCTACCTGGGCGGTCTCAATCCTGGTGAGCCTCACATCTAATCCATCTTCCTTGCCTGCCGGCTCCTGGTCTCGCTAAGCCTGAGATAGCTCTGTCCTCCGTCACTGACGTCGTGGAGCGGGAACCTCGGGCAGTGCAACTGGAACCCCGGCTCCCTCTATCTCAGCCTCTATATCCTCCTCCTGGTGATCCTGCTGCTCAGGTACGTCCGTTCCTCTATCTGCTGCTACGTAGTAAAGACCTCTGACAGGTGTAACTATATCCATCATCACCAGAAAAGCAGCCCCCATCGATCTTGGCCGATATGAGGTCAATAGTCCCCTCACATCAGCCGTCAAAATCTCGTAAGACTCAGCCAATCTGGTAATATAATGCCCCCCGGCCAGTAGGCTGGCTCCTCGCATCCCCTTCCCCTTGTTGACCATGAAGTCGGCCGACAAGCGTGGAAGATGTACAAACTAGGTGGGGTTAATGATACCCCACAGAGGAAACATGTCGGTCGCTGGTATCTTTTCACCGCCCTTGCTGTGATCAACAGTGAGGGCCACGATCCGATGAAGCATGCGGTGCACTGGGGAACGGATCTTGCTCTCGCGGTTTTCTGCAAGATCGTACTCGAAAGTGCTAACGGCAGCCTAGACGGCTGCGTGAGAGACTCCGTCAGGCAAGTGGGTGTGGCATGCAGCCACAAATAGGCCGAAATGAGGGCTGGCCATCTCCTGTCGTGTGTATACGTGCGTATGCTGCGCCAGCTCCCCGACGGAGTACTCTCGGTGAACTCCGCCAAGTCTGAAGTATAGTCTCTGCTGTAGCGGATCCTGGTGCATAGGACCGAAGGTACACATCCAATAGAACTCTAGAATGAGCTCTCTATAGATCGTCTCTCTAGCAGGTATCAGTCGGTCCTATCCTCCACACGTGAAGCTATGCGTGCCGTCATTACTGGTCCGTGTATGGACCAAATGCGGCGCCAATCGAGCCTGTAGTCCGCAGGCCATCAAAAAATCCCGGTCCAGAGTGGGTGCTACCTCGATCTCTCTGGCAGACACGATCGCTAATTGTCTTCGATAACCCGGAGTAGCCGGGTCATCCTCTGGAAACTGCAGGAATGCATGCCGTGACAAATCAGTCAGTAGGATGGGAGTGCGGTTTCTTTGTGGTCATCGAGCCATCTGCAAAAATTAATCAAGAACAAACCGAGTGCACAAGTATGAGAAATAGTTGCAAAATTGGTTCCTGACATCAATAACAACATTAATCAAAAGATCAGTTTCGCTACTAACGAACGCAGCCCCAAATTTTTCGATTTTTCCATTTTAGTCCGTTTTTCAAATTGATCATACCAATATGTTCCTAAACTAGTGACTAGTAAAATCCCTAAGTTTAATTTCAGAAAAACAAGCTAAAATTGCCCTAATTTCTCATTTATGTCAAAAACCCCTAATTATGAACCCTAGATTTCTTGATTTTCGATTCCGACATGTTTTTATCAAATTGAACACACCAATAGCATCCTAAACTAGCCACTAACAAAAGCCCTCTGCCAATTTCAGGAAAATCGAGCTACGAATCCACCAAATCGAGCAAAAACCCGAAGAACCCTAGACCGAGCCCTAATTCACAAATTTCTGATTTCTGCATGTTTTCAACAAATTGAACACACCAATATGTAGCTATATATGAGATTAAGAAACCCTAGGTGCTAGATTGACGAGAAACAAACCAGAAATTCCTGAATCGGAGGTTAAAGGGTGCGATACCCGAACCCCAAACTCGGCTCAAAAACCTCAAAATTTGATTCAAATGCTACGTAATTCACAGAGATAATCATTAGGGTTCATACCTGGGATGTTGAATGACAATTCCGCTGGACAAATTACGCGAAAAATGACGAAAACCCGGTGGATTTGTGTGTGTCGGCGTCAACCAGTCGCGAAAATGGGAGGGGGGGTTTTGGAAAATAGCGGCCCTATTTTGGGTTTAAACTAGAATCGCGACCAACCCAAAGATAGCGCCGCTATCTTTAAAGATAGCGGCTCTATTTTTAATTTTTCCATTTGTTTTTCGTTTTTTAGTTATTTTAAAATCTCGTTCGATCACCCCACACTCGGGCCATGCCATGTCCTTTTTTTTTTGAAAATATTTCCGAGCGATATTTTGACAAAATAAATTTTAAAAATAAAAAATTAAAAATAGTTATCGAAATGCCGGGTTGCCTCCCGAAAGCGCTTCTTTGTTCGGTCTTTTAGCTGGACCGTCTTTCCACGGCTACGGTGGGTCGTACGCCATTTGACTTTGCTGATTTTCAGTCACCACCGTCCCTTCATTGATTCCATACTTCAATTTCCCCAGGTTAAATGGTTTGCCGGTTCCTCTGATGCTGCCCGGTTGTCGTTTTCTGATTATTTCGCGTGAATGCTTAGAAGTGGCTTTAAACCTCCAAGCCCGATCCTTCCTTCGTTGTCCCTTCAACATCACCGGCTAACGTGGGGCACGCCCAGTGCCTCTCCCAGTAATTGTTTTGCAGATTTCAGTTTGCAATTTTGGCTTGTAGTACCAATAAAAATTTTCCAATCGAATGGGATCGGAGGGCATAATATTTATATGCTCCCGAATATCCTCATCGATTGTATTGATCACATCTAATTTTCCATTCATGAATGGATCACGAGTGTCAAAGAAATCATGTTTGTTGTTTTCAAAGACCAACTCGTCGTCATCATCATCTTGGTCATCGTCCAACAGGTGGATCAGTACCAAGAGTGAGCGACTGACATTTTTTGGTGATGGTACAGATTCACTCATCACCAGATCTTTACTTTCAAAATTTTCAAAATTTTCAAAAATTGCTGGGTCAGGAGTGGTATTGTCATCTACGCCCCCTTCCTCGACAACCGTTTCGATCACGTTGTCTAGTGATGGTATGGATTCACTCATCACCAGATCTTGAATTTCAAAAGTGTTAACAATTTCAACAATTTTAGGAGTTGTTGGGTGGGGGTTAGTATTGTTAATTACAGCCACCTCCTCAATGTCTTTTTCGACCAAATTGTCTGGTGATGGTATAGATTCACTCATCACCATATCAACATTATTAACATTCTCTAAAACATCAAAAGTTGTTGAGTCAGGGATAATATTGTCATCTACAACCTCCTTCTCAAAAACCATTTCGACCATCTCCGTGGTCTCTTGAATTTCCCAAGGTGTATGACCTTCCATCACATGTTTGGGGATGTAGGTTCACACACAGCATTATTGGTACAAAAATTACTTGCCTCAGTTTCTGGCGAGTATGGCGGAATTCTCAGATATTGGTCACACGACTCAGCGCAATTACCTTGATGGTTGTTGTTATAGTATTGATCTTGACCATACACTTGAATAACCTCTTGTGGTCTTTGTTCTTATTGATTGTGTTGTTGTTGAATTGGTGGTCCTTGCTGCACGGTGGCCAATACTGTATCGAGCTTCCTGCTAAGGGCACCGATCTCATTCTTCACATCCTTCTTCCAGTTGTTATCGATATCTACTGCTGCCACCGATGAGGTGCTATTTGTCTTCCTTGCTGAATGATTGAACTTGGATCTATCGCTAAGTTTCTCCAAGAACCTCCATGTCGTTTCGCTATCTTGTAGCATAATTGTCCCTCCAAATGATGCATTAATCATGGCCTGGCTCATACTGTCGACACCGTTGTGGAATATTGTGACCAACTGCCATCGTGGAAACTCGCGGTGTGGACATGAGCGCAACAGCTCATTCAATCTCTCAAAAGCATCATGGAATGCTTCCTCGGGCTTTTGCTGGAACTCCTCTATATCTCTTCTTACTTCCATCGTCTTGCTTGCAGGGTAGAACACCTGCAAGAATCATGTCCTCAACTGCTTCCAAGTGGTGATACTATTGGTTGGTAGCGACATGAACCAATATTGAGCCTTGTCCTTGAGTGTGAACGGAAACAATTTAAGCCTAAAGAAATTCCTATCCACATTCCTAGGTATGTTCACGTTGGCTATAGCTAAAAACGCATGAAGATGATTATAAGGATTATCCAGCGTATGACCCCTAAATTTAGGCAACACACCTAACAACTCTGGTCATATCTCTACCTGACAATCTAGATTTTTAGGAAAAAATATAGGCGATGCCTCATCGTACTCCCATGGCTGGAAGTGCGATGCAACCGACTGCCCACTCGTTTGTGCAAAATAAAGCGGAGAAACGAAATTACTGTTATTGTAGAGCCCATTATTATACCGTTGTCCTCTCCACTGATTGTTTTGATGTTGCTGTCGTGGAGGTCCTCAACCTTGGTTCCACTGGTTGTTATTGTAATAAACCGGGCCACCATAACACGTGTATTGACCCGGGTACATGTAATCGCCCATTGTGAGGACGTACACATACAAAAAATTAAAAACTAAAAATCAAACATCAAACGTCAGAAACAAACATATTAATCGTCTATCCTAAGCGCACAACTCCCCAGCAACGGCGCCAAAATTTTACACGCCTAGGTCGTCGTGTTGTCAAAAATAAGAAAATAAACCTCACAGACACTAGTACAACGGTAGTAAGGGTCGATCCACAGGAGTTTGGTGGTTAGGATAAGACGATAGTATACCAACTACAGTGTCACTCTACAGTCAGCGATATTGTTTCTACTTTCCCAAAAACCAATAAAATAAAAATACCAAACAAGTGCCAAAACCAAATCAAACATGAACTAAACTAACCCAAATCAAATCCTAGAGTAAAGTTCCTTACTGAAATCAGAAACTAAATTCAGAATCCAGGAGCAACAATCAATCCAAACACATCCAAACACCAATAATGCAAAATAACATCAAACCGAATGATTACTTTCATATAAATCAAAACCAAACTCAAATCCAAACCATACAATCAAATATCAGATCTAACTACTGACTAATACTACTGAAATCAAAAACTATGAATCTAAACAAACATCGAGTAATCGATGGAAATCCCGATTGCGGAATACCTCAATACCGAATTGATAAAACAAGAGAAAAACTAAATTACTAACCAAGATATGGATTCCCACTGAAAAACTGACGAAATTGTGCCTTCGGATCCCTCCTTTGCGTCCCGGGATGCTTCAAAAGTCGGACGGGACTCCGATATTTATAGTTGTGCGAAATTAGGGTTGCCGCGTCGCGGCCAAGCCTTTTCGCGACGCACGTGTCCCCTTATCCCAAAATTTCGGAGTTTGAAATTCAAAAACGGAGATTTTATCAGGTCGCGAGATAGCGGGCTATCTCAAGAGATAGCGGCGCTATCTATGCCAGATTCGACTTTTTGCCTTTTTTGCTCCATAACTTCTCCAGAATTGCACTAAAACCCCTGCATTTACACTAAAAACATTTCCAAGCACTTTGGCACAAAAGTAAGTGATATTAGCCAATTATTAAAGATAAATTAACTAAAACACGGCTAAACAATGCCTAAAATACTTGATATTACTAGGCGTTGTCAGTACCTTATGCTTCGGCTGTGGGGTCAATCATGTACGCTATGACGTGTACTCGCCCTGACGTGGCCTTTTCCTTGAGCATGGTCAGTCGGTACTAGGGAAACCCTGGAAGGGCACATTGGATAGCTGTCAAAAATATAGTCAAGTATTTGCGAAGGACAAAGAACATGATGTTAGTCCTTGGAGGCAGTGATACTTTGAGAGTAAAAGGATATACAGATGCCAGCTTTCAGACAAACAGAGACAATGGTCGGTCTCAGTCGGGCTGGGTATTCCTTTTGAATGGGGGAGCAGTTACTTGGAAAAGTTCCAAACAAGAGACGGTGGCTGATTCTACGTGCGAATCAGAGTACATAGCAGCGAGTGAAGCGTCAAAGGAAGCGGCTTGGTTGAAGAACTTTGTCGGTGACCTTGGAGTAGTCCCGAGTATTCAGGAGCCCATGGAACTGTTCTGCGATAACGAATGAGTGGTTGCTTTGACAAAGGAACCGAGAGACCATGGAAAGTCCAGGCATATCGACAAAAAGTACCATTACATCAGACATAGAGTAGAAGAAGGTCACCTCCTTGTAAAGAGGGTATCATCAGAAGATAATTTTGCAGATCCTTTGACAAAGGCTCCGAGTAGGATTAAGCATAATCAGCATGCTAGGAGTATTGGATTAAGAGATGATATTAGTTTTTGTAATTAGATAGGTTTTTGAAACTTTTAACAATGTAAAGGTAAATGACTTTGGTGATTTAATAATAGAGATTTATTGATGATTATTGTTTACTACTATTTGTCAATTGTTTATCATTGTGTTTCATTTTGCATGTTTACTTCCTGAGTAATTTGATTATTCAAATGTCCACAGTCGCTCATACTTTTAGGGAGTATGTATAAACGAAGGCTGTCATGAATTGGTTTGTAGATTGTCTAAGGAGTTATACATAGCAATAAGATTGCTACAACATTCATGAGTACTTAGAAATAGAGATTTGAGTATTGGATAAACCCATGCTCAATAGATTGCTTCATGGATTATATCGCAAGCAATGTTGAGATGATAATATCTTATGATCTTTAAGCAGAGACATATGAGTTATAATTTGCAAGGCAGTTGTTCATTGACAATACGAAAACGCATCGGTAACACGATGTTATAAAACGTGTTGTTGTGAGTGATTTGTCTTGTAAAAGACATAAACATATGAGTCAAAGCTTATTCGTCCCTTGACCCTGGCGGAAAACAGATATCTGTAGGCCTCTCGATGATTTTGAAGTTGACTGAAAGTGTTGGCCAACCAGGACTAAATTGATATGATCAATTAGTAGTCTTAAAGTCATAAGAAAATCAGAAATCGGGAAACAGAGAATCAGACCAGGATTGATCTTAATCATGTATTGAGTTTGAAAAATATATTGTTGGACGTAGGATCATCTGATCACTTATCCATGGACAGAACTGACTGGGTCAGAGTTCGGCAGCGGTTTCTAGGAAGCTACAGTTGCTAATTAATTAGAGCTTAAATTGGTAATTATAGTCATAGACTTATCCAAGTGGAAAACTGTTGGATTAGGTGTCTAAGCCATGACTAATAATTAGTATTTACCTAATTAATAGTAGCATAGTCCATTTGGGTTTCCTTCATAGCAGGAGCCTTGGTAGAATATTCAGTAGAGAGAGAGATTGATTTATTATGTGGTTAATAAATCAATATGAATTAAGTAAATAGTTTATTAATATATTAAAGTGATAATATATTAATTAGAAACTATATTAATTAATTAGAAATTAATCTGGAATTAATTGGAATTAATTTGATGATTAATTTAATTAATTAAAGGTGCAGGGACTAAAATTGTAATTATTAAATAGTTGAGTAAGTGACAATTATAGTAGGATTATAATTGGCGAAATTATATATAGATATATATATTTTCGATTTTATATATGTAGATAAATAGGTTTGAATTATTAAGATAAATGCTTATATTAATTTGAATTCAAAAAGGTTTATCTGATCATCTATTGGAGGCTATAAATAGGGAGCCCCAGAGACCATAAACCTACGCCATTTACTTAGAATCTCTCTAGAATTTTCGTGACCTGCTCCTGCTCCCTGGGTGTGACTTCATTTGAGGCAAGATCCATTTGTTGCTTTACTTCCAAGAAATCCTAAAAGGTTAGTTTTCTGATTTTATTCTTTTAGTTATTTTCTTGTGGCCTTTAGGAATTTATTATATGTTCAATTAGAAGAAAACATAAATCCTCATAGGTTGCATGTGAACTTAGGTTTATTAGTTCATTGATTTGCACAAAACCTTTCATAAATAACATCCTACTTTTATTTATTTCGATTACAACGTTTTAATCAAAAAGTTTACCATTATTAGAGCAATGCACTTTAAAATTTGGAAGAGCAGCAACAAATGAAAATATCGATTTATTATGTTCTTAGATAAGCCCCTCTGTATCATTGTGTCGTTATTGTATTGCTTTATATCTATTTTGTTTACTGACACTAACCATTACAGTACAGAGATTGTTAGGAATAAAAGGATTCAAGATTGGGTGTTGCTTCGAAGACTAGATGCGGGTTGCATTACATTGAGGACTACATGAATTTGAAGTCTATTTGTTGCTTCTTTGAATAGCCATGAAAAGCATGCAGTACAACATTGGGGCAGTAATCAAGGATGGCTGTTATTTGTTAATACATTCTTAAAATTTCTTGGAGGTTGTTGCCTTTGTTGTTTTTGATAATCTAACCTTAAAATGATTGGTTTGGTACTCGACTTATGCGTCAATCAGAATCAAAGTGTATGGTTTCAATTATATGTTTTCTACATATATTTGATACAGATGATGAATTAGTTGGATTCAATAACATACGTAAAAGGGATTTGTTTTCAAACATCATCAAAAATCCAATTTTATTGGAATATTAAAGTCTTAAAAGATATCAATTATATCAGGTTTATTTTATGTTACAAAACTTTTAGGATTACGTAATCCATATAATCTTTTTTTAATTCTAGGGTGTTGTGTGTTTTCCCTTCCAAGTGTGAGCCAATCACATGACCTATCAGGCTATCCCTCGCTTAGTTAAAGATTTAGACATAAATTTTTAATGTGTGATTTTTAACCCATGATTACTTAAAATGGATATTTTATATTATGACACAGTTTTTCTTGCTATTAAACTAAGTAAATCAAAGTAGATTGCCATAGTTGTGAAAATAAATATTAGGTGATATAAAAACAAAAAATCTAAGTAAATTTCTCTTTTACGCAAAAGATTTTAAGTTGTCACCTCGTGTTTAACACGGGCTTATAACCTAGTAAAATTATATATTGAAACGTTAAAATTTTAACTGAGAAAACTTTATATTAATTTTTACTATAAGAGTGGGAAAACAAAAGAAGTCAAGAATCTACGACAATATCATTTCCTTTGAATAGTACACTTCACTCTTATCGTTGGAAATTTCATTCTTGCCGGTCATAGAAAAGAAAATACAAAATAACGTATATATAAAAAATGCAAAGACTAATTATATTTAATATCTTATCACACATCATCTAGAGAAGCGAAATAAATGATACTAATATATTTAAGACATAGTAAGGATATAATACTGTTTTAACCTACAAAATTTTGGTTTTCTATTCTGATGCCATAATATTTTTATAATATACAATTTTGTATTTTTTATTGTGAGGACACAATATTGTTTTTACCTTATTAAAATTTAATTTTACTTCAAAATATAACGTTCGTCGGTATAGATCCATTAACCAGGTAAATGTTATTCTCATCACGTAATTTACAATGTATCATACTTCTTTGTTATATATTTCTCCATTGGTTATGTTTTTCATCATTCTTGACAATAACATCTCATTTCAACCCGATTATTAGTAAAAAATGTTTCCATCTCAAGTTATTTAGTTAAAAAGTAATATAAATTTTTCTATAAACTAATAAATTATTGAAAATTACAAATTCCACTGAATTTATTATTTTAAACAGCATACCTCTCTCAATATTTTTTAATATTTAATTATATTCCTACGCAACGCGCGAGATTACGCCTAGTATATTATATTGGTATTCACGATTCGGTATTCACTATTCAATATTAGAATTCAATACCTACAGCATAGAAATCACCAGCTTTTTATCTAATGATGAAGTTCAATCATTATAAAAATCATCAGGTTATTATCTATTACCCCTTTAACATACTTTCTAGGTCGTTAAAGATGCATTCAAAATATTTTGCAGTAAGGGCGTTGCTACAACATATCTGTTTTTCAGCATTTTCTATCGATTTTTTCTGCGTAAAAAGGTTTTGAATATACGGTTCTCAATCAGAGGAAGAAGGCATATCCTTATAGACGTTTTCATCTGTCCATACTCCATATACACATGTTTTCATTTAGTTCCATCAGTATATGTATTGAGATTGTGAAAGTTATAGATTTTTTTGTATTTTGTGAATAAATTAAACATAAATGTGCTATTATTGGAGCTTTTTGTTTTGTTTTTGTTAGTCAAAGTTAGTTGAACTGCAGATTGCTAAAAAAAGTTGTGTAGGTTTTGCTGATGCTGTTAAATAGAGATTAAGAAAGGCTATTTTAATATTTTTATTGTGAATTCAATGGTTTTTATTGTGTAATATCGAGTTATTATTGTGTTAGTTAATTGTTTGCTTTACGTTTGACTTAATATTTTTAAATCAAATGTAACGTTGTTTTATTTATAGAATATAAATTAGCATTGCTATTGCTTCTTATTTACCCATTTTAAGGATGTTAAAATATGAACAAGTCTAATGTTAAGAAATAGCCAACATACATTTATTTAATGGTCAAAACTACACAAGATATTTTTGTTAATGTACTTGGATTTATTAGAATTTCAAATCTTGAAATTTAGTAATCTTATTAAATTTGGTATATTTTAATATGAAATTAATAGAAATTAACTTATATTTTTATAGCTTTTGAAGATTAAAAGATTGACTCAAATTTAAGTTTTGAAGGAGAAGTGAGATTTGTTTGAATGTGTAATTTTTCAAGATAGGAGTTTTTTTTTTTTTTTTTTTACGTTTTAGATATGATATATGCTAAAATGAAAAAGTGTAAATGATATGATGTTGTGGGAAAAGGGTTTGAGATGATATTTTGTTTCGTTTTATTGATATAGTATATGAGAAAATGTGAAAGTGTTGGAGATTGATCAATATGAATTTGTAGGAAAATGAAAAGATAAAGACATCAACAATAATAACAAAGTTAATTCTCTTTAAAAACTTAGACAACAAAATAATAGAAATCTTAATTAAATAAATAAATAATACTTGAAGTTTGAAAATGAAAAAGATAAAGTTGTAATATAATTAAAGTGATGGCACCTTAGTAGTAAGGGTGGTAGTGGGGTACATGAGTAGTGTCTTCGGTTCTTTATTGCTAATCGAATGAGGTGTGAAGGAATAACATACATGTCAAGCATGTAAAGAGATTGTGCACACATATACAATACTAGGTAAGTTAATAGGGCATGCTTAGCAAGGACCATGGATCGTTACCAATAGTCGGTTTTTGAAATTATTTATAAGTTTTGAGCTAATAGAATGACAATACTACAATGTTATCACTAAGTATATTTTTAAAGTACAATGTGTCGATACGAAAAAAAATGCAAGTACAATACTAATAGAGAAAAATGAAAGTAAGATGTTATAAATGACAATAAAATGAAAGTATGTTGCTATGTCTTGTATGTAGCGCATTACAGTTGATGTAGAACAACAAACACATACAACATCTTGATAAGTCATGAGCTTATCCTGTCTTACTTTACCCTTTTTGGAGTTTTTATAAAAAAGGCTTGGCACATTTTACATGCATCAACAATCAATCATTCTTAACATCCTTGTAATTAGAAAATAATAAATCCTGCAAATTAACAAATGAAAGTACAATTCTATAGGTGGGTAAATTTCTCAATGTACACCTTGTAAAAGGAACAAGGAAATACTAATATCAATGCCAACTTCCAAACCCAATATATCTTATTCATGTGGCATCCTACCTAGTTCTACAAAATCCATTTAAAATAGGACACCAATGCAATTTTATTGGAACCAAATGTATCTACAAGAACAGGAGGAACATATAAGATGATAGACCATTGAATTTGTTAAACAAGTCAGAACACTAAGAACTTGTTGACTTGAAAATCGTATGCAAATTTTTTTCTTTCTATTTGTCACATTTTAAAATGAGAAAATTATTCATTGTCGTCCTTTTCTTTTCAATCGGGAAACGTGTCCCACTTATGAGCTTAATGACAAAATTAGAAGGTTAAAACAAAAAAAATAACAACAATGTATCCTCATAAAAACATTACTTTTTCCATGGTAGCATGCTCCCATGCCTTTGCGATCAAACACGTGAATACTTTTATCTACATACTCAAAAAAGCCAAGTTTGTTCTAAAGCTTCACTTAGTTATTCATTTAAGTTTGCATTATTTGTATATTATAAAGTAAAAGTGAAAGAAAAGGGAAAGGGCTTGGGAAAGAGTAGGTAAAATAGTTAATTTAATTCAACTAGGTATCAAAAGCGTTACAAAAACCCCAAATAAGGACCAAAACTTCAAAGAGAAAAGTTTAGGGGACAAAACTAAGAAAATAGCTACAAAAAACAAGAAAAATGAAAAGCTATATCCTATATACATACCTCATATTCTTTTATGTCTACTAAAACCATTAATCTTTTTTTACACTTACACTTGCTAGCCCATAAAAATGTTCCACCTCATGAATTATTTTCCCTCGTGTTCATTGACATTAGTTTTGTAGCACAAAGCTGAAAAAACTATAAATTTGCACATAAAACATGATACAGAGAACAATATAAGCGAATAATGTATCCGGTTTAGTCGAAACCGATGTGCTTGCCACAAAAGTTTTCATAATCTCTTGCAATGGAGAAATTTTTTCCAAAAACATTGACATAGGAATCAAAAATATATTACATGGTATTCATCCATTAGCATCTCGGATATATGTCCATTTTGTTTCAGCTTTCTAAACTAGCAGTAGGAGGAATGTTAAAAGTTGTACGAGAAAACTGATCATTCCACCGTAAGAATTTAAAATGGCATTATTCGCCCTCCAACCCAAAATCTTCCAACATTTTATAGTGATTAACTCTAATGCCCGGTTCACATATAAAGTACACCCGGAGTTTTCATTTCCAAAAACATACATACATCTCAACTTATCGAAAGTTATCAAAATATTTGGTGTACAATATATCAAGCCAATGACATCAAGTGTATCAAAAGGATGTACAAATGACCTAATCACATCCGAGCCGGGCAGCTACAACTCTTCTATCCAAGCTTATCTATGCATCCACCTTTTGCTTACCTCATCTCTCTTACTATAACTTGTAAGATAATCAAATGCACACACCGGTAAGCTTTAAAAGTTTAGTGAGCAACCCTAAAAGACAATACATTTAGTAATACAACCATACCACGTACAATCTGATTTAAATTATAGTCTTAGCTTACTTCCCTAGCCACTTAAGCATAAGTTTCTGGTTACTAAAGTCATTCCACTTAGTTCTTTAGGTTCATTAAGCATACTCATCCATGACCCTTCCATGTGCTTATAATCGTTCCTATCTATACATATTAAAAGATACTTATCACGTATTCTCAAAAAGGAACCCATTAAGCATTATTTAACTACACATAGATAACGTCTAGCCATATAAGCATGATTCAACCATTCTATCAATATTTAGTTATACAATTACTATCTCCTGCCACTTAGGCACCAAACCTGCCACCTAGGAATTAACTCCTTCATATCTATATAAACTTGTCATTTCCACATCGTCCTCGGCATGTATACATCATCTATGCCACATTAACACTAGCCTCGTCACATGATCACTAACCTTGCCACATAGGCACTAACCACGTCACTTAAATATGATCCTTGCGACATATGCATTAACCTCACCATATAAGAATTTTCCAACTACACATGGACTATCTAGTCACTAAAGCAATATCCAAGAACACAACATTATCTAGTCAATGAATAACATTCAGCTACACAAGCACTATATAGTCATTATTTAATATTCAACTACACTAGCAATTCACCATGAGACACAAAAGTAACATTCAAGCCACATAGGCGGTAACAAGCCACAAAGGCATTTCTTTCAAGCCACCAAGGCAACACAACAAGCCACTAAGGCATTCTCTCAAGCCACCAAGGGATACTTTCAAGCCAATAAGGCATACTTTCAAACCACTAAAGCAATACGACAAGTCAATTAATCGGGCAACTAAATAATACCCGCAACATACCAACCCAATATATAACCGTATCATAAAAGAAGTGTAGGACCGGTTACTCACCTTGAGGTCCATGATGTGAAATGAGTTCCAAGTATCTAGTTTCCTTAGTCTTCTTTTCCGTCCCTAACTTTTTCCACACACACAACAACATTTATCCCTTTTTATATTTCTGTACATCCCCTTGTTCAAACATATTTTTACCCCTTTGTATATATAGAATCATCTTTTGATTTACAAAAAGGAAATAAACTAGACTCTTACAGCTTTTGAAAGACACCAACCTCATACTCATGTGAGTTTCCAGTGATTTTATATGAATTTTACAATACAGCAACGATGTGCTGTCATAATCAATTTAACAGCACCATAGAAAGTGTGATTTTCACCTATCTTTGAAATCTTTGTGGAAATTTAGTGGAATAATTAAAGAACAACTAGTAATGGTTACTTTCATCCAACACACTAGTTATGACCCATCAATGTCATCAAAATCACTATTTACACAAAG
The DNA here is from genome assembly GCA_023525715.1 of Cichorium intybus. NCBI lineage: Eukaryota > Viridiplantae > Streptophyta > Magnoliopsida > Asterales > Asteraceae > Cichorium > Cichorium intybus. The sequence goes on along the minus strand of CM042014.1, from coordinate 114,210,043 downwards.
CCACCAATTTCTAGTGTTCATATGACTAGAACTTCACTATTCATGATTCGAAGTTATTCTTTAGCTAGAAAATGACCCTTTGATGCTTACAAACAAGAATTAATTACTTAGGATCACAGGTAAAATCTTTCCCTAACTCCTAAATTTGGATTAAACACCCACCCCAACCCAAAATCAGGTTTACAAGCTAGAATGAGATGAATTCTTACCTTAATTTGCTAGTATTCTTTAATCTCATGGCCAATTCTTCAAATCACGCCTTAATTCCTCATTCATGCTCTTGAAATCGCCTTCTCCCTTTCTTCTTTTTTGAAAATCGCATCTCGTAGCTGAAATGGGGAAGACTCACAACTAATACATGCCACTTTCCGGAATTGCCAATAATTTTTAAGTCTAAGAGTTTTACCCCATAATTAAACTTAATATTCATCTAAGTCCATGAGTAACTCAGCCTTATTCCATAGTTTCACCATTTTGACAAAAAAAAAAAAAAACAAAAAAAAAAAAACAAAAAAAAAAAGTCATTCTAACAAAATTTCTTACATTTAAGTCATTTTTCCACCCAAACCACCCGACTAATACTCCTATATATTAAACACGTGTCTTAGGGATATCAAAGGAAATTGACTCATACATATGAATTCAAAAGTGGTGTTACATTAACTATATCCTAATGTGATAAACATGTGTTACTAATATTTCTAATTTTTATTTGCACCTTGGGTTTTAGTTTAGCATTGTCATTTCATTCTTTTGTTTGCATTGTAAGTTTTTTGGTATTAAATATTTTTTATTTCCTTTTCAAATTCAAACATTGTTTTGGTAATTTCTATTCCTCTGTTGGTGTAAAGATAAGATATCGTTAGTAGTTTTTTTTTTGTCCTATTGACGGTTTGATTTTTGGAAGTTTGTTCTTTTTATTAACTATAACTATTTCGCCTCCAATTTCTGTGAGGAAAGTAGATATATATATTCAAGCTTAAATGACGTAGCTATTATTATTATTATTTAATCCTTTTCTTATTCATAATTCTTATATCGTTCCACCATTTTTATGATTATAATAACAAATTAACTTCACTAATATTCCCTATTTCCATAAACCCTAAACATGAAGCTTACAACCAGTCTATGTAGAGTGCATAAACTTATAATGAAGAAAGAAACTAAAAGCAATAAGTGTGGTATAAAGAACGCAAAATCAAAACATTAATACCTTGTCTTTGGGGCATTTAGCGTAGATGTAGCATAAAATGAGAATCAAATAACATATTCAACAATCAAGAATAATGAAAATACTAATAAAGATGCCTTACAGATTGGTGTCATCCGAATTCTCTAATCATGAACACTGAATTCTGTATTTAGGTTACTGAATTCTTCGATCAAGAATAACAAATTTTGTATTTAGGTTTAGAGAACACAGAACTCTTCAATCAAGAACACTGAATTCTGTATTTAGGTTTAGACGACACGAATTATTCAATCAAGAACAACAAATTCTGTATTTAAGTTTAGAGAACACCGAACTCTTCAATCAAGAACATCGAATTCGAACATCAATAAACTCGATGTCCCAGCTAGTGGTGAATTGAAGATGATCACCTAACAACTTCATACAGAAAGAAGGAATTAAGGCACGATTGTTACCTTGAGAATCAAAAACATCAAATTCGAACATCAATAAATCGGTCTCTATTACAACCAATTTCCCTAGTGCCTCCGCTGCTTCTATCCTCAGTAGGATCCTCCTTAACTAAATCGTTTCCAGATTTGGCACGCCATCAACCGCCGACGCCAAACACAAAAGGATGAGGAAGACGATGAGGATGACGATGACTGAAACATCGAAACCCGAACAAAACCCTAAACCCCTTTTCTGATAATCGAGAAAGATGAGGAAGACGATAGGTGAGACAAAGCATACGGCGTCACGGTACAATGGTGTTTTGAAATACGAAATGCAGTCGAAAGAGAGAGTTAGGAGGGATTGAGGGTTAAACGGAGGAGACAGATCAATTTTTCCGGATGAAATTCCTTATTAACCGATAGCATCCTAATAAAACTCAATAACCAGGTAACTTCCTAATAAAACTCAATATTTTTACCAAATTACCCTTAACATTAACTAAATATAGATTTAATTTATTAAGAAAATAAAAAATCTCATCTTAATCGCAGCTATTGATAGATTTAAGAGTAAATTATACGAATGGTCCCCGTGGTATGGAGTAACTTACGTGTTTGGTCCCTAATTCTTTTTTTTTAACTCGAACAGTCCCTACTTTTTGATTATGTTGCACGTTTGGTCCCTGTCAAATGTAAAAAGTCTATTTTGCCCTTAACGATTTCTTTTCTAATTTTTAACTATTTATTTATTTATTTTCAATTAAAAAACTAAAAATAAAACCCCACCCTCATTCAAACATACACGGTTACACACCGTCTTTTCTCTCTCTCTACAAAATGGAACACAAAACGAAATCCTCCTTCTCTGTCTTCGCGCCAGCGGTAAGCCCACAACACGTAATCTCCACCCTCCGACGACGGAACTCCATCGAAACACCATACGATTCATCATTGTCTTCTTTGGCCAATTTCAAGCCGGTGTTTCTCAATCCAGCTTCCTTCCCCTCCCGCTATCGTTTAATCCCACAAAGTCCCCTCCTTCGTGTACGAAACCGATGAGCCAAAAGGGGGATCGTGGGAGGGCAGGAAACCACATTTGGTTGGAACCCGGCCGACACCAACTCTGTAATTCGATGAGGGGTAAAATTCTCTCTCTCTCTCTCTCTCTCTCTCTCTTCGTATCACACATCAGAAAAACGAAGTCAGTGGCCGACGGAAAAACGTAGATCTTCAAAATTGATCTTCAAAATTGAGTCGAATAAAGCAGATTGTAGATCGGAATTATTGGTAGAAATTCAAAAAAAGCCATGATTTCAAAATTGATCTCCCGAAACCTATGATTTTCTAAAAAGCAAACTTCTAAATTATTGGTACAAATTCAAAGTGTAAATTAAAGAAAACTATTCCTTTTGGTCGGTAATTACGAACAAGAAGGGAGAAAAAAGTGCTTGATAATTAAACTAAAAGAAATTTAATCAATATATACATATACGAAAGTTGCTATTGCCGCTGAACCCAAAAATCAAACCGGAGATTGACTGGAAATCGGTGGAGATCGATAGGAAATCGGTGGAAGAACAATCAAATACCAAAAGCGTTCAATTGATTGCCGGTGGTAGAGGAAAATGTGTTTAAACTCTTGAATTCTGGAATACTAAACGCAATAGTTTAGGGCCTGTTTGGATGTGCTTATAAAACTCCTTATTGGCTTATTGGTTTTTTGGAAAAGCCATAATAAGCTATAAATAAGGGCTTCCTTACTTATTAAAAACTGCTTATTTCCTCTTTCTTATGGCTTATAAGCAGTTTTTAATAAGTAAGGAGGTCCTTACTTATGACTTATGGCTTTTCCAAAAAACCAAATAAGTCAATAAGCAGTTTTATAAGCACATCAAAACGGACTCTTAGGTTTCTTTATAGCAGACGAACACCCAGGTGATCGGGCATGAAGAAATTGATACGTCGGAATGGGCGGACGTGGGTATGAAAGAGAGAGAGATAGAGAGAGATAGAGAGAGATAATAGGATGAGATATTTGGGTTTTAATTTTTTTTCTAAATGTAAAAGTAATAAACAAATAAAAGGAAAAGTAAAAAAGAAATCATTAAGGGCAAAATGGACTTTCTACATCTGGCAGGGACCAAACGCGTAACATAATCAAAAAGTAGGGACGGTCCGAGTTAAAAAAAAAAGAATTATGGACCAAACGTGCAAGTTACCCATACAATAGGGACCTTTCGTGTAATTTACTCTAGATTTAATTTGATCAAATGCTATATTTAGTTCTCATGTTCTCACAATATTATAAATTTGTGTGTGTGTGTCTATATATATATATATATATATATATATATATATATATATATATATATATATATATATATATATATATATATATATATATATATATATATATATATATATATATATATATATATATAGGGAAAGGTTCAAATAAGAACCTTTAAAAGATTGAGAACCGTGAGAACCAATCTCGGCCCTTGACGCAATTCATCGGAGGGTTGTATATATATGGAGATTAGCAAGTGTGAACGCATTGTAGACGATCAAACCCCACAACCATTAGATCAAAATAATGTGTGACTTAGATTAGTTCTTTTAGTTCTCAATCTTTTAATATACTACAGCCTATATGAGACACTCGGTTGAACCGTTGAGACATCTCTTTCTCCAAGTAGAGCTGTACAGAGACTAGACCCACACAGGCAACCGGCAAACCCTGGCGCAAGCCACGTCCACCCCGGAAAAACGCCCTGCAAGCAACGACTGGATAAACCAGCCTCGGGTACTCACTTCACGGCCTAGCACAGAGGCTACAAGCTGACCTTAATATCTTTTAGTCAAACTTGCACCGAGTGGGTTTCGAACCCACAATCTTAGGGGTCGCAGCCACTCGAACCAACCGAGATGTGTGTGTGTGTGTGTGTGTGTGTGTGTGTGTGTGTGTGTGTGTGTGTATATATATATATATATATATATATATATATATATATATATATATATATATATATATATATATATATATATATATATATATATATATATATATATATATATATATTCATGGACTTTGGTTAGCCCAGTTATCTTGGCAGATCATACAACACTCGTTCGTTTGCATAGCATAGCTGCTTGTATGTAATTATGTGTCGTATATAGCATAATGGAGGGCAATGGGAATGATCTTTCACTAACAGTGCACACATTAAAATTCTGTAAATCATGAAGGGTTTCAAAGTTAAAAAATCTCAATCTGAAACGAAATATACATGGTGTTTTGGTGAAACAATATATTGTAAAAGAAATTCTTACACTTTGTTATAGTTAAAACATGAGTTTATTGAAGCATGGGACACATATATAGAAACTGGTACGTTAAAAAGCATGCTTGCCCACCAACTTATACAATTCATAGGAAACCTAATTTTATTCTATGAATATTTATTAACATCCATGTAAACTTAAAAGAAATCGTTGACATATTTTCCTAAGATTTGATTTATAAGGATGGTGTACCCTTTGTCTGTAGGGTGATAACTATCCCAAAAAAGGTATTTTGAATGATCAAGACATGTTGGGAGCAAATGATTACACAAAATGGCAACCTCTAAGTTTCCTGTACCACAACAACCTTTATCCACAACTTCTATTCCTGTAGCATGAGAGAGAAAACTTATTAGTGTAACAATTTTTTATTAGAGATAAAATTAATAGCATCAAAGTGTAAATTATTAAGTACCGTATTGGAGAGGGTTTATAATCATATCAAGCAAGGGATTGTATATGTCAATGTAGACAATCCTGGATTGTGCAAAAGTTCTGTTTAGATAATCAACTTGTGGTTGTAACTTGTTGTTGTACAATTGTGCTGCATTATTGCGCTCTTCTGCACACTCTCTAAGTTCGCCGCCACCAAGAGTTCTTTGTGATGGCAGACATCCTATAGGGGGTGCACCAAAGACCGCTATTCTTCTTGCTCCAAGGTTGTATAAATCCTTAAATACAACTCAAATGTGATAATAACAAGTTTACATATACTACTTTTAAATGGAGAGTCACTCACGAAATGACCCATGTTTTTTTACAATCTGCTCTTTAGTAGAATTGGAAACAGGGGGAAGTTGTGTAAGGTGTGTGATATAAGGGTTATATGTGTTATTCAACCTTACTCAACCAGTGTAATTACATCCGTTGAGATTCTTTTACCAAAGTAGATTTATTAGATAAACAAGTTGTCTTGAGGTTGACAAATCTTTTTTTTCTCCAACTCAACATTTTAGATAAACCTGTTGTGCCTTGACCCTTTTTTTTTCAAATTTTAAACAAAATATGAGGTTTATACTTAAGTTAATTAAGTAGGTTATCAATATGTAGAAATGTTTAATTAACATAAAAAGAAACACATGTACAACATATTTTTCCAAATAAATTCTAAATACCTTAGAGAATTGGATTTTATTTTTGCTTGAATTATAAAAAAATAAATATATATTGAAGTGGGTTGATGAGCAGAGATCAGACAAAAATTTTCATCCTAACCCAATTATTTAATTTACATCTTGACATGTCTAATTTAATTTAATGAATCAAACATTTCAACCTACCTTGCTAATTTTGGGTTATAAGGCCATTTTCAGGTCAAAGTTTTAGTTGTTAGTGTATGTACAAAACACGTGTAGTCATGTAGGTAAAACTATAGAAAAAATATAAAATAAATAATATACCTGTATGAAGTTGGAAGCCGACGAAACGAGAATATCCGTGTAAGAGGATATATCATATTGTAACTTTCGAATGCCAATAGTGAAGTAAGTATTAGCAAGATCGTCGCTACCTGCAACCACCAAGAACACACTATTGGCTAATATGAATTGTGTTCTTTCTTCTCCAACAATACGCTTAAGCTTCTCAATGTATTCTTTAAATTGGTTTAACTGGTCTGCAAATGACAAAACCCCCTAATAAAAAGGATTTAAGTAAAAATTAGAATAACTTACACCAACAAATTAAAGATGGTATTTGATATAATGATAGTTAAAATAAAGACAATTGGCACATTACCACTATCTTGGGAGTTTCAGGATCATATCCTGAGCCACCAGAAGCAAAACTTACACCACTTAGAAGCTCTTTATCATCAATGGATGGATCAAGATATGACGGTAAAATTTCTTTGATTCCTAGTTGTTCAACTGAAAAATCATTGGAATATGGTTAATTAGTTGACCTACTAATTAAAATTGAGTTGAATGGAATAATTTAGAACTAAACTAGTTTAGATTTTGTTAAAGAAACAGATCGAATTGGCTACACTTATGAAATAAATCAGTTTCATTTACTTAACAGATGGAAGCAACAAGAAGTTTATTCTACTCCAACGGATATGTTGGATCAAACAAGAGAGAACCACACTCGAGATTTCGATAGCTAAATTAATTAACACAAATGTATCGATAAATAGATGATAGAAGTCTTAAATTTTGAAAAAGGATTTTGAAGTAATGCAAAGAAAATTGGAGTTTGTATGTCATTGGGAAGTATTTCGAGGCTAATTTTGTCGTCTTTGAGACCAAAGTAACCACAGAAAAACCAGTAGATATACATAAATTCTAATAAAATGAAATAATTTTTTTTGGCATAAAGTAGATGTGCAGCATATAAACATCTCAAACGTTAATTGTGGGTGGTAACTTTTAAGTGATCTAATATGGTTTCCTCAAATATCATGAACGTCAATAGTTTCTGTAAAACATCAACTTATTATTGTTGCTAATGGTACAAAAGAGAGTAACAACGTAGAGAATCATATAACACATCACTTCCTTTCTTTGATTGGCTGAAAAGCATTTGTACTTTAGGAGTTGTGTATTTGAATATTGAATTATTTATGATTTAGTGAATCCTATAATTAGTGGTACGGTAACTAATTTGTTATTAGTGTATAAAGGTTTTGTGTTTTTTGAAGACCGAACATATTGTTTTTTCTTATTTGCCTACTTTCTTATTCAATTAATATTTTCAAACTAAAAGACATAATAAAGTTATTTATATTCATGTATCAATGCATTTTTCATAACTTATTATATGGTATGTGTTACTTAGATATTAAAAGTCCTAAGTTTTCTCTTCAAAATAGCTTTTAAGGAAATATTATTACTTAAGATAATATTACTTTGACTCTCGATTTTCTCTTCAAGGAGGATAACAAGTAGACATCAACATATATTGTGAATATAGAACCATATCTACTCATAGAGACATTAAGTCTACAATATATAACTTAATACTTTTTTAATAGGTTAAATTCAATAATAGTATAATATTCAGTTTTAGTTTAGTGGATATAGAGTTCAATGGGTAAATTATTCAATGTCAAAAAAAAAAAAAAAAAAACAATTTAGGTATATTCATTAATTTTTATAGAGTTTAATAAATTATAAAAAATAACCCCAGTATGCCCTAACAATACCTAGATATAATATAAAAGTTCTTAGGACGTCTAAGTTACATTAAATAATTATAAACATCTAAATTATTTAACGAGATACCACCAATCCGAACGCCCTTGTCGACTTAACCTTTCATTTTTTCCATTCAATATTTATTTTTTACTTTTCAATCTTCTTTTCACAATCACCCGTGATGCTATGAAAAGATGATTGCGATATTCTCCTTTTTCCATTTCTTCTTTTAGCAAATATCTTATCATAGGCTTGAAGAATTTGCATGGCTAGAGATTTTGAAATAAAAAAGAGGATTTTGTTCATACATTTTCATAACTATTATATTTTTAAATGATTTTTTCAGACATGGAATTCCTTGCCCTTTGTATAGTTGTAATATATTATTCATTAGTTTTTTTGAGCCCATATGTTGGGGGCTATAATACACTCACCAATTGGAATTTAAAAGGCAGCCCAAATACCCAATGTCTTATTATGTTGCATAAAACAAATTTGGTGTTACTACTATTCTTAATTTTTTGTTCCGCTAATGACAAGAAGATATATTTTTAAAAGTCTTACTACCTTTTATTGATAAGAAGAGAACACCGGCCACATTACGCAACATTATAATTTTCATGCGGATGACAGAAATCACTCTATGATGGAACAATTGAAGTGTAATCCCCTTTTTACATAACACGATAACAATTACAAATTCAATATATATATATATATATATATATATATATATATATATATATATATATATATATATATATATATATATATATATATATATATATAGGCTCGGTTTTAAGGGTGGGCACGACACGAGTAGGGGTGCAAACGAGCCGAGCCGAGCCCGAGCCTGACCAAGCTCGGCTCGGGCTCGTTAAGAAATATATAGGGCTCGGCTCGGGCTCGGCTCGTTACGAGCTTTATGGACCTAAGCTCGGCTCGGGCTCGTTAAGAAATACACAGGCTCGGCTCGGGCTCGGGCTCGGCTCGTTTAATTCTTAACAAGCCTAAACGAGCTTAAGCTCGGCTCGTTTAATTCTTAACAAGCCTAAAAGAGCTTAAGCTCGGCTCGAGCTCATTAACAAGCTCGTTTACTCTAATGTACGAATATATATATATATATATATATATATATATATATATATATATATATATATATATATATATATATATAATATTATATTATATATATAGGCTCGTTTAGCGCTCGCGAGCCTAATCGAGCTTGGTGACACAGGCTCGGCTCGGGCTCGTTTAATAAACGAGCCTTATATTTAAGCTCGGGCTCGGCTCGGGCTCGTTTAAAATCGGTCCCGAGCCGAGCTTTTATCGAGCCGGTCCCGGGTAGCTCACGAGCCGGCTCGGCTCATTTGCACCCCTAGGCACGAGGGGCATTGAGACAAAGCCCAAAATTTTAGTAGGTCCAATTTTTTTTATTAGACTAGGTTCGTTAAGCCAATTACAAAAGTCTAATTTTGTTATGTTTAGTGCTATAAAGTTTATCGTTTAAAAAAAATTAGTTTATTTATTTTAATTGGTTACACGCTAAAGCCTAAGGGCCTTTTTTCCCCGCTCGTCCCGGGCATTTGAATCCTCGGGACCGGCCCTGCATATATATATATATATATATATATATATATATATATATATATATATATATATATATATATATATATATATATATATATATATATATATATATATATATATATATATATATATATATATATATATATATATATATATATATATATATATATATATATATATAGGGAAAGGTTCAAATGAGAACCATTAAAAAGTTGAGAACCGTGAGAACTAATCTTAGCCTTTCACTTAAAAAAAATGGGCGCATCTGATTTAAATGTTAAAATCCCGTTTTTTTGCTTTTTCTTGTAAGGAAGGGCAAAATCATCATTTTCACGGTCGTATTCACAGCTTATTACACACATTTACAGTTTAACGCACATATTCACAACTTAATATAATGAAATATTCACAGTTTAACATACAAATTCACAGTTTAATACACATTCATTTATAGAAAACGGATAAAGACATTTCATCGAACACCTTGTCTATAGTGCTGGAACAGGTCTGAGATGGTTTAACGCACACATTCACAGCTTAATATAACTAAATATTCATAGTTTAACATACAAATTCACAGTGTAATCAACATTCACATTGTAGAAATCTCATAGAGACATTTCATCGAACACTTTGTGTACAATGTCGAAACAGATCTGATGAGACTATATTGTTGTGGTTTTAGACATCTACATGGAAAGGAGGAGCCAGGAAACAATAGATGGAGGACGCATTGGTGGAACATATCTACAGATCTGGTGGTTTCTTACCGGATATCTGAGAGAAATAGACGAAGGTGAGCTGTTGGCGTTTCACCGGAGCAGTAACGGAGGCGAAGCGATGGATCTAAGCAGCAAATCTGGTGGTGTTGCATCGGAGATTTGATAGAAAGATATGGAGGCCACTGTCACTGATTCATCAGAGCAGCGACGGAACTTAGTTTGTCGGAGGTCGGCGGGGGGCGGTGGTCGTCGGTGGGGGTGGTGGTCATCCACGGTGGCGGCGGTTGTCGGAAGTGGTGGCGGTGCTGGAGCTTTTTCAGAAAAGAGAGGATTTTGTGTGCGTATGGTTGATGAGAATCAGATCTAAGATCTGATTTGAGTGTTATGAATATGAAAGTGGGTTATTTTTTTCCAATATTTACCATCTATGCCATTAGATGTTTTCAGCCATTTGATCAAGTTTAAAAAAGATCAAAGGCTTAAATTAGTTCTCATTGGTTCTTAATTTTTTAATGGTTCTCATTTGAACCTATCCCTATATATATATATATATATATATATATATATATATATATATATATATATATATATATATATATATATATATATATATATATATATATATATATATATATATATATATATATATATATATATATATATATATATATATATATATATATATATAATTCAACCAGTTGTTATAAGCTCTTAATTATGTTGTTTAATGGTGGTTTTTTATATGGTTAAGCATAAAGAATTTTTCGTCTTAATCTATTCTTTTAGGTAATTCATATTTGTGTATGCTATCACATGTATGATTATATTCACGAAAATGTACAGAAATTAATAATGTGGTGTAGTTAAGGGTTTTTTTATAGCATAATCAATAATGTATATAAATAAATAACTGTCTTCGCATCGTGAAACAAGAATAATGGTTTAGGTAATTAACTATCGAGTAGAATTAGTTTCTACTCTTTTGTATCTTATTAACTTATCGTTTTGTTATGGCTTTTTTTTTTTTTTTTTTTGTTATGGCTTTTATTTGTACTAAAAACTGAATAGATGTTATATGTTTGAAAAGAGAATTATCCAAAGTAAAAAAAATATAATATAATAAACATATTTTGAATATTTTTTAAATATTAAAAAATTATCAATTTCTATGTATTTGTTTTTTTCAATTTAAAATAAAGTTCTAAAAATATAAAAACATAAAAATTAACAGTTTAGCTAATATTAAGATAGTGTTTAGTATAGTAAAAAAACGAATATTATATAGGAAGTCTAATTTACCTTTGATTTATGAGTTTAAAATTTCACAATGACACTATGTTATAGTTAGTATCATTTGAGAACACATATATTCATGAGGTTTTGAGAATATATATATATATATATATATATATATATATATATATATATATATATATATATATATATATATATATATATATATATATATATATATATATATATATATATATATATATAAATTGCGACTTAATGCATTAAGTCGATTATATATAAGACATTTCGTCAAACAAATCTTTCAAAAAAGTTGATTTTTTAAGATGCACATATGCACATTCCGAATATGCATATTTTATTCAAGTTTTTTACAAAAGGTCTTAAATATAAGCGACTTACTACATTAAATAATTTTTTTGAAAAAAAAATAGTTTAAAAGTTCTAAAGATCTCACGAATACTTGAGATCTCATCGGTTCCTGACCATATGTGTATATATATATATATATATATATATATATATATATATATATATATATATATATATATATATATATATTTATATATATATATATATAGAGAGAGAGAGAGAGAGGTGAGATCAACATAGAACCATATGTTCAGAACCGAGCATACATATGTTCAGATTTGAACATATATATGTTCAGAGCTGAACATACGTATATGTTTATATAAAGTATTTTCACTTATGGATATATACGTATGTTTAGCTTTGAACATATATATGTTCAATACTGAACATACGGTTTTATAGATAAAAAGTGGTTATATGTTGATTATATATATATATATATATATATATATATATATATATATATATATATATATATATATATATATATATATGTGTGTGTGTGTGTGTGTGTGTGTGTGTGTATGTGTATGTGTATGTGTACGTATATATATATATATATATATATATATATATATATATATATATATATATATATATATATATATATATATATATATATATATATATATATATATATATATATATATATATATATAAGAACCAAGGGAACCACTAATTCACAGTTTAATAATATCGTATTTTTTATTTTTAACACTTGTTTTTATCAAAATAAAATTATCAAACACACAAAAATATATAATTACGTTTTCTTTACTATTAGATATCAATATTGATGTGTTTTAAAGAAAATAGATTACTTGATACTATTCACAGTTTAATAACTAGATTTTTTTTATATTGTGAATATTGTAAAACGTTTTAAAAATTATGAAAATTTATTAAGTTTGATGTATTTTCACATAATAAACAAGTTGAAAAAAAACAAAAAAAAACATGATTCTTAATGTGTGAGTATCGGTTCTCACGGTTCTTAATATTTTAGTGGTTCCCATTTGAACTTATATATATATATATATATATATATATATATATATATATATATATATATATATATATATATATATATATATATATATATATATATATATATATATATATATATATATATATATATATATATATATATATATATATATATATATATATATATATATATATATATATATATATATATATATATTATGGAATCGTAACAAAAATCTTTAGATTTTTTTATTATATCATTTTTAAATAAAAAAAGCTATCTCAATTATTGTATTTTATTTGAGAAGCAATGAAATCAGTTATTCTTGAGAGCCTTGAGGAATGAAAGTATATATTATCAAACGATGGTACAATTAAATTGGGTGATGTAAATTAAAGGTGGACAATTTATAATAGAAGTCTTAGTATCTACGCATCAACATTATGAATTTATTGTACTTGTTAGTAGACCTTTTGTGATCACTTTTGTTTATGAAAGCGATGTATTTTAAGAAACCCTTGACTTTATAATAACTACGATGCTGGGCACAAGAGTATAATTATGTAGTTGAGTATAATTATGTAGTTTGGTTGTACGTAACACATGTGAAAATTATCTTATATCTTCATTAATAAATTTAAGTCATCTTTTAGACTGAGAAACAGTCGACCGCAAAATAGGACGTACTTTTATATCCATGCATGGATTCCATGTAATCAAAATGCAACAATATAATATAATAATTACAATGTGTGTTTGCTTGTTTGGGTGTAATACATAAGATTTGACACCTAAAGTGGTTATGCGTTCCAAATTGGAAATTATATTCATAAAAAAGATATTTGGTACTCCTGGACCCTGGTTATCACCATACAACATTTGTTAAACTAGTCTAGTTTAACTAGATTTGCAATATCATATTCATACAATTTCCACGTCTGCCCAGAAAAATAGAGGAATCTGAATTTGCGACTACTACTTCAATACGTTATAGTCTATTGATGTGTTTCAATTTT